>JAGSMT010000201.1:0-649824 GCA_029286875.1 Lamproptera curius | reverse complement strand
CTGGATGAATTTTCAATGTGGGTATTTATGACGCACAGATCGGATCGGTGTTGTTGGATTACCCTCCCAAACAATATAATACTTGCCTGGTTTAAGATCTTGGCGCTACCACGAATGTCCTTTTAGGTGATATCCGGACACACGTGGGACGAGCTCGTTGTCCCTGCATTTCTTCATGAAATTTAGAGATGTTACATGTCTTGCGCGCTTAGTCATCAGACCTTCCAACCAGCGAATTTTGTTTGCGGTTTCCAGTCCGTACTGGACAACATAATTATTTCTATTGCTTGCGCGAATATTATACATTATTAAATAAAATTACTTTACGGATTTTATCGCGTTTATTTTACATTTTAAATTCCCGACGTTTCGAACACTTTCCAGCGGCCGTGGTCACGGGGTAGACTGACTGGTCTACCCCGTAAATAAACGCGACAAAATCCGTAAAGTAATTTTATATAAATATATACTATCGCAAACTTTATTAAAGACCAATTCAAGTAGTACAATTATGTAATACACACATTATCTTTATCTTTTATAGTTTTGGCATCGTGTGTTTTTTTTCATCGCACGAGGTTGTGTTTTTTAGTGCCGTTTCTTTTTTTCTGTAATATCTATTAAACTACTAGCCACAAATTTATTTTAAAAAATGGGTATTTAGATTGTAAAGACTTTCTAAATATTTCGATAATAATATATCAACATCATTTGTGGTAACCGTGCTACCTCACGGATCAAATAACAAATAAAGTTAATAACAGAGTTTACCTAGTCTTAAATTACCTAGTACGTAGGTAATTAGCATCTTTTGTTTGCTCTTTAATCAATTTTGCCTCGTAATATTTGTATGAAATTAATTACAGGTAGATCAAATATTTATTCATTAATGGGTTTTCTGTAAGGATCACGAGTCCGAATCTTCTAGTGACCTTGTTTTATGAATCTCAAGTTATAGGTGCGATTCCTGCAGAAAGGAAGTTTTTGGGTTTGTGTAGTATTTATATTACAAGATCATTCAAGCATTGTATAAGTATATAACAAGTTGGTACCAGCTGTTGAGAATATTTGTCACATTCGTTAAGCACATCGGCGACTCATTTAATATTAAATCGAGTTTAGTCACTTATGTTATGCTCTTATATCAAAAAACTACAAACAAAATTTAAATTTTATTCTAGTTATACATATTGTATTAGAAGCGGAACCCATACACAGAAAAAAGAAAATGCATTTCTGTTACCATCAATAAACTAACAGTAATAAAGTTTTATTGTAAATATAGCACAAACAATTACAAGACAAGTAACATTTCTAGAAAAAAAACTATCATCATCACCATCGACATCATTATCATCCTGTGTCTGTCCACAGCAGGGCATAGGGCTTCCCTAATGCACGCTACCGCTTCCGATTATCGACTATTCTCATCCAGCACACACCAGCCACTTTACAAATGTCGTCAATCCATCTTGCCTCAGGGCGTGCCACAATACTTTTGACGAGCCTCGGTCTCCAGTCCAAAACCTTCCGACTCCTACGGTAAGTTCTGCGACTTATGTGACCGGCCCACTGTCCTTCAGCTTACCTACTAATCCGGTGGGATTATTGATGGACGGATCACATCAATTCCGATGCGCTCCTCTAGGGGTACTCCGATAGCTCGCTTAGCGACTTTAAAATTATGGACCGGTCATACCGTAAGTTTCCAAGTCTTCAGCACCGTGACAGGTTGGACGCACTGATTAAAGACTTTCGATTTAAGGCACTGTGGGATGGGTAACGAAAAACTCGACAAAGCTCAATAAATTCTGCCCAGGCCAGCCGAAACCTTCTATTAGCCTCTACAAAAAACAAGACCGACTTCAAAATCAGGCACTGCAAGGTACGCGGGCTCGTGGTCTCGCAAAGTTGTTAGCCCAATTTAAAGTGAACGTTACCACCGGGGACTGAAATTATAGCCGATCATATTCATTGATCAAATGTAATTAGATGAAGATTGAAAGACCATTAATGATGCGGAATCCGGTTAAGATAAGTGGAAATAAAAATGGAGCATACCAGCAAAATGAATGCTAGAGCTTTGAAAACGGAGGCAGGTGTTTCGAATCTTTGAAAAATAATACATATAAAAACAAGCTTATCTGTGAATGTCGGGCACAAGTAAAAAAAAAACTGTAACTATAATGAAATATTTATTTATGGACATTTTCTCACAAGCAATTTTACTGCTTATAAAAAATAAATATGTTTAATATGAGGAAACAAAGTGGGGATAATATTCAGCGCCGAATTTAAATATATTGGTGTCAAATATTGATGGAATGGAATCCGTGTATACATAGTACTTAAGTGGTATCGTACGTTTACGGGTTTATCGTTTGTAGATTTTCTCCCAGTAATAGATTTCTCAGTGAGATATATAGAACTGTTATATGCTGTATCTATTTCGATATTATAGGCTGTGCTATTATTATATATATTCGAGATACTTTTTGTTTCTTAAAACTCGTAAAATATTATAAAACCAAACAAGCGTCATAATAGCAAAAAACGATTATAATTATATTTCAATTTACTTAAACGAAGAAAAAAATTAACAAAATGACTTAAATCTAAACAACGACACTCGAAATTTAAGAATGGATAGAATTGATACTATATAATAGCCATTTTGAAGCTGAATTTTATCTTTAGATACTCTAGGGGTTCATAAAAAGAAATTGCTTCTACTTCAATGGTTTTATTGACTTGTTAAAACTGATCTTAGATAGTAACATTCAATAGTTTGATTTGCATTTCACAAAATTGGAAAAGCAAACAAAAGAATAGCGATTTATTTAAATATTTTAAACCGGGTTTCGCATCAATTATAGATCACAATCATTATAATATTTATGTTAAATCAATGTTCAATTCATTCAATTACAAATTATTTTTTTACATTAAAGGTACTGGTTCACATTCGTTTATTCTACTTTTTGACAGACTTCCCAAAAGAAGGAGGTACTTAATTTGGAGCGTGTTTTTGGATATATATGTTACCTTGTTGTTGTTCCGCTCCTAGTGATCCGATTTTGTTCATTCTTTTTTAAATGGTAGGTATTAGTCCTCTTTCTTTAAAAAATTGTAATAAGTACTTTAAAGCATTCAAGAAAATTTCAGCGTCAAAAATCACACCACCATCACCACCTTAAGCGATTAAATTGCAAACTCTGCCGAAACCGTAAAATATAGACAAAACCTATGCATTTTAATCGGTCAATAATAAAGTGTGCGACAGCATATATCTTTTTTTTACGAATGAGCCACAACAGCCATTTTTAAGTAAAACATTGTTAAAAATTGCAATATATTCAAACCTCATTAATTATATTAAGGTGATATAAGTTATGTCATTTGCAAACTTCATTCTATGTGCATAAAGCGTGTCATAAATGTTAATTTGATTAAATGAATACCTGAAAAGGTAAGAGGGATTTAAAATGCAGTGCCTGGAACCATGGAGTAGTTTCATTCAGAGGGCACGTTGTCACCGGTTTATATTGAGCATAAAAGGTGATATACTGTTTGAAATCGACGTTTGAATGTCTTAGCTATTGTAAATTATTTAAATTTAGGAAACTGATGACCGTGGGAGAGGAAGAGATTACGTCTCACTCACGCTCAGGCTCACTTGTACTTCTCGGAAACAATATTGCTTAATATTGAATTGTTAATTTTATTTGGTTAAAATATCACATTTTAATTGTACCTATGTTCTTACTTGACTAAATAAACAATATCTTAAATACCTTTTTATTAGAAGATTTTTTTAATACCGTAAAGGTTGCTATAGGTGAAAAAATTACGTTTTAGCTACTTTGAATGGACTTTACTGTTCTAATGCACACATGAAATGTATCAGATAACATAGCAAGCAAAAGTCTTTATATTTTCCTTACTTTACCGTTGAGTGGAGTAAAGTTGAAAATGAATTAGCTATTGTTAGTATTCTCTACTCATAAAGTAGAAAATCCTAATTAAGAAAACGTTAGTTTTTATTATTTTATGTTATGTATTGTCAATTCGCAAAACAAAGCAGCAAATTACTTTGTGTTTGCTAACTTTATTTAATGTGCGAGAAAAGCGATTATTAATTTCAGGAAATGCATTTGAAGTCTATTTTTATCCATTTCTGCTTAAGCCCCTGAAACAACGTTTATCCGTAATTAGTAAATAGATTTTAATGTATTGAGATGATAGGTATTATTGTAAAGTATAAGTTAATTTTCTTTTTATATTCTCCTGTACTTCTTAAATAATCGGAATTTTTAAGTAATAAACCTGCTAATGAATAATGAACGATATAACTAATAGTAGTGCATTGTGAAATAATAAATAATGTGAAATAATAAAAAGCTGCATTTAAAATACTGTAGAAAAATTGTGTAACGTCATCGTAAAAAGTTTTAGTTCAAAAATAGAAACATTTTTAATTTACTTTACATAATTATTTAAAAGCATAACAAAACTAAGAACACACATTTATCTTAAATTCAGATACATATAACAAAAAAATGTCATCAATAAGTAACTAAACAAGGTGCATTTTAAGGTATTTTAATGTTTGCGTCTTTTTTTTCGGCGTTATTTAGAATGCGTGAAAGAGGAGTTTTATTAGTTTGACGTCTGTCTGCAGATTTGTCTGTTTGTGGCATCATAGCTCTCAAACGGATGAAGCGATTTTTTTTGCACTAAAAATTTGAGCCATTTAAAATTATTGGGGGCAAAAAGTAGGAAAGATTAACTTGGACATCTCCACATATATTTCAATGGAGTCGTCCTCTTTAAAAAATACTGCACTAAAGTATTTAAGTATGCCTTAATCATTCAAAAAAGCGAAATATGGTGCGTTAGTGGACCGCTCTTATTTAGTTAATATTAGCTAATGCTCTGTACTTCATCCGCGTGCAACTGTAAAAAAGAATGTTATTTTTTTAAAGTAGCCTAAGTTATTCTCAGTTACACTAGCTATCTTTCAGTGAAAGTCTCTTCAAAATCGGATTAGCCAATCCAGAGACAGATAGAAACAGACAGACACAAACTGTAACGAACAGAGGCTCCAATTTATGTATTTGTATCGGTTTGTGTTTTTTTCGTATCACATGTCTACTAATGTTCTACCATAACAGATATTATTGTTTAAGGCATTTGTATAACGGACCCCTAACGCAACGAATTTCTTTTTATTAAATTTGTTACACGCAAGATGGGGCGCTGTATAACCTAAAATAATTGCTGCTAACAAAATAGATAGGCGACTGTTTAAATATATTAGACGGAACGTAATATAGTGTTGTTACAAAAATATTTTTATTAATAATTGTAATTATGCCCCTCAAATATTTTTACCTTGATGCAGCCTTAAAGTCATTTTATGGAATAGTAATCTATTCTTGAGCTATTTTGGAAACAGGATTACATTGTTACTACCTCCTTTACATTCAATTAATTAATTTATTGTTTATCCATAGTGTGCCAAAAACTTACACAAATGTGGGGCGAATTTATTCTTACTTTAAATCTGTGTAAACAGAAGGAAAGAGACGTAAACGTTGTACCGTTGTGAAAGCTTTGTATAACGCAAGTAAAATTTGACACATCGTATTACATTACCAAAAAACAATTTTATGCTCAGATCATCTTTTTATGTTATGGTTTCATCAGCTAATAATTTTCTAATAAGAGTGCTTTGTCTAACTTCAATAGAACAAAGTCATCCCGCTGGTTGTAAATGCTCGGGGCAACACCAGTAGATCAGTAAGTAGTACTTGCTAACAACTTTTGTAACAGCATAATTTCAGACATTGCAATCATTAGATAATAGTAAGACATTTACTATCATGATAATTTCCCTTAACAAATATATATTTTTAATGAATGAATAATTAGTTAATAAATCATATTTGGAATTGTAGAAAAATATCCATTTCGACGACGCACCAGCATAAATATTAATTTATAATTTACTTTACTTTGAAAGTGGGACTGTTGGACTTTACTTTAAATAAATGTTACTATTTAAAAAAAAAAGATTGTAAATCTTTTTGGGAAGCGTTCTATTTTAAACACGGCTGTTAAAAAACTACGCCTTATTGAACTAATTTCGCGGTATTTAATTAAATACGCTGGGACCTGTGAGAGAACATGTGTAATTTATATGAAAACCACAGCAGGTAATTACGAACCAGAAACCAAATAAAAGTTTTATATAGGAAAGGAGATGAATATTAAGGTACGTGAACAATTTACAATTTTATGTCATCATAACGCAAGCATGCATTTCTTGCATTAATTCGTACTATGTATATAAACATTCGTAACTATGTTTTTATTGTACTTTTAAATGGTTTAGGTTTATTTAGTTTCGTTTTGTACTTTTTTGAATAATCATTAATTGTTTGCGTTTAAGATTGTCAGTTTGTAAAAATAATTTGCAAAATTAATGCAATTGAATGCAAATTTAACATCCCAAGAAAGACCTAAACTTCATTTATATTGTCGTATGCAAACATTGCAGCAGCACGTCTTACCTTGTCAGGTAGTTTTTAAGAATGGCTTTAGTTATCTTCTGACTAGTTTCATTAGCAGGTAGTAATTTTTTATTGTCATAAAATAACAAAAAAGGGTTTTTACCAGACTGTGTGTAAAAATGATTATGTTTAGTAATACCGTTTCAACTGACAATTTGCCGCCAACGATTGTTAAGAGGTCTAACAGCGCGCTTTTCTTATGCGGAATCTTCATCTTTACTAACAGTTTTGTCTTACAAATTATGTTTTTGTTTATCACATAACTTCCTCCCCGGTTGTCATTTTAAATATTGCCCTGATTTTCTTTATTAATCTTTATTCTTAAAAATGAAAATTATTCTTTTATTTATACTTTATTCAAGGACTTACGTTTTTTCTAACCTACCTAACGGTTCAATGTTAAATAATGCCTTAGGCATGAAGTGCGCCTTTTGTATTATTTGTGCAAATCAGCTTAAATTAATAGCAATTGTTAGGACACCCGCTGAGGTAAAGTATGGAGATAAATTTATTGATTAAATAAGGTCACCGGTTTCTGCAAATATACGTCTGCGGTTCACAAGCGTAATTTCAATTTATCGAACAGCTCCGATTGTGTTAGTTAATAAATCAATAGGTGTACAATCTTAGAAGTTTATGACATAGACCCCAATAAGAATTGTAAAACAGCTTCATGATCGATACACTTAGGAAAAAACCATTAGTCATCGCTCAAATTGCTTTTGACTCGCTTACCTCAAGCAATAGTCTATAAATGTAGAATTATGATTTAAAAATTCATCATAGGCCTACATATCTGCCATTATTAAAACATTTTTGTTTTTTATATTATATCGGTTATGACATGTTATTGTTACATATTTCAAAATCTGCTTAAATTGACACTGCGTTATACTTTATATTATAATAAAGGTCAGAATATGTAGCAATATTCGACATATTTACATTAAAATGTATTATTTAACAATTTTTAAGTTGAATACTAATCGCATTACTTACTCCTGCGATTGCTATTTAAAGACTCATAAAATGAAATCATATAAATATATTTGATATGTATGTCAGGTCAATTGTTATTTTGTTTTATACATTTTACAATGTGAACTCATTTATTCATTCTATTATTTGAAGTCCCTAGCTTTTTTCACATTATAAATCATAGGATACAAGGAAGTGCAAAGATTTTTAAAGTTGGATAAATTGCACAATACTAATATGTATAAAGCAATTAAGTTAGTAATTATTGAGTTTTTTTTTTAATCATAATTTAAAACACTAATCTATCTTAAAGCACTAGGAAATTGAAGTTTTATGTTCTTGAAAATTACTTTTATTAAATTTAAAATAACAGATATAAAGGATACGTAAATATTGATTAAAAATTATGTTATTTTATTTATGTCATCTTCTAACTTTATATCTCATCAGAAAAATGTAATATCTTTTCATTTTCTATCACTCCTTAAAAATTAAACGCGTTAAGGAATTTTATCATCCACCTTGGCAAATGCAATTAAAGTCAGCAAACACCAACGTTTAGAGCGCTCCCAGTATTCGAGTAATCGAATGTTCAATTGCGCAAGAGCTCGACTATCCGGAAATCGGAAATTGGAGAATCGTAGCGAATTGAAAATGAGACTTTTTGTACAGTAAAGCAAGACATAACATCGACTGCGTTATATTTAGGGTTACCTTTTTTAATTTTCTACACACGTGTTGTTAGAAAGTATTGTTTTTATTTAAGTCACTAATGTTAAATTTTCAAGTTTAACTTAAATTCCCTTGAAATATTAACAACTTATTTACGCAATAAATATTTTAAAAAATGTGTTCATCATCATCAGCAAGTCTACTGCTGGACATAGATCTCTATACAATCCGTATACAAATTTTATCCGATCTTTGTTTAAAAGTTAACATTTTAATGACTTAAATCAGAAAACAAAAAATAAAGATGAAATTTAACTAAATCTTGTAACCCCCAGAAGTAAAATATATAATTTTTAAGTATGGCCTAGGTTTTTGACATACGGTTAATTATCAGAAGTTCTGACAGTTGGAAATTGTCAGAGTGACATTGTACTCGGTGTAGAATATTTGCTATTA
Organism: Lamproptera curius; assembly: GCA_029286875.1. Lineage (NCBI taxonomy): Eukaryota > Metazoa > Arthropoda > Insecta > Lepidoptera > Papilionidae > Lamproptera > Lamproptera curius. The sequence goes on along the minus strand of JAGSMT010000201.1, from coordinate 641,143 downwards.
TATAATTTTAGATATTCGTGATTAAACTTCTCTTATCCTGAGTCCGATACCTCGGACGATTCATTTAAGCACTCCAACGACGCGGCCAATATGACGATATCGTCAGCGAAACGGAGGTGTGAAAGTTTCTCGACGTTAATGTTCATGCCAAGTGCAGTCCAGTCTAGGGTTTTAAAGACGTCCTCCAATGCATTAGTGAACAGTGTCGGGGATATTACGTCCACCTGTCTCACTCCACGATGCAATGGGACTGGTCTCGTTTGACCTACAAGAATCATAATGGACATAAACGTTGCATTATACAGACCTTTCAATACCTCAACGTATCAATAATCGACCTGAGATCTCTGAAGAGCTTCCAAATCAGCCCAGGTTTCTACAGAGTCAAAAGCTTTCCCATAGTCCACAAAGGCAAGGCACAGTGGCTGTTTGTACTCGTAGGTCTCTTGTACAACTTGCCTTATTGTAAAGATGTCTATGGTGCTATATTTTCTGCAAAACCCAGCCTGCTCCAGATGGCTGGAATCCATTAAGCTTGTTGGTGAGGCGATTCGTTATAATTTTGGAGAACACCTTGTATATAATTTTATGTTTTTCTTCAAATTGCATGTAAAGTTTAGTGCATACGTTTTATACACACTTACTACTTTGTTTACCCACTTACTATCATAACTACAATAACACTATACAACACCTACAATTTTTATGTTAAAAATAATTATTACCAAAATTACCGTCTCGACACAACTACAAGTATTGCAAGGAAACTTTTTAAAAACCAAAGTATATCAAATAAATCTATACCCATATATGTTGATCATTATATCTACTTAACATTTAAAATTGATGATAAGCAAGAAATATACTTAGTGATATTGATGACACAGGTAATCCCCTGTACTAGAATTAATGAATCGTCAAATCCCTTATGCCATTCAAACAAGTAAAGAGTCTTTAACAATAATAACAGCCAATATACATGCATTTATTGCAATTTGACAAAGCTTTTCCGTTTGTATCTAGCCCAGAAATTGAAGTTCCATATTTTTTTACTAACAGAATGTTGGAAGGATGATCATCATCCCTCCACCTTTCTGGCTTTGAAATGTTTTTACCAAAAGTCTATTAATCAAAAAATGATGGTGTAGTAACATATGAAGGAATGGTTTGGGAGCCAAGGCATTTGAACTGGACATTCTAGAAAGGTAAGCTTAACTCTAAATCTAGAAAATTGCAATACAATTTTTAGTGTGTTCCTATAAGACCCCAATGTTTCTGTAATCCGGATAATTAAAAATTCACTGGAATCGTTATTCGGGTTTTCAAGCCAAAAATTTAGTTTTTACTGGTGATATTAACCTTGACCTTACTTCCAGATAAAATCCAACAACATAGTGCTACATATTTAAATGTAATGGGATCACGGCTTGTACCAAGGATTAATTTCCAACTAGACCAGAAATCATTGTATGGTCCAAGAAAGTTACTCTGGCAGGACGTTTGTTTTTTGATCCGCCAACCGACCATTTCCCCAATAAGTTCCTTAGAAATGTCTAATACAATTTAACCAGGAAACCAGTACCCAAAAGATTTAATTAATTTTAATGGTGGGAAAGGCTCTTTGCAGAGGAAAATGGAAGAAATACAAACTTTCAGATGTTAATGGAAATAACAAATTACCTAGATTCAACCTTTACAAAAATAAATTACAATTAATTCATACAACAATAAATATCAAACCGAAAGAAATTCCTTGCCGTGGATACTTAAATCTTAAATCAATAGGAACGAAATAAACTTAATTAGACAATTAAAAAACAAACAGAAAATGAAATTTAAAAGAAAAAAATATTGTAATACCGAAACTTGGCAACAATTTAATTAAATTTTTAAAAATCAAATCATCAAAATTTTAAATAACAAAAAGTAAAGCACGAAAATTATTAAAGTATAATTTAAATAAGCTAAGCAAACGGGGGGGGAAACTCAGAATAAGAAAAAAGATGCTCTTATGATGTAAATTTTCTTTAATCAATAAGACGACCAGGAAAAACTATGATCTACTAAGTTGTCAAGACGATCTAGCTAAAATAAATAAGCTTCAATTTAGTAAACTCATTTTATATTTCATCTAACCTGAAAAAGGTGGCCAAAAAAAAAGAACCTAAGCTCGCCCCTGGTTGGGTTAATGTCTCGTCTAAAATAGTTAGAGACTCGGATTTTATAAATCAACCCACTGGCGACCTATAAATCAATTTTGAAACTGGGGTTTTCCTAATATTTAAAAAAGCAAACGCAATCGGCCCAAAACAAATTCCTAAACTATGGCCTATTTTTAATACCAAATTCTCAAAAAATAATCAAAAAAATAGTAAACGATTGACCAATTATTTGAAAAATAGAATTAATTAATCCACACAGTTTGGATTCAGGAAAAAAATTGTACTAAGTGCTGTTTTAAAATTATCATCAAAAAATCCCTGGATCAAGGAGAAAGATGCCTTGGGTATTCCTTGGCTAAAAGGCTTTGTCGGTTTCTTTTCCATACTTTGTGGAGGGAAAAATGCGGAATAGAACGTCCCTTAAAATGGTTTCAATCTTATCTTAGGGTAGATCAAGACACTAAAATAAAGAATCAATTGGCCATGTACTCTGTACCCCAAGGAAGTCCTGGTCCCTTTTTTTAATTTACTTAACTAATTTTACTGCCTTCAGCGATGCTCAAATTATTATGTTCCAATGTGGGTTCTTTCCGGAACAGGGGAAAACTGTTTTGGCTGATAATGCAAAATGATCATCGGCTGGAGGACAATCTACATCACCCAAACGCAGACAAACAGTTTTGAATCTATTGACAAGGCCAGTGACCTCCACTAAAGTACATTCTTATCCTTCCGAAATTCTCCTCCTTAGAATGCGTTGCCCATCTTTCCGGTGCCCTCTTAAAAATATTTAGGAGTTATATGATGAAAAACTTTTGGAACCAAATTTAAATTTCAACAGGATAAAAAGCTGATATTATTTTCAAAGGCACGCGAGATGTGTCGTTAAGCCCCAAGTCAACAACCCTTTATTAAACCTTATCATTTTTGCATATGTGGGCGGCGCCCCCAAAATATTTTAGAAATTAAGCGCCAGGAAATATTAAAAGTTTGTTCTTTCCAAAGGGTCCTCGGAGACCTCTTAAAGATTTAGATGTTGACAGTTAACAAATTTTATAAAGTTCTTCTAAGGTACCATCTCAAGGTTCCCAAAACTAATTTTGAAGCGTAAAATACCTGTCCTCTCCAAAGATTAAAGTAAAGGGCCGTCGCCTTATTTTTGCCCGATGCACCGTTTTTACCGAATAGACAAAAGGCTTAATAATTATAATTTAAAATTTACGATAAAAATCGCGTCAATGGAATATTTTTGGAAAACGAGATGGAGAATGAAAAACACCCGCACGCACGCACGCACGCACGCACGCACGCACGCACGCACGCACGCACGCACGCACGCACGCACGCACGCACGCACGCACGCACGCACGACGCACGCACGCACGCACGCACGCACGCACGCACGCACGCACGCACACACACACACACACACACACACACACAGGTTTTAAACCTATTGATCACAGAGACATCCCTAAATATATGTTTTCGATCCGTCATGATTAAATCTATCACGTTCCTTGGACAAGACGAAAGTCATGTACAACGAACACATTCTCCCGAGTCCGGTCAATTTCGATGGTGTTACTCTCGAAATTGTCGATTAATATGTGTACCTCGGGCACATATTGCAGTTGGGAGACACAGAAAAGTGGCCCTGAATATTGGATTCTAGAGGGAGGTCACATTTAGGAAAACGGAGTGTTGGTCGACCCCCAATATAAATCCCTAGGTGGGATAATGATCTCCGTGCAGTAGCCGGTTCAAGTTGCAGCAAGTAGCAGGGGATCGGCCATCTTGGCGTTCAATTACAAAATCCCTTTTTCCAACAGTGGACTGATAGAGGCTAATTATGATGATTATGATGATGAAACTTCGCTTGATATGGGTATGTTATAGATATACCAATACAGTCACAAAGTCAATTCATTTAAAGTGTATGAAACTGTTTCTATTATACTTTTGTATTTTTTTATTTCTATTTATATACTTTTAGTGCATAGTAAGCATTTTAATTAAAACCGTCTCCATTGTCTAGCGGTATTTTCCCTTGCTTTATAAACCAAGGCCGTAGGTTCGAATCCCGCGGGTAACAACTTTGTGTTATAGTTTGTTTTCTGGTTGGTTTGCACAATTTGGGTCAATGACCAAAAGTAAGCTGATGACCCATGCGTTGGATGGGTATGTAAAAGTAAATACAAAAAGAGGCATCAGGGAGGCCCATGTCCTGCAGTGTAGTCCACAAAGACTGATGATGATGATAAAGCATTATGAATTTATGTAAGTGTATGAAATCCTCTAATTCACGGATTTTTGCGTTAGTTATATATATTTATTCCCGACGTTTCAGATTCTTTTCAGCATCCATGATCACGGGCAGACTAAGTTGGTATATGTCTGTATCTCAATGTTTTTGGAATAACCAAGTGGATATGGTGGATTTGATATCTATAATAATCGCGTAAATAAAAGAAATAATTATGAAAGTGTGCTAATGACTATGGATTTAATTTTATGTCGTAATATTATGGTCACATAATATAATATAAAATATAGAGGAACATTAACAAATGGCGGTTGTCCACTAAACTTTTTACAGTCAGACGAAAACATCTCAGTCTTACCCGCGACCGTTGAACATGCAAAGAATCTGTGGCTCCAAGATGTTATTGCTTTCGTTATTGTTATCAATATTAAACAACATAAAATATATAAAGGTTTTTATAATGTATGCTGTTCGGGGAAATGTATAATTTTTGTTTGATTACCAATAATTTTTTCTGACCTAAAGAAGAAGGCAAAAGGTAAACGTTAATAAAATCTAGGGCGACGAATATTTTATGTTACATGTATTCCACATAATTTTGCGTTTTGAATGTCGCTATGTCGAATTAAATCGGGGACAGTGTCTATATCAAGCATATTGCTATCCGCTTATATTACAAATGGCTATGTTACAAGTTACATTAAAATTATTTTAATTAAAATTATTTTACCAAACCACAATATTGGTCAGATGTACGAAATATTTATTTTTACAGGGCATATGTAAACCTTTCAATTTAGAAATGTTTTTCATACTAGAGAGTCGCTTAATAAGGCAGTTAGGGGAGCGGGGGGCACGTTGTTACAGGGGTAAGAAGTTACACGCATTTTTACCGGGATTTCGAAGTCTTTGGTAGATGTAACTGGACTCATTTCATTCCTCATAACACCGTGCGTTGCATCAAAGCAATCGGGACCCGCCGAACGGCAAGTGTCGCGATTCTGATCAAGTTTTTTTTATGGCATACGCAGGCAGGCGAGCAGTCGGGCCACCCGATGGGAAGTGGTCACCGACGCCCATAGATATTAACAATACCAGTGGTATCGCCAACGCACTACCTACCGTGAGACATAGGGTGTTAAGTCTCGTTTACCCAGTAATTACGCTGGCTACGGTTCCCTTCAAACCAGAACATAGCAGTGTTTTCATACTACTGCTTCGCAGCAGAAGGCACCGCAGTGGTGCTCACCCAGACGGTCTCCTGTAAAAAGGGGACCTACCACCGGTAAAGTGTGTTGTTAAGTACGAAACAAAATACTTTACGAAAATTTTGATTCCTCTTGTCTATATTTGTTATTCTCAATTTTTTTTAACCTCGAACGTTTATAATGCACCTTATTTTAATTTGCATTTCATTCTGCTAATTAAAATTAAAGTCATCATTAGTAAACATCAAGTTTACTAATGATGACTTTAATTTTAATTAAAAAACATACCTTGGGGCAGGTTGTTACAAATTTTTTGGGTAAGTTGTTAAGTGTAATAACTTGCCTCAGACCAGGTATTACCGTTCATCTCATTGACTTTCATTTAGAAATTACTACGTTATACTTAAAAATTTGAATGCATGGCGTTAGAATTCTTTGGTATGGCGAGAAAATGAAGCTTTCGTTCCGATGGGCGCATCCTTGCTTTTTAATAAAATGGTTCATCTTTAAATATTTTTTTTAATTCTAAATACTAATTGGATTTTTTAGAATGAGAAACAAAATAAAAGGGTACAATTAGTCAAGAAGTTTATGAATCTGCTGCGGCAGAAGTACTGTAGAATAAAACGGGCATTTGTAAAGCAAGTGAAATATTTAATTTGTGCCCGATGTCCGCTTTCCAATGTTTTTACAGTATTGTATACTTAACTATAAATTTCAGTAATATAAGTATCTTGTAAATGTTAGATTTTAGTTTGCCTTAAGTGCCAAGCTTATAAGTGTAAAAAATTTATTGCATGTTGATATTTACAGACTGCCTCCGTAGCCTAGTGGTGTAGGCATGTGGCTTAGAAACCGGAGGTCGTGGGTTCGAATCCTGCGGGGACGTAACAAATTTTCATTATTGTTTCCTAGTTGGTTAGGGCAATTTGGGCCGATCACCCAATTGTCTGAAAAGAAAGATGATCCATGCGTCGGATGGGCATGTAAAAAGTCGGTCCACCCACCAACCCGCATTGGACCAGCGTGGTGGGATACGGTCCAAACCCCCTAATGGATAGGGGTGTATTAGGGGAGGCCTATGTCCAGCAGTGGACTAACAAAGACTGATGATATGATATGATATATGATATTTACAGACAAAGCTTTTTAATTCAGTAATACCAAAGTGTTTTATATAAGATTTAAGAAGGTTCCTGCCAAATTTATGTGTTTATTACTGTTAAAAGTTGAAAAATTACGATATACATATTATAATTACACATAAATGTTATAAGACTGTTTAGAATGACCTCTTTTGTTCATAACGTTTTAATATAATAAAAATAAATTATTGATCATTGATGATTTCGTTTATTAACCTACTGTAACATCGTACCCCGACGCTGTAATAACTAGCCCCAAGTCAGAGGTAAGTTGTTACAATCGACTTATTTTATTAATTGTCCATTGTGAGAAAAATTACGTAAAATTTAATATTTTTCCAATAATATTTTACTAGCTGAATAGACATACTAATGGTAAAAGCAATCAAATGCATACATTATTTGATAGCTTTTGTGATATTGGCAGTCATCTAAAAATTTAAACATCGTGCCCCCCGCTCCCCCATATACTACACTATTAATCATTATGCTGACTTTATAAAACTTTACAAATAAACGCCCATATTTTAAAATACGAAATAAAATGGAAGGTCCGTTCGGTTAGGCTGCCAGAAAATTATTGGCACGAGACTGACTAGGATTCGAATTCAAAAAAGTTAGTGCAAAGTAAAAATAATTATTTAAAACTTTCTGGTTAGAAAAATAATAGTATGAACAAAAAAATATTGACTGTTGAACCTTCTATATAATATATGACTTTAAGGTTAAATATTCGCTAGGACCATTCGTAAAGTAACTTTCATCAACGAAACAGCTTCATGATAAAATAAAGTGGTACAACTATTTTCTGCAAAAAACAAATGGATCTACGAATTCAAAAAAGTCACTTTATTATTTTTTAGCAACATTAACAATAAATTTTTAAATATGAGTCTATTTGCGCAGCCATGACTTAAATACAAATGCTAATCAAAATGTTTGACGCCTTAAATGTGTATCATTTATACTACATATTATATATATTATAGACTTAGACTTAGATTATACAATCTCAGCCTCTTTTATATATTTTATTTTTAATTATAATTATTAAATATGGATAATATAACGTTTTAAATTTTATTAATGTGATATAAGAACAAGAAACATTTCAATGATACAATAATGTAGGTTTTTGTTTGATTTCAAATCTTGAAAAAATTTTAATATTAAATTGCTGCATGTGAATTTTTGAACTTTCATGTCATTACCTGTTGACCAATTCCATATGGAAAAACCATTACTCATCCAATTTTGAATGCACGGTAGTAAACTTAATAAAAGGTTGAACTATACGACTCGATTGGCTCTGATTTAAGTTACTTGTCAAATTTTTGTTCGATTATTTTCTTTCGAGGACTTTATTATGTTTTCAATGTACTCAATTATCCTGAAACCATTATTTTAAATGGTAGTAGTTGTTCTGCGATCCCACTGCTTTAAAATATTTTTAACAGTTCAATAGATGATTAAAAAATTAAAAAATTTCGTCACCAAAAATCACAACCTTTTGCGATTAAATTGCAAACGCCTTATGAGATAGACTTAAATAGTGTCTACAAAATTGCGCGTCTCTAAATGGTTAACAATAAAATCGAGCGAGCGAACGAGCCAAAATCTATATATTTCAAATAATGCACAGTAACCATATTTTTGTTAATAAAATATTAAGTCCACTTATATACGGATTTTTCGCATTATTTATTTGTTGTCGAAGTTGGGGCCTCTTTCAGAGGTTTAATGATCACACGACTACGATGGGATATGTCTGTATTTTAATGTTTTGAAAAACTGTCTGGGTTTTTTCTTCAAAATTTGACACATTTAGTTTGGAATATTTTCCTTTTTTTAAAACTTCTTTTCTTTGAAAAAAGTTGCATATTGTAATATTTATCAAAAAACTATAAACATTTAAAGTAGGGGAACCATGTACACGGTTTTCATCAAATGTAACGGTAATAGTTTTTTATAGAAAATTTGGACCTTATATCGAGGGGAAAGATTGTTGCCTGATTGAAAATCATATCAAAGATCAACTTCGTTTTTTGATTTTTTTATCTACGTATGTACTAGGAACACCATCATAAAGTTTAATGGGACGTATAATAAAAATGGTTATCAAAAAACTAGGTAACAGTTTTTAACCGTTATGATAAACTGGGATTGAAAAGCAAATCGTAAAAGTAATAAAAACTTTGTTCTTTAAACTGAAGAATGCAATTTTAATACGGATGAAAAATTGGCGCTTTCACATAATGCTGCAAGAAGTAAATTACCTGGAAACCGCATTAAAGTACGGCTGTTGACCGCATTTAATAATGGAAATTTTAAAAGAACGTCTGGCTTAGCATAAAGTGAAATAAGTGATTTAACTTCTAAACGCTCAGTATTTCTTTTTCGTGTTTTTTTCCATTTCTAAATAATAAAAACTTATTTAAAACAAAACAAATAAATCGCTTATCCCTGTTCTAGTGATGTTAAAAATTTAAAAATTACCTAAATTTACCTTAGCTTGCAAAACTTTTTAGAATTTCAACGACAATGCATGAAATTTTTAATTGGTATTTCGACTATGCTATACTAAAAACTAGCAATAATAATTGTTTCGTAATTATTTTTGTAATTAGCCCTCTAATCCTTTTATACAATTGCGGTACTATGGTACTTACCATTAATTAGTATTGTTACCGAAGCTAATGAAAATATTTTAGCCCTATTAAGAAATTTAATATTGGCACTATCTTATTGAATATTTCTCGCAACGCAGCAATGTCCATTAATGAAGAAACAACATTTAAACAAGCAAGTGAAATTTTAAAATAAAAAGTATGACCGACTTCAAGCAGTAGCAGACTATAAGTATTTTGTACAACATAAGATGGTGACAACTCGCCCTCTGCAAGAAACTAGCCCGCATTTTCCGCCAGCACATTTTAAATTTATAATATCTTTTAGTATTTTATTATTCTTCTATTAGTACTTATGTAGTCAAAATTTGTCTACAACACGTATTATGTACATAGAACATACATTGCAATAATTTTTATGTGAACTTTAACTGTATTATCTTAACATTATACCTGGTTGCTATTTTTAATAATGTTCACATTAAAATGCTTTTTGTGGATCATTCTTGAAACATAGATATGCGCTCAGGGACTTTATTATAAACCATTTTAATAAGTACATTTATGTATTACATACTATTACTTTAAGTTACAATTAGAAGAAATACAATTATGTATAACATACTTTTACGGTTTCGGCAGCGCTTGCAATTTAATTGCACGAGGTTGTGATTTTGGTGCAGTATTTTTTTTATTCATTAAAGCGGCTTTAACGGATTCGAGCTAAAACATAAAAGATAAATCATAATATTATACTTCAGTATTTTACACCATAAAAAGGTAAATAATTAAGTACTTGAAGATATATGTCAATCACTTAAGGATAACAATCAATAAACATAATTAAGGTTTACATTTTACGAAAAAAATTGGTTTATTTACGAAATAGTTTTCGGCAATATTATTAATTATTTTATTTTAATGACCATTTCCAAAAATAATACAGATTTAAAGTGTAGGGACATAGCGGTGCATAGGTACCGGGTATCGGCATTGTAACCGTGCAAAGCACGGCTTGGTCGCACGTTATTAGTTAAATATTTTGCAAGCATTATTAGGTATTCCTCAATTCTAAGTATTCATTAATTAACTTTTGTATTCACCTATTAGAATAATAATAAGTTCCTATTTTATAAGTCTAAAAATTTGGTATCCTTTTTATCTATTTGAATCCTAAAATAAATGTAATAGGCACCGAAGTAGTATTGACTTAAGTTAACTCCTTTATATTTGGTTGAGGGAAAGTATTACATAAACGTTTGATGACATCTTTTCATGCCATGAATTTTCTGAGAATAATGCATGATAAAATTGAATGACAGATGTAAGTAACAGGAAATATAACGACAAGGTATATCTAATTTTTAAGAAATAACGAATAAAAACGTATACACGCAAAACTAACGCTTATAATAGCGGCAGGAGTTATTTATCCATATATCAAATAACAAATTAGGTTCACAACCGAGACTCAGTAGGTAGGTATATCTAGACAATTAATATCTTTTGTTTGGCCGGAATAAATCAACAATTGCCTAACGCCAATAAATTACTGTTCGTAGTAATAATATATTTATTTATGATATATTTATTTATGATTTAGCTTAAACCTTAGTTCAACTGCCTTCATGTGCAATAAGAGCAAACACTTTACTTTGCGAATAGGAAATTTTAAATCAACATGTTGCTTTATCTTAATTTTGTAATATGACCATGGTATCTTAACATAAAAAATATATCACAAGAAGTACGATGTCATTAGCCATGTGAAAAGTCACACTGGATATCCATTGTTGAAAATATTCTTCCTTTAGCACAATTAAAATGTGTGTCTTAAATGAAAGAAGAAATAGGACCTAGAGGGAGTACTTTCTTTCAAACAGTAACTTTTCCTTTTACTTTCTTTAAAACACTGTCTTGACTCTATCTAATCTACCTATTTAATAAAATTCAAGCAAACATTTTTACAGTATTGGCTTTGGTAATAGATGATTTTGATCCAAGGAACCGTACGTTGAAATACCACCGCGGTGCCTATTTATTTTGCAAATTAATAACGTATAAGCAATACAGTCTTCAAGATTAAAGAGAACCGTTACAACTCATGTCTCAAAGCGACGAGCGGATTTACAGCGTTTTATGCTGTGTTTTTAAGGGTAAAGCGTATCGTCGCTTAATTAATTAAAAAACACTTTTCAAACTATTAAACATTTCAATGCCTGCCAAGATTTCAAACAGTTAGCTGAGCCCAGGCGTCACATAATAAATGCCTTCCTCGAGTTTCGGGCCCTCACAAAAGCCATGAGAGTAAGAAATTCTGCACGCATATAGGAGACTTCAGTCTACTTCTGGCCAAATACAAGGAAGCAGAGGCCACAATTTACAAAAAAAACACTTTAGAGGTCCCAAAAGAAATATGAAGCAACATATGACGGTTTTAAGTGCTTCACTCAGCTTTGTAAAACTGGACGAATACAAATCCAACCAAATTGGCCACCCAAAGATACGATATAAGTACGCCCGGACGACCCAATTGTTGTAACCGCCATTAGCATCAAGTTAATGCTGGACCACAGAATCCTGAATATAACAGAAACGATATTTGGAGGGCAAGGTCCGGAAGCGCCCTAGGAGAACTGGACGATCAAAAATTTCGATTTGGAGCAGCAGCAAAAGAACTCCGCAAAAACCAAAGGTCTTGTGTCATATAAGTATCGTAAGAAAAAGTGTTTACAATTTGTATAAGAACAACATTAGATAGCCAAAAAAATTAGAAGTCACCGCTTGCAACAATAACATCAATGCAGCGACATAGTATGTAAGGGTAGCACATAAGGGTGTAAATATTGTTAAGATATAAAACGCAAACTGCAAACAACAGTACCAGTTCTGTAGAGCTAGTTTAACTTAATAAATAAAAGTTATTACATAAAAAGCGGGTAGTTTATTGGATTGTTATAAAAATGTTATTTATGATGGGCACTTAAAATGATTTCATAAATACGATGATAATTCTGTGATTCATTATCATCAATATCATCATCAACCTGTGTTAGTCCACTGCTGGACATAGGCCTCCCCTAATGCACTGCCTATTCCATAGGGTTTTCGGACGGTATTCCACCACATTGGTCCAATGTAATCCACATTGGTGGGTGGATTTACTTTTTACACGTCCATCGGTTGCATGGATCCTCTTACTTTTAGATAATTGGGTGATCGGCCCAAATTGCCCTAACCAACTAGGAAACAACATTGAAAATTTGTTAAGTCCCCGCAGGATTCGAACCCACGACCTCCGGTTTTGAAAGCATACGCCCATACCACTAGGCTACGGAGGCAGTTTCTTCGATGACAATAATATCTATCCGTGATATCGTACTTAGTTTTTTCGTTGAACAGTATATTTCTTTAAGTAGTATAAACATAATTTTTCTATTTATTTTAAATATAGAATTTGTGGTTTTAATTATTTCTATAAAATTTTTAGAACTTTTTCTAACCAATTGTAACAAAATGGATTATGAAAAATAAAATTAGACTTTAAATACATAAATTCTTTCCAATTTAATAACATAAAGGAAATATTATTGAGATTTAATCAGGAGTAGGAGTCTCTATATTTAAGCAATTAAACGTTCAGTTACGCTAGAGCTCTAGTATACGGAAATCGGAAATCGAATGTACATAGCAAATTGAAATGGCGATTCCGCAAATGCAATTCTTTTTGTGAAGATGTCGGCAGTATTAACGATGTTTACAAAGGACATAGGTACGGAGCTCGAGACTTTTCGTCGTAGAGTACGTTTTTAAGGAAACTTCTGTGTGCCTTTTACGAAAGGATTTCTAAACTTTATTGAATTGTGTCTATAGAAATATTTTACTATGTTAATCAAAATAAACTAGAAGAAATAAAGTAAACACTTTATATAAACAAAATATGTCAAAAAGATAAAAAACGCTTTCGACCGATTACATTTTTTCATTATTTTTTCTTTTGACTACTGAGCAAAGGTTTACGCAATTTCTAATATTTATATAATATATTTTTTGTGTATTTTTTTTTGTAAATATTTATATTTTATTTATTCGTTTGAACTCAGATTAAGAGAGCAAGTTACAATAGTCGAATTGTGATAATAATTATCTGAACATGTTTTACTTTAGTCTAAACAGGCAAAACTTTTAATATTATTGTATTGTCTTTACTGTTGAATGCATCTCAGGAAACATATTAATTATTTACGATTTAGCAGTTCTAACTTATATAAAAAATAAACTCGCAAGTTTCAAACATTTTCTATATTCGACGATTTCAGATTAAAAATATAGCAACACAGGATATAGAATATACATCGTTTGTTGCTGTTTTAAACAGTGAAAACATAAAAGTGGAATCATTTTCACGTAAAATAAATATTAACATGGCTAGTTTTATTTTTAATTATTTACTAAATAAAATACATAAGCTTGCCTGCACTCATGGAGACCTGGCACAGAGAGCTGCACAACTATAAACTTTCACGATGTAGTAGTTTACACAACGACAGAGTTACCTCGCTAGCCATTTACAAATGCCATTCACATTGTAACGTTGACAGACAGTTTCTGCTGAAAGCTTATTTAACGACAAGTAGCATAATATAAATGCGAAACACTTTAAAATTATATAAATATATCTTAACAATACGATCGGTTATTTATTATATCTTCCAATGCTTTTAAGCAAACTATTAACATTTTTTTATTTATTCACTTTCATAATTAGCTGGATATTGCACTAATGATAAATGCTAGTTATTTAAAAATATTAGCCTGTAATACTGATGTAAATATCCCAGACTCTTATCTATAGTAAACTTTACCTTACAATGATTTCAAAAATGCTCTGTTCAGAATGAAAACAAAAAGATATTTTATACGATTTCTGCCACCAAATTTCAAACTATGGCGTCTTCTAACAGATTGATTATATGCTTCGGATAACCGAGGTTACCAAAAAAATAAAACATGAAATAGTCTGTACCCACTTTTTGAAGTTTAAAATAACGTCAGCTTAAATTTATTTTGAAGACATAATGTTAAGGTATTGAATTTATATTTACATATAATAATAAAATTACTGGACATAGGCCTCCCATTTTGCACGCTTCCGCTTTTAATCTTCAGCTATTCTCATCAACGCCACACCGACGGTGGCGTGCATTAGGGGAGGCATATATCCGCAGGACTATCACAGATTGATAATGATGATGATGATGAATAAAAGTTATTTTAGTTGTAAAAATTGCGCAATTAGTAATATCTGAGATATTTAAGGACTAATAAAAATACTTTCACACAGATTTTCAAAGTTATTAATCACTTATATTACGATCGGTTAATAGGTGGGCGCATCCCAAAAAATATCAAATAGTTCATATTGAGTAAATGTACAAATAATGTTTTTTATAGGTAGGCATGTCTTGAAAAATCGTAGGTAAAAATATGTACAACGATTAGGTTGCATGTCTTTTACAAATCAAAAATACAACATAAATTCATATATTGTACATACATATAACATAGGTCATACAAAATTAAAATTTTTCATGCTCTATGAATATATAAGAAGTTACCCAACTTCTTATATTTCTTTGAAATAGTAGGACGGAGGCAGATTAGCCGAGACAGGGCTTACGTCGCATACATCAAAACAATTGATTTTCATGGAAGTATTTTATTGTTAAATTTTAACCTGTCATTGTCAGCGACATTATTGAAAATAGATTTACAAATATTCTTTCAAGACTGAATATAACTTACTTTAAACATTTAACAATGCTTTAGAGTTTTTTTCCCGCACAGCAAATGTAAATAAAATTAGCAAACACCAACGTTTAGAGAACTGTAACTAGCCGTATTCGAGTAATCGAATGTTCAATTGCGCAAAGGCTCGACGATCAGGAAATGGAAAATTGGAGAAATTGTGAAAAATTGAAAATGAGAAAATTTTGTGAAGAAGAGCATATGCGACTGCATTTTTGTGGCCTGTTTCAATAATTTAAACCACGTACTTCTTAAATATTAGTAAAAAAAAGATGGATTTTTTGTCCGATTCGGGATCGCAACAAATATCTTAATAGCTGTCAGATTTTTTTTAGCGAGGGAGTTTCTTAACGTTGATTAGTGCGGAATGTTAGAGCTTTTAAGGACATTCAGTATAAAGGATTTTTAGAGTACATTTTTGAACCACTTCAAATTTTCTTTTTCATGGAATAGGTTCAAAATTATTATTAAGAAATACAATAATGTCGAAGCTTTTTTTTTACATATTTTAAGTTTTTTTTATAATTCTAAAATGTCTATAACACTTCTTATTACAAAATAAAATCACCGTTTGACCAGAATTACCCTATCAAAATAAAGAATGATAAAAAGCAAATGGATTTTAGTAGCAGCCTTTATAGTTCGTAAAGGTTACGACTACCCTTCAGTTGAAGTGTAATGTAACGTTTTAGTAGTAATGTAATATTTGTTATTAGTGCAGTAGTTTTTGGGTTTATTTAATCCAAAAAAGAATATTTCTATAAAAATTATCTCTACAGTCAGTTACCACTACGGCAGCTGATCTGTATTAGACTTCGAGGATAGTAGAGCGCAAAAATGGGCAAACACAGGTGCATTCCCTATTCCCGTCTACTCTCAAAGCCCGATGCATTTCATCGGGCTTTGAGAGTCGATGCGGATGACTGGAGAGAGAAGGCGAAGTACGATATATAATATATGTATATATATATATATATATATATATATATATATATATAGTTAGGGCTGTTTCTTTATGTTATTTCAGGATCATAAAGAAAAAGCCCTAACATTGTAAAATTGTAACCCCCCAAATACAAACCTGAGGTCCTGCACGTGCGCTCTTTTAAAAATATGAATATTGATCATTTATGCAAAGATGCAGCTGAGTACGACTGGCAGCCACTGGTAGAGTTAGATGATGTAGATGAAAAAGTTGACATCTTCAACAACATGATCGCAGTTGAAAAGACCTCCAGCGCCATGGATTAACAAAATAATCCTAAATGCAATGCGGCGAATAGAAAACGCTTTGAGAAAACTTAAGAAACATCGTTCAGATGAAAATTTGTCTCCATTTAAAATTGCGAGGAATCGATGTAATCACATGGTGCGCAATGTTAAACACCGTTATATCCTAGACAGTGTATGTGCATCAAATTTCTTAGAAATCTTGGTATCGGTAAAACGCGTTTAAACCTAGTCAAACTAATTGAATAAGGATTAATCAATAAGTTTATATGACTTTAACAAACATTTGGTTCCTTATCGGTTAGAACAGCGATTTCCTATTTAAATGGTTTGACGCGCCCTTATATAAACTGTTTCCAAGTCTTTCCAGTATCTTCTGATGAAATTAAAAAGTCTATCCTGTCTATTAAATTCAATGCTGTTGGGTATGATAACATTGGTCGACGCATGATTATCCCCATCATTGATTACCTGCACCCTATCATTACCCACATTATCAATTTTTCGTTAAACATAAGATATTTTCCTGCAAAATGGTGCTATGCGCTTGTTCTTCCTCTGCCTAAATGTTCTAATCCAACTCTCCTGACGCACTATTGTCCTATTTCTATTCTGCCTTTCCTGTCAAAGATCCTTGAGTCTTGTATACTGAAACAATTTTCTCAATTTGTTCTCTGTAACAATTTAATAAGTTTATGCTAGTCCGGTTTCAGACCTGGACACAGCACTACTACTGCTCTCCTTTAAGTGACTATATTATGGATGGGATGGAGAACTCTAAAGCTACCATTTTGGTGCTTATTGATTTCTCGAACGCCTTTAATACCGTCAGTCATGAAATCCTTTTGGCAATCCTCTCCTACTTTAGTGCTCAAAGCCGCTCCCTGCAGGCTGACGCTGGGCGCGCCAATATGCTTTTCGCCAGTTCTAAGCGAGGTGCATTCATCATCAGCCTGTGATAGTCCACTGCTGGACATAGGCCTCCCCTATTACACCCCTATCCATTAGGGAGTTTTTGGACCGTATCCCACCACATTTAACCTACGTTGGTGGGTGTACTTACTTTTTACATGTCTATCAGACGCATGGATTTTCAACAAACCTGCCAAATTAAGTTCGGTGCATCATGCGTTTGAAAATATTTGATGATACTGAACTCGAACGACTACGACTTGAGATTATTCCAGCACCGTCCGACGACACTGCCGCAGAGCGCGTAGAGAATGAAAACACGGATGCCGCTGTTATCGTTCCAGTAGCAGCGGAATTGGATGATGCTGGTATGGACTCCTATGAATTAGAGCATTTTAAACGCGCCAAATGTTTCTCGATGATTGCCACGATGCAAACGAACTAACTACAGGGGTCACTCTCTTGGTTCCTAAATATAAGGTACCCACGGAACCAACTAAATACCGCCGCATCAGCCGAGTCTAACTACCATCTATAAGACACTTACATCCATTCTAAGCACGAAAGTTATCCGACACTTAAGAAACCACCGCATAATGTCACGGACTCAGAAAGAACGTCGAGACGATGGTCATGGGGACAAGGAACCACTCCTCATAGACGCGATCTTAAGCAAAATAGTCAAACGCAACCGTCAGACAAAAAGGCGTTCGATTCGGTACCTCATACATGCCTAGCGAGGATACTCGAACTGTAAAAGATTTATAGTACAGTTAGAGGCTTCCTCGGGCAATGTATGGGGTAATGGAGTACGACACTTTGTTATCTAGGCAAGCGGATGCTGACTGCGGAAAACAGAATAAGTATACGTAGGGGAATCATACAGGGTAATTTTTTGAGCCATCGAGGTAAACGCCCTGAACAGAAAGGTCCGCACCATTTTGACGTCACACAAGATGCACCACCTGAGATCGTCAGTGATGAGGTTGTACTAGCACGAAAGCACGGTGGGCTTATTAAGCGTCCTTACTATACATACTCGTGAAGTGTGCAGCCTCCGTAAGTACTTCCTGGCGAAATCAAATGATGCATTCTACGCAGGCGTCATTGACAGTTATAAAAGACCTACCCCACTATCCTAAGCTAACGAAGAATGGCAAGAACCAGCAGTGCTGAGCATCTCCGGCCGTGAAACTATATGGAAAGAGAAAAATCTACACGGGTGGTTCTACAAAGCTCAGCAGCCAGTAAACTGGCTACGTTTAGATTATCTCTTCGAAGAAACTGAGGGTATTGCAAGATGTACTGGAATACGGGATCAGGTTATAAAGACCAACAACTATAGGAGATACATGCTCAAAGATGGCACCAGAGACGTTTTTAGAGCCAGGCGCCTGCGGCATATTATCTCCGGTTGTCACTTTCTTACACTGAGTATTTGCAAAGGCACAACCTAGAAGCCAGGATATTCCTACTCTTCTAATAGCTGTGTCTGCAAACGAGTTAATCACAGTGAGCCTCGCACAGCACTTGAGGCCGCTGGGACTCCGTGTCGTAACGCTTCTAGCTCAAATGCAAAAAGCGGTGCTTCTGGACACCGCTTGTATCATCCGCCAGTTTTTCACCCATTCAACCCAACCCTCGGCCGTTTAATCTCCCCTGCCAAGAGTTTCCATTTGGCTGAGATGTATCTATATAAATACTGTCTATTATGTTTATTGCTTTGTTATTCTCATATACGTAATATTTTATTAATTGTTATAAATATTCGTTTCAGCCAGATGAGAAAATTCTTCTAAAAATCTAAATAATAATAATATTCTGTAGTTTACTCTTTGAAATATTAGTATAGATAAATAAAATATTAGTTCTTTCTATTTTTTTGTAACAAAGATATCATAATACACAAGTCAATTTTTTCGTATTATTTTATACATCAGAAATCCGATATTATATAATTATTGTGTGAGGTAATTAATATCCAATTATCAGACGAAAAACTGTGTGAATAATTAGTATTCACGGCATAAGATGGTTAATTAGTAGATAAATAATTTTAACTGTACATAATAACGTTAATTTATTAGCGTTTTAAAGGATAAATGCTATATTTATCAATGCTAATAGGTATTTGAATTAACTAGTGATGAAAATAATTAATATAAATAAAAATAATAATGAATAATGAAATGCCATT
Organism: Lamproptera curius; assembly: GCA_029286875.1. Taxonomy (NCBI): domain Eukaryota; kingdom Metazoa; phylum Arthropoda; class Insecta; order Lepidoptera; family Papilionidae; genus Lamproptera; species Lamproptera curius. The sequence goes on along the minus strand of JAGSMT010000201.1, from coordinate 621,588 downwards.
GAAGAAAAAAAAATTGAAGTTCAAGAAATTAAGAAACAGAAAGAATTATTTTTAATAATTTTAGACAAAATTTCTTACGAAGTAACTACTCAAGTTGATGAAATCAACATTATATCGATAAGTTGATGAGAATCAGTACCTGTCCAGTCAAGAGAAAGATAAGCTGACCGGGCTGAGATAGAGCCAGTAGCAGTAAGACTTCGCCCAGCCAGCTGAGCCTACAAAGGATGTGCCTAGAAGGGTGCAGGGGGAAAAAGTGGGATAATATTCCGCTAATCATATACGTTATAGAATGGCCATGGCAGCTTGTAGTAACACCTAATCAGCCTATTTTTGTAAATCACCTAAAATGTACTATTTTACAACATATTGTTTTGAATAGTTTTAGTTTACGCAACTATTAACAACATAAGCAAATGGCAACGTGCATCTATTTCGACAAGGCCCTGCCCATTCTCCATGTATATTATAAAGATGTTGTATGTTTTAAGGTATTTATTAAATCAAATTAACGGTACGGATACCATTTCTTAACATAACAAATACTAGGGGTTCCAAGAGATGATATTCTGCCTTAAATTTATAGTGATTATTTTATTAGAAAAGCATGAAATGAGACGACTAATATTATTAATTAATGCAGCCGTTTATTTATTATGTAGATATGATATTACCTTGATACCGACTGCAACACCATTTGCTGGGATGATGATAACCCGTCCTCGAATTCACTTAAACACACAAAACAATTCATTCAAATCGGTTCAACCATTTAGGATGAATTTACTGTCCATGAAAAATATATATTATTCTTCTGTACGTGTGTACAAAAGAATTAAATATATAAAGATTACATTAAATTTAACACTATTTGTACTCAATGTCAATTTTATAAAAAATATTTCATGTTTTCACTGATACATGTAAGACTACCGATTTAAGCGCAATTAAAGCTATGAAATTCATTCGCTTTGGTAGTCTTTATATTCGAGTATTCGAATTTTCAGTTGCGCAAGATCGGTATTATCCAGAAATTGGAAATTGGATGTTAATACAGAATTGGAGATAAGACTTAAATTTTCCTCCGTCTTTTACAGGCGATTTAGTTCAGCCTTTTATTTTTGGCAAATTGAAATATTTCACGTTAACAATCTTTAAATATGTTAACTGATTGTAAATCATTATTGAAGCATAATTTCTCGTTTATAGTCTTGATTGTTTTTAAAGTTCGTACAAGTTATAATATGGTGTATAACATTTTTTAATAATGATATACAAACAGTTTAATGTTAAATTGAACTGTGCTTCTGCATACGTGATTTTTATATTTTCTTACTTATAAGCTGATAATACTGAGGTAGTACGTTCCTTTTTGCAAAGGTTGTCTAGGGTAGTATCACCGCGGTTCCTATTCAAGCTGTAAATGAGTATCGTGTAAACACTATTGCGTTCCTGTTTAAAGGGCACCGTAACCTGCGTAATTACGAGTAAACGAGTCGTAGCCTTGTGGGTCAGGGTGGTGAGCGTACTTGAGGCGTCTTCGCTGCGTTTATCACTTGCCATCTGAGGTATGTAATGCTCGACTCATCAAGATAAACAATCATTGTCACGAATCATAATAAGAAAAGCTTTCCCGCTCAGTGGAGATGGTTATGGATGTAGCTATTTCACGCACCTTCATTCGGCAGTCCTTCAGTACGAATTTACGCACTTCTTTAGCGATGTTTTCAATAGTGTGGTAATGGTCTGCGTTAGTATCATGATCAGGATAAAGTTCAGTTTTCTTTAAGAAAACACTGCAATTTTTCACAGAAAATTGTGTACAACGATATGAAATTCAGATTGTACCGTGATTGGAAAAGAAGAAGTAATGATTACACTTTACCAATAGTAGTACTGAAAATTTATTGTTTTTATTGGTGATATTAGATGAAGACAGTATGTACGTATTTCAGTTGTACTTACATCAAATCCAGCTGCACAATATAGTGATCATACTGAATTAAAATCTCTTTTCTTTTTAAGCACGCACGACAAATGCCTGGCTACTTGAATTTTCAGGTTGATTTCATGACTCAACGGTATTCACAACAAAAAATTTATGATTTTTGGGCAGTAACAGTGGTCGAAAGTAATTTTATGAAAAAAGACCCTGTCATTAAACGATAAAATTAATTCATAGATGGAATATTGAACGTCGCGCGTAACGTTTTCGGCGACAGTGCATGGCGTGCTTTCAACTCCTCCTCCTCATGAAAAACAACGATAGTGTTGACGGAAATGTGTTTATTGCGTGCTATTGGAGGTAAAGTTTAATGTATTGTTTTTTGAACTGCGTACCTTTGTTTTAGGCTAATTATTTCGTAAAGTTTTTGTATTAAAATTTGCTTTTATCATGACTTAGTGAGCAATAATTCATAAAAAAAATAACCGATTAGGTTATTTTTTTAAGAATTGTACGAGTTACATGAATATTTTTTTACACACTAACTTCTAGAAATCCCTAATCCATGATCGTGAAGTGAATTTTAAGAAATGTAACGTATTATAAATTAACGTGTTATATTATATTATGGCGCAGGGATGTGACGACTTCTCCGCCTACTTGACGGCGGTCAAGTAGTCTTCTGCCTTAAAGTAGGAGTAACATCACATCATCCGCCTGCTCAGCGTGGCAATTATGAGCAACTCTTTTTAATGGACGCCGTCTTAGCGTTCCTTAAAAAGGCGTCCACCAGTAGACTGCTAAAGATTGATCATAATGATTATTATAATATAATAACGCACAAAATAGAAAACTTAGCCAGAAATTGAATTATTTCAGCATGAGACTCAGATCAAAACACAGGATTAGACATTAATACTAATCAAGCGTTGCTACTAGATCAAATTCAAATTCAAATTCAAATATCTTTATTCAATATAGAAGTTTACACTTGCTTATTGATTGTCAAACACACTACCACCGGTTCGGAAAAGGACGCCTACAGACCTGAGAAGAACCGGCGAAGCAAACTCAGCGGGCTATTTTTATGTCATCTTTTAAAAATAACAAACATTTTGATAATTGGACATTACATACTATGCAATTTTGAAACAGGACCTGGAGCGAGCATTCCATTACCAGGCTGTGTATCATTTAAAAATTCATTAATATCGTAATAACCTTTAACCATAAACGTTCCTTGACTACCTTTTAAATTTATTAATAGTTAAATTCTGAACGTTTACTGGGATTTTGTTGTAAAAACGTATACATTGTCCCATAAAAGACTTACTTATTCTTCACAGTCTAGTTGCTGGAAGAATTAGATTATATTTGTTCCTTGTATCTATGTTATGTGCATCACAATGTCTTGGAAATCATCTCTATTTTTTGCACATACATTAAATTTTCAAATATATTGAGAACTAACGGTCATTATTTTGATTTCAGTGAACAACTTTCTTAATGATTCTTTGGGCCCAGGTTATAGACTGCACATGCGCGTTTTTGGAGGACAAGATCGTATTAGTATCTGCGCATTTCCCACAGTGAATGCCATAAGACAAATACTATGAAAATAGCTAAAATATACTAAACGAGCTGTCTCCACATCGGTTAATAATCTAATTCTTTTCACAGCGTAAGCTGCAACTTTACTTGCTAGCCTATTAATATGGGGCCCATTTAGTTTCGTATCTACATTGTTCCTAGAAATACAGTTGATTCAACCACGTCTAACGCCTCCCCATTTATAACCACTTCAAATTTACCATGTTTCATTAGGAGTCATGAATCTATCATTTGTTTTCCTTTGGTTTAATAGCAAGTTATTAACACTAAACCAATCCGCTACTCTGAGAGTATTATTTACATCGTCATTTATTGACGTATGTCGATTTAATTTAAAAAATCAGGGAGGTATCATCTGCAAATAATACTATCTCTTCCTATTATTTATCACACATGGTAAGTCGTTTATATAAATGAGGAAGAAAGGCCAAGAATGGATCTTGTGGGACCATATTTACCGGGCCCAGGAGATCTTTACCATTCACGTCAACCCTCTGAATTCGATGGCTCAAGTACGAAGACAGAAGGTTGAGTGCGGTATTCTTATACCTAGTGACGTATTTCCGACCAGGGTCATGGTGTACACAATCAAAAGCCTTTTGAGATCACAGAAAATGCCTAGCATCCTGTGATGCCCCAAGCTCAAAAATGCTTTTTGACTAGCCTGATGCCTGCGTCGGTTGTTGAGCGACCCCTAGGAATCCATACTGCTTGTTATTTAAAAAGGCAAATTGGGATTGAAATGTTTAACTAATTGATTTAGTAAGAGTTTTCAAATAATTTACTAAGAGTAGGCAAATAGATATTGGTCTGAGTTATTAGGGTCCGTTAATCCTGATTTAAATATCGGAATAATTTTGCTATGCTTCATCAGGTCAGGAAACTCGCCCTTCTGATACTTACATTGAATATTGCTTAGGTGAGGTGATATTACATCGATAATAGAACTTATCACCTTAACAGAGATCCCCATAGGTCTGTAGTTTTTTATATCTAAAGTTTTAAATGTACTACAATATTCCGGTATTTACGTCCGAAAATTAAACTCTGTACATTCATTGGTATTTTTTAAAGTGACTCGGCAACTGTTGGAGAAGATAAAGTGACTTGGTAGAGAAACCGGAATGTCCGGAGAATTTTTCGAAATAAGTAGCAACATCTTCGTCAGCTTTTGAACGGTCATCAATATTTAGAGCTATTTGAGTTGCTCTACCCCTTCCAGCTTCACTGTTGATAATACCCAAGTCATTTTTATTTTGTTCGATGAATTTTTAATTTTTTTTTATATATAAGGATTTCCGACAGTACAAACTTTTTAAATATTTTGAATAAGCAATTACGCAATAAAGGTCTTATTATGATTATATGTTTTCACCGTAAAGCCTATATATCTTTGCCCTTTTTGTGAATTCCAACTGTTGCCCATCACTAAAAGTTACAGAACCCTTTTATCAATCAATATTGACCATATTCAACAATGTACGCTATAAATTGCCTTCCAATATTTAACTTTCGGTTAGTTCTATACATATAAATTTAACGATATTCAGATAAGCAGATTTGTATATAAATATTTTTTCGCAGAAACACAATCTTCGGTTATCATTTCCGATATAAATAGGTATATTAATAGGTTATTTTGTTGTTTAAAACAATGAGACGAGCAGCACGTTCATTTGATGGTAAGTGATATGCCCTAACCATAAAAAAAAAACAATGAAAGATGACACAAATCAGTTCACCACTACATAGGATGTAACTTCTGCTATCCAGTAATTACTACTTAGCCGAAGACTTAAGTACTGATTAAGTACACAGAGTATTACCCTGGCAGTCCTTGTTAAAAGGAATCTTATATTGTTACATTAATTTTAATACCGCCACAGGAAAATTATTATAGGATAAGTTAAATAGTAATTTATCAAAGTTATATAAGAATAATTGTATGTCCTCAGCCAATTTGACATTGTCAATAAATACATCTAATTGACATAAGTCAAATAATTAATTATAGAAACTGTTACTGACTTGTGATAGGTTTAACTTACCAAACTTTTATAAAAGACAGTTAGCACAGCTGCTATAATTTTGTATTACAAACACAGCCAAGTCTTTGGCTATAAAGTCCTCTGATTCTTTTGAACAGGGAAATACTGTGACATGTAATGCCTTGAAATATAATGATCCAAATAATTTAAATTAAATTCTAAGACAACAGAGGCTGTCTCTAGCATATTTAATTGTATTAATAATAATCAGTGTATTAATGAGAAAACAATAAATTTACAAGACAAATTACAAAATAAAATAAGAACCATTGTATTAGCCTGGAATGTCAAAACATACAAGGAATATGTAAGGAACTAGAAGTTGAACTATTTTAAACAATTGTAATGTAGATGCAGGTGTATTACAGAACACCTGGCTATATGAAAACCAGATTATATTTAACCTTGATGTTACAGGTTGCTAGCCTGTTCAACAGAGAAAAAGCTATACGCGGTGGCTCAATAATAATTTTGAAAAATAATTTAAAATATAAAAATCGTAAGATATAGTGAGCTCTCAGTTGAGCAGACTATTGAAATACCTGTGCAGAGCTTGAGAACTTCATAATTGTATGTGTATACAGACCTCCCAGTGTTATATGAATCTTTTGAAATTATATTGAACAAATTTTAATAAAACTATCTGAATCTAATAAAATATAGTAGTCTGTGGTGATTTTAACATAAATTTACTAGATAGTTCAACCACCACTATTAGATTCAGATCATTGTTAAATCTATATAACCTTTAAACTTATTTCTTGAAGCAACAAGAATTACTGCCTCTCGGCAACATGTATAGATAACATATTTACAAATTGTATCCCTATTAATAAATCCATCATTAATATGTTATCATCTGATCATTGTGGACAATTAGCTTTTGTTTCTGATAATAGATCTCACAAAAATATTGTGCAAAAAAATGTTTATTCCTTGTATAGGAAACGTATTGAGAAATTTAGAAGAATATAATAAATAAAATTAGTTTTTGCATTATAATAGTAAGTCGGATATACTGTATAGTAAATTATTTAAATTAATAACAACTGAATTTAAGAGTATATTTACTTATAAAAAAGTCAAATCAAAAAGATCTGCAGCTTTCAGTGAATGAGCAACAGTTGAATACATAAGAGCAGACAAAGATTATATGAACTATATAGTGAAAAGACTTACAATCACAATCAATCCTTGTGACATATGTTAATGTATACTCCAAAACATTTAGAAAAGTGTGCTGGACAGCGAAGTCACTCTACATAAAAACAAAATTACAGGTGCATCCGACAAAATAAAAATGACTTGGAAAATAATTACTGGAAACAGGAAGGCTGTAAACAAGAACTTTGAAATTGGCTAATGTTAATAATAGTAAAATAAATTTGATCAAGATGTTGCATCCATTTTGAAATTTTTTTCAGATATTCCTGTCTTTACCACCAAGTCACTTGTTTCTTCTCCTACTGTTGCAGAGTCTTTATTAAAAGAAAATATTAAAGAATGTAAAGATCATTTCTGTTTTAGTCATGTAAGCGATAAAGATATTGTGCCCACTTTTAAATCTCTGAACATTAAAAAAACTGTAGATCTGTGGGGGATCTCGGTTAAGGTGATAAATTCTATTATTAATGTTATATCACCTTGACTTGCAGCTCTTTTTAATGATTGTATTACATGTGGTAAATTTCCTGACCTTATGAAGCACAATAAAGTTATCCCGATATTAAAATCTAGCAGTACTACAGACCCCAATAACTTTAGACCTACTTCTATACTGCCTGCCCTTAGTAAAATTTTCGAGTAAATAATTCTTAACCAATTACAAATACATTTTAATTCTCATAATATGCTTAATAACAAACAGTATGGTTTTACACGGGGTCGTTCTACAACCGATGCAGGTGTCCATCTTATTAAGACTATATTTGAGGCATGGGAAGGGTCACACGATGCCTTAGGTGTCTTCTGGACTTAACCAAAGCATTTGACTGTGTACAGCATGATACTTTGGTCAGGAAATTAAGCCACTATGGTATCAAAATGCCGCACTCGACCTTCTGACTTCGTACTTGAGCCATCGAACTCAGAGAGTTGATGTAACGGACAAGAGATAGGTAGGTATGGGAGTCCCACAGGATCTATTTTGGGGCCTTTTCTCTTCCTGATCTATATTAATGACCTACCACACCAGGTTGAGAGCAATATCGAGATTGTATTATTTGCTGATGATACTTCTTAATATTTAGAATAAAACGACGTAATTTGCAAAATGTAAATAATACCCTCTCAAAAGTAAAATACTGGTTTAGTGCAAATAATTTATTGTTAAACAAAAATAAAACTAAATGTATAAGGTTTATGACTCCTAATGTTCCTCAAGCTGGGTGTGATGTGGTCGTAGATGGAGAAGCGCTAGACCACGTACATTGCACTGTATTTCTCGGCATCACAATAGATTCTAAACTGCAATGGGGCCCTCATATTCATAGACTGGCGAGTAAACTTAGCTCAGCGGCTTATGCAGTCAAAAAATTAGACAACTAACCGATGTTGAGACAGCCCGTTTAGTATATTTTAGTTATTTTCACAGTATAATGTCTTATGGCATTCTACTGTGGGGAAACGCGGCTGATATTAATACTATTTTTATAATTCAAAAAAGAGTCTATAACCTGGGCCCCAAAGAATCGCTGAGAAAAATGTTTACAGAAATCAATGTAATGACTGTTTTTTCTCAATACATATTTGAAAATATTATGTATGTTTATAAACATAAAAATGATTTTGTAAAACATTGTGACACACATAATATAAATACAAGTAACAATATATTGTTCTTCCAAAAACTAGGCTCCGAAGAACAATGAAATCTTTCATAGGACAATGTATACTCTTCTACAATAAAATACCGAAAACGTTCAGCTTTTATCTGTAAATAAATTTAAAAAGTTGTAAAGGAACGTTTGTGTGTTAAAGGATATTATTGTTGTAATGACTACTTGATAGATAACACACCCTGTAATGAACTGTTCGCTCCAGGCTATTTCAAAGTAGTAAAATGTAAGGTTTATGTAAAGTTTTGTAAAATTTATTGAAGAAAAGGAAAAGAAAAGTCCCGCTGAGTTTTTACGCCGGTTCTTCACGTCAGAGGCCATTTCCGAACCGGTGGTAGATTATTTGACAATCAATAAGAAAGTGTAATGCTTCCATATTGAATAAAGATATTTGACTTTGACTTTGACTTTGAAAATACGTAACAGTTTTACGTGTTTGAATTTCCCTTCACGTTATTTTAGTTTCAATACATTTATTCCCTTTGAAAATATGAAAGTTTTTTTTACATTGACGAGATTAATTAACAATTTTATAATTTTAAATAATTGATTAGGACTAAACCTAAAAATAACTCTTATCAAGAAACAAAACCGTAATTGTAAGACATTTTTAATTTTACTGAAAAGTAACTTTTAGATAAAATTGCTGCATAAAAAGCTATACTATTATTTATTTTCCATCAATCTTTTGTCCTGTCTGAATATTAAGAATCTTTTATAATTTGGCTCGTTGCTATTTGTTTTCCTACTTCAAGTTATTTTCAGAGAAATTAAATTTTTTTTTAATTTATTATTTTGCTAATAATATTATGATTTTTTTCATGTATCGAACTATATATATATAAAAATAATATTTTTTAAGGTATATTATTTTATATAACATTTATTTACGCTTCAAACTCTAATTATAACGATTTTTTGTCAAAATGTCAACTATCGGTGCAGTGCTAATTAATTACTGGTGGTTTTACCTTATATGTGGCAAAAATATTTGTTAGTTATAAGTTATAAAATGTTTTCTGTATCGCGCTGCCACGCACACTACCGCGTAATGGCCACGTGCTCGGGCGCATTCAGGCCACCTTTGTTCGGAACGCCAATCAGCCGACATAGACAATTGACACTGTGTGGTTGCGCCAATTCCTTTACACATTTTTTTGCAGATACTTTCGCTATGTATGTGCATTTGAAATATTGTCTTGCTTTTTGCGCCCCAACTAAAATAAACTTTATGTGCTTAACCAAAATACACTCATACGTTTGTTTCTTAACGGACATAACAAGCGAATAACGACTGACTGTTTAGCAATGATGATTGGATCGGAACATATCAAAACGACATCGTATCATCCCGCAGCAAACCAAACTTGTGAAGGGCAGATGAAGGATGCAATAAAATGCCACGCGACTGAGGATTGGGTATAGCTCTGCCTCTGGTTCTCTTGGGAATTAGAACGGCATGACAAGAGGATTTAGGCGGTTCCACTGCGGTTCTTCGAATTCTCAAGTCAGGATACGGTAACCGAATATACTGACTTTTTCACTCGCCTGCAGCTTAAGATGCACAACCTTCAGTCTGCACCACTGTTCGCCATGGATTGCATACAATATCCGTCCATAATAATTTGGCAACATCGTCTCATGTCTTTCTGCGCAAAAGATGCTGTCTGTAAACTACAGCAGCCCACCTATACCGGACCTTATCAGGCCATCGAAAGGGGTGAAAAGTTTTTTAAGATTTGCATCAAGGGCAAGCAAAACAATGTGTCAATTGATCGCCTTAACCCTGCGTGCCTGTTGAACGAGTCAAAAGATTATTCGTTATCAAGCCCACCACCAATGAAGCCGTCGCCGGCTTAGATCGAATATACGACTCATCCTGGACGAGTAATGTCGAGTAATAAATTACCGCATTACGGTAACGTGCTCGGGCGCATTCGGGGCCACCTTGGTTTGAAATGCCGGTCAGTCAACTCAGAAAATTGACACTGTGACGCTGTGCTAATTCCTTTATACATTTTGTTCCTTAGGCTTTTGCTATGTATGTACATTTAATATATTGTCTTGCCTTTTGTGCCCAAACCAAAATTAACTTTATGTGGATTTATAGATGGTTTATAATTTACAGCCGTTTACAATATGTACAGGGTGTCTGGTGGAAGATTTATATTTTAATAAACGAATATCTCAATAAGTTATAAACAGTGCGGGGGGAAGTTGGTGTCAGTAGAATCACCGATCGTGCGGATTTCTTAGTCACGATGTCGCAGTGATCGCGCGTTTGCTATTGAAGCATATTTCAAGAGTATCGATTCTTACGTACTCGCTCGCCAACAGTTTTGTTCACATTTCAATATTCGACGGATAGGCGATGGGCCGAGTGTGAATTTAATTCGTTCGTGGGTGGAGAGGTTCCGCGCAACTGCTTCAGCTATGAACACACCATAGCCAGGACCTAGTCGATCGTCAAGGACCCCCGAAAACATTGAACTGGTTGAACGCAGTTTACATGAAAATGCACGACTTTCGATACGGAAAAGGGCAGCTTCACTTGTACTTCCAAGAGCAATTGTGCATGAAATTTTGAAAAAAGATAAGGAGTTTCATCCTTTTAAAATTGAAATAATTTAAGAATTGAAAAAAAATACTACGTAAATTTTTTTGTGACACCATGTTGGAGCGTTTTCGAACTGTGAATTACAGTTTTAGAGCAACGAGGCTCATTTTAATTTAAAGGGACACGTAAAAAGCAAAATTGCTGGGCTCTAAGAACTCGCAATCCTTGACTGAAGCACCAAAAACCATTACATTGCCCAAGGGTAACTGTTTGGTACGCTTTATCCACGATTGAGATAATCGGAACATTTTTTTTTTTAATCCCGTGCATTTTCAAAAAAAAAGGCCAAGCAACGAATGTCAATGGTGAGAATTATCGGCTCATGATTTCGAATTTCTTTTTGCCAAACCTGTGAGCTCATTCATCATTCTCATCACACACGTGGTTTCAACAGGATGGTGCGACCGCACACACAGCCAGAGCTTCGATGGATTTGTTGCGAGAAAATCTCCCTCAAAATCTTATTAGTCGCTTTGTGGACATCCCGTGGCCACTGAGGTCACCCGACCTAACTCTAATGGATTTTTTCTGTAGGACTACCTCAAAGAGAGAGTTTACGCCACCAATCCGCGAACTATTGTGGACTTTAAAGAAAATATTTGGCGAGAAATTAGCGCAATTGAACCAAGTTTACTGCAGCGTGTGGCACGGAATACGAGGCTCCGTTTCGGACAGTGTGTGCAACAGGATGGAAGACATTTGACATTATCTTTAAAAAATGAGATCCGCATTTGTACTCTATCTTTTAATACTTTTCGTAAAATGATATGTAAAACATATTATTTGTTATTTAAATTTGAAAACATAATTCTGCCACCAGACACCCTGTACATTAAAAAGTTGAAAAAATCATTATAGTTTTTAAAATAATATTCGCTGTGTATTATGCTGTACACATTAACGTTATGACTATTTTAAAATAGTTGAAAATTAATTTAAAGCATTTAAATTTCCCGTATAAACATTTTATTTCATCAATTATATCTTAAATAGAAGATACAGCAAGTAAACTGGTATAGTTTTGTTATAAAATAAAAGCAAATGAAATAATTAATTTTAATACAAAACAATTCCTTTTCCTAAAGCGTTGTTTCAAATGAGTAAAATTAATTTATTTATGATGGTGCAGTTCAATATAAAATAATTAGACCACATCTCAGCTATGTGATTGAACGTAAACTTAATTGATGTTCACGAAATCCATCCAATGATATTGAGTAATGTTACTCTTGGTATGACCATAGCGGAGTTTCGTTGTTTACGATAGTGAAGCCACTGAGGAAATAACTATCGGTTGAATTAGATGATGTAAATGTATTTTTTTGGACAAGGCTATTCATAAATAAATATATAATAGTAAGATTCGTAATCAGAGTAAAATTAACTTTAAAATCTGTTAGCGGTTATCAATTTATGTATAATGAAACGTAATTTTTGTTACTACCGGTCATAACTATTTTTATATGCCTATATTTGACGTGCGTTTAGTAATCTGCCACTAATACTCATAAAATTTGATGGTGGCCTAAAAGATAATAATAAATCTATGCACGGTAATTATTGAGGTCGAAGTGCTATAACATGTGTAAAATTAATTAGAAAATAGACAAAAATGTTACATGTATCGGTTGTATATCACAATGCAATCATTTGAAACGAAAGAACCGTAGCCTAGAAGTAGGTGCTTGCACATTAGATACCGGAGATTGAGGGTTCCTTTGAACATTGAACAAATTGTCTAGTTGGTGGCGCATAGCTCACCGTTTGAAGTGCTAGAACATGAGAAAAATTAATTAGAAAACAGACAAAAATGTAGTCATGTTACATGTATCGGTTGTATATCACAATGCAATAATTTGAAACGGAAGAACCGTAGCCTAGAAGCAGGTGCTTGCACATTGGATACCGGAGATTGAGGGTTCCTTTGAACATTGAACAAGTTTTCTAGCTGGTGGCGTATAGCTCACCGTTTGAAGTCTAGAACATGATGAAAATTAATAGAAAACAGACAAAACTGTAGTAACGTGATTTACATTATCGTTTGTATATCATGCAATAATTTGAAACGGAAGAACTGTAGCCTAGAAGCAGTGTTACATATGATACGGAGATTGAGGGTTCCTTTGAACATTGAACAAGTTTTCTAGCTGGTGGCGTATAGCTCACCGTTTGAGATGGTTCTCCGTCCTATCGGATTATGATAGTAAAAGGAGGAGGTGCACTCTACCTGTATTTGCGCGTACACTTGTGGATTATAATATCTTCTGTGTGGATAGCTGATGTCTAATATATATCATAGGTCACAGGAAATCGACTGGAGATCATTATTTATTAGCCATACTAGTCGACGATAAATCGTATAGAAAAAAATAAAATTATACTTTCAAAATCTCTTCTCTTTACTTAAAAGGATTCTAATAATTCAAAACACATCTCACGTGGTTTTATTGTCGCTATCCCATAGAACGATTTGCGGTCACCTCACTGTACTGAGAATATAACTGCCATAATCATAGTTTTAACACGAGTGACGTCACCATAAATGTAATACATAGCTAGGTTACAACACTGAAACATATTCGCACTAACGAGATTTTAAGCCTGGTACTCAGTTCATACCGATGTTTTCAAAAAATCAGATAATATAATATGAAAAATCATAAATATTTCATGATATAAAATGCAAATACTTTTATATTAGAAAATTAGTTACCGAGTTGAATGTGTGTTAATTGATGTTTTCCTCAAAAATGCTGTTTAAAGGCTCGATATCAAATTATAAATCCTTTAATAGGGTACCATTGGATAAATGGTATGAATATTGAAGGAAAATTCATTTCGTTTTCAGGCATAAATTTGGTTTTTGATATGTGTTTTATAACTCGAAATTCTGAATAGTTAAATTGTTACTGTAAAATTTAGCTGGCTGTAAAGCAATCGCTTTTAAAGAACATTTGTATTCTCTTCACTAAACATCTCTTTGTTACAAACCCGTGTTAGGTGTCAGAATGTGTAAGTTACAATTTCAACTCATTAAATAGCTTTAATTTTAGTACCAAATAAGCAATCTTAATAGGTATTGTTTTTATATTGCAAAAACGATTGTTAATCATTATTGACAAGTTTCAAAATTTATTTTGAGTTTAGTTATTTCAAATAATAATTTATTGATTTTAAGTGAAACTAATGGATAGTTACATATTTAAGCCACGCAGATCTGACATATAACCTTTTTTAGCGGCCAATAAGTACAACGCTTGTAGCCAATAAATGTATATGAGCGTTTGTTAATTTTGACATAATTTAACAAAATTAACGTATACTTATCTATTTCTGCACCTATAAATGTTCCAAAATGGGTCTGTAATAGTAGTAAAAGTAACGTTGGTAAGATCCTGTGTAAAATTGGCTATGATAGTTAGATCTAAAAATCATTCTTGCTTTTAAACATAATAAATGTTTCTGTCTTAATTGCTTGGGTACTAGCAAATAATAAAATTTTATAAAAAGGAAATAAAAGGTCCATACATCATCAGCCTCTGATAGTCCACTGCTGGACATAGGCCTCCCTACATACACCTCTATGCATTAGGGGTTTTTAAACCGTAACTCACAACGCTGGTCCAATGCGGGTTGGTGGGTGGACCGACTTTTAACATGCGCATCCGACGCATGGATCATCTCATTGTTCAGACAATTCGGTGATCGGCCTAAATTGCCCTAACCAACCAGAAAGGAACGATAACACAAAGTTGTTTCCCCATGGTTTTTGTTTGGTATACAATATTTTAAACAGTCAATATTAAACACACAGTTTAATTGAAATTGCTATTTCAGTACTATCAAATCACCTATTATTTTAGTTTTGTGATAGTTAAGGAGTTCGCTTTATTTCTATATGTCATTACATTATGTATTAAACTAATGTATAACATTTTTATGCACTCGATAAGCACAAAAAACTCTGTTTTCGTTACATAAAAGGCTTGTAGATGCATTTTCAACAATAAATTTGCATTTTTATGTAAACAAATGGAACTCTCCCGGCGCCGTGATTGTTTTCGTCACAACAATAAAGAAGTTTATACTTATTCTCACTTAAAAGGTTATTATTTTTTGGCTGTTAAAAGCCCTTTTTGTTTTTATCTAACGTAGATTTTTGTATTAAAGATAACATAACAACAAGATATCAACAGATATATTTTGCTCGCAGGGAAGGATAACGGATAATAAACTGAGTTAGTTTCTTCTTATTTGCTACTCCATCGATCCTGTAAATGTTTCTTTAATCTTATTATACTTTCTTGGAAAATTGTCCCATAAAATTATACTTTCTTGGAAAATTGTCCCATAAAATTACATTTTATTTTTCTAACAAATGGAATGACGCCATGAATATCGTTTTAGAATCGATTTTTATATTCATTTTAGAGAACATTTGAGAACGCCTTAAGTAGTGTAGTTATAAAAACTAACCTCATTAATGGATTTAGGTTCTGAACTCTCTGTTTCATCAAGTGTAACGTATATGGTTATCAACATCAGATAGTATCACATTAATGTGAAAAATATGAGGGTCTTCACTTATTACATGCAGCCAACTTGACAATGACTCGTCCATAACTGCTGACTGCTAAGCCTGTTAGCCTCGAAGATCACAAGAGAACCAATCAGAACTTCATCAGAAATCATAAGATGTCATAAAAAATCAAGAGAGATGCTGTGATCGACTATTAAATATAAGAGGAATCTGTATACACCAGTACTTCAATCTTGCCTATGCCTTTTCTAATATCTTTAGTTACCTATATTTAAAAGCGCATTAGTTGTGCTGCTTAATCAGAAGCCCAATAATGGACTTTAGTATTATTTTTAATATATTTTTTAGACAAAGGTTTGATGTGTATCTAAAAATATTTATAAATATTTTTTAAAACACACAATGTAAGTTGGTTTGTTTGATATTTTGAACATTTTGTTAGCAGTGTAGCAAAATACCTAAAGTTTTGTGTACCTTATAAAATAAACGTAAATGACGTAACGCATTATATGCAATGCTTTTTGTTAATATGATTTACAGGAGTAGATTACATTCGATTAAAATTTTATCTTCATAAAATTTAGGCGCATGGAATTAAAAAAAATTTCAAACATTGAGAAATGCTTATCATCTAGCATTTAAATCTCCATTTAGCAAAAAGCCCTTGTTTTATGTTCTTCAACAAAACGAGTGAAAGATTTTTCTTGTCGCATAAATAAAACAGTTGTAATTTTTAAAACAATAGTTTTTGTCACGAAAATGGGTCATAACAGGGTACTTCATAATAGTAATATCAATATAATAGTTATAACGGCGTACTTGCGGTAGTTTATATTCAACATAATAGTAAATATTTTTCCAAATACCTGACCGGATGAGTTTCTTACCTGCGGGGCAGGATAAAGAAAGAAAAATATTACTCCTCTTTTGTATTGACTTACGCGCCACTTGTTATGTTTTCTAAGAATATTTTAATATAGTTTCTTGGAATGTTTTGATAGCAAATTGATTTTACCGCATATTGCCATTTTTTGTTTGAAGGGATCTCAAGCCAGCGTAATAAGCGAGACGTAATATTTCGTGTCTCAGGGCGGCGATTTGTTGCGATATAAGATGGACAGAGCAAAAACACCTGAGGTGCTAAGCAAAGAATGCAAGCAAGGTTGACTGCGAAAGGCAGGTGATAATTCCCGCTAGGATGGTAGACCATAGTAGGTCCAGTCACCGCGAGTCTTGATAAAGGTTAAACACAAGCCTTCCTTTTTTAAAGAAAAATAATATTATTTAAAAAAAAATGCATATGAAGCTTATGAAGATGATCAGGGCGCTAGGTGTATCTAGTCAATATATTGAATATGATACGTATCTCTGAGAACCGCATCAAAAATGATGTGATCCGTCAGAGAACGAAAGTAACCGATCGGATGAGTACGCTGAAGTGGCCGAGGGCCACTCACATAAGCCGAAGAACTGACGACCGCTGAGGTCTGAAAGTACTGGAGTGGCGACAGAGGCTCGACAAACGAAATGTAGGATGATCTGCGGCAAGATGAAGAGACGCCATTCCAAAGTTCCGGTGGTAGGTCCCCTGTACCGGTGGTAGGTCCCCTGTTTACAGGAGACCGTCTGGGTGGGTACCACCGCGGTGCCTATTTCTGCCGCGAAGCAGTAGTGTGAAAACACTGCGGCGTTCCGGTTTGAAGGGCACCGTAGCCAGCGTATTTACTGGCTAAACAAGACTTAACACCCTATGTCTCACGGTAGGCAGCGCGTCGGCGATACCACTGGTATTGTCAACGTCTATGGGTGTCGGTGACCACTTCCCATCAGGTGGCCCGACTGCTCGTCTGCCTGCGTATGCCATAAAAAAAAAAAAAAAAAGTGGCTGGTGTGGGCCGGATGAGAATAGTCGAAGATCGGAAGCGGCGGCGTGCACTAGGGTAGCCCTATTTCCAGCAGTGGGCTGATACAGGCTGATGTTTATGATTAAATATATAGGTGCAAAGCCGGATAATTTATATTATTACTTTTCAGCGTATTAAAAAAGAAATAAAGCTAACTTCTTTTTTAATTATTTATCTATAAAACAAATGGTACTGCACAAGTTTACAATATATTGTGACGTAAGTACATTAATGGATAAAGCATTAATAAATGTTTGTATTTTACCCTCTCTCAATATTCAGAACTGCCTATAATTAAAGAAATCACAATAGCTGGGGTGTATTTTAAATTACCCGACATAAACCGGCTTTAAAAGATAAATGCAAGGTTTAAGTTTCGATATTGGCAATTATTGCTTGAGTTACACGTGGTGACAATTGAGTTTAAACGTACGAGTTTAATTTTCACTTTATGAAAATATGTTTTCATATTTAGTATTAAAAATATATTTACGCATCTAAAAGCGATATGCTACAAGCATAAACCTACTAATATTGGTTTGCAATATAAAAATATGTATTGACCCTTTTAATAAATATTTTAAAATTAATTAGTATTTGGTACTTGGAACTATTGCGAATAAATGATCGTGCATAGACCAATAAACCTTAATAAAATAATGAAAACCTTAAAAAAATTTAAGCAGTGAAGTTGAAAGTTTTCTTTATAATTAAAGTTAAGCTAACCAGGTAACTTTTATTTTAATTCACAAAAAGCATTATTTTTACTCGTATCATATATAGTGTAAATAAATGTAGACATACTTCTACCTTCACACCCCAACATGACTTCTGTTTATGGTCATTAATCTTCTTGAAATAAGGCTGCATGAATACCACGCATCAGTAAAGAATGACACACTAAGGTGTCTTGCGTAACCGTGGGTAAAGGAACAAGGGATAACAACAACCTAAAGCAGTGACAACTTAAGTGGAATATTTTTTTAAGTCGAAGATGGCCATATTATACAGATTAGGCGTGACGGAGGTATTATTTTCGTGTAAAGGTAACACTGCAATATATTACATATAGCTTGAACTCGGTGTATTAAGATAATAAGAAAAACTAAATACTGCGTCCAAACGGTTTAAAATTTCATCAAGAACTTCTTATCAATACACTATCTACGGGACAAAGTCCACTTCCTATATCTTGGTATCCTATTGTCAATCCATTTCAATAGTTTTTCCTAGTGCTTGAATTCTGAAATAGTTTTTTCATTCTATTTGATACAGTTTATTAAAGTATCTTTACAGCACCACAACCACGCTCCCTAATTTGACGAGCAAGATCCGAGCTATTCGTAATATGAAGAATACTGAAGTTTCTGCTAACTGCCTCCGTAGCCTAATTACATCCTGAGCTTAGTAGTAACAAATCCTAACTAAGGTACCTTCTGCACGTGTGGCCTTCACTATTAGCAAAACGTGTCGGCCACCTAGTTCGAGAGGACGGTAGCTTCGTGCGAACTCTGTGTTAGAGAGAGCTTACCAAAGACATGAGTCTGGAAGCATAACGTCAAGAATAATAAAATAAAACCGTTTTAGATAGGAGCGTTGCTGGAGTTTCTTGCGCCACTTCTTCTCCCAGCGCCAACGCTTCAAGAAGTGGTAGTATATTTTTGATAGAGCTCTTCTAGCCATTAGATCATAATCAAGAAAGCGTCTGAATCGAGCCGAGGCGTCGGCCCACCTGGGCAGCCCTCGATTCAGCAAGGTAACAGGAACCAGAAAGTGACGGCCCAAGACGAGGCTCTCCATCTGGGGGCCCTTGGTGCAGTTAAGTCACTCGGTGGGGAGATGCGCCAGTGGCATCGGGCCCCCCCACATCAGGTATGTTCTAATAGGTTTACTCCACAGAGCACGAGATCCTGTAAAAAAAAACTGCCATTAGTCATGATGCTTAAGAATATTCTCTCATTTATTGGTTTTAGATATTACATGTGAGGGCTCAAAAAATGAGTTAGAAATATCGAAGACAAAAAGTCTATCTATTTGTTTACACTTTTTGTGCACTGTCTCTATATCAACCAATACCGTGGAATAGAAAAATTTAGAGTAGGTGCAAAAACTTTGGATACCGAAAAATAAACTACTTAAAACTACATTACAAACGAGAAAGAAAATAAAATCATGTATTAAAATTTTTATTTAGATATTTACACACGTTCATACATGCTTATATTTATAAATAAATATAAATCAACATACAAAAACAAAAATAAATTCACATTCTACTTATTTTATGGACTAAGCAGACTATCGATATCAAATTGTTAGTAAATATTCTTCTGCTTAAATTTCGAGCAGTTCTACTGATTTTTGTTATTTGCCTTAAAGATGTAGATAAAAAAATATGACCGACTTAAAAAAGTTTATAACTATTTTATCCATTAAAAGCGGTTAACAACGTGCCTTCTACAGGTGTTGATTTTATCAAAATATTGTGTATAGAGATATATACAAACTTTTATGCACATAGAATAAAGATTTTTTAATGTATTATCTTTCATGTGAACTTACACTTACCTTACATTAGCTTCAAATATGTTACATAGCACTTTTGAAAAATGTGTACATTTTAATTTTAAAACATATTTTAATTATTCTAAAAACATCGATATGCTCTCCCGGACGAAGTACTATTATGTACAACATAGTATTAGTGTATCTTTTAAGGTTGAGTCGGCGTTTACATTTTAAAAGCGTGATTTATGTATGTACGTAAAAACTTATATTTAGTTTTTTTTTTTCAGTTTGGGTTTGAAATAAACGCAAGATAAATTTGAAAGCAATACA
Organism: Lamproptera curius; assembly: GCA_029286875.1. Classification (NCBI taxonomy): domain Eukaryota; kingdom Metazoa; phylum Arthropoda; class Insecta; order Lepidoptera; family Papilionidae; genus Lamproptera; species Lamproptera curius. The sequence continues at coordinate 601,248 of JAGSMT010000201.1, read as the reverse complement.
AATTTGTCTGAATGTCTGTCAATTTAATTCTTTGATGGAACAATAATTTTTGATAATATTATTTTTAATAATAAACGAATATTATCCGTAGGTATAGCTGGATAAGCAGAATCAGCATTCTTATCTCGTTAACGTATTAGCTGAACGTAGTATTTCTACTTTACATATTCTCTGGTACTTAAAAGACTAAATATCGAAAGTTTAAGCCTTGTAACATATAAATACGATTAAATGAATTAATTAGATAAGGGACAAAAACTAATAAATAACAAGAAATAGTTGTTAGAATATCTAACCGAAGCTCGTATGTCATTGTTTAAATTTTTTTTTAACAATAACCGTGCTTAGATACAACTTGTTATGACAGCCTGAAATATCTCAACTTAATCCCATACTTTAACTTAATCTCATGACATCTTAAGTAGAATGATTTTTAAGAATATAAAATTGACTAAAATTAAGAGTAACTTAATTAAGCTGAAGGTCTTACAGTAAAGTTAGCAAATAGAAATTATGTGTAAAGGTAAATTTCACTCTTTTCATTAACACTGTATAAGACAAGAAAATGGTAATACGTAATTCACATTATTATCTTCTCATTTATAAATATTTGCACAATGCATAAATAAAGTGATAAGTCTTGAAGAAGAAGACAAGATTTTGAGACATGCAAAACAATAAAAACTAATGCATTATGCATTCTCTGTATTTTTTCCAAATACTATTATGTAATAATATTTGCACTTCACCAAACAATAAAATACAAATACAATATAATACAAAACTGCCTCCGTAGCCTAGTGGTATGGGCGTGTGCTTTAGAAACCAGAGGTCGTGGGTTCGAATCCTGCGGGGACTCAACAAATTTTCAGTGTTGTTTCGTAGTTGGTTAGGGCAATTTGGGCCGATCACCCAATTGTCTGAAAAGTAAGATGATCCATGCGTCGGATGGGCATGTAAATAGTCGGTCCACCCACCAACCCGCATTGGACCAGTACGGTCCAAAAACCCCCTAATGGGTAGCGGTGTACTAGGGGAGGCCTATGCCCAGCAGTGGACTATCACAGGCTGATATATGATGATGATGATGATGATAATTATGAAACAATACAATAACCGGTTCCAGAAAATCCTTCGTACATCAATTGAAAAATTATTTTAAACGCCAATTGCTTTTTAAAAAGGTTATAAAATTTCCTAATGTTATCTTAATTTTATAAACAATTGTGATTCTGGCTGATCACGTTTTTTATGTTTCTTTTTGATATAAAATGTTAATGTTTTTTTTCCTTCCTTATTTAAACATAAAAAATATTATTATCTATACAATGCATGCATTGTCATTGAAGACATAATCTTTTATGCGGGATATTCTAGGGTGAGCACAACTTGGCTTTTGTATATAATATATATATTAATTAATACATAATGTAATCACATATATATTATAATGCTATTTAATTAGGAGAATAACTGATTTTCAGAACTTAAAAGATCCACGAGTAGTACAATAATATAACATTGAAAAATTTGTAACAAATAAAATCAAGTTAACTACTGTCTTCCAAAAATACACTAAGAACGTCAAACCGCGGAGCAAGGTATTCATCTATAAAATAATTAATATTTTATATTATAAGCTTATTTTCGTCTGATCACCTTTACATTTTTTCAGAGTATAATAAAATATTTTTTGCGTTAAAATATAAATATAAGGTTTAATTTTAAAACATTATTTATTGACTTTTGTTATGACAAATTATAATATTAATTAGCATGTTCTACGCCAATTTAATTACATTTTACTTAAGCACTATTTACCACAGTAGATCTCTTATATGAGCAAGATCGTCAAGTGGACCCCATTTACCACTTGATCATAAAAATTTAATCTATATATATTTTTCATAAGTACTTATGATTGAAAAATTATCCCCCAAAACGATTTTTAAAAATTTTGATTTTAACAACATTTTTTTTTACAATGAAAATTTTAAGCACTTTTAATTAAAAAATGAATAAAAACTCAACCGTAAGAGATAAATTCATGAAATTTTCAGCATCCATGGTCGAATGTCTATACTTTAAGAATATATTAACGACTTAAGATTATTTGTTTATTTTCGTATTGTTAACTAACTTTTAAGTTAACAATTGAAAATTTAACTCATTTCTTGGTAAAAAAAATGCTTTTTTTTTCATCGGTCACATGCTGTATTCATTTAAGTTTAAGATTCCGGAAGAAAATTTCACTGCTCGCCATTAGTTTAAACAAAATGAATTTATTTATGACAGCGGCCGAGCGCTGTGGAAGCGCCGCGCTACCGAGCGTCTCGTACTGCATTGAAGCTTTTATCAGTGATAATTTAAAATAATAATACAAAATATTATTATAAAACAAATTTTATTATTATTTACGTTATATTATTATAATTATTATCAATAAAATTTTATTTTTTGTTAACAATATCATAAAGAATATAATCAATTTTTTATTATTTTTACCAAACAGCGTAAATTCAAAAATAAATAATCAATTAAAAATTCTTAAAACTTTTATGGTCTGTATTCACTTTTTTAGGTCATTCAGTAAATTATTATTTTTGAATTTTCTAGTTAACACTCCATCTTTAGTTAACAAAAGAAAAACCGCTCCGTTACGATTTTCATTTGTTTTTGCGTATCCGAGTAAATAACAAAATCATTTTATAAGTCATTCCTGTCTATTCGTGACATAAGTTTATACGCAAAGCATGAAATAATTATTAAAAATAAAAGCTGAAGTGTTGTTAAGTTGTGTTTTTTCAGTTAATATTTTAGCATTATAATTTTAATTTTATTATTAATTTTCACCCACCAACCGCATTGGACCAGCGTGGTGGGATACGGTCCAAACCCCTAATGGATAGGGGTGTATTAGGGAGCCTATGTCCAGCAGTGGACTAAAACAGGCTGATGATGTGATGTGATGTGAATTTTTAATTTTAATAATCATACTTTTGTGATTTAAAATGGGCCGAGTGAATAAGTGTTGCAATCCATCAAATAAAAAAATCACAATTATGTGATTAAAAATTTGTTTTAATTACAGCTAATCGTGCTTGCCAATTCAAAGCCTTTATAGGAAATTATATGTGCAAATCTTGTGAGAGGGCAATTTATCTGGGACGCGAACCTGCAATACAGAAGAATACATGCAATAAACCTGTAAATAATGATTCTATTGTTGATACGACTGAGCCAGAAGTAAATGAAATTACAGATGATGATAAGAAAGATCCGACGTTCGAGTGTGATGCTATTGGCAATCAATTGAAAATTGAAAATGTTAATAAACTGCTGTCGGAAGTTGGTGAACCACCGATCATATTAAGACTACTGTCAAGTGTTGCTGAATGTCAGAAAGCTATTTTAACTTCTGTGAAAAAATTAACGGGTAATAATATTAATGGTAATAACTCTAGGGACGTTCTTATAAATAATTTCAAGTCTGCTTTTGATCAAAAAACTAGTAGATCCGAGAAAATCCAAGTTTTGACTACTCTTCCGCTGGATTGGTCTATCAAAATGATACGACGTGAGTTCAAAGTGTCAAAGAGAATAGTACAAGCTGCTAAAAATATTAGAAAAAATTCAGGATTTGCGTCGCAGCCTGACTCTAAAAAAGGTAAAGGTCTGGACAATTCAACACTTGATCGCGTGAAAAATTTTTATTTATCAGATGATGCTAGCCGTGTGATGCCCGGAATGAAAGATTATGTTAAGGTTAAATTAAAATTTTTCACTAGAATCCAGGCTCGTTTCAGAAGATGACAATGTATTTATTAACAAAGTTTAAAAAAAAAATAAAAAAGTATCTGACGACAAATTTACCATTTAATTATTTAAATTAAGCTTTTGTTTGTTCTATTCAGTATGTTATGATTATATTCTTTATGATATTGTTAACAAAAAATAAAATTTTATTGATAATAATTATAATAATATGACGTAAATAATAATAAAATTTGTTATATAATAATATTTTGTATTATTATTTTAAATTATCACTGACAAAAGCTTCAATGCAGTACGAGACGCTCGGTAGCGCGGCGTTCCACAGCGCTCGGCCGCTGTCATAAATAAATTTATTTTGTTTAAACTAATGGCGAGCAGTGAAATTTTCTTCCGGAATCTTAAACTTAAATGAATACAGCATGTGACCGATGAAAAAAAAAGCATTTTTTTTACCAAGAAATGAGTTAAATTTTCAATTGTTAACTTAAAAGTTAGTTAACAATACGAAAATAAACAAATTATCTTAAGTCGTTAATATATTCTTAAAGATAGACATTCGACCATAGATGCTGAAAATTTCATGAATTTATCTCTTACGGTTGATTTTTATCCATTTTTAATTAAAAGTGCTTAAAATTTTCATTGTAAAAAATGTTGTTAAAATCAAAATTTTTAAAAATCGTTTTGGGGATCATTTTTCAATCATAAGTACTTATGAAAAATATATATAGATTAAATTTTATGATCAAGTGGTAAATGGGGTCCACTTGACGTGATCTTGCTCATATGCGTAATTCACACCCTTCCTGCACATAAGCGATAACTGTAGGGCTTATAAAGTTTGGAAAGACGACAATTATATTTCCCAGGCTATTATTTTAAATATTAATCTTTCTTACAATGTTAGGTACTAATATTAGATACGATAATAAAGAATACTATTAACGAATTGGTAAATTATGAAAAAATAAATAAATTTCACAACTTTTTAAAAATGAATAGAAATGAAGCTGACTACCAATCATAACTGAGAAACCCAAGAACATTGCGATTATATTGATGGATGCTCGCCACTTATTAATATAAAAATATTGCATAATTCCGAAAAAAAACGGTTTACATTAACAAAACAAAAAGAACCAGATTCGATAGGACGATCTCATACTTTTCGGATCGGTTAAACATTGCTACAAAAATATTTCGCAAATAAGTAATACAGAGAAATACTAAAGAACAAAGTACTTTAGTACATATATTATTTAATGAAAAGGTATAAACAAACTATAATTTTCAATTTGTATTGTATTTTCAATTTGTACAGAGATCAACACCATATTTTAAAACGAATAAAAACAAAAAAAATATGACTGACTTCAAACAAGTAACAATGTGCTCTCCGTACGAAATTGCTTCTTTATTTCTGCTACAGAATTTTAAGTCTCAGATATCTTTCAAGGTATTTATTTAATCACAATGTCGTCTATCACACGTGTTATGTACATAGAATGAAAAAATTATCAATGCTACAACTTTAATGTGAACTTAAATAGTTTTATCTTAAATAAGCTTTGAATATGCAATTTACAAAAATTCATTGAGATATTAACAAAATCTAACTTAGCAATGCCTACAGAAGTTGACACATTCAAACTCAAATTTATTATAACAGATAACCATTTTAATGTCTTGTGATGAATCTCAGCTGCTTTTGTAATGATCCTTTGAATTAATGACAACTAGAACAAATGTTACAAAATGGTGAATTAATTTACATATTTCACAGGAGTCTTAGCCTAGCGGCAACCATCTCGGATTTGTAATAACTCACCAAGTTAATGGAATTCATTTAGAACTGGAATACAATTATGTTTAAATTTCTTCATTTAATTATTTTACGTTTAAAGAAATTTTATTAAATTTAAGAACACTACCTTATTCACTTAAACTAAAACAAAATTGTAAACTTAATAAAAAGACGAAATTGTGCATCGTTTATTCAGTGTCGTTTTAATCGACTTTAAAAAGTCACTAAGAAACAATTTTTAAAGACAAATTTTTACATGTTCATCAGGTAATTTATTATATAGCTGTGCTCCTTGCAACTTTTTTAATTAAATGTTATTGGTTAGTGTCAACTAATTCATCCTTAAAATGCAGTCTGATGGTAGCCGCTCTGCGTAAAAATTATTATATTTAAATAAATGTTTATTATTTTAGACATGTTTTTCAGCTTTTGAGCTGAAGATGTTATGCTAAATAAAATTCAGCTGTTGTTAACATTTCTAATTACCTTTTGTAACAATTTATGAGAACTCGATAAATAATCTTGATGGCTTGTGATTTCATAAACATTTAGAAGTTACCAATATTCGTACAAAAATTATTAGGTACATGTGTAGTTAGTCACTTAATAAAATAATACTGAAATTTACGAAAGGATAATGTTGAAAAATAAAATAAACAAATTAAAATATCTTTATTCAATATAGTAGTTTAACACTCGCTTATTGATTGTCAAGGACACTACCACTGGTTCAGAATAGGACGCCTCCGACCTAAGAAGAACCGGCGAAAGAAACTCACCGGGCCTTTTTTGTCATCTTCTAAAATAATCAAATATACATATAAATTTTATATAAGTACATCATTGTCTCATAAAAGATTTACTTATTCTTCAAAGTCTAGTTGCTGGAAGAATTAAATTATGTTTGTTTCTAGTTATGTTATGTGCATTACAAAGCCTGCGAAAATTACTTCTATTTTTCTGCACATACATTAGGTTTTCGAATATGTATTGAAAAGTTGTGGTTAGTATTTTAATCTCTGTAAACAATTTTCTTAAGGATTTTTTGGGGCCTAGGTTATAGACCGCTCGAATAGCTCGTTTTTGGAGGACAGAGATCGTATTAGTATCCGCCGCGCTTCCCCACAGTAGTATGCCATAAGACATTACACTGTGGAAATAGCTAAAGTTTACTAACCGGTCTGTCTCCTCGTCAGTTAATTGTCTGATTTTCTTGACAGCATATACCGCAGAGCTTAGTTTATTCGTTTCTATAATGTGAGGGCCCCACTGCAATCAGGTATTAATTTTATTCCCAGTTGACTTAACAACGTCTAACTCTTCCTCATCTATAAACATTTCACATTTATTCAGTCTTACATTTGGAGCCATAAATGTAATACATTTTGTCTTCTTCTGGTTTAGTAGCTAATTATTGACCCTAAACTACTGCGCCACTTTAGAGAGAGTATTATTGACATAGTCGTTTATTGATATATGTCGTTTAACTTTAAAAATCAAGGATTTATTATCAGCAAATAATATTATCTCTTCGTTTTTATTAATAACACATGGTAAATCATTTATAAAGATGAAAAGAGGAAAGGCTCGAGAATAGACCCTTGTGACCCCATATTTACCGGGGCCCCGGGAGATATTTTACCATTCACGTCAACCCTCTGAGTTCGGTGGCTCAATTACGAAGACAGAAGATTGAGTGCGGCATTTCTTACACCATAGTGACGTAATTTCCTGACCAGAGTTTCATGCTGTACTTATTCAAAAGCTTTTGCGAGATCGCACAAGGTGCCAAGGAATCCTGCGACGCTTCCCAAGCCTCAAAGATGCTCTTAACGAGCATAACGCCAGCATCAGCTGTTGAGCGATTCCTAGTAAAACCGTACTGTTTGTTATCAATAAGACAGTTACTGTTAAAATGTTTCATTAATAGGTTTAACAATAATAATTGTTCAAATATTTTTATAAAAGGAGGTAAAATAGAGATAGGCCTAAAATTATTAGGGTCCATATTACACCCTTATTTTAATCGGTATAACTCTACTGTTCTTCATTAGGTCAGGAAACTCGCCTCTCTGGATGCTTACATTAAATATATTGCTAGATTAGGTAATATTACATAAATAATCGAATTTATCACATTAACAGAGATCCCCAAAGACGCAATCCTTATTTATTAATAGGTTGAGAAAGTAAAAGTAATATTTAACTAATTATATTCATGATTGATTGTTTAAATGTGGGAACTATAGCAATAAAAAACATGAAGACTGTAAATCGGTCTCGTTTATATAGAAATAACAATAAGACCAATAGTAACAAGGGCAAAAAACAGATTTTTGTCTGCAGTTTGTTACATTATTTTACCCCAAGCTTACCATAACATCGGGTTTTATAAGCTTAAAACAATTTAAAAAAAATATCAGATCAGACCTATAGTGAATTGTGGCACTGTAGTGAGATAGAAATATTCATATTTTTATTACAGGGAATTTAATATTCAGTTGCATTTGGCCGTCATTTAATTTATTGTACATTCTTATACTAAACACAAACATTTTTTGGTTCTGGTCAGTCTAAATCTGGGTAACTCTACGGGCTCAATTTGACGCGACCTAATATCTTTTTTAGCAACATATGATATTTTTTTGCGCGTATACCTAATGTTTTGAGAAAATTCCGGTTTTATCAAAAACATTACGATTCCTGTGAACCCAGATTTAAGATATGTCCTAACAGCCTGTTTTTGTAGGACAACAACAGGCTGTTAGGGCAATCAATTAAATAACAACAATAATTTATAGGACATAAGGCTGTGAAAGTACGCGTGATAAACTAATTGCAATCGCCTTGTTAGTTGCCTCAAAGATTGAAGTATTTAGTTTGTTAGAAAGTTTGTCAATATATGCTCGCCACTGCATCTTGAAATCAATAGAAAATCCAAAAAAAGTAGTAGAGCTTTTGTAAGGAATGACCTCGTCATTTATATTAATATTATAATCGGGTTACTTACAAAGAGTAAAAAGTTATTTGACGCCAACCAATAATATCAATTGTCTTATGTAGTAACTATACGTTATAGTCACTTCTTTTTAACTGTAGCAGTAGAGAACAGTTATCTACAAATAGGACAACATAAGACAGCCTCTCCACTACCAAAGGCAAGTCTTATATATTACTAGGAACAGAAAAGGTCCAAAAATGTACCCTTGAGGAACACCATTCTGCACAGTGGAATCAGATAGCATAGATCATTAAGGGTTACATATTGTTTTCTATTACGTAGGTAAGAAGATAGAAAATCCGCGTACACCATAAAACTTTAGCTTATTGATTAATCTCTCCTGTTTCACTGTCAAAAGCCAAAGAGATCGAGAAAAGATCACAGAAAATTCCAATAGAATAGAGGGACTAACCTTATAAAGCATTTACTGTTGATCTTAACCTATCTCCTCTAAACCTCGTTGAAGTCTGGTAAAACCAAATTGGTGGCCATTTAAAATATTGTGTTTGGAAAAGTGTACTAGAAGCTGGTGTAAGATTTTTTTTTTTGAAAATTTTATTACATGCTGGTGGTATAGAGATTGGTCTATAATTTTCAATATTGACCGGGGTGCATGAAAAGAGCCTCCACGAGTAACGTAGTTAAAAGATCAGATACGTCCAGCGCACCCTAAGCAACAGTCAACGAGTCCCGACGCTGACTCGACGATCCTTTCACCACGATGATAAGAACAATATCTTGTCATCGATACGCTAAGAAGAAAAATATTGACTTATATGAAATTGATGTCATGAATTCGAGTCATTAATCAGTTTTTATTTATTATTAGTTATAGTTAGCGAAAATTTATCTTTTACAAAAATAATAAAAAAATAGGTACGCATGAAAATTCCTTTATATATTGAAATATTTCAAGTGATCAAGATATTTTATAACGATTTTTTCTTCAAAGAAATGAATCATTAGCATTGATAACGAATGCCACGAAATTAAGGATATATTACGTAAAATAAACCAAGGAAATGTTTTACTTAGATCATTGATCGTTTTACTCAGATGGCTGATGATGAATTTAATTTGATAGAAAACATTTTATCAAACAATAAAAAAAATATTAAACGATTTTACAACACTACTGGTAGTAGTAGAAATCAGGTTCATACTTATGCTTAGGCTTCACGGTTAAATAAAATTTGACTTAATCGGGGAATGAATTCTTTTGAACCACATATCGTTAAATAAGGCGTAAAATATTATCCTAATACTTAAGACTCCACTTTCTAATTACTTAAATGAACGATAACAAAAGGATATTTTAGTTTTGCTTCATTAATAGAGGTTGTGTGCCCATAACTTAAAATTAATATTAATGTGTCACTCGAAATTCGGAGAGGACATTCTACTAACCTGAATTACGTGTCATTTGAAGACTCGCCTGCCAGCACTTAAATTAGCATCAACCAGTGAGATGTTTTAATCATTTTAAAAATTATATTATGGTAGCGCTTACAATATTTCAGTAGCTGTTTCATTTACATTACTTTTATAAAATTGTTTTTATTTGCTTTTTCCTTGTTGATAAACTGCCGAGGAATCTCACTGATCACCTTATCTTGGGTAGGTACATCTGGTAGGTTTAGGTCGCCATCCGTAATGTAATTGGAACACTAATAGAAAACTGTCTATTTTAAGTAATTGCAAAGTTTATCTTGTGTTCAGTTAAGGTGTATTGCAATATTATTCTAATTATTTACTTATCCACAAACATGTCCACAGATAACTACTATGCTTCTTTATTTTTTATTCTCTCTGACGTTATGCTTTCAGACTCACGTCTTTGGTAAGCTTCATCTAACACAGAGCTTGCAGAAGCTACCGTCCCGGCAAACTAGGTGCTACTATGTTTGCATTGAGTCATTTACTCGCGGTTTGAATGCACACAAGATGTCGTTATATAAATATTTATTATATGCTACCTAAACAAAGTCGTACAACATGTAGGTACTAATTTTCACGTCCAGTTACACAAGACAGTTGACATGAGTTTCGTATTAAAAGTTCTTCTGCTGTTACAATAATCCACATATGTCCTTTAAAAAAATATTTGTGAAATACATTAAAAGATATTGTCATGCCAATTTTATTTTACAATGTAGGACACACAAAATTAAGTGGTGGCCATAGATTTTTATATGGATGTTAATGTTACGATTTGTTGTAAATGAAACTGCCTCCGTAGCCTGGTGGTACGGGCGTGTAATTTAGAAAACGGAGGTCGTGGGTGTGAATCCTACCGGATTCAACAAATTTTCAATGTTGTTTCCTAGTTGGTGAGGCCAATTTGGGCCGATCACCCAATTGTCTAAACAGTAAGATGATCCATACGTCGCATGGGCATATAAAAACTCGGTCCACCCACCAACCCACATTGGACCAGCGTGGTGGGATCCGGTCCAAAACCGCCTAATGGATAGGGGTGTATAAGGGGAGACCTATATCCAGCAGTAGACTATCACAGGCTGATGATGTAAATGAAAAACTTGAAAGCACTTCCCGAACTACTGCTATTATACAAATCATAAAGATTGAGAAAGAAAATGTTTTTTTTATTAATCATGTAAAATTTTACCAAAAAAATGACCGACTTCAAACATCATATAACTATTTCACGCAATATAAGCAAGTATTAACGTACTCTCTGTAGAAAATTGGCTCGCGATTTCAGCTACCGCATTTTAAATCACTCATATCTTTTAAGGTGTTAATTTAATCAAAATTTCATCTATGACCTGATTTATTGACATAGAATGAAGAATTTTTTCAATCTTATAACTTTAATGTAAACATAAGCTGTATTATCTTAAATAACCTTTGAATATGCCTAACTGCAGTTTTTCAACATGCTCATTGTGGGCTATTCTTAAAACATAGATATATGCTTTCGCGGACTTCATTGTAGGTCAATTTAAGTACTATCATAATGTAAAATATAGTGAAAATCCATCTGTTATAATTGAGCAAGCGTTTGTTATTTAATCGCTCAAGAGTAGTTCAATATCTATTAAACTACCTATCATAAAATTATTAAAAAATAGGGCTGACCAAATGACTGCTAATATCTGTAATTTAAAACAAGAATGAACAAAATCGGAGCATTAGGGGTAGAACAACGAGATCAATTTAAAAAAAACATACTCTTAGAATTAAGTGCCTTCATCTTGTGGGAAGTCGGTCCAAAATATAACACCTTTCGTTCCATAAATAATGGAACGAAATTAGTTCGCTTAGATAAGCATTGATTTATTAATGGCGATGATTTAGGTAAAATGAGTAGCTGTCTGGCCCTCCATTTAAAAATTGATTGCGATTAGAATAAAAATGCTAGTTAAATCTTAAGATACCTCTGATCTATCAATACAAATAAGTTTTTTAGTCTTAAACAATTGCCTTTTTAAATTGATGTACTAATCGATAATGGCATATATGTCACATACAGTTAAGGGTTGTTCTTAGTATTTTCACCATTTTAATGTGAACACATAGAAACTTAATTAGGCGTTTCAAAACTATTTTAAGTTTGTTTATGTTACTAAATGCATAAAATAAACTACAGTTTTTTATTTAATAGTTAATTTAATATCTTTGAATGTATTATTAACGCCAATTACGTCGTGTATGTAGGCACAAATTACAATTGAAAATAGAGACAAATTTTATTGCAGATAAGGCATATCAGAATTTTTATGACTTATAACTAATAAAGAGAAAAAATCTATATCGAGAAGCTATTCCCCGTTGGGGTCGATCCCACTACTACCTCTTGTTTTCCGGAGCAGAATATCTCTTGCGTGTTCTATGTTTTTGGTAGATATAGCCACAAAGATAGTAATGGAAATAGAAACATTGTGTATATTTCTGTGAAGCATTGGCTTTCGCTGCTAAGGAAATTATCAATTATCATAGGCTTTAATTTGGAGTAAGTATTTTTTTTTTGTTAAAAAACTTCTTTGTCCCTAGACAGTAAATTAAGTAGAAATAATTCAGGTAAGTGTTGCCTTTGCTTTTAATCTTAAGTTATAACGCTAATTAAATATGATTAGTTATTCCGTAAAACATAAAACAAACAAACTAAAAAATATAAACTATCGCAAAGGGGCTACAAAACAAAAATAAGTTTATTTCATGTGTTATTTCCACTTTAGCATGCCGCAAGGGACTTTGTTTATGACCTTCCAGTAGAGTTTTCATTTTTGTCCTATAAATACTGCCTAGTTTTCCTGTATATGTGTATATGTTTGTAGAACGGTATGATGAACTAAATTCTATGTGCTTAGTGGAGTATTATGTATCATTACATAATAAAGGTACAACAATAATTATAAACTCGTAAACACAAATAACGAGATAATATAAGCGACGCTGGGAGCGTTGATTGCATAAGTTACTCATGCACACTATGCATAACACAATAGTGACGTTTCTGTTCATACATTCAATTAATAATTCTTTCTTATCAAAAAGTACCTTTTAATGTAAAGTAATAGTAAACCCCTAAAAAAAGAGTCCTATATCTCGTTCTCGAGTTATCATTAAAATAACAGACATGAAACCTGTACGTGGTAGCCCCTTTACATGGGACCGTCAGATAAGGTACCACCACGGTGCCTATTTCTACACCAAAACAGTAGGTGAAAACCACTGTGTTCCGGTTGAAGAGTCACCTGTAGCCACTATGTTACTGAGCAAACAGACTTATAACATCCTATATGTCTCACGGTACAAAGCGCTTGGTGATACCAGTATTGCCAATTCATAGGTGTCGTGACCACTTTCCATCAGGTGCTGATGCTTCGTCGCCTGCGATCGGCAATAAAAAAAAATCAATATTATAAGAAAAATATGTTAAAATGTATGAGGTATCTGCGTCCTTAGACTAAGATCATATAGATTTTGTCAAGAATTGTAAAAATAAAATCGGCTTTAAAATAATCAATAATTCTCAACACTATACATATCAAACTATCTTAAATAAAAAAAAAGTACAACCATTACATTGTCATTACCTTTCACATGCGCTTTTGAGCAATAATTCAAATGCTTTAATATAATGGCTACTTTAAAGCTCAATTTTTCTTTTAGCTACCGTCCTGGGATTCATAAAAAGATATTGCTTCCACTTCAATGTTTTATTAACTTGTTTAAGCTTAAATCGAAGTGCCGCTACACTTTTCGAATTTATTTCGATTGGCATAAAGCTAATCACACTATCATGAAAAAGAAATTACTTGTTTTTTATAATTTAATAATAAAAAATACTATGATACATTTCTTAATAATATTTAGTCATTCAGTTTTCAAGTAAGCCACCTGCTTCTTTGCCTCCTTCTTATTAACAAAGAAATTTTAACAAAAATATGACCGACTTCTAACGGCGTAACGCTATTTAACGTTAATTTAAATGCGTCGTGTTTTCTGCTACAGCATTATAAATATCTAAAAACTTTTAAGGTATTCATTTCATCAAAATGTAGTCTATCACACGTTTTATGTACATGGAATTTTGAACTTTTTTAAATGCAATAACTTTTATGTAAACTTGAACTGTATTACTTAAAAAGCTTTGAATGTGCCTGATTGCAATTTTCAAAAATGATTACATTGAAATGCTTATTGTGCGTTATTCCTAAAATATTAATATATGCTATCAAAAAATTTATTGTAGACCAATTGTTCGCGCGCATTTTTATGTCGCCTGACACAGCTGCAAGTTGATTACGCAATAATAATTCTTCCCTTTCTTAATATGCTGCTCCTTTTCGCCTACCCTCCTTATTTCCTAACCACGCGAAGAAAGAGGGTTTAAGGTGAATACTTCGCGAAGCGGTTGGCGGCCAGCACCGCAGCAGTCGATCGATTGCCTTCCGGAGTTCTATCGTGTTTCGTAAAGTCGCGCGACGCGAATGGCTAACGCTCCGTTCTTATAGTTTAAGGTTTACCCCGAACCCCAACCGCATCATCGAAGACGCCCGCAGCTGTGCCGCCATAAGACGAGGTATTTATCATTATTTTTCCGCATTTCCAATCCGGCTTCATAACCACTTTGTCCGAGCCCGATTGCGCTCATGGTCCTCGCTTCTGGTCCTTAAATTGGATCTACCATATCGCCATCACTCTAGCTAGTTGGTCCAATCAAAGTTGGCTGACGAAACTTCAGTGACCACGTGCCCGCGCAACCATAAAATTTGCTCCATACAAGCTGGACAGATCAGTTAGTCCTATCCTGTATAGTCCTTCTAAAATATCGTCATATTTGTATTTATCAAATACTTCTAATCGCGGCAATAGCAATATCATATAACCTGACTACATGGTCATATAATACACGCACAGATGCGGTCCTTTAGAGATACTCCGAGCGCAGCCTTCTCCATAGCTCGCTTAGCGACTTTAAATTTGTGGACCGGTGGTACCGCAAGTCATGGCAGGTTAAACGCACTGATCGAAAACTTTCGATTTGAGGCATTGTGAGATGGGTAACGAGAAAACTCGACAAACATAAAAATCTGCCCAGCCAAACCGAATCATTCTGTTGGCATCTATAATCTACAAAATGTACAAAAAAAACAATATCGACTTCAAAATCAGGCACTGCAAGGTGTGCGGGCTGGTGGATTCTCAAAGTTGCTCGCCCAATTTAAAGTGAACGTTACCTCCGGGGACTGAAATTATAGCCGATCACATTCAATGATCAGAAAGGTGATTAGATGAAGATCAAAAGACCATTAATAATGCGTAATCCGGTTCAGGTATGTGGAAAGAAAAATAGATAATTCATGGTACCATTTGCGATGTCAAGAATTTAAAAAAAAGGCAGCATCGTCATATATAGCTTCCGCATCTGAGCAGAACGAATGCTAGAGCTTTAAAAACCGGAGGCAGTTGTTTCGAATCATCGAAAAATAATATGTATAATAAAACAAGTTTATCTGTAAATGTCGGTCACAAGTACAAAAAAGCTTTAACTAGATTTATATATATCAATAAACACTTTCTTTCAAGCAATATAAAAAATAAATATCTTTTATAAATATAAAAAAATAAATATCTTTAATATGAGAAAACTAACTGGAGATAATATTTAGCGCCGAATTTAAATATATCGGTGCCAAATATTGAAGGAATGGAATCCGTGTATACATAGTACTTAAGTGGTAAATCGTACGTTTACGGGTTTATCGTTTGTAGATTTTCTCCTAGTAATAGATTTTTCTGTATATGCTGTATCTATTTCGATATTATAGGCTAGCTAATATTTTATATATTCGAGATACTTTTTGTTTCTCTTAAATATTATAAAAGTAAACAAGCCTACCTTATCTTTTCCCCTAATTTTTAACTCGTTATTCACTATGGCCCGAAATAAGAGAAACAACGTTTTCACGTCGGCCCCTTTATATTTAAACCTCATTTTAGGTAATAAAAGTTATTGCATTTGAAAAATTCATTCTATGTGCATAAAATGTGTCATAAATGTCAATTTTATTAAATGAATACCTGAAAAGATTTTTTTATATTGAAATTTTAACAAAGGTTTTCATTAAAATGGCCGTTGTGGCTTATTTTAATAAAATAGATATATGCAGTCGCAGACTTAATTATAGACAAATTAAAGTATAAAGTTTCTGTCTATAATTAACGGTTTCAGCAGAGTTTGCAATTTAATCGCTCAAGGTTTTTATTTTTGAGATTTTCTCAATTTATTTAATATCTATTAAACTACTTAAATAATTAAAGAAAAGGGTGCCAAATGCAAGCTAATACCTATTAGTTAAAAAAGAGCGAACCAAATTGAATCACTGGGAGCAGAGCAACGAGGTAACATACATATATATATAAGAAATACGTTTCGAAATGAATACCTCTTTCTTTTTGGAAGTCGGTCAAAAAGTAGAATAAACAAAGGTAAACTAACATGAGCCGGTACCATCAATAAAAAAAACTTATGAATGTGATCCATAATTGATGTGTAAACCGATTTAAAATTTTTAATAAAATGGTGTTGTTTTGTTTGCATTTCCAATTTTGTGAAATGCAAATCAAACTATTGAATATTACTATCTTATATCATTTTTAACAAATCAATAAAACCGTTGAAATAGAAGCAATCTCTTTTTATGAATCCTTGGAGTATCTGAAGATAAAATTCTCCTTCAAAATTGCGATTATATAGAATCAATTCTATCCATTCTTAAATTTTGATCGTCGTTGCTTAGATTTAAGTTATTTTTTGAAATTTTTTGTCTTCGTTTGAGTAAATTGAAATATAATTATAATCGTGTTTTTGCTATTATGACGCTTTTTTTATTACCGACGAAAGCAGACGAGCAATCGATGACGGGTCAGAGCGTGGACGGAAAACCTTAGTGGGAAGTTCATTCCAGAGCTTAATAGTGCGTGGTTTAAATGATCTCTGAAAACATGATCTCTTTGATGGCACGGTTTTCAGGTGGTACGGATGAACTCTAGGTGACGGGGGTACGATAATAGAATGCTGAGGTCCGTACCATATCAAACAGCTCCGTTGAGCACTCTCTGTTGAACAGGCGTTAGAGGTTCCAGCCTGTCCGTAAGCATTGAACAGCCCGTTTTCAGGGAGTCAAGTGGAAACAGCTGATACTTGGGGCACCGGCCCAGAGATGGGAACAATACACCACACTCACTTGTGCTTTGCAAAGTAAAAGCTTTTGGCCTTACGTAAAGTACCGTCCCGCTCTATTTATCAGTCCCAGTTTTTTAGAAGCTAATTTGACTTTTTGTCCAAATTACTCCGAAACTGAACGTCGCTCGAGATCTAAACACCAAGGATTCCAATGCTCTAGGATGGTTGCAGAGAGACACCCAAAAATTGTGGCGCTATGACAAAAGGATCTTTCTTCGAGGTGAATGTGCAAACCTGTGTCTTTGTGGGGTTAAACTGAACGAGACTCGACCCTACTCGGAGACTTGCTCCAGAGTGTCCTCTACTTCAGACATAAGTTTAGATAGCCTTTCCAGCACCTTACACCAAGGAACAGGTCGTTGGCTATTATACCGCGCATATCCCGTACGTATCATTCGCATAGCAATGTATATCTCTAATAGTCATTGGTATGCAGGATAAAAAGCGTGGCTGATAGCACCGAACCTTGTGGGATGCCCGCATTAGCGGTCATGATCTCGGAGCAGCAACTATCGATGACGACTCTGATGCACTAACTATCCAAAAGCCGGCGATCCACTGGCACAGCCCCTCGGGGATTCCATAAGCGAGCAGCTTTGATAGAAGAGCTCTATGCCAGACCCTGTCGAACATCTCAGCGATATCAAGACTGACTGCTAGAACCTCACACTTACTGTCTTAGGCTTCTGCCCACCAGTGAGTTAGGTACACTAGAAGATCACCAGCCGAGCTACCGTGACGAAAACCATACTGTCGGTCACTGATTAGCTGGTTCGCCTTTAGGTACCCTAAGAGCTGGTTTTTGATAACCCGCTCCATCACTTTCGACAGTAAGGCTGTGATAGCTATGGACCTGTAATTCGAAGGGTCAGACCGGTCTCTCATATGAGGGACCGGATGTATTCGAGCTGCCTTTCATGAAACCGGAACCCATTTAGCCGTGTATGAAAGGCGATAAAAGCGCGAGTACTGAAGTTAACTCGGGGTCGCATTGCTTGTGCAAAAGTAAAGACTTTTGCACAAGCAATGCATTCTTATAACCTTTACTTACGATTTTCTTACTTAACCGTAGAGTGGAGTAAAGTTGAAATTTAATTAGGAAATACTAATTAAGAAGACGTTACTTTTATTGTTTTTGTTTTGTATTGCCGATGCGAAAACAAAGCAGCACATTACTTTGTGTCTGCTCACTTTATTAAATTTGCGAGAAAAGCGATAGTTAATTTCAGGAAATGCATTTGAAGTCTATTTTCGTCCATTTCTGCTTAAGCCCTGAAACAACGTTTACCCGTTGTGAGTAAATATATTTTAATGTATTGAGATCATTAGTATTATTGTAAAGTATAAGAATTGTTCAAAAATAAACCTGCTAATTAATAATGAACGATATAACTAATAGTAGTGCTTTGTGAAATAACAAAGCTGCATTTAAAATACTGCATGAAAAATAGTGCAACGTCATCGTAAAAGTTTTAGTTGAAAAATAGAAACAATTTTGATTTATAAAAAGGATTACAAATTTTTATGAAAGAGAGTGAAAATTTAATTTTTTTTCCATTTAAGGTAAGTTTATTATTATACATATTTATTTAATACCATAAAAATACTATCAGCAAGAGGTTCATCTTAAGTTCATAAACATATAACTAAATCATGTTATCAATAGGCAAGTAAACATGGTGCGTTTTGAGATATATTAATGTTTGCGTCTTCTTACGGCGTTGCTTATAACGCGTGAAAGAGGAGTTTTGTCTGTGAGTGGCATCATAGCTCCCGAACGGATGACGCGAATTTTTTTTACAAAATTTGATTTTAGTGAAAGTAATTTTACAGATATTTGATGAAAATCGTTTGAGCCATTCAAAATTTTTGGGCGCAAAAAGTAAGAAAGTCTAACTTGGACATCTACAAATGTACTCGAATGGAATTAACAAATACTGCAATAATGTATCTAAGTATGTTTAAATCATTCTAAAAAGAGGACCGTTTTAATTTATTTAATAGAAGCTGATGCCCTGTACGTCGTCCGCATGCAACTACAAAAAATGGTTATTTCTTACACTAGCCTAAGTTACTCCTAGTTACATGAGCTATCTTTCAGTGAAAGTCGCGTCAAAATCGGACCAGTTATTCTACAAACAGGCAAAAACAGCACACGGAAAAGAGACAAACAGACAAACTCAAACTGTAATGAACAAAGGCTCGAATTTTTTAATTTGTATAGATTTGAGGTTTTTTTTTGTATGACATGCCTACTAATCTTCCACCATTTTACTTATTATTGTTTAAGGCGGCTGTAAAACGGTCCCCTAACGCAATGGATTCTTTTTATTCTTTTAATAAATTCGTTACACGCATAATAGGGATCTGTAAACCTTTAAATAATTGCTGCTCACGAAGTAGATCGGCGACTGTTTAAAAGATATTGGACAGACGTAACATAATGTTATTGCAAAGGTATAAAATTTTTTTTATAAATATTTTAACCCTTATGGAGCCTCAAAGACATTTAATTCAATAATAACACAGCAGATGGCACCACCAAATATTAATTTGTTTTTATAAAGAAAAGGTGATGCATAAAAGGTACGTGAAAACTTTACAATTTTATGTCATCATAACGCACGCCAGCATTTCATGATTGTATTTTAGTTTAATTTGTTGTTTAGTTTTAGTTAATTGTCTTTTAATTAATCATTAATTGTTTGCGTTTAAGATTGTGAGTTTTTAAATATAATTTCCAAAAATTAAAGCAATTGATTGCAAATTAAATCTCAAGAAATACTTAATCTTCATAAAATAGTCGTGAGCAAACATTGCGGTGTCTCAGCTTGTCAGGTAGTTTTTAAAATTAACCTTACTACCTTGTAAGTTTTTACCAGACTTAAACTAAACATTTTTAAATAATCCTATAATTTCACTAAGTACGCGCTACTTCGATTTTTAAGCAGAAGGACTCTAAAAACTCAACTGGCTTTTGTAAACTGCGTTTCATTTGTTTTCTATCCCCGTAAATATGTTTACTTTTACCGTTTCAACTTCAGTATCTGCGAATTTGCCAACAACGTGGGTATTAGGTCTATCAGCGCGCTTTCCGTTAACGGAACTTCCATCTTTACTGCCAAATATTTATCTTAAAAATATATTTTTTTAAGCACATAACTGCCATCTCGGTTGTCTTTTATACTGTACTGATTTTATTCATAAAACTATCATTTTTTAATTCATTTTACTGTAATCTCATCTAGCTCTGGAAGTCATGGTGACTAAAACTCAACTACATTTAGAAAATATGGGTACATATTGATATATGCAAACATATACGGGTATGTATTAATTCGAATCTAATTTATGACATATTATATTTTTCTGATAGTTTATATTTTTAAATTATATTTTTGTCGACGTTTTATATTTATGTTAAATACGAGTCTATTTCTATCTTAATTCAATCTATTTTTTATTTTTTCTTAACTCAAGCACCCACATTTTTTCTAAACTACCAAAAGGTTTACAGTTAAATAATGCCGTAGGCTTTCATTGCGCTTTTTGTATCATTTGTGAAAATCAGTTTAAATAAATAATATTGGACACTCGCTGAGGTGAAGTATGGCGACAAATTTATTGAATAAATAAGGTCACCGGTTTCTGCAAATATACGTCTGCGGTTCGCAACCGTAATTTCAATTTATTGAATTGATTCCGATAGTGTTAATTATCGAACCAATAGGTGTTTATTAAAATGTTTATGGCATAGCCTTCAATAAGAATTTTGAAACAGCTTTATGAGCGATACACTTAGGAAAAAACCATAAGTCATCACTCAAATGGCTATTGACTCGCTTGTCCTAAGCAATTGATAGCCTATAAATGAAAAATTATAATGTTACTTTCAGAATATAAGTCCGATTTATAGATATATGACAATTTCTCAACAAAATAATACTATTTTTTTTACGGTATTTGATTTTACTTTTCTTTTATATTCTTATACCAATGTACAATGTAAATATAAACTGCGAAGCCAAGAATAAATTTTACGTTGACTCTAAGTACTAATGTGAAAACGCACCAAAAAATGTTTGAAACGATATTTTTGTAAGTTTACTCATGTTTTTATTTTGGCACCGAAGCAGTAATAAGTAGAGTTTTTATTACATCAGCAAAAGTAATTTGATATGTCGCACCAGTGAAATCGACTTTGGCAATATGAACAGAACCATTCAATTATTACTTGTCCAAAGTATAATAGGGTATGGTTTACACTGGTCAATACATAAAATTTAAATGTAACAACCTAACTTCGTATTTTATGGTGCATAATTAAGGATTTTTTGGGACGCAAAATTCTTCACAGGATACATATCCATATATTTATCATTTTATAATATATCAGTTTTGACTTGTCATTGTTCCATATTTATTCATAATCTGCTTAATTTGACATTGGGTTATAATTTATATTGTAATGAAGGTCAGATTATGTAGCAATATTCGACGACATATTTATATTAAAATGAATGTATTATTAACATTTTTACTTTCAATAGCAATCGCAGTACTTACTTTTACGATTGCTTTTTAAACATCCATAAAATAAATTCATATAAATATTTGTGATATGGATGTTGGCTTAAGTGTCAAGTTGTTTTATACATTTTACAATGTGATCTCATTTATTCATTATATCATTTCAAGTCCCTGCCTTTTAACATTACAAATCGTAGTTACAAGCAAATACAACGATTCTTATAAGGTTTCACAATATTATGTAAATGGAATAAGTTATTTATAATTGAGCTACAATATTTTAAAGATATTTTTTTAAAATAATAATGTAATAAAACTAATATATAAACTATACAACATCAAACGTACGATGTATATTGTCTATTATATCACTTTAATACGGATTAAAATATTTACTCTGCTTCAATATTTTAAATCCTTAATGTGTCGCCCTTTTTTTTGTAAATCAGCAGTAGTTTTTGCCCAGTTCTACTCAATATCTTCTCTGCTATATAACGGTACTACCCACGATAAGTTAAATTACGTTAGACCTAATTCTCTACCTTAAAACACTAGAAAACGAAAGTTTTATGTTCTGGTGAAATGGTTAATACTTTGTCTTATTATACCTAACAGACTTTTTTCTTTTTATTCAAAAATATATTTGAGTGGACATATATAAAAATTAATAAACTTGAATACTGATTAAAGAATTATAATATTTTATTCATATCATTTTCCAAATTTATACCTCATCACAAGTAAATGCATTATGCTTTTATTTTTCATCATTCCTTATAAATTAAACGCTTTAAGGAATTTTATCATCCAGCTTGGCAAATGCAATTAAAGTCAGCAAACACCAACGTTTAGAGAGCTCCCTGTATTCGAGTAATCGAATGTTCAATTGCGCAAGAGCTCGACTATCCGGAAATCGGAAATTGGAGAATCGTAGAAAATTGAAAATGAGACTTTTTGTAGTAGAGCAAGACTGCAAGACATCAACTGCGTTAAATTTAGGGTTACCTTTTTTAATTTTCTACACATGTGCTGTTCGAAAGTATTTTTTTATTTAAATAGTAAACGTTAATTTCTGAAGTTTAAGTTAAATTACTTAGAAATATTAAGAACTTATTTACCTAACAAAATTTAAAAAAGTATGTTCGTCATCATCAGTTTGTGCTAGTCCATTGCTGGACACAGGCCTCCCCTACTACAAGTCTTCTCCATTAGGGGGTGTTTATGATATATACATATATAAAAGTACGTTAATACCCATTAAATCTAGTAATAGAAAATTAAACAATTTAAAAACGTACAAAATGCTACAGATTTTCTTAGAACTCTGTCTGCAGAGAGCTTTAACTTTTCTTAGAAAGCTTAAAGTTACTATAAATATAAAATCTAAGTAAAAAATAAAACAGATTATTACCAGTTACTGCAAAGTATTTGCAATGAATTGTGATGAAAATATCTCATTTTAATAAATGTTGCTAAAAGCGTTCGTTATATATTTATATAATCGAGATGTCATGTTATATGGTCGATTTCTACATTTTCATCACATAGATAATTTTTTTCCAACACTCTAATATTTTAGTACTCTATAAAATCCGTAAACAAATTCTATAAGATCTTTTTATTTCTGTTTTTCTTAATATTTCTGTTTTAATGCTACTATTTTAATGACTTTAAATATAGAACAAAAAATAAAGATAAAATTTAACTAAATATTGTAACCCTGAGAAGTAAAACATTATTTTTAAGTACGGCCTAGGTTTTTGACATACGGTTCATGATCAGAAGTAATTTAAGTTCTGACAGCTGGAAATTGTCAGTGTGACATTTTACTGGATGTAGAATAGTCACTTTTCAATGATATTTGTGATTAAACTTATCTTTGTTCTAGGTATATCTAATACGTCCGTTAGAATCGTTTGTGTCTGTCACAAAGTCAATTAATTTAATGTGTATGAAACTATTTCTGTTATACTTTTATGTTTTTATATATACTTTTAGCATAGTAAGCATTATAAATAAAATCGCCTCGCTGTCTAGTGGTATTAACCCAGCCTTATATACCGGAGGTCGTGGGTTTGAATCCTGCGGGGAAACACTACAACTTTGTATTATCGTTGTTTTTTGGTAAGTTAGTACAGTTAAGCCGATCATCTAATTGTCTGAAAAGTAAGATGATCCATGCGTCGGATGGGCATGTTAAAAGTTGGTCCACCAACCAACATGCATTGGACCATCGTGGTAGGATACGGTCCAAAATACTCCTAATGAAGAATGCACACGCATTAGGGGAGGCCTACGTCCAACAGTGGATTAACACAGGCTGATATGGATGTTGATGAAGCCCTACGAATTTATAACAGTTACTTATTAATAATTTAAATTATGGCGGCAATGGAAATGTTTCAAGTCTTGTGTAGATATAAAACTTTGTAACGTTTTATAGGTACTGACTGATTTTCAAGTTAGCCCTTTTTTGGTAAAATATTTTGGTTTGTACCCTAGATGTACCATTTAGATAATGCATACTAAAATTAGAAATGCGAAAGTAACTCTGTCTGTCCGTCTTTACTGTCTAAATCATTTAACTAATTTTTATTAAATTTAGTGCTTATTTCGAATAGAATGGTTTTTATTTGACGGTTCTCGTACTCTGTGAAAGAAACCTATTAGAACATACCGGGAGTGCGGGGACCACACTCTGTTCCACGCAGATGATCTGGCAATTCCGCTTCAGCAATGGCAACAAGATTCTACAGTCTAACCCGTGGCCACGACCGCTTCCAAGTGATCGAAACAATGAATGTTAAAAAATCATTTAAAAAGTTAATAAACGCTGTAAAATTTGTTAAAAATATTTTTTTTCAAATAAGTGCAATAGCATTTGCGTAAATAAAGTAACTCTATAAACGAACTCGATCAAAAGCAACAGTAAAGTTTATATTTACATGAAAGTCAAGTAAAATTACCTCATGTCGAGCTTTCCTTTCGGGAAGCGAATGAACAATAGTTGATAATCAATAAGAACCGCTGATCTGGCCATTGTGTCGGTAATTAGCTATTTACTCCGAGACGAAGACAAATTATATCTCCGCCAAGATTAATTGCGTTGTTTGTTACATTGTTCGTAGGCTATCTACGTACAGAGAATATGTAAAAATGACACCAAAATTAATTACGTGAAAATTACTCGGCCGTTAAAATAATAAAAATGTTATAAATAAAAAAATTTGAAAATGCAGCTAAAAAATAAAAGAATAGCAAGGTATTATTTTATTAACTACTTTCAATAACTTTTAAGAAAAAAACTGTTTGTGCTGCTATTACAGAAATAATGTCTACACGCAACATTTTCTAACAGTAGAAAAAGAAAGAGAAAGTTAGCTTTTTGTTTCATATTAAATTTAAATTTGATTAACGTATGATAAGTTAGTTAGCCAAAAAGAAGAAATACTAAAGAATTTTGTTCCTTAACCTTTTTATTGGTTTTACGAAGAATCGGAGGTTACATAACTTCTAACGCTTTCACACCATAATCAAATCCTTATGGAACTCAAAAACGTTACAAAACTGTTAATAAAAATGCAATGCGTAACCAACAATATCCAATTACTTAATAGAGCGTACATAATTCTTAATTAAAATAGCGATTTTACCTTAACTATACTATTTATATTCAGTGCCCTTATCGTTCTGTAAAAAGAATAAAAACGTTATAACGCAGAACCTTCTTACAAAAATGAGGAAGATATTCAACTCTTTTCAAATTTGTTTTTTTAAAAAGATGTATCCAGTGATGAAAATCTGAGTTCAGATTTATTCATTGTCCGTATAATACGGTATGTATTATATTTCACACCTTACCGGTGGTAGGTCCTCTTTTACGGGAGACCGTCTGGTGGGTAACACTGCGTGCCTATTTCTGCCCAGAAGCAGTAGTGTGAAAACACTGCTGTGTTCCGGTTTGAAGAGCACCGTAGTACAGTATTACAGTAGTACAGTAGTACAGTATTTACTGGGTAAAATAGACTTTACACCCTATGTCTCACAGTAGGCAGCGCGTTGGCGATACCACTGGTATTGCATGTCTATGGGCGTCGTGGCCACTACCTGTCAGGTGGCCCGACTGCTCGTCTGCCTGCGTATGCGATAAACTTACTAACAATTAATCTAACAAAAACAAATTTACCCATAAAATGTGAAAATTGCTAGTTTTATTCCTCTGACAATGGACGGTGCTACCTTAAAGCAAGTCATACAAGAAAAATATTTAGGTCTCATTGTGGACAATCAGCTCTTATGGAAAGCACACATTGAAAAAATATATAAAAAGCTATCATCTCTAACTGGTGTTCTTAAAAGTCAGACGCGATGTTTACCAATACGAATTTGCTTCATTATTTATAGCTGCTCAGCCAAACCCCATTTAGACTATTTAATAGAAGTGTATGAAACTGCTAATCTATGGAAGATCTAATATTAAAATGCTACAAAGATGCTCAGAACAAGTTACTTAAAACTTAATTCGGATTTGATTACCTTACAGCGACAAAAATAATCTATAGTAAACCTAAATTAATGAATATTTATTTATTTATTTTATTTATGTTACACTTTATGCAAATCTTGTACAAAGGCGGACTTAATGCCAATAGCATTGTCTACCAGTCAACCTTTGGAGTGGTGCAGAGATAGCATTTGGGTGCACAGGGATATGGCAAATAAGAAAAATAGCGTTAAGCATACAAAATAGAAAGTTATTTAAAAAACAAAACAACAAAATCCTAATATACATATATATAAATATAATGAATACATATATATAATATACATAAATATACGAATATAGATAAAAATACATTGTAATACATATATATAACTCATACAAGCACTAAATAGTATACATATATCTACTATATTAATAAAATTAATGCTATTCCATGGACAGTTTTTTAACAAATAATGCTTTAGTTTTTTGAAAGTAAAGCGACTTTGCGCTAACCTGATTTGCGGAGTAACCCATTCCACAGAAGAATGGACTGGATGGAAAAGAGAATGTGGAAATCAGAACGATGGGTTGGGCATTGCAGAAGACGTTATGCGTTGAGCGAAGATTCTTACTATTAAGTGAGCAAAGGTATTGACAGCGGGTGGTCAAGTAAACAGGAGTATCAGGAGAGTCAAGAAATGAATATAGCGTCGTTAAAGCTCTTAACGAACGCCTTTCACGTATGGGCAACCACTGCAGACGCGAGCGATAGATGGATATATGGTCATATTTACGGAGATTGAAAATGAATCGAATGCAGTTATTCAGAAGTCGGTCAAGTTTATTGAGTAGATCTGCATTCAGGTCAAAATAGCACACGTCACCATAATCGATTAAAGGGAAGACTAAGGCCTGCACGAGCATTTTCTTGGTTTCAGAAGGTAAGAAATTTTTCAGTCTATAGAGATATCGCAAAGTATTTGTTACCTTATAACTTACATTGGCTACCTGGTCTTTCCAACTCAGAGTTTTGTCAAGTATGAGTCCTAGATTTTGACATTTTACCAATGTAAATGGGAACATTATTTAACCTTATTGCTGGGAGATTAAGACCATCCACTTTATTAATATTTCTGAACTACCTATTATGATAGCTTGACATTTTGATTCATTTATATTAATCACAAATTGATCGCTACACTTTATTGATAATATCTAAATTTTAATTAATTTTTTGTAATTGTTTGCGGTAACTAATCAATAGCTGACTTGTCGTATATCTGAAGATCATCGGCATAAAGATGATACGCACATTGAAGTTTTGAGTGATGAAGTTTATGAAAACTGAAAATAAGATAGGGAAAGAATACGCCTTGAGGGACACCACTGGCAATGTCTAACCAATTTGAGATTGAATCATCATAATAGACCGCCTGTTGGCGTCCTCGAAGATATGAAGAAAACCAATCCAGTGCTTCGTCGGAAACCATCAAGTGCCATAGGTTAGCTAAGAGGATATCGTGACTGACGGCATTAAACGCGTTAGAGAAGTCAATGAGAACCAATACAGTTACCAATGTGTTCTCCATTCCTCTCTAATGTCGTCAGTCACTTAAGGAGAGCAGTGGTAGTACTGTGACCAGGTCGAAACCCAGATTGTAGTGGACTTATCAAATTGTTACTACGAACAAAGTGAGAAACTTGCTTTAGAACGCAGGTCTCAATTATCTTTGAAAAGAAAGGCAGGATAGAGATAGGTCGGTAATGAGAAAGAACGGTAGGATTGGAACATTTAGGAAGAGGGCGAACCAGAGCGTTTCGCCATAACGACGGGAAAGTGCGGGAATCAAAGGAAAAGTTTATAATGTGGGTGATAACAGGAAGCAGGAAATCAAGGATTGGTATTATCATCCGACGCCCGATTTTGTCACAGCCAATGGCATTGGATTTGGTGGCAAGGATGCACTTTTTAACTTCGTCAGAAGAGACTGGAGAAAAATAAAGAAGGTTATTAGTAGCGCGCTTCAAACTTTTTATGTATGAAACAGTTGAAGATATAATTATTTGATCCAATGTAGAAGAGGTAGTGAAATGTAAATTTAAATCACCTAAATTTATTGAGGATGGAAGGTTTGAATGTCGCGACCTTCTAACACCAAGAGTCTCTAAGAGCTTCCAGATGTCAGCAGGAGAAGAAGAAATATTTTCATGGATATATCGGCGTTTAGCATTGCGTATCATCTGATTACATCGATTTCTGCAGAGTTTATAATACGACCAATTCTCTTCATTCCGCAGTTTTTTAAATTTTCGAAAGGCACGATCTCTCTTTCTCATGGCTATGCGAATTATTTCAGACAGCCATGGAGCCGCACTACGTCTTATTTTAACAGTTTTCAAAGGAGCGTGGACATCATACAATTTAATTATATTTTCATTTAATATACTTACCTTGGCGTCAATGTTGTCCTCCTTAAACAATGGGCCCCAGTCAACTTCAGCGGCATCTTTTTTAAGGTGTTCATAATTAATTTTCGAAAAAGAACGCAAGTGCAGAACCCTAGGTTTAGTTTTGGGAGGTTTCAGAATATAGGAAAGGAATATAAGGTCGTGATGTGAAAACCCAGGAGCAGGATGTTGTCCATAGGAGGATATTAAGGAAGGATTAGAGGAGAGGATTATATCAAGCCAAGTGTCTTCACATGAGACATTATAATGGGTTGGTTGGAGAGGTAATATGTGAAGACAGCTAGACTCGACTATTTCCAGGAATTTGCGGGTACGAGAGGAGTTTGTTGCAAGGATATTGGTATTAAAATCGCCCATGATGACATAATGTGCATACTCCGAACCCAAAGATTCGAGAACCGATTCGAAATCGGTGAAATAATCGACATTTGGAGGGCAATATACTACCCCTATGATAATTTTGGCATTTTTTAACTCGACCTCTAGGAAAAGATACTCTGCAGAAGCTGAGTAATTTTGGGGAGACGAAGCCAAGATTTTAAATGACAAGTCACTTTTGAGGTATATTGCCACTCCTCCACCCCCTTTACCTAGACGGTCATTCCGTACAAGAATATAGCCAGGAAGGGAATACATAGTAGAGAGTAAATGTGGTTTGAGCCAACTCTCCGAGATCAGGACAGCATGTACACTACAACTACCGAAAGCATCGCATAAATCAGTAAAGTGGCTAGGGATGCTTTGAGCATTTAAATGACATACATTTACAAAGTTTTTACCGATTTTAGAAAATTTTCTGATAAAAACTCCCCAATGTACTGCTCAGTGAGTTAAAACTGTCGTTGATTCATTAGGAAAATACATGTCATCGTCAGATACAGTAGACATCATATATAATATATATATAAATATTGATATATAATAAATAAGCTTACACAAATATAAATATATAATAAATATTTCTAATAGATAATAAAAAAAAATAATAATTTCTGCACCACCCGCCAGCACACATTATCATAAATGTTAAAAAGAGAAGAAAAAAAAATAAAAAAAATATATACACAGTAATAATGCACTACAAATAAAAATGTTGAGAGAAAAAATAATTAAAACAAAAAAAAAATTAACAAACAAACTCAAATTAGTATCTCATCTTGGCAGTTAAAGACTTAAAACGGAACGCAATAGTCAAACTGTCAAGTTTCCAACGTCAAAGACATTTGTAAACAAAACAAAAACACTATTTACGAATTCTTTAAACTTAAAAACAGGAGAATGGACTACTAGACAACTAAGAACTACGAGACAAAAATAATTATACTTAAAAAGTTCAACTGAGAAATCAAACAAGTTAAATATGGAATGTTTAAACTATTACCACAATTTAAAATGCAAAAAAAAGAGAAAACAAAAAAAAAGGTAAACACTAAATATAACAAAAACAATAATGAAATCCTTAATAAATAAAAATGTAAAAAAAAAAAAAATAAGTATCAACTAGTATAAGTTGTAAGGTTTTTTGATTAAACACTTATTATTGCTTATTGCAGTTAATAAAAAAATAATGATACTTTAAAAGTTCAACTGAGAAATCAAACAAGTTAAATATGGAATGTTTAAACTATTACCACAATATAAAAAGCAAAAAAAAAAAAAAAAGGTAACACTAAATATAACAAAAACAATAATAAAATCCTTAATAAATAAAAATGTAAAAAAAAGAAAAATAAGTATGAACTAGTATAAGTTGTAAGGTTACTTGACTACTTATTATTGCTTATTGCAGTTAAGATTTGTTATCACTTATTTTTGTCGCTGAATTTCCTGTCGCCTTTGGATATTTTTTGTAATAAGCGGACCAAGTTCATCCTCAAGTGATTTTACAGCTGCTACCACAAGGAGTTTTAATGCATATCACACCATTCTGAGTCCAAACTGCTCTCATCCCAAAGTGAATCCGTGCTTTCAAAAACACAGCTTGACGTGGCTTTGTCAGAATTCTTTTATAGCTATGCAGATCCTTTAATTTGGATTTCACTTTCCACACAGCCGTTTTGGAATCCACACTTGTGAACCTCACCAAAATAGGACGTTGGCGTTCCTTGTTTGAAAGTACCAATCCGATGACAAACTTTATACAGGATTGGGAGATAAAATTTAAGCCCAACTTTTGTTGAAAACATCAAGTATTACTTGGTGCAATCCTCTTTGTCCTTTTCCTGTATTCCGGTAATAATCAATGCCTTTCTGCGATTGCTCATGTCAAGACTATCAACCTGTTTGGCACAATCTTGTATTTGTTGCCTTAGAAGGCAAAGTATGCCAAATACAAGCTCTCTAAAATTTCGAGCTCCTCAGCTACTTTGAAACAGTATCTTTAGATGACCGCATTTGAAATTTGTGTTTGCAGATCATCCAACCTTTTAGAGATACTCTCCTCAAGTCTCTGCTGAGTTGTCATAATATTATCCAAATTAGACATTATACTGTGTTATATAATAGTGAAGTGTAGACAATAGGCTGGCAGGTGGTAAAGTACTAATGTAGACAGATCACATTAAATTCACTAATATTGTAAAATTTTTAATTTCCAATACTAAGACAACACTTTGTATAACTTTTGCACTAATTTTTAAAAAGAGTATTGCACAAAAACTAATTAATTACAAAATAACTATGAGCAGCTGTTACAAAAAACGTCTGAACTTTTTCCCACCTACCCACGAAAAAGAATATTAATAATAGAATATTCATCAGATGTATAAATAAAGTACCTGTACATTAATAAGTAAAAATTTTAAAGAATAAGATTTATACAGACAAAAAATTCATCAAACATATAGATCATCTCAAACGTACAACTAGATAAGCCAATAATATCTGCTTAATAAAGCCAAGAACTAACTATGGTAAAAAGCCAATAAGTTGAAGGAGTTTCTCATTTTAATAAATTACCAAATAAGTAAACGATGCAGAATTTAATTTATCTTTTACAAAATTGTTAAAAGACCACATATTAAATGATTTTTCAACTTCTTAATTAAATTTAATTCATGTATTCTCTATTATTCATATATCATTTAAATTTCGTTTGTTAACAGTTAATAGTTTTTACCCATATTACTGTGACATTTATGAAATTATTATATATAAGGCGGTAACATTTATCTTTGGTACATAAGAAAGAAAGAGAAAATATTGACAATTGGACCATTTACTGTACATAACTTGTTAGATATAGTAAAATTTTCTTTGTAAGCGACTTATATAGTAATTCGTAAAAGAAATAAATGTCCTAAACTATACCCATAAATCTGTTTAACACTTTTACAAAACAAAACTAAGCTACGTTTATCGTCTTTTTGTTCTGTTAGACGCTTTTATTCACATATATATTTTATTTTAAATAAATTTTCATTTAAAATTTTAGAAACCTAAATTGATGACTTTATAAAAGTTTACACATAATAGGCATTTTAAAATACGAAATAAAATAGTAAGTTAAAATGGAAGGTCCGTTCGGTTAGGCTGCCAGTAAATTTTTGGCACGAGACTGACTAGGATTCGGATTCAAAAAAGTTTGTGCCTAGTAAAAATAATAGTTTAAAACTCTCTCGTTAGAAAATTAATAGAATATACAAAAAAAATAAATATACCATATAATATATGACCTTTAGTTATTAACTCTCTAAGACCATTAGTATATAAACTTTCATCAACAAAAGTGCTACAACTATTTGCTGCAAAAAATAAATGGATCTGACTGGTAACAAATTCAAAAAGGTTAATGAATTTTTTTAGCAATATTCACAATATTTTTTTTAAAATAAGTAAATTTGAGCAGCCATAAATTAAAAACAAATGCTTTTCAATTAGATATGGGTAAAACAACGTTTTAAATTTTATAAACGTGATATAAGGACAAAAAACTTTTCGATTATACAATAATGTAGGTTTTTGTTTGATTTCAAATCTTGAAGAAATAATTTTAATTTTACATTGTAGCAAGTGAATTTTTGACCTGCAGCCCGTTAACCAACTCCATATGGAAAAACCATTACTCATTCAATTTCATCTTATTTTGTTTTTATTGAACTTAAACATCCTGAAAATCTTTCCTGGTTATTAATGGTAGCATCTGTAATTTGGTCCCATTGCTTTAAATTATTTTTGACAGTTTAATAGATAATTAAGAAATAAAAAAATCACGTCACCAAAAAACCGAACCTCGTGCGATTAAATTGCAAACGCCCTATGAGATAGACTAAAATAATGTCTACAAAATTGAGTGTCTATATATGGTTAACAATAAATTCGAGCGAATGAACGAGCAAAATCTATATATTACAACTAATGCACAAAAACCATATTTTTGATAATAAAATCTTAAATCTACTTATTCACGCATTTATCGTGTTATTCAATTATTCCCGATGTGTGGGCTTCTTTCCAGGGTTTTATGATCACGGGCAGACTACTATGGGATATGACTGCATTTTATGGTTTAAAAAACTCTCAGGTTTTTTATTTTAAAATTTGACACATTTAGTTAGGACGTACCATTTAGCATTTACTTTTGAAAATAGTTGCATATTATAATATTTATCCGAAAACTATAAAAATTTGAAGTTCGGCAACCATATGTACACGGTTCCCATCAAATTTGGAACTTATATCAAAGGGAAAGGTTGCTGCTTGATTGATAACTTATCAAAGGTCAACTTCGTTTTTTGATACCCAATATTCTTCGTTTATTAAATGTATTTTTTAATAAATATGTAAGTACTATACACTTTCTAAATTTTAATGGAACGTCTAATGCTAATAGTTATCAAACGACAAACTGGGATTTAATAGCTAATCGCTGAAGTAATAAAAACTTTGTTCGTATAACTGAAGAATGCAATTTTAATACAGATGAAAAATTGGTGCTTTCACATAATGCTGCAAGAAGTAAATTACCTGGAAACCGCATTAAAGTACGGCTGTTGACCGCATTTAATAACGGAAATTTTAAAAGAACGTCTGGCTTAGCATAAAGTGAAAAAAGTGATTTAACTTCTAAACGCTCAGCTTTTTCTGTGTTTTTTTCCATTTCCAGAATAATAAAAACTAATTTCAACAAAAAAAACGCGTTCTAGAAGTGATAAAAATACCTAAAAATTAACTAAATTTATCTTAGCTTGCCAATAACCAAAACTTTTTAGAACTTCAACGATAATGTGTTTTTAATGGGTATTTCAAATATGCAATACTAAAAACTAAATTTTGATAAGTATATATGGAGGAATATAAGCAGTAATTGTTATGTGTATGTCAGTGATAATGGCTTCGTAATTATTTCTTGTAATTAGCCCACTAATCCTTTCATACAATTGCGGTACTATTATAATTACCGTTAATTAGTATTGTTACAGACGCGAGTATTTGATCAATTGTTACAGGCACATTATGTTTCGAATATTTTATTATTTAGCACTAATTAAAAAAATTTTTATTTACACTAAATTATTGATTTAATAATTTTAATTTATTATTTATTAATAAATTATTATTATATTATATAAAATTATTATTTATATTTTTTGCAATGCAGCAATGTCCATAAGTGAAGAAACAAAATTTAAACAAGCAAAGGATTTTTTTTATTGCAAACGCAAGCAGACGAGCAGTCGGCTCACCTGACAGAAAGTGGTCACCGACGCCCATAGAAATTGGCGATACTGGTATCACCAACGCGCTGCCACCATGTAGGCATAGGATGTATGTCTCGATTTACCAGATAATTACGCTGGCTACGGTGCCCTTCAAACAGGAACGCAGTAGTGTTTTTTCACGCTACTGCTTTGCGGTAGAAATAGGCACCGCGGTGGTGCCCACCCAGACGGTCCCATGTAAAAAGGGGACCTACCACCGGTAGATATTTTATGTGATTTTTTATGCTAAAATACCACAGCTATTTTAACATAAAAAATGTAACCGACTTCAAGCAAGTTTAAGTATATAAGCATTTTGCGCAACAAAAGACGGTGACAACGTGACCTCTGCAAGAAACTAGCCCGCATTTTCCGCTACCGCATGTAAAGTCTATAATATCTTTTAATATTCTATTATTCTTCTTTTAGTATTTATTTATTGGAAATATCGTCTACGACATGTTTTCGAACTTAGAATGAAGAGTTTTTTTTTATGAAATAACTTATGTTAACTTACTTTAAGTCTATCTTTTACGGTTTCGGCAGCGCTTGCAATGTAATTGCAAGAGTTTGTGATTTTTGGTGAAGTAATTTTTTGAAGCGGTTTTTAAAAAAAACTGCTTCCAGCTAAAACATACAAGATATATCATAATAATGTTTTTCAGTATTTTACACCACAAAAAGGTAAATAAATAGGTACTTGAACATATTAATGACTTGGATAACAATCAATAAACATACTTAAACTTTACATTTTACGAGAAAAATAGGTTCATTTACGAAATAGTTTTAGGCAATATAGCTTTAATCCCTATCCAATTAAGTAATTTCCACGACCAGTACAAAAATAATACCAATTAAAAAATTTAGGGACTTAGCGGTGCAAGGGTATTTTTTGTATTTACCTCTTTGAATAATAATATAATGACATTATTTTTATATTATATTAGTGCCTATTTTTATAAGCCAAAAATGTTGTGTTGTATTATATCTTCAGCTTAGGAGTTTCTCTATTCTAAAATAAATGCAACTTACAGACCGATTTAATACATAGGTTGAGATAATAACTAGGCCGAGAGTGTGTTTGTTCTATCGGGCCTAGTAAATAACATTATGGTTATGGTAAACCGTACTGTCAATGTGGGCATTAAAAATGCAAAATATCAGCTTATTTTCCCCGTTGGGAATCATATTGATAATACTAAAACTCTTAATAACATTTTATTATATTATTTCTTATAGGTTTTACATAAAAAAAACTCTAGAACTAAAACATGTCAACGTAAATCCCAAACCTACTAGTAAAAGGTAGCAGCTTTTATACTGCTGTAGATTTAGGGCTGAATGGAATAGGGACCGCAGTAATATTTGCTCAAGTTACACATCATCAGCCTGTATTAGTCCACTGCTGGACATATGCCTCACCGTATCCAACAACGCTGGTTTAATGTGCGTTGATGGGTGGACCGACTTTTTACATGCCCTATTCGACGCATAGATTGTCTTACTTTTCAGACAATTGGGTGATCGGCCCAATTTAACTCCTTTATATTTGGTTGTACGACAGTATTACATAAATGTTTGATCATATTTATTCATGCCATGAATTTTCAAAGAAGTATGCATGATATACTTGAAGGACAGACGTAAGTAATAGGAAATATAACGACGAGATAAATCAAATTTTAAATAAAAACAGAACAAAAACGCATACACGCAAACTGAACGCTTATAATAGCGGCAAGAGTTTCTTCTCCATATATCAAATAACAAATTAGGTAGGACAAAAACCGAGACACAGTAGGTAGGTATATCTAGACAATTAACATCTTTTGTTTGCTTTGATCGTACTAATAATATATATTTATTTATGATTTAGTTTAAACCTTAGATCAACTGCCTTTATGTGTAATAAGAGCAAACACCTTTTACTTTGTGAATAGAAAATTTTAAGTCAGCATTTATGTTGCTTTACCTTAACTTTGTAATATGATTGTGGCATCCTAACATAAAAAATATATCTCAAGAAGTATGATATCATTAGCCATGTGAAAAGTCACTCCCTTCAGCATAATTAAAATGTATTTCTTATATGAAAGAAGAAATAGGACCTAGAGGGAGTACTTTCTTTCAAACAGTAACTTTTCCTTTTACTTTATTTTAAAACACTGTCTTGTCTCTATCTAATCTACCTATTTAATAAAATTCAAGCAAACATTTTTACAGTATTGGCTTTGGTAATAGGTGATTTTGATCCAAGGAACCGTACGTTGAAATACTATCGCAGTGCCTATTTATTTTGCAAAGCAATAACGTATAAGCATTACTGTCTTCACGATTAAGACAACCGTAACAACCCATGTCTCA
The DNA here is from genome assembly GCA_029286875.1 of Lamproptera curius. Classification (NCBI taxonomy): domain Eukaryota; kingdom Metazoa; phylum Arthropoda; class Insecta; order Lepidoptera; family Papilionidae; genus Lamproptera; species Lamproptera curius. Next base: position 564,396 of record JAGSMT010000201.1, on the reverse strand, counting down.
AAGTTACAAGCGGGTTTATAGCGTTTCATGCTGTGTTTTTAAGGCGTATCTTCCCCCTATCGTTTAAAAATAAAAAACACTTCTCAAACTATAAAACATTTTATTGCCTGCCAAGATTTCAAACAGCCAGCTGAGCCTAGGCATCACATTATAAATGCCTTCCTTGAGTTTCAGGCCCTCACAAAAGCCACGAGGGTAGTAAATACCATGACGAGCGAAGAAATTCTGCACGCATACAGTATACTTCAGTCTTCTTCTAGCCAAATCAAGGAAGCAGAGGCCACAATTTACAACAAAACCACTTTAGAGGACCCTAAAGGAAATATGAAGCAGCATATGGCGGCTTTAAGTGCGTCTCTCAGCTTTGTAAAACTGGACGAAGACATATCCAACCAAATTGGCCACCTAAAGTTTAAAGTACCACCGGACGACCCAATTGTTGTAACCGCCATTTGCACCAAGTTAATGCTGGACCACAGAATCCTGAATACAGCAGAAACCATATCTGGAGGGCAAGGTCTGGAAGCGCCCTATGAGAACTGGACGGTCAAAAATTTCTATTTGTAGCGGGACATCGTCTAGCAACTAAAGAAGCAGCTTATAACTCCGCAAAAACAAAGGTCTTATGTACATAAGAATCGTAGAAAAAGTATTTTCAATTTATATTCTGTAATTTTAGTATAAGAACAATATTAGATACCCAAAAAAAATTTAAAGTCATCGCTTTTTATTTTTTTATTGCATACGCAATCAGACGAGCAGTCGGGACCACCTGATGGAAAGTGGTCACGGACGCCCATAGACATTGGCAATACAGGTATCATCAACGCGCTGCTTACCGTGAGACATAAGATGTTAAGTCTCGTTTACCCAGTAAATACGCTAAAGCTAATTAAAGATGTCGGCAGTATTAACGATGTTTACAAAGGACATAGGTACGGAGCTCGAGACTTTCCGGCGTAGAGTACGTTTTTCAGGAAACTTCTGTGTGCCCCTTTTGCGAAAGGATTTCTAAATTTTATTGAATTGTGGCTATAGATATATTTTACTATTTTAATTAAAATAAAATAGAAGAAATATAGTACATACTTTATAAAAATAAAATATGTCAAAAAGATTAAATATATATATGGTTCGCCCAAGACGCCCAAGGCTATTACATATTACATATTTTTTTTCTATTGACTACTGAACAAAGCTATAGGCAATTTCCAATATTTATAATTTTTTTTTTCGTGTATTTATGTTTTATAAATTTTTATACTTTTACCGTATTTTATATTAACTTGTTTTTTTATTAATTTATTTGCCCTCATGTAAAGAGAGCAAGTTACAATAGTTGAATTGTGATAATATGTATCGGGACATGTGTTATTTTAGTCTTAACAGGCAAAAACTTGTTAATATTATTATATTGTCTTTAACGGTGAATGCACCCCAGTAAACTTATTAATTATTTACTACACTATAGTTACGATTTAGCAGTTCTAACTTATATAAAAAATAAACTTGCATGTTTTACACCTTTTCGATGTTTGATGATATTAAATTGTAAAAATAGCAACAAAGATTACGTAGTTTCTTAGTTGCTGTTTTAAACGGTGGAAACTTAAAAGTGCAATATATAATAAGATTGCTATTTTTATTTTTATTATTTATTATATAAAACATTTTTAAATTATATAAATATACTATAACAATACGGTTTGATTTTTATTATATCTTCCAAAGCCATTAAGCAAACTTTTGCAAAATTTTAACATTTTTTTATTAATTTAATTAAACAAAAAGCTGTATATTGCACTTATGATCAATACTATTTATTTTATGTTACAAATATAGCCTGTAATACTGATATAAATATTTCAGACTCTTATGTATAGGAAGCTTTACCTAACAATGAGTTCAAAGAGCCTTGTTCTTTGTTTCTCTACGTGACATTAGCCATAGTTTCAAACTTAAATAAAAAAAAAAATATTTTTATACGATTACTACTACTGCCACCGAATTTTTAACTATGCCATCATATAACAGATTTATCATATTTATATGATTCGGATATACGAGACAAAAAGAAAGCAAAAACGTCTGTACCCACTTTTTGAAGTCTAAAATAACGTTACTTTAAATTTATTTTAAAGACATAAAGTTAAGGTATTAAATTTATTTTCAGATATAATAATAAAAGTTATTAGTTTAACATCATGCAAATTATTGAAAACTTTGGTACATACTACATTACGTAGACACATACAAAATAACATTTCAACATGGATTTACACCTAAAAACTTGCACAAATCGTACACTTTTTGCTTCCGACTTATTAGAAAAACCAGATCAAAACATTCAGGCGGATGTGATCTACACCGATTTTACAAAGGCTATTGACAAATTAAATCATGGAATACTTCTATGTAAACTGCATGCCACGGGAAAATGCAACATTCTTCTTTCCTAGTGTAGCTCTTATCTTTAAAACCGTTATTTGTGAGTAGTAGTTAATGGCTTTGAATTTCACTCTTCTTCATCTTCGGGAGTTCCTCAAGGCTCCATACTGGGACCTTTATTTTGTTAATATCTTGATAACCTCTAGATATTATTATTGGTGTTGTTAAGTACAGCAAAGCTTACCTTTATTTTGATGATTTAAAGTTATTACAGATCGTTAAGAATAGGTCTGATGTCGAATGTTCGCAGGCTGATCTAAATAGCATTAATGACTGGTGTATCAAAAACCAAATGGTACTACATGTTTCGAAATGTTCTGAATATATTGCCGACATAAAGCTACAAAAAGTTACGAACATAAGAGATCTCGGTATTATAATAGACAGTGAGCTCAGATTCAAAGATCACATAGATAATATAGTAAACGAAGCAAATGAGTCATGAGGTTTTATCTTACGCTCTTTAAAAAATTTTACATCTATAATATTACTAACCGCCTCCGTAGCCTAGTGGTATGGGCGTGTGCATTAGAAACCAGAGGTCGTGGGTTTGAATGCTGCGGGGACTCAACAAATTTTCATTGTTGTTTCCTAGTTGGTTAGGGCAATTTGGGCCGATCACCCAATCGACTGAAAAATAAGATGATCCATGCGTCGGATGGGCATGTAAAAACACATTGGACCAACGTGGTGGGATACGTTCCAAAACCCCCTAATGGATAGAGGGGTGTATTAGGGGAGGCCTATGTCCAGCAGTGGTGTGATAATGATGAATGGTAATATTACTATACAACAAATTTGCTTCTTACATACCTATTTAAGAAGTAAATTTGAATACTGTAGCCCAGTCTGGTCTCCAGCTGCTAGGATACATATTGATTGAATCGGTAGAATACAAAAAAATCCAATAAACACATTAACATTTCGTTTCAACGCCTCCGGATTGCTCAAAACATATACTGACAAAATTAAGTACTTCAACATGCGACAACTGTCATTAAGCCGAGTTCAATTAGATTTACTTTTCCTTCATAAACTTATAAACGGCAACATTGATTGCCCCATATTTTTGAACAAATTTAATTATAAAATACCTTATAGATTTCCCCGAAATCTATCTGACCTTTTTATGACAAAAATCTGCCGAACTAACTTAGGCCGTAACACACCTGTTTTCCGCATGTCTTGCCTTTATAACGAACTTTCGAAAAAATTGCCTCTTTTTGACATTCACTGTGAAAGTGTCATAAATTTTAAGTCGAAATCTAATTACCTGTCATAGTCTGTTTGATCAATATTTGAACTTAAATTCTTAAAAATTGTATTATTAATTAATGTCTTTCTGTTTTTTATGCGGTTACCAATATTTGTAAGAACAGTAAAATAACATAATTTGTTATTAATATTGTTAACCTAGCATTTAAAGCCGTGTCTTATGTTAGTATTTAAAAAAATAAACCTAAGCCTCCACTTATGCTCGCCACCGACACCGGCATCGGCGTGCATTAGGAAGACCTATGTCCAGCAGTGGACTATCACAGGCTGATAATGATAATGATGACGAATAAAAGGTATTTTATTTGTAATTATTGTGGAAGATACGCGATAATAATGATAATGGTAAGCTCTTTCTGTCTACCTCTAAATATTATTTACCTGGAATAATGCATGATGAAGTTAATTTACAAAATGTCATCGAAAAAATGGCGTTTAATAAACTAGTAACTTAAATTAAAATAGGATTATGCGAAGGACCTAATTCATCGTTATTTTATTTAATTAGTTACTTTAAATAAACGGAAATGTTGTTTTTCCTAACCAGGATCGAATAACAAATTAGATACACAAGGGAAACTCGTTATTCCGACATAATTATCATCTTTTGTTTGTTTTCTTAGAATAATTTATACTTATCCGTCTATAATTTAACCTTCAATTTTTCAAACCAAATAAAAAAATATTAGTCATTATATTTTCTGCTTTCTATGTAAATGACATAAAATCAAGTTTTGAATTCTGAAATTCTGCATAACACTATACATATATATAGTTGAGTAAATATGTGTAGCCACATAACCAGGCTACTTAACTAAGTTTTATATCTAATTTTTTTTATTCCTGACATTTCAGACTCTTTCCAGCATCCATGATCACGAGAAACTAAGATGGAATATATCTGTATCGCAATGTGTTTACAATAACCGTCAGGGTCTTTTATTTGATATTTGGTCTTATTAGTTTTTATATTATGAGGTTTAATTTTCAAAGTTATTGGATTTTACGCAGTTCATCATCATCATCATCAGCCTGTCATATATGTGTGTCCATTGCTGGACATAGGCCTCCCCTAATACACCCCTATCCATTAGAGGGTTTTGGACCGTATCCCAGCACGCTGGTCCAATGCGGGTTGGTGGGTGGACCGACTTGGATCATCTTACTTTTCAGACAATTGGGTGATCGGCCAAATTGCCCTAACCAACTAGGAAACAACAATAAAAATTTGTTAAGTCCCCGCGGGATTCGAACCCACGAACTCCGGTTTCTAAAGCACACACCTGTACCATTAGTCTACGCAGTTAGTAACGACCAATCATATTCTCTTCTATAATTGGGACAATTTTATTTTCAATAGCTTCTAAAATCATTCTTGGTATAAATCGATTTTTTTGGTTCATCAAATGATTGGGTTAGTCTAAAATATAGTCGCAAATCGCAGATTTCTTGACGCGTCAGTCAAAATGTAACTAATTTGATCTGTGACCTCTTGATGTAAAGGAAGATGGCCGGCGCTCTTTTGAAATTTCGTGGCTGGCTTCACATGGTCAATCCGTATAAAAATGCTTTGACACTTATAAGAAGTGAAATTTTAGCAATAGAATATGACCGACTTAAAACGCGTCATAAAAAGTTCCTTTTTTCTGTTTATTCTTATAATAATTTCTGACTTTTCAGAAAACTTTTCTTTTCCAGCGTCAACGATCACGGGCCGACTAAAATGGGATATGTCTGTATTAAATATAGGTGAAACTAAATAGTATTAATAAAGTTTTTTTTTTCATAAAAAAATATTAAGATACAACTTAATAAATTCATTAAAGTTGGAGATCGTTTTCAAATTGCAAACGGTACATTTGAACTTAATATAGTTCTTGCGGAGCAAATTGAAAATTCAATTTATGAAATTTTTTTTTGATTTTCGTTATAAAACGCTTTTCAAATTGCACAACGTGACTGATTTAACTGAAAACATATAAAGCAACTACATTCAAATATAGAACATTAAAGGGAATTCGTCGTACATTACTAGTAAATGGTCCTAAAAGGTCTGTACCGGGTGTTCACTAACAAAATTTTAATTTTTATTATTGCTAGTCATCGCTAAAATAAAAGAAGCGATGGCGTGCATAAAGGGGGCTATGTTTGAAAGTGGACTGATGATGATTTACATTACAGGGTTTGTATCCATTACGAGTAGTTCGTTGTTCCAGCTTGGCGCCTTAGAGATGGGGTCACGGGAACTCTCTGGCAGTCTTCAGCGCTAGCTGCCGATGCAGCCCTATCTCAATTATCTGCCTGCCTCTTTTCAGCCGTAGAAGTAGGAGAGATCGCCGACACCAAGCCGAATGTACCCTCCTACCGCGGCCCCTCCACACTGCATCAGCGGTGCGACCCCGCCGAGTTGCAGAGGAAAGGGAGAACCACCTACGGAATACCAACACTCCTCTTCCCCCGCGACTCCACCTTTGTTGCAAAGGACAGGAAGGGCGGCACACCTACCTCCTGCAACCCGTACCATGCACCCTCCTAGGCGCATCCGAAGCGAGCTTACCCGCCGGCTTCAGCCCTCTTGGAGCAGCCTTTTCCACGGCCGGCCAGGTTCCTCATAGCTTCCCCGTGTCGGGGCAGGCCGCAGGTACCGAGCCCCATCGCTACGACAAAGTAATAGTAGGTGTGCACCCGGCTTACGTAGCCAGCTTGGATCAGCCTCCACCACGGCCGACCTTACTCTTTAGGTCGGTCAGGTTCCTCTTAGTTTTGCGGGGACTAAGCAGGTCACGGGTACTGAGGCCCTCCGCTATGACGAAACGAGAAACAGTTTGGGGGGGATGTTACGCACACTAGATTAACTTAACACGATAAGAATCAATGAACTGTGCATTTTAATTAGATCAATAAAAAATTGCGAATAATATTTTTTCTATATACTCTAAATAAGTCTACGTATTATCGTTATATTATCAGTATTGCAAAATTATCGTCAAATCGTTTTTTCTAAGTAGATCAAAACCACAACATATAATTAAAATTAGAAATGCAAGAGTTAGGCAGGCGAGCTGGAACGGACTTTATTTATTAATTTTCTTTTTGGACAAAGAGCACAAAGGTGGCTTAATGCTATAGGCATTTTCTACCAGTCAACCTAGGGGTGGTGCAGAGATAAAATGTCGGGAGGTGTAAAGAAAAGCTTATTATTATGAATAAAAATATATTGGATTACTAAGAAACAATTTAAAATCAATTTATTCCGTATAAAAATACATCATCATCATTATCAGCCTTCGTTAGTCCACTGCTGGACATAGGCCTCCCCTAATACACCCCTATCCATTAGGGGGTGTGGACCGTATCCACCACGCTGGTCCAATGCGGGTTGGTGGGTGGATCGACTTTTACATGCTCATCCGACGCATGGATCATCTTACTTTTCAGACAATCAGTGTGATCGGCCCAAATTGCCTAGCCAACTAGGAAACAACAATGAAAATTTGTTGCGTCTCCGCAGGATTCGAAACACGACCTCCGGTTTCTAAAGCACACGCCTATACTACTAGGGCTACGGAGGCAGTCGAAAATACCATACATAACATAAACAAAAGCATATATGTATATAGACACATAAATAAAAATATATATAAGAATAAAAATAATAATAAAGTAATGACTTCATTGATCTTTCGGTATTTTTTGAATACATAATCTTAAGAATTTGTTTAAAAGTAATGAAACTATCGGCAATCCTAATTTTTGAGAGGTAGCGAATTCCATAAAAGAGCAGACTGGATTAAGAAAGAGAATAGGTTAAGTCAGAACCGAGAATGGGGCATTGAAGGAGACGATTATGCGTCGAACGAAGATCTTTGTTGCTGACTTCACATAGGTATGAAAATGAGAAGATATATAAGACGGCGTTGTGTAGAATTGAAAAGGAGTAAAGAGTGGTTAGGGCTCGTAAAGAGTGTCGTTGGCAGATATGCAACCACTAAACATGGGAACGATATGTAGAAACGTGGTCATATTTTCAAAATAGAACGAAGGCACGCAATGCTTGGTATAAAAGTCACATATTTTTAACAGTTATAATAGCATTAAATAGACAATGACAAGTGTATAAAAGATATATGTGGTCTATCTTCAAGTAAAATATTATAATTTGATTAATTATTGTGATTTTTCAAGCAAAAATAAATCAAAGTTTTCAATGTTAGTCGACCAATTATTTAATTTGTATAATGTCTCCGTCGTTCGTTCTAATATTTTATAAACGAGCAATTTTTTAAATGTTTAAAATTCAATATGTAAATTTTCAATAATGAATGTTTTCAGAAAAAAATCTTATCGCTTATTTAAATTATAGCAGATTAAAGAAGAGTTGAAAAAATTTTAAAACAAATAAATTTTAAAATAATGAACAACGTCAATTCAACGGCCATGTGGTAATTCTAGTAGCCATTTAATTGACTTTTTAAGTCCGGGCATGAGATGTCACTAACACTTATGTGATCTTTAAACTGCGTCGACTATTGATTGTCGAGACATTGATTTAAAAAGTAAAACTATGAGGGGTGTACGGTTTTGCCAGAAATTATTCATCATCATCAGCCTGTGATAGTCCACTGCTGGACATAGGCCTCCCTAATACACCACCTTCCATTAGGGAGTCTTGGACCGTATCCCACCACGCTGGTCCAATGCGGGTTGGTGGGTGGACCGACTTTTACATGCCCATCGACGCATGGATCATCTTACTTTTTAGACAATTGGGTGATCGGCCCAAATTGCCTAACCAACTAGGAAACAACAATGAAAATTTGCTGGGTCCCCGCAGGATTCGAACCCACGACCTCCGGTTTCTAAGGCACACGCCTATACCACTAAGCTACGGAGGCAGCAGGCAGAAATTATTACTATATCATTTAAAATACAGAGCGTATATCTTATTTCATCCTTTTATTTTAAGAAACCCAGTGTGAATATGAAATTCATTATGGCATTTCCGGGATCATTCGATTGAAAGGTCTTCTTGCCTCTGGTATTAGAGAGTTTTAGTACTGAAGAACTAGTAGGCGTTAGCGTTATTTCACGTCATTAGTTGCTATAACTATTTGCGCGATATAAAACTTAATAACCGTTTCGTGTAAAATTAAAAGTAGTCATTTTTGTAAATATAATTCATCCATCAGTTGATTGAGCATCAAGCGACATATTTCTTTTGCATCTCGCCTACCGACGCGCCGAGCGAGAGAGATAGCAGATCGAAATTTGCCAAGTAAGTGAGACAGCGAGTGACGCATTTAATTTTCATAGGTATGACTCATACACATAGATACCATATTCAAGTGTTACTCCTGTTGGTAAATAATGTCTCGTGTTTCGGGAAACCAGCAGTTACTTGAATTTAAAGTAAAATAAGACAAAATATACATTTATGTTTAAATAGCCGAACAAACAAAGTAATTGAACGGTGTATATAAAAGTGAAAAATAGTTATAATAAGATCGGTCAAAAGTGTAAATAAACAGTCTGCCCTTTTAATCACGTATTATTATAGCTTTATGATAGTTAAAGAGTTTTTTCTACATAATATAACATTAAAAATATAATTTTACCGGTGGTACGTCCCCTTTTCACAGGAGACCATCTGGGTGGGTACCACCGCGGTGCCTATTTCTGCCTCGAAGCAGTAGTGTGAAAACAGTGCTGTGTTCCGGTTTGAAGGGCACCGTAGCCAGCGTATTTACTGGGTAAACGAGACTTAACACCCTTTGTCTCAAGGTAGGCAGCGCATTGGCGATACCACTGGTATTGCCAATGTATATGGGCGTCGGTGACTACTTCCCATCAGATGGCCCGATTGTTCGTCTGCCTGCGTATGACAAAAAAAAATATGTATAGCATTTCTATACACTCGTTAAGTACAAAAGACTCTGTTTTTGTTACATAAAAAGGCTTTTAAATTCATTCACAAATGAGCCGTGATTGTTTTTATCACAATCATAAAGTAGTTTATACTTATTCACACTTTAAAAGGGTTTTATTTTTTTTAAAAGCATTTTTGTTTTATATAAGATAGTTTTTTTGTATTAAAGATTACATAGCAACAAGATCTAAAACAGCATTTTACCCACAGAGAAGGATAAAGAAGAACAAATTGTGTTACTTTCTTCTTATTTACTCCGCCATCGATCCTGTAATTCCTTCATTTAAACTTATTATATTTTCTCGGAAAACTGACCAAAAAAATTACATTTTATTTTATTTTTATAACAAATGGAATGAAGCCATAGATATAGTTTGAGAAATCCGTATTTGTGGCAATGCATTTAAAATGATTTAGATTTGATTTTTGAGAACATCTGAGAACGCCTTATCTTACTTCAAGTTATGTAGTTAAAAACACCGACCTCATTAAGGAATTTAGGTTTTGAACTCTTGCTTTCATAAATTGTAACATAAATGGTATCAACATCAGATAGTATCACATTAATGTGAAAAATATGTAAGACTTCACTAATTATATGCAGCCAACCTGACAATGACTCGTCCATAATTACTGACTGCTAACCCTGCTGACCCCGAAGACCACAAGAAAACCAGTCAAGAACTTCATCAAAAATCATTTGATATAATTACAAATCAAGAAAGATGTTGTGATCGAATATTAAAAATAAATGAGGAATGTGTATACACCAGTACTTTAATCTTGTCTATGCCTTTTCTTATATCATTAGTTATATTTAAAAGCGCATTAGTTGTGCTGCTTAGTCAGAAGCCAAATTAATGTGCACTAGTTAAGTAGGCCGAAAAATAAAAAAAGGAAAATGGTTAAAAACACAGGACTATTAAACTTATTTTAGCTTATAGTGTTACAATTAATATTCACTCTTATAATTGATCATATAAATGTTAATTATGTATTCCATTGAAAAAAAATCTTGTGAATTATTTTTAATAATAAATTATGAAATATTTATAATATGTTTTTAGACAAGGCTTTTTTGTGTATTTAAAAATATTTATATATTCTTACCTTATTAAATAAACGTAAACAACGAAACGCATAATATGTTTTTTGTCAGTATGATTTACGTTTATTACATTGGATTAAAATTTTAGCTTCATAAAATTTAAGCGAAAAGAATTAAAACATTTTTCAAAAATAGATAATAAGCATTTAAATCTCCATTTAGCAAAAAGGCCTTGTTTTATATTCTTCAACAAAATGAGTGAAAGATTTTAAATGTATTCTCACAGATAATCGCTTTCTTGTCGCATAAATAGAACAGTTGTTATTTTTAAAACAATAGTTTTTATCTCGAAAATAGGTCATAACAGCGTACTTGATTATAGTAATATCAATATAATAGTTATAATGGCGTACTTGCGATAGTTTAGTTTTAAGATAATAGTAAACATTTTTCCAAATACAGTAATAACCCGACCGGATGAGTTTCTTACCTGCGGGCCAGGATTAGGATGGATAAATATTGTTCCTCTTTTTTATTTACTTCCGAATTTCGTGGGCTGCAGCCAGAGGTTTCGCCTGCCCATGTTTCAGGAATGCCATTCCAATTTAACAATCTAGCCGCGGAACCAGTCATTTTATTAAGTATACCATTTATAAGGGTCAAATTTATAAATTCCAGGTTCATTTTTTACGAACGTACAGACCAATTGATCACAAAAAATAATAGAATGAGTTTGTACGTACGGGGTGCCATCGAATTCGGGTAATACTTGGAGTGCCTTGTGGATAGCGCTGATATCATTTGACAAAGCCATATCCGTATTATCTATATTTCTATGCTCGTCTATAGTACTAAGCCTACTACTTTTACTACTAAAATAAAATTAAAGGATTAGGAATTAATATTATGCTTATCGGATATAGGAATGGTAAGGATTGAAAGATTCAAGCACTTACTTCATTACTTTTCTTTGCGGAATCGATGCCTGGATTCGCCTCTGCGCTACTGCTCCCGTAGATTCTGGATCTTCTTAGCCAATCTTGATTAACTGACTCTACTTTAGAAGATCCTACCGACTGCGCCAATTACGTGGGCTGCAGCCAGAGGTTGCAAAAAAAGCAATTAATACTTAAATTATTTATTATTTTAATAAAATATTACATTTAGATTTATAACTAAAGAGGTGACTCTACTTCGAAGTGTGAATAGAATGCCATGCTAAAAGAATTTAGACATCGGGTAAACTGCACCGGAAATGCTGACTCGTTGCATCGTGCCACAACTCTGGTGTCGGATGGCGTTGCAACGATGCAGATATTATAGATTAGGATCCGGAACATCCGCGTCACTAGTTATGTTTTCTAAGAATATCCTAATATAATTTCTTGGAATGTTTTGATAACAAATTGATTTTATAGCATATTGCCTTGAAAACTGCATAGTAAGAAAACTACGCAAAAATGATCATGTTTGAAATTGATAGGCTTTTTTTTTAGAGAAGACTTTGTTTTTTTGTTTGAAGGAATTCCTAGCCAGCGTAACAAGTGGGTAACCGAGACGTAATATTTTGTGTCTCAGTGCAGTGATTTGTTGCGATATAAGATGGACAGAGCAAAACACCTAAGGTGTCAAGCAAAGAATGCAAGCAAGGTTGACTGCGAAAAGCAGGTGAAAATTGCCACTAGGATGGTAGACCATAATAGGTTCAGTCAGCGCGAGTCAAAAAAAACCCATAATAAAGGTTAAGCACAAGCCTTATTTAAAAAGAAAAAAATTATTAATTTTCAAAAAAATGCACGGTATGAGCTTGTGAAGATGATCAGGGTGCTATGTGTCTATATGATGTAATAATAGGTGTATTTGTGTAATCTAGTCAATAAATTGAATATCGTTATTTATTATTTAATTTTATATATTATCATTTTTTCTTAAGTTTTATGTGACAATTGAGTTTTAACATATGAGTTTAATTTTCATTTTATAAAAATATGTTTTCATATTTAGTATTAAAATTACATTTATGCATCTAAATGCGACAAGCATAAACCTACTAATATTGGTTTGCAATATAGAAATATGAATTAACCCATTTAATAAATATTTGAAAATTAATTACTATGTGGTATGAATTATTGCGAATAAATGATCGTGCACAGACTAATAAACCTTAATAAAATAACCTTAAAAAATGAAGCAGTAAGGTTGAAAGTGTTCTTTGTAATTAAAGATCAGGTAACCTGGTAACTTCTATTTTAAGTCACATTAAGCATCATTTTACACATTAATTACGTTTTACATTGTAGCCCTAATTCTATCATATATAGTGTAAATAAATGTTGACATACTTCTACCTTCACACCCCAACATGACTTCTGTTTATGGTCATTACCCTTATTAAAATAAGGCTGCATAAATACCACGCATCAGTAAAGAATGTCAAGCTAAGGCGTCCCGCATAACCGTGGGTCAATAAATGAACAAGTAAGGGATAACAACAACCTAAAGCAGTGACACCTTAAGTGGAATGATTTTTTAAGATAAAGATGGCCATATCATAGAGACTAGGCATGACGGAGGTATTATTTTCAATAAATTTGACGCCATACTTTACGTATGGTGACAAATTTATACAAAATAATATAAAATAAATAAGGTCACCGGTTTCTGCAAACATACGTCTGCGGTTCGTAACCGTAATTACAATTTATTGAACAATTTCAATAGAGTTTATTAACAAACCAATGGGTGTGCATTCTTGAAAGTTTGACATAGCCCTCAATAAGAATTGTAAAACAGCTTTATGATCGATACACTTAGGAAAAACCATTAGTCATCGCTCAAATTGCTATTGACTCGCTTACCTCAAGCAATTGATATTCTAGTCTATAAATGTAGAATTATAATTTTATTTAAAAAAAATAAGTCCTATTTCTAGATATCGTCTATGACAGAATATTTTTATACATCTACGCAAATACATAATTTTATAAAAGACTTTACGGAATTAATCGCGTTCTATTTTTAAAAAATTCCCGACAACAGACTCATTTTTGTCTCTTGACCGTGGAACTAACAAGGAATCTGAAATTTAAATAAATAAATAATAACAGTAAAAAAATTACTTGTAGTAAATTGCCCACTAAAAATTGTGTCATTATAAGACTTCAAAGCCAAACAATACAATCAAATACAATTTTAATTAAAATCTAAATATTTCATTAAATGCCTAATACGACTATAGGCGTTTGATAAAATATCATCGCATATACGCAATACTCGACTGCCTGCAGAATTTCTAAAATATTTTAAAACGTGCAAGATATTTAGCATAATTTATGTTTTTAATTATACTTTTGGTAAAGGTGCCCATCTGAGTTAGTTTAGCCGATTGACCTCTGCGTCGAAGTTGGACTTACCAAACCGGACTACTGGACCCAGGTAAATATATTGGTCAACAACTTCGAGCACAGCACCCCCAACAACCACTGGCGTAGGCAAGACATGAGTGTTAGTCATGACTTTCGTCTTGTCCATGTTTATCCTAAGGCCCACGTATTGGGAAACACTTTTGAGGTCATTAAGCATAGCGTTGACGTCCTTTTTTATATTGCCTACGCCGGCAGACGAACAGTAGGGCCACCTGATGGAAAGTAGTCACCGACGCCCATAGACATCGGCAATACTGGTATCACCAAAGCGCTGCCTACCGTGAGACATGGTATATTATATACTAAAGCCTTTTCGGAATCCAGCTTGTTCGGGTAGCTGGAAGTCGACTAGTCTGAAAGCGAGACAATTCAAAAAAACTCTCGAGAACGGAACATAAACTCGGCTCAGAAGGGAAATCGGGCTATAGTTTTTCAAGAGGCTCTTATCGCGTTTCTTGAAAAGCAGCACCACTAAGCTTCTGCTCCACGCTTCTGGCGTAATACGAACCTGTAGGACGAAATTAAAGAGCCTCTGAAGGACTACAAGTACCGGTTCTCCACCCGCTTTCAGAAGCTCTGCTGTAATTCTGACCTCACCGGGCGCTTTGCCGTTCTTAAGTTGGTCGAGAACCATTCGTATCTCGCTCAGACTGACGTCCAGGGTATCTTCGGAGTTGTGCCGGGTGACTTTTGCTCTTGGGTCGTCACTTGCTTCAGTAAGCAGCTCCAACGAGGATGTGTACCACTGTCCATAGAACCTCTCAATCTTACTCAAAACCTCTGGCCCACTAAAGATGACGGCCCAACTATCGGTCTTCAACTTAGTCAAATGGCTTTGCCCGACAGACAGATCTCTGGCGAGGGCTTTAGAACCTTGGTTCCGTTCTATTGCTTCTTTAATACGAGATGTATTAAAGTTGCGCAAGTCCCGCCGCATATACTAAGAGATCTGCCTATTAAGCTGCCTGTAATCTGAATTATCAGAAGAAGACTGCAGCCGCATCTTCCGTCTTGTATCCAGAAGTCTAAGCATGGCATCGGAGAGTTTCTGGGTTCCAGTTTTGCGTTGTGTTTAATTAAACCTAGAACCCACACCATGAACAGTTTCCACGAGCTCAGTGTTAATTTCGTCCTAGCTTGGAAGCGATTGCTAAGTTCGAGCTTAAACCCATCGTCATTTTGAATATGGGCACGATGGGACGAGATCTTTCCAGCCTAACGTATAGATTCAATGTGCCCCTTACCAGTCAGTGATCGCTGCCGGTTTAAAACCTTGTAATTATAGAGACATCATTGAATATTTTGCGTTTGGTCGTCATGATAAAGTCAATCTTGTTTTTTACGGAACCATCGGGGCTTATCATATATAGTCCTTACCTCTCCATAAATTCAGACAGCGGTTGCCCTCTTGGGTTCCGTTGCCCTACTCCAAAATTGGCCACTCTTAGCTCATCATCTTTCCTTTTCACCACCATGTATTGAGTTTTGGAGCAATGTATGGCAAGTGATATATCCTCATGCCTCTGCCTCCTTATCGGAGTGTGTCGACCTGCTACGAAAATCGTTTGGATATTATGAATATAAGGTATGCGCCCTTGACGATTCCGACTCAATTTCGATTTTAACAATATTTTTAATGAGAGACTTGCAAGATGATAAATCCGACACCTCCTTGGAATAGTTGGTCACCCTCCCGGTGGTAAAACTGGTTGCCGGACTAAAGGCCCCAACCGGACCGGATCCCAACGCAGCCTGTTTGCTTCTTCTTCCAGCTCCGTCATCCGCTCGTCGGTTCTCATTGTCCGTGCGTTGAAAGTTGCCAGGTCCAGTCGTCGTTGGTGGTAGTTGAATCCCACCTGGGGATTATTAGCACTCTCTGACCCACCGTTACCAAGGCCGCTACCGTAGCCAGGAATAGTGGGGCTGCTGGGAACTGGGGATCGCACATCATTGTCATTCTTCATGAGGGGGTTTTGCCATAGTTGCCACGCTGGGCGTGCGGGTTGGCAACCGCAGTCCCTCCAGATCTTTTACACCTCGAAGGCAGCTGCCCGTTAAGGGTTTCGGCATGTTGGGATCGGAAGGTGGAGATGGTTATCCCTCCATCTGTCGGCCGCCGTAGTATGGTATTGTTAGTGACTTTTCGCTTAGTCGCCTCTAACGACACCCGCGGGAGAAATGGGGAAGCTGAATTCTATGCCTCACGGCCTTTTTTACCTAACAAAATTTTAAAAAGTGTGTTCATCATCACCAGCCTGTGTTATTCTACTGGTGGATATAGGCCTTCCCTACTGCAGGTCTCCTCCATTAGGGGGCGTTAATGTATCAACATATATGAAAGAATGGTAATACCCATTTAATCTAGTAATAGAAGATTAAACAATTTAAAAACTTTTTCTCAGAATTCTATCTGCAGAAAGCATTAACTTTTCTTACGAAGCTTAAAGTTACTAAAAATATAAAATCCAAGTTAAAAATAAAACAGATTATTTATAGCTCTTGCAAAGTATTTGCAATGAATTGTAATGAAAATATTTCATTTTAATGAAGATTGCTGTGAATCGTTGTCAAATGATCGGTTTGCACATTTTTCGTCACTTACATTTTTTTTAAACATTCTAAGATTGAAGAGAAAGCTGATGTTAGGAAGCTAACCAGAGAGATGCCGAGTCAGACTAGCACGTGGATCGTTAGCCCGGTAATCAGGTTGAAGAGCCTGTGACGCGTACAATTTGCCATAGAAATCCGATCTCACAAAGTTCTCAGACATAGAAGAGTAGAACAGTTCCTGCGTTTCGACCGATGGCTTCTCTCAGGCTTCTACACAAAAACCTTCAAATTAAAATTCAAATATCTTTATACAATATAGAAGTGTAACACTCGCTTTTTGATTTTCAAGGACGCTGCTGATCCGAAGAACGGATGGCCGATGATCCCATAAGGTTCTAAGAGTGGAGGCCACATTCAGGAAAACGGAGTGTTGGTCGAACCCAAACCAGGTGGGATGGCGATCTCGTCTCGGGATCGGCCGTCTTGGCGTTCATTTACAAAAGCCCTTTTTCCAGCAGTGGACTGATACTGGCTGATTATGATGATGAAACTTCGCTTGTTACAGGTATGTTATATGTATACCTAATACGTCCGTTAGAATCGTTCGTGTCAGTCACAAAGTCGATACATTGGAAGGTTATGAAACTGTTTCTATTATACTTTTGTATTTTTATATTTCTATATATATACTATTAGTGCATAATAAGTATTATAATTAAAACCACCTCCGTTCTCTAGCGGTATTTTTCCCTTACTTTGTAAACCAGAGGTCTTTGGTTCGAATCCCGCGGGGAAACAACTTTGTGTTATCGTTGTTTTCTGGTTGGCTTGGACAATTTGGGTCCAATTCAAATATCTTATACATAGGAGCGATACACTCACTTATTGATTGTCAAAAATTTACCACCGGTTCGGAAAAGAACGCCTCTGACCTGAGAAAAACCGGAGTAAGAAACTTAGCGGGACCTATTTTTTTGTCATCTTTTACAATATAATTGAAACAATTAACAAACAAATAAATGCATAAAATTATGATATTATTGATAAAAGCCTGGAGCGAACATTCCATTACCAGAGCTTGTTACCATTTAAAAACTCATTTACACTGTAATAACCTTTAACACACAAACGTTTCTTAACAACTTTTTTAAATCTATTAATGGAAAAATATTGAAAGTTTTCTGGGATTTTGTTGTAAAAGCGTTTTGTTGGAACATACATTGTCGCATATTCTTTACAGTCTAGTTGCTGTAAGAATTAATCTATGCTTGTTCTGCTGAAGTATTAATGTGATGTGCATTACAATGCCTCAAAATAATTTTTGTTTTTCTGCACATACATAAAATTTTCAAAAATTACTGAGAACTAACGTTTTAATTTGAGTAAACAACTCTCTGAGTGATTCTTAAGGGCCCAGGACTGCCAAATAGCTCTTTTTTGAAGGACGAAGCTTGTAATAGACACTGACACTATTTCTTAGAGGTTGTACATAAAAAGCTTAATAGCTAAAACCTGACAACGTAAAGCCCGCACCTACTAGCATAATTAATCAAGCATCGTCAACAGTTTCTTCTTCATATATCAAAAATAAATTAGGTACGGAACAGAGAGTAAGTACGTACGTATATCTAGGTAATTAACATTTTTTATTTCTATTGCTTGCGCGAATATTATACATTATTAAATAAAATTACTTTACGGATTTTATCACGGTCACGGGGTAGTCTACCCCGTGACGTATACGTACACGGCCGCTGGAAAGTGTTCGAAACGTCGGGAATTTAAAATGTAAAATAAACGTGATAAAATCCGTAAAGTAATTTTATTTAATTAACATTTTTTGTTTGCCCGGATTAAATCCACAATTACGTTACGCCAATAAATTACTGTTCGTAGTACACACATCATCACATCATCAGCCTTTGTTAGTCCACTGCTGGACATAGGCCTCCCCTAATACACCCCTATCCATTAGGGGGTTTGGACCGTAACCCACCACGCTGGTCCAGTGCGGGTTGGTGGGTGGACCGACTTTTTTACATGCCCATCCGACGCATGGATCATCTTACTTTTCAGACAATTGGGTGATCGGCCCAAATTGCCCGAACCAACTAGGAAACAACAATGAAAATTTGTTGCGTCCCCGCAGGATTCGAACCCACGACCTCCGGTTTCTAAAGCACATGCCCATACCACTAGGCTACGGAGGCATAATACGCATTTATTTATGAGTTAGCTTAAACTTTAGATCACGTGCCTTTATGTGTAATAAGAGCAAATACCTTTTACTTTGTAAAAAAATGTGGCATCTTAACATAAAAATATATCACAAGAAGTAAGTTAGCATTAGCCATGTGAAAAGTCATACTGAATCATAAAAATTGTTGAGAAGGATACCTTCAACAATAACCATTAGCACAATTATAATGTATTTCTTAAATGAATGAAGAAATATGAGAGAAGACTTTCCTTCAAGCAGTTTTTGAAGTTATACTTCTTTAGGCGCGTTATGAAAAAATGATGAGAGTGAAATTTTAAGATGCGTGACATAAATTTAACAGTTTATAATGAAAACGGTGAAAATGTAATAAGGTCCATATTACATAGTGATAAGGTTGATTTTTGTGTAGTGATAATGGAGTTGTCGTTTTTTATTTGCGATAGTTGTTGTATAATGTGCTCTATGAGTTAGGATTAAGGTTCGATATATATATATATATATATATATATATGTATATATATATATATATTATTATTAATAATATATTTTATATTATTTAAATTTATATTAAATATATATATATATATATTAAATATATTATTATATAAATATATTAATTTTTGTAATGATGTTTATTCAACTTGATATAATGGTAATATTTTTATTCCTTTAATATATCAACATTGTGATTTATCTATGTAATACGTTTTAGATAAGCGCCATCTAGTCACACATAATCAAAGCTTCTGATTTATAGTACCGCTGTACAAGTAAGCCAACATCTCTTAGGAATTCTACATTTTTAAGCAACAGATGGCGCTGACCTACCAGTTATATGATATATCAAAGTACGTCTTGTGAATCCATAAATTCTTAATCGAATTATTTATGATTAGTTCTTGTAAATCTATTATCTTTAATTATCTTAATTATTTTTGATTGATATTACTTGCTATTTGTGAATATTAGTGAAAAAAATTGTGCTTATATACTTTTTCAAGTGCAATATATATATATATATAAATTATTGTTATTATTATTATTATTTAATGATGCCAAAGAAGTATAACTTCTCACGCGCGTACATAATTTTTTAACTTTAACATATATAAGTTTTTGCAACTCTAACATTCCCAACGTTTAAAATACCACCGCACGAGCAGATTGTTGTAACCACCAGTTGCACTAAGGTAATGCTGGACCACAGAATCCTGAACATGGCAGAAACCATATCTGGAGGTCAAGGTCCGGAAGCGTCCTAGGAGGACTGGACGTTCAAAAATTTCGATTTAGAGCGAGGCATTGTCTAGCAACTAAAGAAGCAGCCGAAGAACTCCGCAAAAAACAAAGGTCTTGTGTCACATAAGTATCGTAGGCAAAAGTATTTTCAATTTGTATTCTGTAATTTTAGTATAAGAACAACAATAGATACCCAAAAAAAATTAGAAGTCACCGCTTGCAACAATAACATCAATGCAGCGACATAGTATGTAGGGGTAGCACATAAGAGTGTAAATATTGTTAAGATATAAAAGAAGCTGCAAACAAGAGTACCGGTTCAGTAGAGCTAGTTTTACGTAATAAATAAAAATTATTATATAGAAAGCAGGTGTTTTATTTGATTATTTTAAAAATGTTATCTAAAGCAATATATAATGTACTGACAGGCATTTAAAATAATTTCATAAATACGATGATAACTCTATGATTCATCATCATCATCATTATCAGCCTGGATTAGTTCCACTTCTGGACATAGGACTCCCCTAATGCACTGCCTATTCCATAGGGGGTTTTTGGACGGTATCCCACCACTGCGGGTTGGTGGGTGGACCTACTTTTCTCATGTCCATCCGACGCATAATTGAATGATTGGCCCAAATTGCCCTAACCAACTAGGAAACAACATTGAAAATTTGTTGAAGCCCGCAGGATTTGAACCCACGACCTCCGTTTTCGAAAGCAAAGGCCCTTACCACTAGGCTACGGAGGCAGTTTCTGTGATGACAATAATATCTGTATGTGATATCGTAATATACGTTTTTCGTCGTATTCCTTTAAGTAGTATAAACATTTTTTTTTCTTTTTTTTCAAATATGGAATTTGTCGTTTTAATTATTTCTAACAAATTTTAAAATTTGATAGAAATAATTAAAACTTTGTAAATAATTTGTAAATATAGTGTGAATAATAATTATCTGAATATGTGTTATTTTAGTCCGAACAGGGAAGCACTTGTTAATATTGTACTGTCTTAACTGGTGAAGGCATCCCAGGAAACATGTAATTTACTACATAACTTTTACAATTTAGCAGTTCTAACTTATATAAAAAATAAACTTGCAAGTTTCAAACATTTTCTAATTTTGATGATTTTAGATTGTAAAAATAGCAACATAAAATTAGGTACAATCGTTTTTTGCTGTTTTAAAGAGTGGAAACTTAAAAGCAGGAATAGTTTTCAAGTAAAATAAATATTAAGATTACTAGTTTTATTTTCAATTATTTATTTATACATACGCTTGCCTGCACTCATGGAGACCTGGCACAAGAGCTGTCCAACTATAAACTTTCACGTAGTAGTTTGCACAACGATAGAGGTACCTCGCTAGCCATTTACAAATGCCATTCACATTGTAACATTGACAGACATTTTCCGCTGAAATCGTATTTTACGACAAGTAGCATAATATAAATTCAAAATACTTTAAAATTATATAAATATACTTTAACAATACGATCAGTTATTTATAATATCTTCCAATGCTTTTAAGGAAACTTTTACACACTAGTAACATTTTTTTATCAATTCACTTTAATAATTAGCTGTATATTGCACTTATGATCAAGACTTTTTATTTAATTTTATAAATATTAGCGTGTAAAAGTGATGTAATAAACTGGATAAATTGGCCTCCCATTATGCACGCTTCCGCTTCTTATCTTCAGCTATTCTCATCCAGGCCACACTGACGGTGGTGTGCATTAGGAGAGTCCTGCGTTACTATCACAGACTGATAATGATGATGATGCATAAAAGTTATTTTAGTTGTAAAAATTGCGCAAGTTATGGGATAATAATAATGGTAAGCTCTATCACTAAATATTATTCACCTGGAATTATAACAGGCATAATGGAATTAATTAAAAAAAAGCAATCATTGAACAACGGCGTTTATTAAACTAGTTACTTAAATTAAAATAGGAATAATGCTGAAGGTCCTAATTCATCGTTATTTTACATAATTAGTAAATTTAAATAAACAGAAAAGTTGTTTACCCTAACCAGGATCGAATAACAAAGTAGATACACAAGGAACTTGGAATTCCTACATAATTATCATCTTTTGTTTGTTTTCTTGAAATAATTTACTTGTCTATAAAATCATCCTTCAATATTTAAAACCGAATAATACAATATTAGTAATTATATTGTCTGTTTTCTATGTAAATGACAAAGAAGTAAGTTTTTGCCTTTCTGATTTTACCAATAAAGCGACTTTGTTTTACCAGTTTTTTTGTTGAATATTTACGTGTATACGCATAGTTTCGCTTATTAAACCCTTAAGGCCGATATAGACAGCCAAACACCCCTAACGGAGAAGGTCCTTAGATTGCTTCTAAAGTCGTGTTGTGTTAGCGAAGATTGCACATTCATTTTCAAGGCCCCGGAAAAATTAGGCCTAAAGGATGCTACCGTAGGTTTTAAGTGAAAAATTTGTTTACTCTGTTTTACAACTATATTTAACGATAATCACATTAAAATTTCATGGAAATCAGGAAAAAGGAAACAATCAAAACATACATTTACAAAAGCTTGACGAAAATTATTGATAAAAAGGAAAAGATTCAACTATCTTTGAAAACAATATGATTTGTGGTAAAAGTAACGTTTAGTTTTTAAAGTTATATTTGATTTAATTATCATTATAATTAAGTATCAGCTTAAAGATCAATAAATCATAGGAAAATCCATTACTCATCGCCCCTTAAAAGACAATTTTGCTGGCTAGAGCCATATCATGTGAAGTACAGAAACTTTTATTTATCGATACTTATTATTTTGCAATAAACTTTTATATAAAGGGCTATTTGTTTTTTCGTCACTATAAAAATATTTAATGGAGTAAATCTCAACCCTGTCCACTGATCCTAGCACAACATTTTTTAGTATTTTAAATAAACTATTATAAATTGGGAATTTTATCGTAAATAAAAATATTTTATTATGATTAAATTGAGTAAGATCAATTCATTAAGACTAAGTAATTTCATATTTTATTTACATCCTTCATATACATATACATATACATATACCGTTTATAGCAATATACTGAACTTGAAGAATAACTTATAATTTATTCAAACCACGGTTCGATCTATTGTGGCAGCGTAGAAGATCTATCATCCCTTAACATCCTCTGGGAAATGAATGAGAACACGGGAAAGGTCGGAATATATTGCACTCTTTAACATATTTTAATCGTGATGTATCACACATATATTTAAAACGAAGAATAAGATACAATGTCACTTCAATTTAACTTAAATTGCTATAAAATAAAGTTAATAGCAACGTCAATCATATTTTTGCATATAATTTTAAAATGTATATATTAAATTGTATGTGTTTATAAGTAACTGAACCGATCATTAAAAGTTACTGAAGTTTCTAAAGCTTAAGTTTAAAAGAGTTTATATGTTAAAATACAAAACAACGCAATTTAACTCTCACCGAAATTTATGAAGAAAAAACTGAATTATGAATTTATACAGAATGAATTAAGAAGAAAAAACTACTTTTCATAAAAATACATAGTAATAATTTGAGTGATAATTTGCAAATTAAAATAAGTTGCTACTAGTGAACTTATTATTGAAACTTTTCTCTAATTCTTTTATGTAACCATTCTCTAATTCATATATACAATCAGGACTCTTAATCACGTACCTAAACAGTCTGCTGTTTTTGACTCACTTCCCAAAAGAGGGTGGTACTCAAACCGCAGCGTTTATTTTATATAATATGTTACTTCGATGCTCTGATCATGACAATTTTCATGTTATGTCTTGTTAAGTGGCCTTATTTTTTATATTATGTACAATTAGTAATATCTGAGATATTTAAGAACTAATAAAATACCTTCTCAAATATCGTCAAAGTTATTAATCGCTGATATTACGATTGGTTAATTGGTGGGCCTACCTCAAAACGGAGGTAGGCCCACCAATTAACCAAAGAGGACGGAGGCTGACTAGCCAAGACAGGGCTTACATAGCATTCATCAAATCAATTGATTTTCGTGGAAGTATTTTTTGTTACATATATACCTGTCATTGTCAGCGACACAATTATTATTTCAAGACTGAATATTGCTTACTTTAAACATTTAACAATGCTTTATGGGATTTTTCGTCCCTCACAGCAAATGCAATTAATATCAGCAAACACAAACGTTTAGAGTACTGTAACTACCTGTTTTCGAGTAATTGAGTGTTCAATTGCACAAGGGCTTGACGATCAGGAAATGGGAAATTGGAGACATTGTGAAAAATTGTAAATGATCAAGACAGGTTATGTCGGACTCGCACCGATTAAAACCACCACGTTTTTCATTCCTGACGCCTTTAGGGCCCCACCCTAAAACATCTACATCACAAAAAGTAAGTATCGTCGAGGCCGGTGTAAAACAATCGGTTTGCAAGTATTTTTGGACGCTTGACAAAAGTGCTAAATAGCTTTTTGTTAGGCGTAAAATAAAATACTACGCGTATAACGGTTGGGTTATGCCCGTCCTCGTTTATAATTTTAGCATTCTCAGGTGATCTCAAACTGTGCTAAACGCCCTGGACAGAATAGTCTGCACCATTTTAACAACACACAAGATGCACTACCCGAGATCGTCAGTTATAGGGTTAGTTAGAGTTATACAGGATTTACCCCTCTGTCCTTAGTCAACGAAGAATGGCACGTCCCAGCAGTGCTGAACACGGGCGGTTCTACAAAGCTCTTCATGAGCCTCATGTAAACGCTACCACCTCAGTAAGCTGGCTGCGTTTCGGTAATCTCTTCGAGAAACCAAGGGTTTTGCAGGATCTATAGAAATACAAGATCAGGCTATTAAGACCAACAATTATAACAGATACATCCTTAAATATGGCACCACAGACGTTTGTCGAGTCTGTCGCCATCCTGGGTAGGCATATTATCTAGAGTATATGCACAGGCACAACCTTGTAGCTAGGATACTCCAACTCTACTAAGAGTCGGTTCTTCAAACAAGTTAATTCCAGTGAACCTCGCACAACACCTGAGGTGGCTGGGACTCAGTGACGGACCGCTTTTAGCACAAACGCGAAAAGCGGTGCTAGACACCGCTTGCATCGTACACCGGTTTCTCACCCTTTCAACCTAAACCCCGGCTGTTTGGTCACCCCTGTCCAGGGCTACCGTCTGTCTGAGATGTATCAATATAAATACTGTTTATTATATTTATTGCTTTATTAATTCCAAACACTTAATACTTTTTTTATTGTTATAAATATTCCTCTTAGACAGATAGAGAAAATTCCTCTTAAAAACTAAATAATAGTAATATTCTGTACTTTCCTCAATGAAATATTTGTACAGATAAATAAAATATTTGCTTGTTCTATCTTTTGTAACAAAGATATTATAATACACGAGTCTGTTTTTTTATATATTTTATATCAGGAATTCGATAGTATTTAATTATTGTGTGAGGTAAGTAATATCCAATTGTGAAACGAAAACTGTGTAAATAATTAGTATTTATGAAATTCAAAATTTGATAAAGCAAAATTTTAATAAAATGATATTATAAGATGGTTAATTAGTTGATAAGTAATTTTAACAGTACATAATAACGTTAATTTATCAGCGTTTTAATATAAAAATGTTATATTTATCTATCTTAAAATTCCAATAGGTACCTAAATTAACAAGTAATGAAAATATTTTGAGAAAAAAATTGAAATGCCATTTACGAAATAAAATTGAAATTTAGCAAATTAAGAAACAGAAAGGATTATTTTAAATAATTACAGGCAAAGTTTCTTACGAAGTAGTACACCAGTCGATAAGATCAGCATTATATCAATTAGTCGATGAGAACCTGTCCAGTCAAGGGGAAGTTAAGCTGAGATAGAGCCAGCAGTAAAGACTTCGCCCGGCCAGCTGAGCCTGCAATGGATGTGCCTAGAAGGCTTCAGGGGGGAAAAGTAGGATAATCTTCCGCTACTCGTATACGGCATAGATTGCTCTCGTAGCACGGCAGTCTTGGAGCACGGCAGGCAAAATAGACTGGTTAGAGACACCTAATCAGTCTATTTTGGTAGATCGCCTAATATGTCCTATTTTACAACATATTGTTTTTAATAGTTTGATTTAGGCAACTATTGGCAATATAAGCAAATAGCAACGTGCATCTTTTACGAAGAGGTCCTACCCATTCTGCATGTATATTATAAAGATGTTGTATGTTTTAAGGTTTTTATTATATCAAATTAACGGTACGGATACTATTTCTTCGCATAACAAATACTAGGGGTCCCAACAGACGTTATAATAATATAAATAACTCCTTAAATTTAAATGTGATATTTTTTTTTAAATAAGTATGAAATGAGACGACTATATTATTAATTAATACAGGCATTTATTTACCATGTAGATATGGTATAACCTTAATACCGACTGCAGCACCATTTGCTGGGATTATGATAAACCTTCCTCGACTTCACTTGAACACACAAAACAATGCATTCAAATCGGTTCAACTGTTTAGGATAAGTTTACTATCAATAAAAAATATATATAATTCTTCAGTACGTGTGTGCTAAGAATTAGTTATATAAAGATTTCATTAAATTTAACACTATTTATAACTACGGTTAATTTTTTAAAAGATATTTTATGTTTTCAATCAAACATGTAACTGGCTACCGATTTAAGCGCAATTAAAGCTATGGAATTCATTCCTTTTGTTAGTCTTTATATTCGAGTATTCGAATTTTCAATTGCGCAAGATCGGTATTATCCAGAAATTGGAAACTGGATGTTAATACCGAATTGGAGATAAGACTTCAATATTCCTCCGTCTTTTACTGGCGATTTAGTTCAACCTTTATTTTTGGTAAATTGAAATATTTCACGTTAGCAATTTTTAAATATGTTAACTGGTTGTAAATCATTATTGAAGCATCATTTCTCGTTGATAGTCTTGTTTGTTTTAAAGTTCGTACCAGTTATGATATGGTGTATCACGTTCATTAATAATGATATGCAAAATCTGTAATGTTAAGTTGAACTGGGCTTCTGCATACGTGATTATATATTCTCGAGTATAAGCTGAACAGGTGGTACATAAATACATACACACATACATCATCAGCCTGTGATAGTCCACTGCTGGACATAGGCCTCCTATAATACACCCCTATCCATTAGGGGGGGAACAGGTGGTACGTTCCTTTTTTACAAAAGGTCGTCTAGGGCAGTTCCACCGAAGTGTCTTCTCAGGCTGTAAATCTGTGTAAACACTACTACTACCGTTTATAATAACGTCAATTTATTACTTGCGTAATTACGAGTAAACGAGACTGCATTGTGGGTCAGGGCGGTGAGCACACTTGAGGCGTCTTACGCTTGCTTTTCTTATAGGCAGGACATATCACTCGCCATCTAGTGAATGTAATGCTTGTCTTATCGATCTAACCAAGATAAAAAGCCCGTAAACAGTCCGAAAGAACATTTTAATGCCCCGACGGATTAGCATACGCCCCCATGATTAGCTAATAAGTTTATTAGTCAAAATCATTGTGTATAATTTCCATTTATGTTTTCCTATAAAATTATAAGCTTTATTATGGTCTATTTAAATCTGTGACCATGGTCCGGATTCAAAGTTAAACAATCATTATCACGAATCATAATAAGTAAAATAAAACAAAATTATTTCTATAAAAATAGTTCATTTAAGAGGAATTTTTTGTATTTTCTTTGAACAGGATTCAGTGAGTTATGTATATATTTTAACATTCTAACTTCTTTAAATCCCTGATCCGTGGTCCATAATCAAACAATCTAATATTTAAAAATATAACGCGATAAATTATATTATGGTGCAGGGATGTGACGACTCTTCGCCGACTTGACGATGGATCTGCCTTAAAGTAGGAGTATCAAAGATCCACAGTACAAGTGCAATTAATCAATTGTAAATCCGCCTGCTCAGCGTAGCAATTATGATCAACTCTTTTTATTGGACGCCGTCTTAGCGTTCATTGAAAAATGCGTCCACCAGTGGACTGCTAAAAGCTATTTATAATGGTTATTATGATATAATAACACAATAATAGAAACTTAGTCAGAAATTGTATTATTTCAATATGAGACTCATATCAAAACAAAGGATAAGATATTAATACTAATCAAACGTTGCTACTAGATCGATATTGACCATATTCATCAATGTACCCTATAAGTTGCCTTTCCATATTTAATGTACGGTTAGCTCTACACATATTTGATGCATATTGGTAGTGATTGAAAAAGCTATATAAAATGGAGGAGCGCTATCTAAAAATTGTTTTTAATTAAGTTTCAGATTTAATGTTATTCAGACATACAGATTGCTACAAAAAATATTCTTAGAAATACAATGTTTAGATATCATTTCCTAAATAAAAAATCTTTTAAAGCTTTTTTGTTGTTTAAAGCGATGAGATGAAACCGCAATTCTAAGACATTTTTACAAATTTTCTACTTTTATTGATGTTCCGACTAATATTATTGATGCTTTGAAAAATAATTTTATATCAAATTGCTAGATAAAAAGCTACACTATGATTTATTTTGCACGAATCTTTTGTTCTGTCTGAAATGAGTCCTTAAGCGACGACTGTGGTGAGATGATATAATGAATTTTCTATAATTTAGCTCGTTGCTATTTGCTTTCCTATTTCAAAGATTTGTACATAGAAATTAAATTTTACAAGCTAGACCGGCATTTATAATAGCGGCTCTAGCTTTTAAAATTTAATTTCTAATAATATTATGGCATTTTTATCATGAAGCGAATTATTATAGCGCATTTAAAAAAAATACAATAATAAATTAAAAATTATGAAACATATATAGAGGGATGCAAAATAATTCTTTATTCAGATTTTAATCCGGTTGGTTAAAATTAAGCAAATTTGAACATATATCTTAAAAAGTTGAAAATATTATTACAGTTTTTAAAGAAATCATCATCTTTAGCCTGGGTTAGTCCACGGCTGGACATAGCCCTCCCCAATGACCGCCCTCTGTATTAGGGGGTTTTGGACCGTATCCCGCTATGCTGGCTTATTGCGGGTTGGTTAGTAATATTGGCTGTATATTACGCTTTACACATTAACTTTATGATTTTTTCAATAGTTGCAAATTAAGTTAAAATATTTAAATTTATCTCAAAAACATTTTATTTCAACAATAATATCTTAAATAGAAGAAATTACAACAACAAAACAGATACAGTTTAATTTGAAATTAAAGCAATTTAAAATAAATAATTTTAATATCTAGCAATTCATTTTTTTAAGCGGCGTTTTACATGCGTAACCTAATAATAAAAATTATTTTACATGTAACTAGCGACCCGCCTCGGCTCTGAACGGGTGCAATACTGATATCTGTAGAATATTATGTATGAATTATACATATAACCCTTCCTCTTTAATCACTTTATTTATTAAAAAATCCACACTAAAATCCGTCGCGTATTTTTAAAGATTTAAGCATACATAGGGACATAGGGACAGAGAAAGCTACTTTGTTTATTTCTATTTAGTGATGCTGCAGTTTTATAGAAATAATTAAACGACATCTCATCAACCCTATGTGATTAAACGTAAACTTAATTGATGTTCACGAAATCCATCCAATGATATTGAGTAATGTTACTCTTGGGATGACCATAGCGGAGTTCCGTTGTTTACGACACGATGCCACTGAGGGAATATACGTCGGTTGAATTAGACGATGTAAATGTATTTTTTTGGGAAGACTATTCAATTCAATAAATAATAGTAAAACTCGTAATTATAGTTAAACTTACTTTAAAATCTGTTAGCATTTATCAAATTATGTATAATGAAACATTATTTATGATAATACAGGTTAAAACTATTTTTATATACCTTTATTTTGACGTGCTTTTACTAATCTACTACTAATACTCAAAATTGATCGCTTCTCTTTACTTGAAATGATTATAATTGTTTGAAAATAACAATTTATTAATTCAAAACAAAACCCTCATGGTTTTATCGTCCGCTATCCGAGAGCACGATTTGCGGTCACCTCACTCTACTCTTAACAGAATGTAACTGCCACAATCATCGTTTTAACACGAGTGACGTCACTGTAAATGTAACAAATACATCGCTAGCTTACAATATTGAAACAAATTTGTCACCATCGAGATTTTTGTTTACGTTTCTTTGTTTTTACGCTAATAACAAAAAAATCATAAATATTTCATGACTTAAATTGCAAATAGCCTTATATTAGATTGATCAATAACATCAGTATTAAATACGTTTTGGGCTTTTTGTAAAATTTAGTAGGTGTGTAGGTTAGGATAGGTAAGGATTGATACCCCCCCGAACAGGATCTTCTACAGGTTCTCGCTTTGTCGTAGCGGTGGGGCTCAGTACCTGTGGCCTGCTCAGCCGCGGGGAAACTAAGAGAAACCTGGCCGGCATGTGGTGCAAGGTCGGCCTTGGAGGAGGCAGCTCCAAGCGGGCTGAACAAGACCGCTTTGGAAGTCCCTTTGAGGGGGCGAGGGACGGGTTGCAGGAGGCTGGTGTGCCGCCCTTCCTGTCCTTCGCAACCAAAGTAAAGTCGCGGGCGAAGAGGAGTGACGGTTTTAGCTAGCGTTGGTGAGGTCCCAGAAGACTGCCAAGCGTTCCTGTGACCCCATCTCTAAGGCGTCCAAGTAGGAACAATGTGGTGGCTTAGTCGGTGCGAGTCCGACATAACCCGTTTTTACCCCCGCGAGGACGGGTACGCGTAGCCATTTCCCCGAGATAAAAAAAAACCAAATAAGAACTTTCCAACTTCAGCAATCGTCAGTTATGTGGTCTGCCATAAAATACACTATATAAATATATATATATAACTTCATATATATTTTGTAATATATTTGATTATAAATAAAAAAGTTACTCAAAACTTTATGCGCAATAAAAGAAAAAGATTTTAGATCGTCGTTGGTAGAAATTATGCGATTGGCTTCCGATTCAAATGCAATTAAAGCCAGCAAATTCATTCGTTTTAGTAGTCTTTGTATTCGAGTAATCGAATGTTCAATTGCGTGAGATCCGGATTATCTAGAAATTGAACATTGAACGTTAAAAGAAAAAATGGCGATAAGACTTCCATGTTTCTGCGCCTTTTTACTGGTAATAAGGTTAAGCTTTTATTCTTAGCAATTTGTTATACGAGGTATCAATCGTCGCTTATAAGTCTTACGATTTCTAAGATTGCACCAAAATGTTGTCTTAAAAGTGTTATCAGTTTACACGTATTGTTAAAAATAATAAAAGAAAATAATTTCGTTAAAACTTATGAGAACTCTTGAGTATTTTTATTTTACGCTTTTACTTCTGACATTTTAGACCCTTTTGAACATCACTCTTACTAAAAAATAAAACATTACCTTTAATACTGACAGATATCAGTATTGAACATAAAAAGTAAGATAATGTACAATCGAAGAGAGAATTGTGCTTTGAACAATAGACGCTGGTATTAAATTGGTGTTTCAAGTCCTGTGGGCGTAGAGGATTTACTATAAAAGTCTGGTATTTTTGATTGACAAAGAAAAATTGTACTTTATGTGTGTTTTAATCTTTTTGTAGTCTTTAGTCATAAAGTAAGTAGTTTGGTTATAATATATATGTATACTATGGTTATAATATATATATATATATATATACATCATCAGCTTGTGATAGGCCTCCCTTAATACACCCCTATCCATTTGGAGGTTTTTGGACCGTATCACACCACGCTGGTCCAATGCGAGTTGGTGGCTGGACCGAATTTTATACATGCCCATCCGACTCATGGATCATCTTATTTTTCAGACAATTGGGTGATTGGCCCGAATTGCCCTAACCAACTAGGAAATAACAATGAAAATTTGTGGAGTCCCCGCAGGATTCGTACCCAACACCTCCGGTTTCTAAAGCACACGCCCATGCCACTAGGCAGTTATAGACAACTTCCCTTTAGAAATGTGGTAAGATAGGATCTTACATCGTCTACTTTTCCATTTACAATACCTCTGGCGACTGCTAGGCCTAATTAAAGAAGGTTACATTAATAAATATATTTTTAGATTAATTTAGCTAGTTCAATATAAGGCATTACATTATGCTTTATATTGAAGTCGCAAAATTCACAAAGGATAACTTACTTATACATAACAGACCTTGCAACTGCAACAATATTGACGATTTTCATCAATATATGCTATAAATTGCCTTTTCATATTTGGTACCCGGCACGCTTTATACATATTTAATGCTTTTAGATAGTCAGTTCAATAAAATCTTTGTTGGTACTGCAAATCGTTTTAAATTTGTACTACCAATAGAATCCAATCATAAAACTTCAATACCTACAAAAAATACAAATGAATGTTTTTAGGTTTGGTCTGAAAAAGGAGTATCGTCAGTAAGTATGAAAATTGAAATTAGTAACTTATTTTTCATTTCTGCCGCGGTAGAATGTAAAAAGTACATTAACCTTGATCAAATAAAATTTATTGAAATGTAGCTTCTTTTCTCCTAGTTCAAAATAATTAGTTATCGTAAAAACTTTTCTGCAAAATATATATAATAGAAATAGTTTGTAGTTTTTATATCACGGGGTTTAATCTTCGAAATCATTGGATTCCACGCAGATGGTAACCTCCAATCATCCTCTCTATTAAATTTAGAATTTTTATTTCAATAGGTTCCCAAATCAATCCTGGTATAAATCTTTTGTTTTTTGGTTTATCAAATGAATGGGTTTGGTAAAAGTGCTAAAATATGGTCGCAAACTGCAGATTTCTTGAGGCGTCGGCTATATATTCTTTGACTCTAATTATTATTGGTATTTTAATTTGTCCTAGGTAAGAAAGACCTATGCGAGACACAGAGTGAATAATAGTACTAGTTTGTACATGGTACCTGTAGAAAAATTTTACATTTGCCGGATAACTGACCCATCTTCTTTGATGACTTATGATGTTTTAATAGAAGCACACTTCAAAGTATAACCAATTTAATCTGTGGCCTCCTGATGTAAGATAGGACGGCCGGCACTCTTACGAATGTAGCTGGCTTCACACGGTAAAGTTAACATACTCTTTATAACCTTAAATGAAGTTTGAATATGCATTATTACAATTTTTAACAATGTTTGCATTAAATTGGCTATTTGGTATTGGTTATTCTTAAAACATAGATGCTTGTGGCTTTATTGTGGACCATTTAAGGAAGTACAATTATGTAAAACAAGTTTAAGTCTATCTTTCACGGTTTCGGCAGCGTTTGCAATTTAATCGCACGAGGATGCGACGTCATAATTTTTTTTTTATTTCTCAATCGTCTATTAAACTACCATAAACAAAATTATTCATCAATCAGCTAATACCTACTGTTTGAAAAAAGAATGATCAAAATAAGATCGCTAGGAGCGGAGCAACGAATTAACATATAAAAAACAAACGCTCCGAATTGAGTACCTGCTTCTTGTAGGAAGTTGATCAATAATCGCGTAAATAAAATAAATAATAAACCTGTTTCTTCTTTTAATTTACTTGTTACTTTATGAATGCATTTTTCAGTAAAGTTTGACAATCCATGAACTTTATATTTGACCAGAAAAAAAATTGTAACATGTTGCATAAGTTTTTTCAGATTACATAGTGTTGTATTTTTAAAATTATATATTTCTATACCATTAATAGTGAAAAAAAAAGGAAACGTTAAAACAACTTTACACTAAAATCCATATTTTGGTACATAAATGTTATTTTTGATTAATAACATCCAGAACTTGGTTGATAAACTGGAATACCAATGATTTCTTGCCCATGAATTCTTTGCGCTGTCTGTAATGTGCATTATCCAACGACTGCAGAAGATGATATGATGTGACTTTACGAATTTATATCTTAATAAAATGCCAAGCTTATTTGATGTCTTTTTTTTAATTCGGTATACCCAAGCTGGTAAGAAGTAACGTAATTTTATCAATACCATAACTCTGAAATGGGTAGATAAACTTAACGGCGTTGGTTAACATTATTTTATTCTTTTAATTATTTAAAAATACTCATCTTCCTTTACTTTAAAATAATTTGATAAAACAAAGTTATGTGCTGTGTTTTATTTATTTTGAGCCAGTATCCATTTCAGATACCGCTCAAAACAACACAGTTCTTAATTAGCTACATGACGTGAGTTAAAGTATTCATTTCTTGACGCGATTACTAAATTTAAAATTGACATTTTACTTTTTTTTTCGTTTAATCTAATATTAATATCGGACGTTTAGGAATCTCCAGTGTCCATAATCTGGTCTGTTTTAATATGGGTAAAACTAAGTATCAATATGGTATTTTTTTTTCAATAATAATGGTTAGCATACAATTAAACAAATCCACCAGTTGTAATAAAATAAATTCACTACAGTAGAAATAACTAATGAATAAGTGAATTCATTTAGTTGTAATATTCATCGTTTTCAAATCACAAACGGTACATTTGAATTCAATACATTTGTTGAGTGAATACGTCGCGAAGCAAATTTCAATTTATGAAAAATCTTTGTGATATTCCTTTAAAAACGCTTTTCAAATGGCACAACGTGATTTAACTGAGAACATGCAAATCAACTACATTTGATAAGTAATTTAAAGGAAATTCATCGTATATTTGTAGTAAACGGATGTGTAAGATCGGTTGTAAGCCCGTTGTTCACTGAGTAAATTTTTGTTTTTGTTAGTCATCGCTAAAATAGTAAAAGTGACGGCGTACATTAAGTGATAATGATTGTCAGTACAAGGTTTATATACGCGATGAGTTTTTTAAACTATAATTATATAAAAAGTGCGTAAGTGAGTTAACAATTTAAAACAGACATGTTCATCCGAAGCATGGGTCATCTTACTTTTCAGACAATTGGGTGATCGGCCCAAATTTTTTAATCAATCAGAAAATAACGATAACACAAAGTTGTTTCCCTGCGGAATTTGAACCCACGACCTCTGGTTTATAAAGAAAGGGCCAATACTGCTAGACTACAGAGGTGGCTAAAGGATCAAGATTTTAGCACATGGTTATGAATTTCTAAAGTACTTAACACATATCAATTTGTAAAAATGGGATATATCAAAAATAATTAAATAAAAGGGGAGTGACGGTATAATAGATGTAAGAGGCGGCAGTTTTATCCGTCCAGGCCGTACCCTTGTAAAAAATCCCGCGGTGCCTATTTCTGCTGCAAATCAGTAGTTAATGAGTGTGACATTAACTTCCAGTACGTCTTCCGGTTTTAAAGGCAGCGTAGCCAGCGTAATTACTGGGTAAACAAGGCAATTAGAGGCAAGCAGCGTTATAACTGATAACGTCTTTTGTCTCAGGGTGGTAAGCTGAATTGTGGCTGGCTTTATTTATTTTCTTTTTTATGGCATACGCAGGCAGACGAGCAGTCAGGGCCACCTGATGGGAAGTGGTCACCGACGCCCATAGTCATTAGCAATACCAGTGTATCGCCAACGCGCTGCCTACCGTGAGACATAGGATGTTAAGTCTCGTTTCCAGTAAATACGCTGGCTACGGTGCCCTTCAAACCGGAACACAGCAGTGTTTTCACTACTGCATCGCAGCCGAAAAGGAACTGCGGTGGTACCCACTAGACAGTCCCTGTAAAGGGACCACACCGCTACTTGACTCACTATAACCAATAAAAACATATATAAAATTAAAACAGTAACCTTTTCGCATGTAAAAGAATAAACTACAAACAGTTAAGTAAAGAAGGATTTCCCATTCTCTCTTTTATAAATTATGCAATGCCCTCCGATTAAAATGCAATTAAATAGGCGAGTTGATTCGCTTAAGAACTCTTCTTTGTGTTGCAGTTATCGAATATTCCATGGTAAGAAACGATAAAAATGAAAATATTTTATCTTTAGTAGTTTGCATAATAATTATGAGATCCACAAATTTAAATCCCGGCTTTTCTGATTCTTTTCAGCATCCATGAGATCACGGGCAGACTAAGTTGATATGAAAATAGAAACATATATAATTATCAAGTAAATAAAAGAAATAATTATGCACAATAATTGGCTAAAACACTACCTTAGCCTTTAACTAAAAATGCCTTGAAATATACATTTATTTTAGTTATCAGTTAGTCACTAAGAAATGCGAAGATTTGCGATATTATAAATATATTAACACAATTGTAAACAAAAATGTAAAATTAAAATATACTTAAATAAGATGCTAAAAGAACAAACTATTATTAGGATATCATCGCTACGAGATTACATTAAGAGGATTGTTTTTACTCTTTAGCTGATGTTTGATTTATTTGCTTAGTATAAATAAATAAGTTCTCGTTTACATTCTTTGTCTGGACTTCAACCAAAATAACTCATTAATTATTCGATAGCTAGCAAACTAAAGTGGATAATCCGGTCGGCGTCTAGAGAAGCTTTGTCTGCAGTGAAGTTTTTCCGAGATCAAAGCTTTTCAGAATCGTCTGTTTAATGTATAAGTTTGTTGTGTTATTATTTATGAAGTTAATTGAAATCGTTACAGTTATCGAAGTAAAAGTATTAATAGTTAAATTATTCTGTGCATAATTTTTACATTTTAACGACCTTTTGCGCTAAATCAATAAAGATTTATAGGAAGTACGGAAATAATTAATTTTTATTCCCAATTATTTATTTATTTTTTATAATCCATCTGCATCGTTTTAATAATCTTAGGTTACCGTTGCATGTGCTATAACTAAAAACTCAATGAGTACGTGGTTCTCAAACCTTCAGCTAACGGTACGCGGACAGTTCGCAGCGACCCTATGATTACAAAGTACTCATCTTTGTAACAGTAACATTATAGACTACTGTAACTGTTATTGTAACCATAAAAAAGGGGTGTACGTGGTTCGCGAGCCGATGATTGTCGATTTTTGCCAAGAATCAAAGTGCGCTTGCAATAGGCTCGTAGACAACAAGAGTCTGTTGTACACAGGCTTACAGCTCGCAAAATCAATAACGCAAGTTACGTGACATCATTACTGGTAACAAGCTTTATAGACAAAAGCTGGCCTCACTAGTAGATAATGTGTTATCATCATTATAACAAGTTACCATAATTAAGCGGGTAAAAACGCGGATTGAAGCAGCTGCATATACTGCTGCTTAATTTAATTAGTAATAGCGATGACACAAGAATAATAATACGGCTCG
This sequence comes from Lamproptera curius, assembly GCA_029286875.1. Taxonomy (NCBI): domain Eukaryota; kingdom Metazoa; phylum Arthropoda; class Insecta; order Lepidoptera; family Papilionidae; genus Lamproptera; species Lamproptera curius. The sequence goes on along the minus strand of JAGSMT010000201.1, from coordinate 526,946 downwards.
CCCATAAGAAACTCACGATGCCCTTCCAAAACCGTAAGACAGTAGTGTTTACACACTACCGACGCCAGACGGTCCCTTGTAAAAAGAAGACCTTGTTGCTTTTGAATGCCATATTTAAATTATTTGTGACACTAAAATGTACTTTTTCGATTAAGGAGGAATTATGCTCTCATCTTTTAAAATTGATAAATTCACCATAAAAGTTGTCCAATTATAATATTCTTTATGTAATTATATTTACTTTTCATGAAAAAACTTAATATTAAAGCAACATTACGTTAGCGCACTTCGTTAAAAAATAGTGTTTAGTTAAAAAAGAATGCGAAACATGTTTTTAAAAATAAATGAACATTAAGTTATTTTTTAGAGTAGGTGTTACGACAAATATTTTGAAATAAGGTTTTATTAAATGAGAAGAGTAACAAACACCCTTTCATGGGCAACTAAATAGCGTCTTTTCAATGAAAGCCGTGTTCCTTTAACATCCTAATGAGCGAGGCAAATGCTACTCCGATCAGGAACGTCATTAACATGATTAATTATTCCTACTAAGAATTGTTTTCTTACTAGGAAGGATTTGTAACAAGAAAACATTTTTCAGTAATTAGCTGATAAAAATAACCCTTTTCGGGCGGAGGCATATTTGTAGGTGTTATTATATACGTAGCAGTAGTTAAGTAAATTTACATTTAGTCAAAAAATTGACAAATTTACACTCGTAAATTATTGAAATAAATGTATTAAATTATAATTAGAAAATATATTAAAGCTAAAAGTGATTTGAAATTGATGTAAATATTTTAACCGACATTAATCAAGCTTTTTTGTTCATTGTGTCGCGTAGTGATCGATAATAATATAATAGATAGCGACTCTTTTATATTATTTTCGATAAACGTGATGAAGTTCAACACAAGAAAAAAAATTAACGAAAAATATGGCCGACTCTAAACAACGTATAATTCTTTCACGCAATATAAGCAGGTAACAGCCTGCTCTCTTTACGAAATTGCCTCGCGATTTCTGCCATCCCATTTTAAATCTGTGGTATCTCTTAATGTATTCATTTAAGGTGGTGGGATAGTCCGAAAACCCCCAATAGGAGCAGGCGTCCATCAGGGGAGCCCTTTTTATATATCCTACAGAGGGCTAACACAAGCTGATGATAAATAATTTTGATAAGTGAAATGAGTGTACAAAAATACAATCTTATTACTTTAGAAAATTGCATTTGTTACAATAATCCATGTGATATAATCACATGGTTTATTAACAAGGTATTTAAAATTAATTAAAGTTTATAAATCCTTAGCCCAAATGTAACTTATATCACCCTTGAGAATTCCCAAGTAATAATTCATTTACGAGGTTCCATTAACTGTTAACTAAATTAAGATGAATTTTATGAAAACTAGTAGTTTTCGTTGGCTTGTAAATTACATTTTAAAGTGCTAAATCAACTAGGCTAGTTTTTTAGCATGAATGAAAAATTTGATATATTGGAGCTGCATACGTAAAACACATTGTTAAGAAGCTTTAGAGAACTGGTTTTGCAGTTGTTCCTAACCCCACTATTGAATCCAAATATTCCCTATGGGTAATGGTAGTTTTTGGTACTTTTGGATGATAATGGTCAACTAGTATTTTCAATCAATAATAAGTAGGTGGAAGATCATCAACTAAGAAAAATACATTACTCAATTGTAGCCCTGTTTAATTTTACGTCAATATACAACGTGATTTTTTGTTTAATACAAAGGTTATATACGCCAAATAGAATTACACTTTAAAATACCAACAATTAAATAAAAATAAGGAAAATTGAATAAAATAAAAGCGTTTTTTCTTACGCAATTGTCTCAGCGAAAATATGGTCTTCCTTCGCTTTTAGCAGGCATTGTAGTTCGTGCTTGCTAAAACTGTTCGTTTCATGATAATATATATATATATATTTTCCATTTTATAAATGTGTTAAATAGGTTAAAACCGGCAGTGATCACCGACTTGTAAGAGGCACATTAAATCTAAACATCAGGCTGGAAAGGTCTCGTCTGATAATGCCCACGGTACGTCCGTCTCGTGCCCATATCCTAAATGCCGAAAGCTTTCAGATCGAGCTAAATAATCGCTTCCAATGCCTAGGCACTTGCAGCACTGTGGACGAAGTTAACGCTCAGCTGTTGGAAACTGTCCGTACTGTGGGTACTAGGTTCTAGTACTGTTGTACAAGGCGCACCGCAAGCCTAGAACTCAAAAACTCTCTGATCACACTCTGAACCTTATGGAAACAAGACGGAAGATGCGGCTACAGTCTTCTTCTGACATGTTAGGCTACAGGCAGCTGAATAAACAGATCTCCAAGTGTATGCGGCGTGACTTGCGCATCTTTAATACATGTCGTATTAAAGAGGCGATTGAACGGAACCAAGGTTCTAAAGTCTTCGCCAGAGATCTGTCTGTCGGGCAAAGCCAGCTAACTAAGTTGAAGACTGATAGTGGGGCCGTCATCTCCGGTAGACCAGAAGTTTTGAGTGAGATCGATACATTCTATGGACAGCTGTACACATCGTCGTTGGAACCGCTTGTGTGGTGGTGGTGCTGTTCTTCAAGAAAGGTGATAAAAGCCTTTTGAAGAACTACAGACCGATTTCCCTCTAGCCGCGTTTATGTCCTGTTCTCGAGAGTCATCTTGATTCGTCTCGCTTCCAGACTCGACGACTTCCAGCCACCCGAACAAGCTGGATTTCGAAAAGGCTTTTGTGCCATAGACCACATATTTACGCTGCGGCAGATTATACAGAAGACCGAGGAGTAAAATCTGCCTTTATGCTTGGCGTTTGTGGACTATGAGAAAGCCTTTGATTCTGTCGAAATTTGGGCTGTGCTGCAGGCCCTTTAGCGTTGCCAAATTGACAGTCGGTATATCGAGGTTCTGAGGTGTTTGTACAGCAAAGCCAGGATGTCCGTCCGAGTATAATCCAGTAGAACGAAGCCTATCCAATTGCAGAGAGGTGTAAGACAGGGTGATGTTATATCCCCGAATCTCTTCACCGCTGCATTGGAAGACGCCTTCAAAGTTCTGAATTGGAAAGGACGAGGTATAAGCATCAACGGCGCGTGTATTTCCCACCTTTGATTTGCTGACGATATAGTCATCATGGTGGAGTCGCTGGAGGACCTAAATGCTATGCTCAATGACCTCAACAGTGTCTCTCAACACGTGGGCCTTAGGATGAACATGGACAAGACGAAAGTTATGTCTAACGGTCATGTCATGCCTATGCCGGTGGTTGTTGGGAGTGCTGTGCTTGAAGTTGTTGACGAATATATTTACCTGGAACAAGTAGTCCGATTAGGTAAGTCCAACTTCGATGCCGAGGTCCATCGACGAATCCCGCTCGGATGGACAGCGTTCGGGAAGCTACAACATATCCTCTCGTCCAATATTCCTCAATGAAGAAGAAGGTCTAAGGTCTGAAGACTAAGGTCTTTGACCAATGTGTGTTGCCAGTGATGACCTATGCCACTGAGACATGGTCCTTCACTGCCGGCCGTATGAGGAAGCTCCAAGTCGCTCAGCGAGCTATGGAGCGGACTATGCATGGTATTTCTCTGCGTGATAAAGTGCGTAACGCAGCCATCCGCAGAAGAACCATGGTAACCGACATAGCCCACAAAATTAGCAAGCTGAAGTGGCAATGGGCTGGCCACTTAGCTCGGACAACCGATAACCGTTGGGGAAGAAAGGTTCTCGAGTGGCAGCCTCGTACCGGCCATCGCAGTGTCGGACGAACCCCACCAGATGGAGTGACGACCTGTGCAAATGTGCAGGAGGTCGGTGGATGCAGGTGGCATAGGATCATACCTCTTGGCGACTTATGCGGGAGGCCTATGCTCAACAGTGGGCTCTGATAGGCTGAAACGACGACGATATTTTCCATAAAACTATTGAGAGACTTTAGACTATCTTAAAAGTCCTGTTAATGGACTAAAAACATGCATTTTTGTAACACATTAAATAATCGCATTAAAGTTAGTAATTTCCATTAATTACAAAAACTCCGTATTAAAACTTTGTTTTTTTTCCTCCTGATTTTAAATATATCAACCTCTTTTCATGATGCACAAACAACCGCTCTTACACACAGGATGTTTTAAACTTTCAAGGACGATTATTGGTTTAGTTTTTTGTTTGTTTGTGTGGCACTTTTCGAGTCTTTTAAATGATTTTGCCTGCGCATGCTACACTTCGCTATCATCGCCGGTCATCGGCCCGTTGTTCGGAGTACGGTTTGGGGCAGTTTGGGGCAGGATTGAATCTAAGAGGTTGAGTGAGAGTCTGAGAAGAGGAGTGCGGGCCGGGGCTCACTCTACGTGCTAATGATGCAATTTATTTGTTATAATACAAAAGATAACCTAGTTTGAAAATCAGTTCATTGAAATATTTAAATCAATTACTGATTCTGAATAAGCTCAGGCTTGCCTTAAATGAAAAATCACGTTGTATATGGAAATATTTATAGGACAAAGTAAATGTGATACTTTTACTTAAGGAGTATTTACATAATAAGGAATGATATTATTATTCCTTCAGCACCTTGTTTCAAGCATGTATTAAGACATTTAAAATAAATGTATATAATACATCATACTACGTCTCAAAATTGCATAAATTTTCATGAAAATGAAACGAGAAGCAAACAAAAGAAAATGCAGTATTGTTAGTAGTCCAACGCCGTAGGCGTAAAGCTTTGAATATTAGTTTATTACGGTAGCAACCGATACGCTTATTCTGTTCAAATATTATTTAAATAAATATAACTTGCAAAAAAAATCACATATTGCCTTAATCCAATATACTAATTATAAATCAATTAAAAAATCGAAAACTAAGTCAAATAATATGCCAGGCCTAAGGTTAATCGAGACGGTTTACCTAATCGAGATTATTCCTATCAATCAAAAAAAACAAATTTATTTTTTGAAGTATAATAATAATAATAAAGCCATTTATTCAGACGAACTTAAACACAACAAATTAAACTATACTATGGATAACATAATCATGATTTTATTTTGTTTTTTCTAATCCAATTTTATCCTAAAATTTAACTATACTTTGTAGGTCTGTTTGGCAATCGGCAAAGGTCTCCTCCAACTTTTTCCATTCCTGTCTATCTTGGGCTACTCTTCTCGAGGTTACCCCTGCTACTTGCCTGAGATCCTCATCCCACCTTTTCTGTGGTCTGCCTCTCTTTCTCTTTCCATCTCTTGGGTACCACTGTTTCACAATTTAGCTCCATTTGTCTTGGCCTCTCATTAAGTGCCCAGCCCATTGCCATTTCGGCCTTCTTATTTTAGCGGTTATGTGAATGGCCTTCGTCTGTTTTCTTAATACATGGTGATTTATTTGGTCTGACCTTTTTATATTTACCATACTTCTTTCCATTGCATGCTGGCAGGTTTCCAGTTTTTTTGTTGTATTTTGGGTTAAGGCCCATTTTTGACAGCCGTACGATAAAACCGGTAGTACGCAGGTATTAAAAAGTTTTGATTTTACGTTAATTTGAAGAGTTTTGTCTTTCATGGCCTCACTTAGACTCCAGTGTCTCTTCCATCCATTTGTTACTCTGCTTCAATTTCTCTGCATTATTTAAATTACACAGATTAAATAAAAGTAACTCGCTATTGTCTAAAATATGATAAATTCAAGTCGAAATCTTTCAGCATAAACATATGATTTTTCACCAAACCACAGAGGTTTATATTAGCAATAGTTCCTCTGAAGCAACCAATGATTGCAAAAATAACCTTCATATTCAATATATTTCTTGAAATGCAAGGAATGAATATAAAGTTGGAGCAGTGAAAATTTTCCTAATATTCCCTCAAAAATGCTATTCAAATTCTCGATTCGAGGGATCCATACGGAATATTCGATATGCAAATACTTGGTATCATTGCTTGAGTGATAATGAGTTAAAGAAACCTTTATCAATAAATAGATTCTGCAATATTTTTCTTTCATTGGCAAATTGTTTGTAGTGGTGATTTATAATTACCTATGAGACCTTTAGCAGATATATTTTGCATACACATGCACAGTAATTATTATTATTCATATAAAGTAAAGCTTCTTGCTGAGTTATTTTAAAATATGAGGTTATTTTAAGATATGATAGCACATGCTTTCAGAAAAAAAATATTATTGCGTATATTATATATATACGCAAAAAAAATAAACACAACATACGCGTGCGATTTTTTATATTTAAATCATCACAAGACATCCTTTAATATTTAATATAGCCAAAATTGTATCTCTCTGTTAGATATAGTCCACGACTTGTTCCGCGTTGTGAAAATAATTCTTTTAAATTATTTTCCAATAAAAGTAGCTTAAGTTACTCCAAGTTACATTAACTATATTTTATAGAAAGTCTCCTCGAAATCCGACTTTTAGAATAAACAGACCAACTACTATAAGAAAAAATATTTTTACTTATATGAATCGGTCATATAATCTCAATCTAATAATTAATAAAACGGTTACATTAATATACTTACTCTAATTATTTACAACAACTACACCATTAACAAAAAAATACCCGTAAAGCACGTAATTAATGAAATATGTACGCAGATTGACTTACTGTATACTTCAAAATGAGATGGAGTAATGAGCCAGAATTTTTTCAAAAGTTTTTTAAACACAAACGGTCCAGCGCTTTAGGCGAAATAACAGTAGTTTTTTAAGTAGAAACAAAATTAGATACAATTTTGTAACTTACAGTGGTACGAAAACGTAAACTTTTATGTACATTTAAAAGAAATTATATAATTATCTACAACTTATAAACGTAAGAGACTGATAAAACTGTATACTTTAGCATAAATTTTAAAAAGTAGTTTTTTTTTTAATTTTCTTAGACTTAATGTAAAAATATTTCAGTAATTAATTAAATGATTTTGTTTATTGCAAAAAGCGTTGTTGTATTAAATTTTATAAATGTATTTTATGAATTATTTTGTTATTATTATTATTTTAAAGAAGAAAAATGTTATTTATTTATAAGAAAGAAAATTACACATAATTTTCTTTCTTATAAATAATTGCATTAATTGCTCTGTAGTGCCCCAGTTTCAACATTTTTTTATAATATATTACATATTATCAAGTCTAATCTGACCTTTCAAACAACCTTCTATAATAAGAATGATGATATTCGTTAAAAAATATGTTTATCATAGACATCTTGAAAATATAATGAGCAAAATTATAAAATGAGATGTGAAAGAATTAATTGCTGTAAGCAGTTATTTCCTAATTGCCAACAGTGCAATTGGTAGGGATACGATCCAGAACCCTAATGGAGAAGGCGTGCATTAGGAGGCCTATGTCCAGCAGTGGACTAACACCGGCTGATGATGTATAACAACACAAACTTGTGGAACATTATTTAATTTAAACCTTTGATCTGCGGTTAGTGAGAGACGATCAATATGTGCTGAACGCTGCTAAATGCAGTATATTACACCTGGTTGCGCGGGCGCGTGGTCACTCAAGTTTCGTCAGCCAATTTGATCGGACTAACTAGCTCGAGTGACGCGATATGGTAAATCCTTTTAAAGGACTAGAAGCAAGGATGCGGTTCGAAGGACCATGTGCGTAATCCGGCTCGGACAACATGGTTATGAAGCCGGATTGGAAATGCGATAATGGGAAGGATAAATACCTCGTATGATGGCGGCACAGCTGAAGCCGCCTTCGTTGATGTGGTTGGGGTTCGCGGTAAAACTATTAGAACGGAGCGTTGGCCATTCGCGTCGCGTGACTCCGGAAGGTAATTGTCCGACTGCGGCGGCGCTGGCCGCTGACCGCTTCACTAAGTATTTTCCTTTTACCCTCTTTCTTCGCAAGATAAGAAAAAAGGAGGGCAGGCGAAAGGACCGGTATAGTAAGAAAGGAAAGGCAGATTATTGCGTAACCAATTTGCGGCTGTGTTAGGCGACAGAAATGCACGCGAACAACAATTCTGAGGCAAACTAGGCTATAATGTTCTGTATTATTAGGCTTACCGTATGACGAACAACTTACATACATATTCATTTTATAAAAATTCTCCCAAAATAATTAAATCAATTTGTATTCCTAAAACAGTTTTGTCTTCTTTTAATGAGAAATTATCTTATCCTGCTTGCTACTAATTTGGGCTCAAGCAGTGCAACAATAGTTTCGCAATCAATAATTAAAATTTTATAAGACCTTACTAGTCTTTAATTTGTAGTATGGTCAGGAAACTATTATTTTTTTAGTATACTAATACTAAAAGCTTATTTAAATTTTTAAGCAGAATACCTTTTCATTTTCTTCAAAAATATATTGGTATTTGCATTAGGCAATGACGTCTTGCTTCATTCAAATCATAATATTCATCATAATATTAAGTTTCGCACGGGTGCAAAACCGTAGCACCTAGAACCCAGCTGTCAAAATATATAATATTTTGGAAGAACTAATTTTAATTAAATTTTGTATTCAGCCATATTAATCTTTATCAAATTAACAATGTACTATGGAATAAAATATTTCATTAAAATCGATTAACGCTGTATTGCCTAATATTGCTTAGTAAATGAGCCATATGTTTTTCGTAAAATGTGAAGGATAAAAATGGTTATTGTAAGTTGTTCTTAAGTGATAGAAATATGCCATTACGTTTTTTTTTTGTTAACTTTTTTTAAATGTAATAGTGTAGTAAGTTATTTAGATTTTTCTCGTGGGGTTTAGCCAGCGTTTACAGTAAAAGCGCAAAAAAAGTACTTGAAACCCCTAAATTTGGCACAATTCCTCTATAAAATTATGCATGTTTTATAAATGTAAACCTTTCGGCTTAATCATTCTATCTGTTGTACAAGTGAAATTTACCAAAAAAATATGACCGACTTTTAACAGTATAAAACCATTTTGCGAAAAAAAAGCGGGTGACAACGTGCCCTCTGCAAGACACTGCAATTTATACCACTGTATTTTAAATCCCTAACTTCTTTTAAGGTATTCATCAAAATGTCATGTTATGTACCTTTTGCATATAGATTTAAGAATTTTTTAAATGCATTAACTTTAACATAAACTATATATTAACAATGCATTACATTAAAATGGTTATTGTGATTTATTCTGAAAACAGATATATGCGCTCGCGGACTTTAATATAGACCAATTCAAGAAGTAAATTTACGTAAAACATAGTGTAAATCTAACTTTAACCTGTTCGGCAGCGTTTGCAATTTAATCGCACAAGGTTGTTAGTTTTAGCTCCATTTTATTTATTTCTCATATATCTATAAAACTATTTAAAAAGTTAAGTACAGCTAGGAGAAGGATATTTATACTAGGTAGAAATAAATAAATAACCTTTATCAACAAAAGCTACAGCCTTTACTCGTGTTCTAGTTTTTGATTCAGAAATAGCACAGCTTAGATAATAAAATTACATTAGCCAAATGTGTTTGGAAGTGTTTTTACAAATTTCCAAAAAAAAATATCTCTTTCGATATCCGTCCGTAAAATATTTTAATAAAATTTGTAAGCTTCAAAAGTAGGATGTAGTAAATATACTATATACAGTTTATTTACTGCTTCTTACTTTATGAAATCTACAATCTACATGAATTTATTCACGTATGCTTCATAATTATCTACAATATTTGTGATGCTGAAAAATGTTTTAATTTAACTTTACAGGACAAGGAAAGTTTAAAATTTTTGTGCAAATTTTTAATTTGGTCATAGCCTTTACACCCCCAGGCTATAATTATAATGAAGCCAAGAATAATAAACTCTCCTTGCGGACAGATTTTACAAGTAATTCTGTAAATTCATTTTCTACAAAATATTTGAAAATTTTTTCACAAATTTACTAACCGTTTTTTATTTTGATTCTATAAAAATAAACGAAGATCGTTTTATCCTTCTCATATATTTCTATTTCGTAAATATGCTAGTAATATACAACTTTCTTTACTATAAATGAAGGATAAAAATTTAAAATCTTTTTAATGTAAATAATAAATACGGCTGCCTTTAGTTTGTGTTGAAAGTTAGCAAGGTGCAAAATTACTCTACACTGAGGTTAGCTTTTATAGCTAAATTTATAAAATATATCCACTTTCATTTAGAAATATAATTTGATATAGTGAAAGACATCTGATTTTTTTTTAAAAAACATAGTTTAATATCAAAACCTAATGATGAGAGAAAAATTAGGTACGAGAGCTGCACTAAATCCTTGGTTTTGAGAATCGAATACCGTTTATTTATTTAAAAAAAGATTACCGGTCTTGTCACAAGGCCTTGGCAACCTTTTTTGGTCGTTATGAAAATGTAATTGACTCGAGAAAATTTAAGAGCAATGACTTACAAAGTGATTTAACACAAAAACAGTGTGTTGACCGGATGATTTCTGCATTTGGTGATGAAGTCCCATCCGAAACCAAAATTTATAGCTCGTTTGCTGAATTTCAACGTTGACGTGTCAAGCTCAGTGATGATCCCCATCAAGATCGTCCAAAAACTGTAGTCACACAAGAAAACGATGATGCTGTGCGTTAGCTGATTGAAAAAGATCGACTTATGACATACCGCGAAACTCAGGCAACTTTAGACATTGACATAAGTCAAATCTTGCATAAACAATTAGGGGAAAAAAGTTGTTTTCCCGATGGATACCGCATTCACTCGCAAAGAGTAAAAAGCGGCTCTGCGTTACTTGGTGCGTCAGAACTCTCGAAAGATTCCACGGGGGATCCTCTAGTGCTGAATACAACATCATATCAGGTGAGAAATCCTGGATATACGCGAACGAACCCGAAACAAAAAACCAGTCACGAGTTGGGGTGTTTGAAAATGAGTTGAAGCCAACAAAAATTGTTCGTTCACGGAGTGTTGCAATAAAATGGTGGCCATATTACGATTATTCCTCTTCAGGGACACAGAATGATTAATTCAGTGAATGCTAACATTTGTTTTCTGAACTCCGTAAAGAGAACTGCAACCGCCGCATCATCCTCCATCACGCCCAAGCAAATTCTCGCACCAAGCACAGAACAAAAGACTTTTTAGAGCATGAAAACATAGAATAGACCCTCCCCCGTACAGCGCCGACCTGAGCCCTAGTGATCTCTATACCCTATTTCTTCCTTAAAATAAAGAATGAATTGCGTGGTCAGGGATTTGCATCACCTGAAGAAGGTGTCGACGCCTACAAAATGGCCATTTTTGAGACCAAAACTTCTGAATGAAATCGTTGCTTAAATGATTGGTTTCATCGCATAAATAATTTGTCAAATTTCGCGGAGATTACTTCGAAAAGCAATAAAGTTAAAATACAATACATAGTAATAAATACATTTTTAAAAAGTAATTTTGTGTCACTTCCTTGATTCCCGAAACTTTCAGTGCTGTACCCGTAATTAAATAAAATAGTTTTTTAAAATTTGGTACAAATTCTGCTATTTGCATAAAACTCGATAACAATGTATACATTTATTTGGAGTTTTATTATTTTATATTTTATGACTAGAAGACTAGACCGGTGGTAGGTCTCCTGTTTACAGGAGACCGTCTGGGTGGGTACCACCGCGGTGCCTATTTCTGCCGCGAAGCAGTAGTGTGAAAACACTACTGTGTTCCGGTTTGAAGGGCACCGTAGCCAGCGTATTTACTGGGTAAACGAGACTTAACACCCTATGTCTCACGGTAGGCAGCGCGTTGGCGATACCACTGGTATTGCCAAAGTCTATGGGCGTCGGTGACCACTTTCCATCAGGTGGCCCGACTGCTCGTCTGCCTGCGTATGCCATTAAAAAAAAAAGAAGATCATTTGAGATTAGTTTTTAGAAATGCAATTTTGCACGAATCAAAGGTTTTCAAATCATATTTTTTTTATGGTTAGTTAATGTAATTTGCAACTTTTTTTATAAAATAAACCTATGTCTACAGACACGCGATCTGTACTCTTTTTTGCAGTTATTCTTCAATTTTTTGGACATTGTTTACACTGTTACTCGCTAGTCTTACGTACTACACGCTGCATTGGTGTTGGCGTTGCAGCAGTGAGTTAATTTTTTTTATAGTTATATCTACCTTCCTTAAAAATATTGGACAATCTGGTATCATAACTTACGTACTAACAATTCTTTGGCTTATGTACTATTGGCATGTAATAGCATTTTTTTTCTTACCTATTGTGTGATTTGTGTGATTTCTTACGTATTCAGCATTCTTCTTTAAAATTGTGCAGTAACAAAAGTTTTCTCAGTGAATTGAACGTTTTTTCTTGTCCATTTTCACATTTTTAATTTCTATACATTTTGTAAATTCTGAAACCAAACATTTTTATTGAATTTACTTACACAACATATATATCAAGTTATAATAAACCACAAAATGGAAGTTTATATGGTTAAAAAAACCATTTCAATAAATTCCACGATTACTAACGGAGATAATTGTATATTACATAATCTAAGTTTCCCGTTATTATTTTCTTTTATCATATTAGCTAAATATATAGGACGACCTAGTTGATTAGTGCTTTAAGCACGATTGGTTCTAGGAGCAATCTATTTTCCATTGAATCTGAGATTTCTCTATTACCGCAGATTTTCCATTGTAAATTTTTGGTTTGCTACGTGACTACTTAGAAAGTCATTGTGTTTCGACTGCATTGTTAATTTACGGACATTTTTGAAATTCTAGTTCGTCTTGTTGATTTAACAATACTATCTCTTTTTTTTCTAAGTATTCGTCATTACAAAAAAGGACTAACCACTTTTGTTTCATGTTATAGAAACGTTTGAATAGAATGTTTGGATAAAACCACAGGATAGTGATTTAAATACCTCTATAAGTCACAATTATATTAATTTATTACTGTTGTTACACCAGAAACACGATGTCGATAATGAGGTTAATAAATATTTTTTTAATACATTTAAAAATTAATGCATATTTCATTGAAAATAATGAAGTACTTTCGCCTACATTCGAAATTGTAAGATTTTGTAAGTAATATTAAAAATTACCTTCAGCAGCTAAATGTTAAAATTATGTGGACCCTTAAAATATTCAGCTAAAATCAAGATAAAGCGGAAAAGCTACTTAGCTTCTTGAAATAGTTTTATTTGACTAGCTATCCATTGCCTGCGAGAATCATTGAAAAGGACTGTAAAAAGGATTTAGGACCGTTGATAAAATTAAAGCATAATTTTTTTCGTCATTTGCAAACCTTACATTATATTTATTATAATATTTTATTTTAATATTATAATAATATAAATTTATTATACATATATAATAATAATGATTTATTATAATATTATAATAATATAATTATTATAATATTTTAGGAAAAATAACTTAACATCATCTAGTCCCATACTAAGCAAAGCTGGTATTATAGAAACAAGATGACTGATAAATAAAAAAATTAAATCCTTATGATTTAATTTTTTTTGTAAATAAATACGGATTATATAGACACGTGAAAAAAAAGGAATATTGTATTATGTGATGAATGTGTTATCACAGATTTTTTTTTACCGTGGTAGGAATTTTATCCACCCAAATTTGTCATCCAATTAAATGTACCTGTATAACAATTTGTACACAAACGGCATCTAGCCCAATGAGGTAGTTACATTCCATAGATGAATGAGTTGTCAGTAAATTTAAAGGCACTGAGATCCTATTATAACTGCGATTTAACGCAAATATTATTATTAGAGTTTTTAACATTGTTTCTCCGCATGTCTTGAATTCACTACCTACAGTTTTTAAAGAAATGGCCAATACTGATCTACAAAGATAGTGTTTGTGACAAAATTATTAATTTTAAAATATCTGAAGACAGTAAATGTAACTTTAATTTATATTCCAACCATACCACCTGGGAGATTGTTAGTTCTTAAACTTACAAAGCGTAGTTAACTCGGTTAATGATAATACACACGGGTGTAACAGATTTCAAAGTATCCTAACATCTGTTATAAGTTTGAAGGAAGTTGAAGTTGCAGTCGGAGGGATATAATCATAAAATTATATTTTGGTTATTAGCGAAACGCTTCAAGGAAAGTTTGACACGCCGCTCACGTAACTAATGCGCTTAATAATTCGAGGAGTATTTCGAATAATTTCGCTTATCGAAGTTCTAGGCAGAACTTACTTTATACTATTTCGGAAAAACAATTGGTAAAGATTGATATCATAATCTATTGCCTATTCTAATTAGGCTTGAAGATTATTTATATTTAATTTAACCCTACGAATGAATACATTCTACTCTCCAGGTTAACAAAAAAGGTTGTTGATCATTTGAAGCCTAAAGAAGCTTTTGATGGGTAATAATGTTTTTTTTCACAATAAAATCTTTATTTTAAGTTCTTTTACTGGAAAGCGATAGCATATGTCTTACTTATTTGCTTAAGATAGCATTACTATTTAAACTCTCGCACATTACGTGTTGTATAAATATAGTGGGTTACAAACTATTTTAAATACTTCAACATAAATCTGAAAGTTTGACATTAATAATAATAATAACAGAATTTATTTCATCACATATACTTTTTGTTATTGTTTATAACAGTTTATGTTATTACCTATAAAAATATATCACAAATAATTTTTATTTTAATAACTCTTTGATTTATTTGCTAACGCACGTATTGTAGATTTAAAAATGTATCTTTATGCCTAATTATACAATTTAATAAGTGTTCTGCTGAGGTAAAAAATTCCTTACAAAATTTCTATGAAATATTTTTAAAATTAAAACCTTGAGAGCTCATTAATTATGTAAAAGGCAGCAAACAAAGTGAATAATCTCGCTGGTGTCAGAGTGTAAACGGCGGTAACCAGGCTTCAAAGTTCTTGCGCCGAGATCAAAGGTTTCGTAAATTTTACTGATTAATTTTTTCATTGTATAAGAAAGTTCTTCTTAAGAAAGTCAAATTATAAAATAAAAAAATATTGCAATTCTTTACTATTTCTTTTATTTACGCGATTATTAGACGTCTCAAATCCATTTTTTACGGATTTTTCGCGATAATTATTTACATTTATTCCCGACGTTTCACACTCTTTCCGTTGCATACCTGATCACGGGCAGACTAAGATATGTCTTTCCCATCTTAGATATATCCCGATTAGAACATTATTACACTAGAATTCATGACGAAACGCAGTATTTCTACTTAAATTGACCGTGATTCTGTCGCCACATTTTGGATTTCTAAATTTTAAGGTAGTCTTTGAATTAAAATGGCTTCTAAAATACATTAATAAATGTACGAAAATTTACAATGGGTTATTCTTAACATATAAACATATGCTCGTTGACTTTAGTGCACACCATTTAAAGACTGGCAATTAAATATATTAATTTTTTTCGCTATTTCTTAAGGTTAAGCATTTGCAATTTATTCGCAAAATTATGTGATTTTTAACAATTGTGGTTGTAATAATTAAAACGATATTAAAAAAGATACTCACTACCTCGTTATCTCCAAAATTGAAGCCACGAGGTAACGTATTTATAAAAAAATGTTACGCTCCGAATTTAGTACCTTGTTGTTTTGGAAATCCGCTTATTTAATAAATTGTTGACAAGTCAGTCTACGAGAGACAAATTGCATATTATTGTAGACGTTAATTAGTAACGAAAACAATATTTACTTCTGATGATGATTCATCATTGTGTAAAATACTGGACGAATTTAATTAACGTGGAATACTTCTATCTGGACTCTCGATATAGTATTAAAATAAATATATACATGATAACTATAAACCTAAACTATGACTCTCTATATGGAGAAAGACCTTTAGTCATAGCTATATTACTTAGCATAGTTACCTATTTTATTTAAAATTTATATCAATGGTAAATATAAGATAATCACATTTTTATTAGAAAACTTCTGTCAGCGCCATTATTAAAAACAAATCTAAATGTTCAAAATATTTTTATATAATAAACAATTTATCTTCAACGTAGGAAAAATGTGACGTTAGCGAAGTTGTTGGCCTGATCTAGCTAAAATACTATATCATATTAAAAAGTGAGCTTAATATATCATAATTTCAACAAATTCGTCTCACGTTCTATCAACTTGTGTAGTGAACCAACTGAACTAAGAAAATCTCACCCAACTTGTCGGTTAATTGTTTCGCTTGTTAATTATGTATGTACGTTCGCTAATACGTGCGTCGGGTGCAAACTTAAAGACAAACGTGTATCTATGTAGACCTTAAAACATTAGTAGATTCAATCATTTCAACACAAGCAAAATAACGATTCGATGAAAACTTAAATGTCGATTATGACTACTAAATTGATATACTTTGAGCGATAAATTCAATGGCCTCGATAACCTGACCTCCTATTATTATTAAAATTATTAAAACAAAGTCGCTTTTGCAATCTGTCTGTATATTGTATGTTTAAGTTTTAAAAAGCTGATTCCCCGCAAGAATCCACCTGAACCCACAACCTCCAGTTTGTAAAGCAAGGGCCAAACCACTACGTCACAACGCTCTCAAAAAGTGTAATTGTTGAGGTGGAGATGAAGAAACGGCCTCATTTGACATGCATTTCATATCGCGTATTAGCCTTTTACAAAACAAGAACTCCATTGACTTTATTACAGTACTGCTGTAGTAATCTATATGTCACTCTGTTGCTACTTGATCCGAATTGACCTTAATTTTACCGAAAGCCTATGTGTATATAGATTAATTTGAGCTGTCAGCGTAGTGGTTCCGCTCTCTCTTAAGTACATACACTGAGTTGAGTACCTTTTGTGCCTGCAATACTTCACCGTCTATAACAATATGTTAGAATGATCTACGATATGACTTCTTAGAACTTCCTTACCATTGCAGGTAGTGAGAATGCAATACCGAATAAGATAATATGGTATATATCAACATGGCACGAATATTAAAAATACATTCTCATTTGGAACAAGCCTCTCTTACAAAATCCATAGAAGCTTTGTTATTTATAATAGTCAAGGATTTCAAAAATTTAGTATTGTAGGGGCTATATCACTTGTCATGCAACATAATCTATATCCTAGATCTACCCACACCCCCTTTAGAAGCCCTAAATCCGGGTTGGATATACAGACCCAAAATTAATTAACCAATCATTCGTTTACTAAGTTTAACCTTTGGGTGATATCTTTCCATATCAACCAAAGGTTAAACATGCTACCTAACAAAAAAAAGTCAAACGTACTAACATCAAGTGTGACAGCCAGATGTGCCTCGGTAAAATGAAGCTCTTTCTTACCCGTCCTTACTATAAATTTCTTAATCAAATGTGGGCCGGTCACATGGTCGGAAGAACCGATGGTCGATGGGCCAAAAAGGTTCTGGAGTGGAGGCCGCGTTCGGGAAGAAGGAGCGTTGGTCGCCCCCCGTCCAGATGGGATGCCTATCTCCGTGTAATAGCCAGCTCAAGTTAACAGCGAATAGCTAAGGATTGGCCGTCTTGGCGTTGAGAAAGGGATATGTCCAACAGTGGACGGATAGGGGCTGCTAATGATGATGATGATAGAGTAATAAATAATTCTAGGGACTTCTCAATGTTTTGAAACATAACGTATTATTTGACTAAAGTTAAATAATCATTAATTTTAAAATTTAATTACAAAATATTTAATTGATTAAATTGATTGATTTGGAAGTGACGCCCGTGTATAGTTTACTTAATTGCTTTTACGTAATATATAAATAACGATGATATTTTCCGTATCTTTACTTATATATATTCAAAAATTATTGTTTAATTATGACACTAAATAGTATGTTTTAATTCAGTATTTTTAAAAACCTTTACAATTATAATAATTTTATTAAAGATATGTTTACTGTTTTTTTGTATAATGCATTAAAGATATAAGAACGATATCTCAACGCTGTGGAAGAAAGATCATTCTTCGCAATGTGATGATTTAGTTCCATTAAGCACCGGAGACGATAAGTTCCTGGTCACGCAATGTTTGCATTAGAGAAGAAATGATTTGATTAGTTTTTTGTGGCTATCTCATCCGTTTTTCGCAAAGTATAAATAAAGTTAAGATTACTATATCATATCTTGACTACTCATTTCGGGTATCTTATGATGATTTCGTAGTAATTGACAAGATGTAGTATAGAAGAATAACGTTTTATTGACACTGAAATATTTTACAGAATCAATATTCATACATTATTAAAATAATACATACTAACTGTGTCCGTCCGTCTGCCAGTCCAAGTTTTCTGTCTAAGCCACAGAACCGGTTTCTATGAAAATTGGTAAATACTCAGAATAGATTTCAAAAATGACATAGGGTATTAATTATTAGGATAAAAGTAATCGAAAGAGTTGAAATAAGGAATTAAAGTTTACATGGAAATCGTCTCTGTTAAACATAAAATGATTAAATTTATGTTTCTAGATACTCGAAACGAGCCATAAGTGGTGTTTTTTTAGCAATTTTGTAATTTTAAACTGTACTAGAAATTACAAGGGGTTCAAATCGAGATGAAAGTCAGAATGGAAATTCGTCATCGTCGAAGCAAAAGCCATTTAAAATTTGTGTCTAATAATAGGCACATTGAATAAAAACACCTTATTTATATTATCCTATACAGTATATTTCAATACACCTTGCGGACATTTCTCGTATTTCACGCGGATGAAGTCGCAGGTAACAGCTAGTCTATAAATAAATATATATATAATTAAAAAAAGCGTAACACTTAATAAATATTTAAATAGAAGAAAAATTTATTAATTAATAACAATAAATAATCCAAACACTTGAGGTTTTTTTTATTCTTACATGTTTGGAGGTAATTAAGTATTGTTATTTTAAATTTCCGACGTCCATAAATTTAGGCGGTTACGGAAACTTTTTTTATGTGAACCTGTGTCACGGTCGAGAATTTTTAGTTGGTAACACTTTCATTATATCTCAATGTCTGTACTCTAACCACGGCCCAATTTATTTACATGTAAGTTAGTGATTTCTTGATATCTATACGTTTTTGTAAACAGTACTAATTTGGAAGAATCAAATTTAAGTTAACAGCTAAATTGCATTTATTAACTGTCCTAAATTATTTTTTAATTTTATTCAAACAAACATAAAAGTCACATATATCATCTGACAAACTACGTGCTTTGTTTCAACATACGTGAGTCCATAAAATGACGAAATAAAATCTAGTAAGAGTATCAAATTCTTTAGTTACAAATAAGTTTGATGGCTAAGTTCGTATTATAGTAAACTTTCAACCGCACTGTGTGTCGGGTCACGCGATACCAACATTACATCGCAACAAGATTTCGTTCCACTTATCAAATTATTACGTGTCTGATGTTAGGTATAGTTCAGAGACTCCTATATGTACGGATGCCTGTTGAATAATATAAAAATGAATTAAAATTTATATATCCTTGCAACTAAATAATATTATTTCATCACGCATAATCACTTATTCTAATTCTATTCTTGATTTCCTTATGTCTTTATAATGATAGTATAATTTCACAGTAGAATCACTTTTCAAGTCTATTTTACTAAATACAATGGAATGCCTTTCAACAAAACATTGGCTGCGAACGTCTTTAAAACTCTAAGTGAGGTAATTACTCCCAATGTTGGCTGAAATTGCAATGAATTTAAAATGTAGGTTGTCCCTTTTGTGCATTTTATTCGTGCCACTAACATTTATATAGATATCAAAAAGCACAAATAACATTGTGCATTAATAATTTTTTGTGCTGTGTTCTTTGTAAATCGTATATAATTTTATGGCCAAAATTTAAAAAATATCAATTTCACAAATACTTTTTACCTTACTGCAAATAATAAAAAAGATTACTGTTTACCATTGTATAATTTTAGCACGTTAACAGCTATTGTACTTCTTGTTAAACAAATAATCGTAGTTAGTATTTATTACATGTGGTAGGTCCCTTTATTACAGGGGACCGTCTGGGGGGGTACCACCACGGTGCCTACTTCTGCCTGTAGTGTGAAAACACTTCTGTGTTCCACTTTGAAGGGCACCGTAGCCAACTCTTTTCCTGGGTAAACGAGACTTAACAATATCTCACGGTAGGCGGCGCATTGAAGATACCGCTGGTATTGCCAATGTTTATAGGCGTCGGTGACCTCTTTCCATCAGGTGGCCCGACTGTTCGTCTGCCTGCCTACGCAATAAATAAATAATAATAATAAATATAATAAATGAGTCATTAAAAGATAAGAGGAAAAGGTTTTCTTACCTTTTAAACTTTTAATAACTTTTAAAGACATCCATGTAAATAATTTTCTATGTAATTTATAATAAGTGTAATGCGGAAATAGCATTTAACATTACGCTTTTTTTTCTATATTATTAGTACAAAAAAGTTCAAATCAAGAAGTTACAACAATACATTGTATGTTTCTTGGCGTGAAAATATAAATTATGACGGTGTCATGTGTCGTTTCTTTGCTAAGCCCGTGGCATAACTTCTAAGCGACGGAATGCGAGCTGCATTGCGGCTACCACACGACATGATACGAACAAGAACTTTTGAAGTAAACTTTAGGGTTTCCCGATATTTACTCTATTGTAAGTAAATCGCACATCGATTCTGTGGTACATTTCGGTTTAAAGCGTTCGGTGTGGAAACTGACAAGTTATTAAACTTTTATTTACTTTAAGGTGTGCAAGGCATTTTACAAGACTTTGATCAGATAGAAATAACATAATTTTTAACAGATGGGTACATTTATTGCATTATTGATACATTTATTGATTTTGCTTCATCTCATATTTGTAGTTTTATGAAAAAATTACATCGAACATCAATGAACAAACATCTCAAAAGTTTAAAAAACAATATGAACTTTTATGAACATATGTGTGTACTAACAATTAATTATGTATTTATTAGTCATCTGATTTTTAATTACAACAAGTGTTAGAAAACAAACTATCTAAATGATTTTGATATTTGAATTCACATTGGTATAGGCATCCCAAAGACCAACTATATTTTTATTTATTTCACGAAGAAGCATCACAACAGTACAAATCTTTTCATGTTTTGTCGTTTTTCATAAAGTACGAGGTTGAAGCTCTAAAAATATTTTTTATTTAATTACGTCAAACGCTTTAAATTTTAGCGAACGTTATTTTACGGCCTTCACTTGAGGTGCACTGAAATATTAATTACGAAGAGCACATTTTCCACTTCACGCGACTCGACGTCTTTAAATCGGCTTATCTTAAGTAACAACGCCATTTTCTACTCCGTTCGTAAATTTTGGTATAGGAGTACCCATCTTCATTTGTCAGTATTTCCTATTGTGAAAGAATAAAATTTATGTGTAAATTGAGTTTTTTATAAAGACATTAAATATTTTGTGATAGTGTTAATTTTAAACATAAATTTATGTATCTCTTTTGTCGTATACGATAAAGTTTATATATAACCCATTTTCTAGAAATCGTATGCTGACATGCTAGCTAGCTGTTCTAATGTTGACAAGTCAGGTGATTATGTGTCGTAATTCAAATCAAAAGCATATGATAAAGAAATGTTCGAATAAATTCTCGTAAAGAAAATGTTTTCGATAAATATATGAAAGGTAAAATGTTTCAACTTTACTAACTTATTCTTTAAAAAATACCTCCCCTCGATTAAACTGCCCACATTTCTAGGTTAAATAATCTTCGCTACTTATTAAGTAAGTTCAGCGAGTCAAATAGAATATTTATTTACTTAGGATGATAAAATATGCGTGGGCCTTTATTAAATGTATGGTAAGCGACTAAACTAAGCAGTGTCTACTGCATATACTGATATATTCAATATTCAATAAAAAAAAAACAAAAAGGGGCAAATGTTATAAAATATCGACTAAAATAGTAAGTCGGGATCAACGGAACGGAACCAATCAATATTTTTATACGTAGAGGACTGGCACCTCGAGCTAACTAATCAATTGGATGTATAAAAGTTATTGATCGTTAATAACAAAAATAATTTAATTAATCAAAAAATTAGATGGTCCACCTTAATATCATGAAACAAACTAGGTAACTGCGACGTTTTCGTGGGCTGACACGGGTTAAATTAGTATCTTCTTGACTTGACATTTCTCGGTTTAATAATAAATTGCAATAAAAAATTAATTGTCATATATTTTAAGGTTATATATTTGATTTTATATCTGTGTTATTTTATTAAGTTTTACTTTAAATCTAAATATATATATTAAAACACATCATTGAACTTTTGTTTTAACCATTAAAAAGCAAAGTAAGTTGGCTATTTGGTTCCCAAAATTTTTTTATTAGTCAGTTTTTTATAAAAATCTGATCCATATAAAGTATATCAAACAATGAACGTATTTACCGTTAAATGGTATAACAGCAATTAAAATGTAATTAGCACTATAACATGTTTTTCCAATATATTTTCATGTCAAGATTGATACCCATTAAAAACATATTTTAGATTGTGTTAGCTTTTACTAATGTTTCGATGATAATATTTCAGAAATAGAATGTTACAATTGATGAGCAAGATGTGTAAAAAAATTTATAAGACGACATAAATGTTTAAGTTACAAAATTTATGTACGTCGAGAATTATTTTTAACATTTCACAAAACAAAATAAATCGTGAGGAGCGCCCGTTGCGATTATTTTATTCACGCTAGACAAGTGAAACGCTATACCGACTCAGCTTCGTCAGCTTTCGTTTAATGAATATTCATGCCCTTGTTCTGAAACTTCACGTTTCGTCGAAACGGACGCCGTGTGTGGAAATATTTCGTCGTTTGAAATTAAGTCAAAGCATGACATCGTAGGCGGTAATAACTAATTCCTCTAAAGCATCCGTTCCTGACATTTCTGAATGTCATTGTCTTACAATTACACAGAAAAGGCCTTATAAGTTCCAATCAGTTTTTGTAGATGTGATTTATGCTATTAATTACTAATTGTCAGGTATGTGCCATGCCCTTACAAAATTTTCACCATCATCAACCAATAAAAAGATATATATTATAAACTGCTTGAAAATATTTTGCACTTTTATTTTACTCTCTAAGAGAATACGTCCAAAGGCAGGTCACATCAAACTCACTGACTTATGTCAAATATATATTTATAATTGCATGAGCATCTATAATTTCAATTATATATGTAAATAATGGTATAATATATATTAATAATTATATTAGAATGTTCAATGTTCTGCAAGCTGATTTTAACTACGCCAGCTGATCAGCCAAATATGGGAGATAAATTATGGTGCACAACTCTTCCGTCACTTTCAAAGTCTAATAAGAGGTATAAATGACATGAACAGAGATATATTAGGCGCAGGACCAAATTTCTCATGCCCATCCGACTAATGGATAATCTCAATTTCAGAAAATCGGGTGATCAGCCCTAACTAGCTAAGAAACAACATCAAAAATGTGTTAAGTCCACGCAGGATTCAAACTTATGACTTCCAGTTTTTAAGAGGCAAGTCTATACATCTAGGCTGTGGAGGTAGAAATTAATTAAAACCTTATTTTACACTTTTTATGTTTACGAGACCTTGTTGAATAAACCTCGAACACAGTTACAAGCCCCCATCGGATTGTAGAAGTTTTTGTATTCACTGGGGCCACATCATTCAGTTAGACTCATTATGGTGAGTTTCACCAGTCCAACTTCTTGCCCAAAGGGACAATACGAAAAACAATTATTGAGCTTGGGGAATAAACTTACGTGAAAATGTAGGAATACTTGACAGGTCCTACAACTATTAGTGTACTTTTGTGCAATGATTTCTGTAAGTTTATAAATAAAAATACAATAAAGAAGATATTCAGGATATTTTAATAATAAAAGAAAGAAAATTGAATAATAATGAATATATATACATATATATTTGCAACAATGTACAATAGTTGTGTTAATTTTATTGCACCAATGTGGGTGCTCTTAAAGTTTACAAAAAAACATTCACATATTTTTAGAATTTTACAGTTATACAATACTTATGTATACGTTTTATTAAACGATTTAAATAGTTATATACAACGATAAACATTAAAAAAAACCGTGAAATATATTACACCTAATAGCAATATACGACGTAATATTTTTTCATTTCGTACGTTAGCCCAGCCCCAGATTCTGACATATCCCACCTTTATTAAAGTGCATCAGCTTTAGGTAAATTACGCTTGACGACGGTATAGGCTTTAGCTTGGTTAAAATCTAGTCTAGATTAGCGAAGTGCAACATATCAAACTACCTAAAATAACGTAAATAGGCATATATCTATGTCTATTGGCCATTTATAGATCGTAGATAGAGGTTTTACAATAAAGGTAATAGTAGTAATTCCCTCTCATTAATGCGTACAGAAACAGTGGTGGTTGCATTTTATGGCCTGTATGGTAGTTGTAATAGCATCTGTCAATCCCGCCGAATAGGTTCTCGCTTTGTCGTAGCGGTGTCGCTTAGTACCTGCGGCTTGGGCAGCCGCGGAAAAGTTAATAGAAACCTGTCAGGTCCTTGGTGTAAGGCTGGCCGTGGAAGATGCTCTAAGCAGGCTGAATAGGCTATGGATGCGCCTAGGATGGCGCGGCGGACAGGGACAAAGGTAGCAGGTGTGATAATATCCCTGTCGTCGGCAGCCAAGGAGGACTTTCTGGTGAAGAGGAGTGTCGGTAATCCGTAGGGCGCTTTCTTTTTCCTCCGGGACCCGATGGAGCCGCACCACTGATACGGTGTGGAGAGGACGCGGGAGGAGGTAAAATTCGGCATGGAGTCGTCGATTTCTTTTCTTTGTGCGGCCGAAACGGAGCTAGCAGCGGAGCTTAACATCGAGGGTACCACTGGGGGCTGGGAGTATTATCCCTGTGTGGGCCTCCTGGCTCCTATACCACATGAGTAATATCAGGCTCCTGAATAATACCTTAGTGACATTCGGGGGAATCTGTTACCTATCTATAGGGGCCGTGAGAAAAGGCGCATTAGTTCCGACGACCTAGAGGTGGATTGAGCCGTAAGCCAAGAACGATGGTGGGGTTGCAGATCAGTATGAACGCGTTCCTGTGACACGACCCCAAATCCGTCAGGAAAGAACACCGTAGTGGTACTAGTCGCTGTGAGTCCGACATAACGCGGATGTGCATAGGCACCCACGGTAAGAAGAATAAGTAAATACCTAATATATGTTTTATTGATTACTCGATAGCTGTTCTACGATTAGCTACATGTTAGGCTTTTTGATTTCAATATGTGATACGGTTATTGAAAGATATAAGATTTTGTCAGCACCGTCGTATTCACAAAGATAATACTACCTTGAGTTTTAATAGTAAATAAATATCTCTCTTAAAAGAATATCACTATTTCTTTTAGCTCTGCTTCACTTTGCGAGAAAATCAGATCTGGGAAACCTGTGCGACTTTTTAATGCATCTAAATAAGATAAAAGAACTATTGCATATTCACAAACATTAAAAAGATCTGTTAAACAGTCGAAAACAATAATACACGTAATTCGGAATCCAATTCAATATGGTTTTTTATACGTTTATTGTAGTTAAGTTATAAAAATTACACTTTTCATAAAATTAAATCTATATAAAAAAAAGGCAGTAAAACATTTTCGACACGTATGTTGAAACTATTATGTATGATAGGATCCGTTAGGCTCCATAATGCATGTATTGCGTGATAGCTCATGTGCTCTGAATTAGATCTTGGATATCCATAAAATTGTTTCTCTTTGATATAAATATATACATGCTTTATGATATAGTTTTATTTATTTTTAATATTTACCTAATAGCAGATAATTATTTTATTTTAACGCAGATATCAGAGAAAGATTTATAAAGCAGAGACGACAAACTAGTACTAAATTTAAATTTTGAGTCATCGTATCTGATCTAATTATATGGAAACAAAAGTTTTATGAGACAAAGTTGTAACAAGATAGTTGTTGATTGAATTTTATTAAATTGATTGCAAATTAAGATAGCGTTAAAAGCTTAAAATTAATATCATTTAATTGTTAAAGAAATTGTTATAACTATAATTGATGAGTATTTTTATAGTGTTTCATATCTATAATTACGAAGTCATTTTCAGTAAAACTTAAACTTTTAATTATTTTAATAGATTTTTAAAATAACCACAAGTATACTGATGTTTGAATATGTTATAAAGCAGAACTTTCAGGCACGTTAAGTTATAAATATGAAACCGCGTCACGGAAGTTGTAAAATGTGCCGTAACATGGTATTATATTTTTTAAAAGTATGATGCAAAAAATGCCCTCTCATATCCGACTCACGGTAATATAGTTTCCGCTAAAAAAAAGGAAAACTAAAAACAAGTACATGATTGAAAAACGTAACGTAATTTGTAATATTGCTTATTTGTATAGAAATGTGTGGAAATTTCATTGATAGTTTTTAATTTTATTATATATCATACAGAAATATATAACTATGATAAGCCTGTTATATATTTGTGACAATATTACAACTCATATGGAATAAAAGCTTGTAAAAAGAGCTGCGGCTGTTTTTTATTTTATGCTGAAATTAAAACAATCTTATAATTTTGCTACAATCCAAATGGATTGTATAATGATAATGCGATATTTTAAAATGTATGAAACGTCTCTCCGTAAATCCTGACTGTTTATCGTTGACACAAAATGCAATTTACAATTTAATAGAAATATAGAATATATAACACGATGTTTCAGAGGACCTTTAACGGTTTATTCTAATCACGCACTCTATCTCAGATATCGCCCCTAACACTATAAATGTAAATAAAGATAAAGAAAGCGGATTTTTGTCAGAATTGCCTTTATCAAAGGGCTTTAGACTTACAATGACCAAACTATTGAATATTTATAGAAACATATTTAGCAACTTTATATAATTTTGTCTATAAATTAACTTCAATTTACTGCTTTTTTGTGATCTAATCATCTATCAATTATATCGTCTGTTTTTGGTACTCTAATAGATCTGTAATTTTCTTAACGTCTTAAGAGTTAATTATTTTCTTTCTTTACACAATTATTACACATATCATATTTTATTGAGATACAGACATACCAACTTAGTCTGCCCGTGATCATGGATGCTGGAAAGAGTCCGATCTAACGCAAAAATCCGTAAATTAGTGGACCTCCGTGGTCCTGCGGCATTGGTCCTTGCTTTATAAACCGGAGTTCGTGGGCTCGAATCTCGCGGGGAAAACAACTTTGTGTTGTAGTTGTTTTCTGTTGGATAGGACAATTTGGGCCAATCACCCAATTGTCTGAAAAGCAAGATGATCCATGCGTCGATTGGGTATGTAAAAAGTCGGTCCATCCACCAACCTGCATTGGACCAGCGTGGTGGGATATGATCCAAAAACCTTCTAATGGAGAGGGCGTGTGCATTAGGGGAGGCCTATGTCCAGCAGTGGACTAATACAGGCTGATGATGAGGATATGAAGAATGTAGTTGGTTTGATATATTAAGAGTTGTCGTCCTTTGTTTTTAATAGATTCCAGACTCCTAAACTCACAATTTACTACTTTAATTTTATGTATATATTGTCTTAGTCTTAAAAACAATCAAAAATTGCACCTCAGCCTGTGTTGATCGTACTTTTTAGGCAAAGGCGACGATTAGCATTTTTAAACCTTCTTTTATCTTTTTTACAGAAACTCACTAAGGACTTACCATCACAATGTCTGGATCTGCTCACCTGCTGTAAATAAGAAATAGTTCAGTTCGATAGACACTGTAGCCAGCTTAATCTTACCTTAAAATTGAGTAAACTAGACGGACTAAGGGCGAGTGGACTTGTGGCATCTTTCGCTACATTTATTTTATAAGGGTTTATTATTTACCATTAGGTTAATGTACAGCTTACCTTGTCACTTCGTTGAATAAAAAACAATAAAATAGTTCTGTTATTGGTACAATATTTACTTTTGAGGTCAATTTTATTTTGTAATAAAAGATGAGCAGAAAAAAGTGTTTCTAACTGATTTACAAAAAAGGTGAACCAATTTCTTTTTATAAGCTATTATTGTGTTGTTTAGGATATGTGATGCTTATATGAATTAGATATTTTGTCACGCTACAAAATACTGATCTAATATACTTATAACTTTTAATTTTTTTTAAGTGTTAAAAATTTTTAAGTTTTTTACATGGCCCTAGATGTTGCCTACGTTTCAGTGCAATGATCTTGCAGGCCCTTAAGGGACATCTCATATGTACTTATACTTATGTTGATCCTCATCACAATAATGTTTGAAAGAACACTATTAACGATGACCTTTGAGTTATACCTCGATGGTAATGGTAACGATGGTAACGAGTACATAGTATTTACTATTAACATTAATGTACCGTTCTGCAAGACCAGCAACAAAAAACATTTTCCAACGTTTGTTATAAAAATAGCTCAATACCTTGCAATCAATTAACATCTGCAAAACTGCTGCCAAGACTGAATTATTACGATATAAATAAAGGTCTTTACAAAATTAAAACATGTATATAATTGCAATCGAATTTTAATAAGCACCTACATTTGTACGTAGATACAAAAACTTGACTTAAGTTTATATAATGTAAGACAATATCTAAGGAACTTCAAAAGCAGGAAAGTTATTAGTCTTAGAAAGCCACATAATGCCTATAGTTATCAAAATGAGTAATCACGCCTTTATAAATCACCACACTTCTGTTATACACTTCTTGCAAGAGTAATAGCTGAATACTCTTACTAACTACTGATGTACTGTCTACACTGGATTTACACCGACTTAAAGCTCTATCACAAATTCGTTCTTCATCATCATCAGCCTTTGATAGTCCACTGCTGGACATAGGCCTCCCTAATACACCCTATCTATTAGGGGTTTTTGGACCGTATCCCACCACGCTGGTCCAATGCGGTTGAGTGGGTGGACCGACTTTTACATGCCCATCCGACGCATGGATCATCTTACTTTTCAGACAAATGGGTGATCAGGCCCAAATTGCCTAACCAACTAGGAAACAACAATGTAAATTTGTTGATCCCAGTCCCGCAGGATTCGAACCCACGACCTCCGGTTCTAAAGCACACGCCTATACCACTAGGCTACGGAGGCAGTTGATTCGTTCTTACCTTGTATAAAATTATTTTTATGATATCTTCTAAATGCAAGCAATGAATTCTAAATCCAAATTTCTAATTAATATATTCTTGCACTTTTTTGTTACTGTTAATGATATTATATTCGTAAACACAGCATTAACTATCGTCATACAAAATGTTATACAAAAAGACTTAAAGTTACAAAAGTAAATTTAATTTTGTTCATTTAAACACAGCTACAGAGTTTCCCTGTTCACCAATTTTATTTTCCGGTACCAAAATAAACAAAGCAATCGTCAAGTAATTAAGCTCTAATTAAGAAAGGAAAATGCTGACATGAACTGCTTAGTCTCTGAGAAAATGTACTTTGAAAATATTCGTTGTAGTAGGTAAAAGTAGCCCGTCGGATCGCTCTGCTTTATATTCAATTAAAGAGAGAGCTCTGGATATAGTAAAGATTGTAAAAAGCCGACGCTGCTCGAGTGCCGGTTTATTTTATTTAGAAATATCTAATGTATCAGGTTTAATATAAAATCATAGTTCAGTCATACATACTTAATACATGCTTTAAAATTATTTCAGTGACTTTATACTGAAAGACATACCATCAAAGCTACGTTCTTTAAAGTTGTTAAAGCATCAGAACTACAAATATTGGGACGGAAAGTATATAAATAACCAAAAATAAGAGATTTAATCAATATTGATTGATTATTTAATTACTTAAGATAACGAAACTATTATCTGTTTGATTTTAGTTCTATTTCAATATTTATTTATGAATTTTAAATCTCGTTAGAGTAAGTGCAGTGTGTGTACTTTAGACCGACGGATTTTAAAATTCAAAACATAATAATATCGAACAAAACGTCGAGATCAGTATTAAAATAACAGAGTAGTTTATATAAAAAAGGACAACCATATAAAATAAGATATTTTTACCTTCGTGCCAAATTAATTATAATAACAATAGATACTTCATAGGTACGACGGGCAACTACATCAAATAACGTTAAAATCCTAAATTCGACTTCAAATCACGGGATAGTGTCAAACGATACATTAGTTCGTATTCCTGGGGAACATCAGTGAGCTTAAAATGTGATCGCCCTGAAACGAGGTCGTTTTCCACAACAGGCGATAATAAGCGTTTTCGAAACATGTGCGGAATAAACATGAGCCGTTCGACTTGGTAACAATTCCAGCAAATGATTCGACTTTGATCATATTATGTTAAATGTTAACAACTCCAATGTGGATGAATAATTTGATGAAATGTCAAAATACAGAAACTAACTAAGTATTTTTAATATACATGGATCCTCGTACGTTAGATTTTGCAATATTATTAATGACTTAAAATAAAAAAAATAATTTTTGAAGCCATTCTGTTAGTCCAAGTCGAACAATTATGTGGAACTTATAATTTGCTATCGACAATCATACTCGAAGTTTACGGCGCCAGAAACAATACTTTTTTTTATTATAATGTTAAATTGAAATGTAAAACGTTGATTAAAGAATAACAACTTTATTACACTTACTCATGTCAAGTCTCTTTCAATTTTTCTAATATGAATACAAAAATTAAAAAATTCTAGTAGAATTTTCAGATTAAAAACAAACATATTATAGTGAGTTAAATTCAAACTGTCACTTGTTATCATTATAAATAAAAATTTTCATGAAAATATCCAGAGATGTGAATTATTCGAACCAAGAAATATTTTCACTTGCATTAGATGGAGATCTCTGTTGGCATTAATTTCAGCATAACGCCTCGTCTGACATTGTAACGAACGGGTACAACGCTTAGATGTGACGCGTGCATAATATTTATTTTATCAACGTCTTCGGCTCGGAACAGTAATATTTTCCAGCATCTGTTTAAGAATATTTCATCGAGTAACTATATTTTTGTTCTTGGCGTTCATTGAATAGACGTAATTCGAGCAGTGGACATATTTTAATTTGTTTTTGTGAACTTTTTATTAGTAAGATTTTTTCCGTTCAGCTTATAAGATTTGTGTTGTTTCAGATATTTAGTAATACTCTGGCCAAAATCGATTAGTAATACTCGTACATCAAGTAATCCATGGCAGTAGAGCGACGTCGAAAATAAGGTTAACAACACCTTATTTTAAGTAAACTGTTATCAGTGATTGACATCTTGGTTTCTTTCACCAATAAGTACGTCGCTCTCTTAAATTAATTTCTAGTCTGATAAGGCTAACCTAGTTGAGATACTACATAAACTAACTGCTAGTTGGGTAGACAACGACCATAACCAGCTTTGGAAAGAACTATTTACTGAATAATATAGTTTTCTTTGCATAATTTATTACAGCTTTTTTAAATATATGTATAAGGGATGAAAACAAAATAACATTAACTTTAAAAATAAATGTTGCTCACAGAACGTTACATAATAAATAATCCAATAGCAGCCGGGCAAATTTTATTAACTTGCAATGGCAACACAAATAATACAATACGAGAAGCTTCTGAAAGCGTTTGGCAAAGATCTCCTACCACCTGTGCAAACTTATAAAATACAAGTTGATATGCACTGCTTTAAAAAAAAAGATAAAGAGATGATTAAATTTATTATGTTTAACTATTATTTCATTATTACAGTAGGGTGATTTACAACACGTTTATGTTAAAATAGACAACACATAATTGCCTCCGTACTCTAGTGGTTAGAGCGTGTGCTTTAGAAACCGGAGGTCATGGGTTAGAATTCTGCGGGGATTCGACAAATTTTCATTGTTGTTTCATAGTTGGTTAGGGAAATTTGGGCTGATCACCCAATTGTCCGAAATGTAAGATGATCCATGCGTCGGATGGGCATGTAAAAAGTCGATCCTGCGCCTCACTCTCTCCGGGGAACATTATTACAGGCAATAATCCCAATACAAAACCCTAAAACAAAAAAATATGGTAAGTTAATAATTGAATGTTATTTATGAAAGGAGAGTTAAGTATTTTAAAGACTAATGAACTTTACCAACCTTTGTCGGTGCCGAGTTCCCTATATCCGGAGAATTAAAGAGCCTTGCCAAAAATAGGGCCGATCAACGTACATTATTTTACGTACATTATGTCAACACAAACAAAAAACGGTGTTTTACCATTCGTAAAACGTTTATATGGTATTTGCATAAATTTTTATCTGCCATAATTTATACAAAATATTTCAAAATATACTCTACAGCCTATCTTCTTCTTATCTACATAATATTTATTGAGAATAGCTGAAGATTGGAAACGAGGGTGCATTAAGGGAGGCTTGTCCAGTTGTGGACTGATGATGATATTTAACTGATGATGATGATGATGATGATGATGATATTTAAACTATTAAAACTCAATTTTATATTTTTAAAGGTTAAACTCTTCTTTTTTTATAACTTCAAGACGATGTATAAAGTATTCTTACATAAAAATGTTAATAAGCAAACATAAAACGCGCCGAGGGAAACAAACGCTTGAGACAGATGCCAGGAACCATCAATAGAGCGCTTCATTAACTTTTATTAAACACCATTTCACAGCGCGTCGACAATCCTCCAAATTAGTTGGTCTTGTTTCGTAGGCTACTTAAGTACTACCTACCACTTCGTGCTTAGGTCTTAAAGTTAGTATGAATTCACAGGTCAATTAGAGCTTAACTTAATAGCCGTATGTCGTAGTTTTCAAACTTAAAACTATTAAATTTTAGTCCTATTTGAAATTAAACTTTACTTCAATATTGAATAAAATCATAGTGTTCATAAAAGAATTTAAACTAATGAAATTTTCTTAGTTTTGAAATGAGTTAGTTCCGATTGACATAACCTATCGATATTATGTTAGTTTGAAAATAAGTATTGCAGAAACTTACACCAGATTTCAATGCTGTGCACACATTAGTTTTATCTATCAATGGAGAGGATGGTTGGTTTTGTTACATGCATGGGATCTAATATTTTTTTTTAATTAAACCCAGAGATATAAAAACTACAAAGCCACAAAACAACCTGAGGACTTTTTGCCCAAGCAATGTTGTAAATGAAGCAAATGGTAAGATATGCAAAATTTTAAATAAAAAACCATGACTGGGATTCGTCTGATTATTGGGATTCTGGGATTAGTCTGCCCGATCATAAACGCGATAAATTGTATGTAAAGTAGTAGATATGTTACATACTTTGAATTTAATACAACAATATGTTATAAAGAAATCAAGCGATTGATTAAAGATAAACAACATACATCATATCACTTGTTTACATTGTGTACTCAAGCAAAAGCTAATTTTAGCATAGCATTTCTGTCGACATTATTACGAATATGAAATACGCTTGAGACTCCGCGCGTATATAACGTAAATGTATTTGCATCCACTAGCGCGTAATATTTACGAGTAATAATAACTGTAATGATTTTCACGATAACAGTTACTTCTACATGAAATAATTACTTATACTTCATAAATATACTTCGTAATGAAATAATTTTAATATATATTAGTAACATGAATGCATATCTTGCTTACGTGATTGAGAACAATTTACTTACTACATGTTACATATGGTAATCAAAATTTAATAATAACACAGAGGCACGTGGTTTAATCTCTGTCTTGAGCACAATATGTAAGCATGCCATATTGTACATGTCTCAACTTGAGAACATTGCAATTTAATAGATGGTAGCTTTCCGGTTTACAAGAAGCCGCCTTGGGTGATAGCACATTCTTATATGTACCGATCCTAAGATCCAAAAAGTTCGAGGTTCTTATCATAACAATTAAGTAGTAATTATTAAAACTACTATTTTTTTAACACAGTGAACTTTTAGTTTGCATAATAATAAAACCATTATTTACTTTTTCTTCATCCATTTATTCATTTCATTGCTTTATATTAAAATTTAAGTATTATCAAAATTATTTTGTATATAAATTTATTGATATAATAATAAATACATTTTTATTACTATTATTTTCTAAAACTAGAGATGTATTTCTTAAGCTCTAGAAAAAAAACTTAGTCTTAAATATGCAGAGAATAATATTTATAAAATTTTAAGTGCTTTTCCGTATTTTTCCATAATAAATATTTATAACTGGAAACCAAAAATAATATTAGTGCCTCTCATATTACTAGTCATTAAACCTAACACATTATTCATGAAGGAAACTACGTCCGCTGAGCAAATTAATTCTTTACGAAAAGCCTGCAGTGCGCTTTTCGAAAACATGATTCTTCACTATATATTTAAAAAAAAACTACTTTAAAATTTCCTAAAATTAAGGGTTGTTCTTAGAATAACAGTACTTTTTTGAAAATTTATATCTTGTTCTTTAGTATAAATACGTCTATCCTAAATCATATTTTTGATTTCTAAAAACGATTTATAAAATCATTACAAGATTAAATGGTCCCCATTTAGTTTGGTGTCATACACAGATGGTCTTTAAAAAATTGCGTATAAGAAAACGTACACAAATGTTTTATAGCATAAAATTAATGAGATGACATTTTCGACATCATCGACACGACACAAAATATTTTGAAGGCAGATCTCCTTTTTACATGAGACCGTGAAGGGATGTACCACCGCGGTGTCAGTTTCGGTTGCAAAACGGTGTTGTATAAAACTGTATTTTTATATAAAAATCCCTGTGATAAAAAGCAAGCTGTTTAATTTTTTTTCGTCAGATTTATGCTTTTCCAAATTTAAGTAAATCAAGATTCGGCAAAATATCTACACTGCAAAAATATGTTTCGTCACGCTGCAATTTATAAGTAGTTGCTGTTACCCGCGGCTTCGTCCGCATGGAATGGGAGGCATGTCCACGAGGTGCATTAAAATATACTTTACAATGTAAATGAGATGTTTTCATGTGTTATATGTCTATCAATAGACACAAACTTGAGCTTCGACAGTTACGAATTTCCATATCGACTTTCATCCCCGAGACGAAACACTTATAACGTTAAGAAATCTTAAATTTTGAATTATTTTCATAATTGTAAGTAATCAATGATCGAAATTCTGCATTAAAACTTGTTCTCCTCTCATTTATACTCCTTTAAACCACTGTACAATGAATAGACATGTCCACAGGATACAATTTTAGCTTATATGTCTTTTCTTGTAGTCATTTAAGTATGAACAATTTCCCAAAGGTTTGAGTAGTTTAGGTAATTCAACGGACAATTTCACCAGACAGAACATATTTCTTAAATACTATGGATAATATAGACATTTAGTAGATATTCACTAATCCAATATTAACTAGGAAAAATCCTCGAAATTTTTGTGATAACTTAAAAAAAAATATGTACACAAAATACTTATGTTTTTCAGAAGCTTGTCAAAATTTAACAAAAATTAGTGTATTATTGTGGTAGAAGATGAAAATATTTGGTATAATCTTTATATCTTTTACATTTGTACGAAATATGAACCCTGACCTCTTTCTTTGCCTACCGCCAAGATTGCTACAAGGAGTTAACATTAATTAATATATCCATGTAAGATACTATGTTTCTACACCTTAAGGTCAGACCTTTCCAACAGTTTTCTACCTTTACGTAATATATTAGGTATATTTAAAATGCAAGTTTACAAATAAGATGACTCTTTTAGTGCTAACAACGATAAATCAAACATGTCTACTTTTAAAATATGCTCGAATAATATTTTGTTAAACTAGTATATATATATATATATATATATATAATCAATTTCAATTTCTTTATACAGCTAAAAATCAGATAATCAAAACTGTTATCTTACAATAGTAAAGATTTTAAAGAATTAAATTATTAGTGGAAACAGCAAAAAGGAGCATGTGGGTTAGTCGATTGTCAAAATGATAGCACATAAAGTCGCTAATAATCGTTACAAAGCTTGTGTGTTAATCTGTTGATTTGTCACACAATTTATATAGACTGACGAAATAAAACAGTGGATTCAAAATTATTATATGTACAACACACCCCTAACCACGGTAGTAATATACATAGAAGATATTTTATTCATTGTATAAAAAACAATATTTCAATCAAATGTTTCGACGACTAATTTAATTATTCTAATTCTTGGAAAATCAATTCAGAAGTACGAAGATTAATTTAAAACCGTATATTTAAGCGTTTTTTTAACATTCATTAAATAAGCCTCGAAACTTTTTTCGAGACGTCAAATTACCCGATTTGACTCGTTTTCTAAATTGTGCAGACTTTTATTTCATTATTCGCAATCACGAATATTTTTATGAAAAGTAATCTTAATTTAAAATAAGATGGTTTTTATCTGATGGAAATGCTTATTACAACAATTTTCTTAAAAAATACATTTAAAGTTGTTTTCATTTTAAGTTAAGTTTTCATTTCATTCCAACGCTAGTTAAATTGTTATTATTTATTTTTACTATTTTTGTTTAGTAATAGCAAATCCTTTAGTAGTTACTTTTTCATATTTTTAGTATTATTAATGTTGGCAAATAATGATGTGTATATTTTAGTTTTGACTACTTTTTCTTAAATACTTTACTATCACTGTTCTTAAAATCTAGTTGACGGATATCCTGTCGTTTATGAAATAAGTGTGTGAGACTTTCGTATGAATACCACTCGTCTATTCGCAATACACAAACAAATTCTATGCTTAGTTGCTACCACCGCCACGTAGCTTATACTCTTCGGATAATGTTTTAGACGGTGAGGCTGGATAAAATATTATTCACTTTTCTCGAAGACCTTTCTGTCAACGACTACTACATCAACATGAGGATTGGTCGAAACCTCGAACGCCTATTAATTTAATGGGGCTTGTGACATCGCTGAATTCACAAACTGCAAAGAAGATCCCATAGTCTGTCGCATCTGTTCTATTATTATTTCACGTATTAATACTGCTAAAATAAGAAATCTAAATGTTAGTTAAAATTCTAGGACATATTTAAAATCTTTTACGGAGTTAGTTTTAACGACTAAACAGTATAACTTTCTAAACGATAAATGAACTCTCTTAACTTTTTACAAAAACTCAATCGTTTTCGGAATTCCATATCATCCATTTTTAAAAACAGGGTGAAATTAGAAGAAAGCCAGTAAATATTATTTTAAGAGATGAGTTCTTTAACGAAGTAAATGTTCTAAATTCTAATTGAGAGTCACAACGATTAATAATATATTTACTTTGATACAGTTTGCTAATTTTTGCCTTAAATGTATTGTGTTACTACTTCAAAATCTCTTTCTCCTTGCTATTTTCCCAAGTTATCATTAAGTCGGCTTCTTAAATATCCAGATTAACCTGAATAACAGTTGGCCCGAAAACTGATTGACAAAAACACAACAACCAAACAGATAAACTGCATTAGATGGGGAGATTAGTCGTCAGTAGATTTAAAGGCACTGATGTCCAATAACGGCTGCCAATGGACCGATTTTTTACAAACCCATTTAACACATGAAACATGTGCAGCCGATTGTGCCCGAACTAACCAGGAACCACTGAATCCACTACTCAACCTTAGCAATAATTATTTTCTGATGCAATTATTACCCTGAAATACTGAATGACTAAATTTTAACTTAACTCGATGGTGTTCTAAATGTATACAACGAATGAAGTTGAACAAATTTTGATTATAGAAAAATTTATATATGGACAGAAAATAATCATGCTCGTAAATATCCTAATTGCTTTCTATAACATTATTAATTAAATTTATTTTCAGTGTAGACTTATTAAGAATAAAGTCATAATTTATTCTTAACGTTAAATAAGCATGGGGCCTAATGATTTACCCGTTAAAATTTTTATTCTACAAAATGAATTTGCTTCATATAATTTTATTATATGAAGCAAATTCGTTTAGTAAATATTTAAACTACAGCTAAAACAGTAACATTCTAACATTCTGAATTTAATTTTTTAATAAGAATGTCTAAATCTAAAGATGAAATTGATAATGTTAAATCATTAATTAAAGCAAATTTTACTTTTAGGCAGACAAAAACTGCTGTAACAGATGAAAAATATTTTGTGTAACAAAAAAGGTGTAAAAAGGCAGAATAGCAATTAAAAACTTTAGCTTTCAATTTTGCTTAAAGAGACATAAAACACTTCTCTCCCGGGTAATATTTAAAAATGTATTTTTATGAAACAATGGATACGGCGTCGGCGTTTACCCTTTATATTTTAAATCCTTTACACAATATTCATAACTTATAAAGAATGAAAAAATATATACGGATTAAAATTTGTTAAGGTTGGGAGACTATTTAAAAACATCGTTATTATTTTTTTCTGGAATTTTCAATAGACCTATTCATAATAGAACGACAGTTTTAGACTGTGCTAATAAATATAACGGCAATTAATTCCTCAATTTCAGTGAAATTTAGAAAACCCTAGTGTAAAACTACATTGCTAGCCTTTTGAGAAATAACCACAAACCCATCATTCATCATTATCAGCCTTTATCAGTCCACTTTTATGCCGATAATGAGCCTCTTATAATGAACTCCACGACGCCCGATCTCCTGCCAAGACTTGAACCGGCAACGGCACTGATATCTGTATCCTCTAACTATCGTATTGCTTTAAATATACAAAAACCGACATAATATATTTTTGATTTCGCCACCGGCATTTTTGCATTTCAAATTTTTATCCGTTTGGCACATACCGAGCTTATAATATTTCAAGGTCTATTGGTTTTTATCCTTGTTTTTAGGAATCGATCTGTTTGGCCTGTATAATAGAGGTCACATTCACAATGAAAAGTGTACCATATTGGGTCTTACAGAGGGATATTGCACTACAGATGGTAAAATCTAACTTACCTTCTTTGGTTGCTTAAAATCATATTCAGTACTTGCGTAAATGCAAGAAAGTAATATAAAGTACTACCGACCCGCCCCGGCTTCGAGGGGAATATGTGTTATATATTCGGAATTTATAAATGATATTACATGCTATAGAATGTAATTCAATTATATTTTTATAAAGAGCCATATTGATCTATGTCAAATAGACTGCCTCCGTAGCCCGTAGTAGGAGGTCGTGGGTTCGAATCCTGTGGGGACTAAACAAATTTTTATTGTTGTTTCCTAGTCAGTTATGGCAATTTAGCCCGATCACCTAATTGCAAAAACAAGATGCTCCATGCGTCGAATGGGCATGTAAAAAGTCGGTCTACCCACCAACCCGCATTGGGCCAGCGTGGTGGGATACGACCCAAAATCCCCTAATGGATAAGTGTGCATTAGGGGAGGCCGTGGTATCCAGCTATGGACTATCACAGGCTGGCGATAGTGATGAAATGGACTATGTATTCACTTCATTGAATAGGATAAAAAATGGTTATCCTTAAGTGAAGATATTCATAATAACGATCTGTTTTGTTAACTTTTTTAAGGTGTACAATACTGTAGTACAGTGGTCTTCAGCCAAAGTTACATCTGAAAAAAAGAATTCAGATGTAACATAACATTTTGCTTTAAAATTACATTGTAATGTTTTGATTCTTTTCTCCAAATTAAGTTAACCGTTGTTTATTTTAATAAAACTTAAGTTTTATATTTTAATTGGTATGATCGTGCAACTCCTATTCTAAAATAAAACTTAAAAGAAGTAGTTAAAGATTATGAAGCTATCAAACAATTTAAACACAAATTACCAGAGCAAATGAAGACAGAAACGCTTTCTTAAGTGAAAATGAACTTTTCAACTATCTTCCGAGAGCATATCCTATTTTTTTACCTTTTTTTAACATGAATTACGATGGATGAAAATTTTGGATTCTTTTCGTTATATTCCTATATTACAATCTACTACATTAACAACTATCCATACATTCAAGTACTTAGTACTTTTCTCATAATTAAGATTAATTAAAACGAAGTCCCCGGCCGCGTCTGTATGTCAGCACAGATTTTCATGCGGTTTTCACTAATCGATAGAATGTTTTTTCCAAAAGCTTCAATTATATTATTTATAAAGTTTCTATGTACATTTAAGTAAAATATATTGATATTTATTAGACATTTCGGAAATAAAAAAAGCCGTCTGAGGGCTTTTAACGGTTATATACTGTTTGAAGTCGGTCATATTTTTTGGTTAAAATTTTACTTGATTTAATATTAACGTAAGACTAAGTGATTTTAAATGTGTAAGTCAATAATAAAATCAAGAAGATCTATTGCCAGGAGATAAAATTAGCAAAAATGAGCAAAAATCAGTCTAAAACAATCCCGCCCTATCTACTGAGTGTAGGGGGATGGTTAAAAATGTATTTATCTAATAAGATTTTGTATTACCTTAAAAACGCTTTTTGAAATTGTGTTATATCGCACATAATTCTATAAATATTAAAATTTTATGATAAATTTCGAATAGTAACTGATAAAATTCTGAATGTATAACGCGAAAAAAAATTTTGTACGGTTTTCAATCGCATTTTTCCTGAAAATGGGCCTGCGAAAAATTACAAGAACAATTTTGTGAAAAAATTTTCCAGAAATCTTTTTTGTCCAAAACTTTTTTCTTGCGAATACTTTTCAGATAAAAACAGGAATGTCTTGAAAAATTTTTCAAAATAGGATGCAACATCTTGATGAGAATTTATTTTACTATTATTAACATTTAGCGAATTTCAAAGTTCTTGTTTACAGCCGTTCCTGTTTCACCAGTAATTATTTTCCAAGTCATTTTATTTTGTCAGATGCACCTTTAATTTTGTTTTTATGTAGAGTGACTTCTGTCCAGCACACTTTTCTGAATGTTTTGGAGTTACATTAACATATGTCCAAAGGATTGATTGTGATTGTAAGTCTTTTCACTATATAGTTCATATAATCTTTGTCTGCTCTATGTATTCCAACTGTTGGCATTCACTGAAAGCTGCAGATCTTTTGATTTGACTGCTTTAGAAGTAAATATACTCTTAAATTCAGTTGTTATTAATTTAAATAATTTACTATACAGTATATCCGGTTTACTATTATAATGCAAATAATTAATTTTATTTATTATATTACTTCTAAACTTCTCAATACGTTTCCTATACATAGGAATAACCATTTTTTTGACAATATTTTGTGAGATCTATTATCATAAACAAAAAGCTAATTGTCACAATGATCAGATGATAACATATTAATGATGGATTTATTAATAGGGATACAATTTGTAAATATGTAAATATCTATACATATTGCTGAGGAGGCAGTAATTCTTGTTGCTTCAAGAAATAAGTTTAAAAGGTTATATGAATTTCACAATGATCTGAATCTAATAGTGGTGGTTGAACTATCTAGTAAATTTATGTTAAAATCACCACAGACTACTATATTTTATTAGATTCAGATAGTTTTATTAAAATAAGCTATGGTACCCCACTTTACATACATACCAGAAGTCAAATTTGAGGACAAACTGTCTATGGGATTACAAAACTGTTTAGTTAAATGCCTGTACTTAAATTATCATTTATTTTTAAACGTTTAAAACATTTTAAAAATTCAGTAACTCAGAAGAGTCTTACATAATTTCTCAAGCCTTGCAATAAGATCGCGTGCAACGATTCTTAACACTAGTCTATTGTCAACTGTTTCAAACAGCTTTAAATCAAAATGTATTGCCCTAATCTTCTCATTGGCTGATATAAAATAGTAGACAATGCTTCTTTCTCTTTAATCATTGTCTGAATGATAATTCATTTTATAAACCAGTTAAAAACTGTTATTATAGAATATATTTACAGTTTAAAATTATTTTGACTAAAACTTTTCT
The DNA here is from genome assembly GCA_029286875.1 of Lamproptera curius. NCBI lineage: Eukaryota > Metazoa > Arthropoda > Insecta > Lepidoptera > Papilionidae > Lamproptera > Lamproptera curius. The sequence goes on along the minus strand of JAGSMT010000201.1, from coordinate 484,901 downwards.
GTTTTAATGTACTTATTTTTGTTCTTTCTCGTTCAGAGAAATCAATCAAAACGTTTTGGATAAAGATTTAACACATGTACACATATAACTTTTAAAAAGTCATGTAAAGCAAACAGTTTTTCTATTATTTAAAAAACTCTTATTTTTTTAATAACGTTTTGCCTTGTTGATATGTGAAGTATACTACTTAAACTTCTTTATTTCATGGCCTACTTATTGAACTATTACATTGTTTTCACAAATTTACATATTTTTATATCAATTATGGTTCGTGTCGCTAGTCTAAGCACGTTATGTTATATATAGCTACAATTTCACCATTAAATTTACAATACACCACATAAAACCTGCCAAACTTGAGGTTTACGGAAATTAGGGTAAAACTTTGTTATAAACCTTATCATTGTTGTAAAATCTTTAGTACCTGTAAAACATGAAAAACATTTATGTAAACTGTTAGCTGTCTTATTTTTAAAAAGATAATGGAAGCAAGCCTGAACAATATATTTTTATTGCTCTCAATGTTTGAGTTCATTTTAAATGTCCATAACAAGTACACTTGATTAACAAGGCATAATTATTATTACAAGTTTCTAGATTTTAACATTTGTTATTAATTTACTTTATGCACTCAATATATTCGGTACATTTAAAAGTATTTAACTCGTACCAATTGCTTTTTAATCCAGTTATAAAATTTTTAAAGGCATATTTTTAAATCCGAAATTAATTTTCACTTTAACTTGTGTAAAGATGTATGTGGCTCTTAACGTTAAATTAAATTTTATTTTACAAGAAAATTTTAATAACACGTTATATACAAAAACATTAATCATTTTTAATAAGCAAGATGATATAATGTATATATATTAGCAAATATTATAATTTATAGCCTTGTTTATGATATGTTATGAAAATTGTAATTGCTTTTTAGCGGTTCTTTGATGTATCACATATCAGTTAAAGATGTGAGAAATGATTACTTATTTAGAAACCTCTTGTAATAATAAGATGTTTTCTACAACTGTACACAACTAACTGTAACTATATATAACTGTATTTCTATAAAGAGAGAAGCGTGTTACTGAATTTTTTTATCGCATACGAAGACACGCGAACTACATAATGGGAAGAGGTCTCCGACGCCGATGGACATCGTCAATACACGTGGTATCACCAACGTGCTGCTTACCGTAAGACATAAGATGTTAAATCTCGTTTACCTAGTAAATACGCTAGCGATTGTAACAAAAATATGGTTCATATTATAAAGCCCGAAAGTGTAGTGACAACACTTAGCAAGTTTTTTAATTAAACGAGCGACGGATTCTAATAAAAATATTGTAATAATAAGTAATCAATTAATTATTTTTTAAAATGTTTTCAACGTTTTGTTATTAAATTTCGTTTTTTTTTTTACTTTGCCGTATAGAGGATAACAGTTTAGGTAAAGACAAGTAATTATCTTAATGGTCCATTAAGTCGTGAAAACTTTTAAACCGTAGTAGACCGACAGTGCTTAAAACTATTCCTTGATAAATAAACGTTTTTTTTTATATTCCATTTATGAAAATTGATATAATTTAATGTCATTTGAGTGTATAACTTGTAAACTATATATATTAAGAAGGGAATCAGTGATTGTTTTTCCACTTAAATACTACGGCTTTAAAGCCTGAAGCTATCAGTCTTCGGCCACCTATCTAAGTTGTGTAATTAATTAGGATCGGAACAGAGTTTGTCACTGACTCCACGTAAATAGCAATTTATTAATCCAATTGCTTCCGTTAAGCTCACTAAGACAAGGATATTATTCAGCTAAAAATGTGTTCGTGTTTGGAAAAGCTAAAACATTCTGAACTCTTTTATAATATAGTTTAGACCATAATGGTTATTTTGAAATATTAAAGGATTTAAATGTTTTTATTAATTCGGTGTATGTTGTGATTTCTACATTTGAATTTTGTCAACACATGAAAACTACGTTTTCCTCAACAGAATGTTAACTTACGAGCTAACCCTAATGAAAATTTGACACAGATAACTAAGACAATAAAAATAGGCTTTTTGATTGTTTTGTTACTCTAATGTTAATCTTAGAGAAACAAAGATTTACAACCATAGCTTTTATTATTGTGACATTAAACATTTTAGTGTTTTCAACAATAGAAGAATCTAGGTTCCAACAGAATAATTGAGCGTTTCAACTTAATGATATCTTTATCATTGCAGTATCAATAGAAATAAAATGCAGCTTTCTTGTAAATACTAGACCATTTTAATCTTAGCTAGAGATATCATGATTAAACCAACTTTTGATTTTGCAGAATACACTTCAGTGCTTTTAACAAAGAGAATTACTGAATTTCATAGCATTACTTTCATTAGAGTAACATGTACAATGTTGTCACTTCACCTGTAAACTATGACCATTATAATATAAGTATCTGAGGATGACCATTTATTTATACCCATCGCAATGCTTTTTAATCACGATGGTTTGAATTTCATAACTATTCAGACTAGAGTAACATTGACTACAAATATTGTCCTACTACCGAAGATTCAGCTGGTGTGGTCAAGTATATCAGTCTATTCTAAACATCGTTATCTTTAAATTCTACATTCATTGTCATGGTTATATTCATATCAGATTGAAACATTGAATTAAATCGACTTAGCTAAAACCAAGATTTCAGTGATGTCAATTTATTTATTTATTTATTTGTAATCGTTTGTAAAACATAATTAAACATGTTATTAAATCGACTTAGTCTAAAAACTTAAATCAAAGTTTCAAAGATCTAAAATATGACATTAAGTAAATTAAAAAAAGACTATTAAGTTATTTTGCGCCTTTAATATTGTTAATTGAGATCTCTGAAAAGTTGTTTTTAATTTTAGACGAACCCTTAACCTTTGTCAGAATATCGTTTACAGACTTAGGAAATGACTGATTGTGGTGATATTTAGTTCCTTCTGAAAACAGTTCCAGGTGATAAATCCGAGATATAATATTATAGGTAACGAGGTGTTAAAGTATTACAATCTAGATAGTCCTAGCACCTGGCACTCATATGCAATCAATTTAATCGGAAATGCCCCTGGTTGTACTATTGTCGACGAGCGGTCAAGAGCTTCCTTACTTAGCCAAGATTATTAGAAGGAGCAATATTGTCTATATTTATAATTATACATTATCTATACGCATAAATACGCCAAATATATCATTATTTTAAATTAGGAGCCATCAAACTTAATTTTCATGATTGTGTAATCATGAAGATTAAGTTTTCATGATTATGTTATTAAATTATATGTATACATTATATGTACAAAATTCATACAGAAGACTTTCTAATATTTGTCCAACAAAGTCATTTAAATTATAACAAATCAATTTTTAACACTTATAGAAATACAATTGAATTATTAGTTACTTTTAACCTTTTATTGCTATTACATTTTTTTTCCTTTTCTTTTCATAAATCTCTGCAAAAAATTGAAATATTTTAAAGCAGTATTCATTTTGCGAGCCTTGAAGTGTTCATTATAATTTAGATAAGTATCCTAAACAGAGCAATTTATTATAAATGCTAGACACATTTTATTTGTTAGCCTATTTATAAAATTATTGTAGAAAAAAAACATTAATTGTAAAACTTTTAATGATTGCGATATTTAGTATTCATTTATTTTCAACAGCACACATTAAGAAGTTTCCAAGCCTTTTCGCTAATTACTTTTTGTTAAGAACATGCTTGTTACTGTCAAGTAAACTAAAATTTTATAACCGAATCAAAGGAGTATTCTATTAAGTCTTATATTCGGAGACAGGAGAAGCCGCTAATATTGAATTAAAATCTACCTTCCTTACCGTATTACCCTTTGTCGTACACAAAGGGTATTGTTACAAAATTTTACTATAATTTTAATTTACGAAAGATAAGAATCTTTTTCAAAGCTTTTAGATACATATTTATATGTTATGTGTAAAGAGTTCTGTGATCCGGTTTGAAGTCACCAAGGGTAATTATTAGTTAAATGAGACAATCCTTTAACTTCTTAGAGCAGAGAGCGGACTTGGAAAAATAGTTTTTTTATGTACATTTTAGTGAACATTTTAATAAGATTTTAGCACAGATCATTTTAATGTAAGTACAAATAACATGATATTAAAAACACGCTATGTGAGTAATATGTATATGTGAGTACGCAATGAGTGTGAGCAATAAAATATGAATTCCTAAATTTAGGAATTCATTATTACTTGTTTTATTTTGTATGTAGTGCGCTCATTTTTTCATTTTCGGCTTCTAGTTTAAAATCAAGGAGAACCTTAAAATCACAAATAAAAATAATTTCGAAGCAATCTGAACATACGTATTTAAATTAAAATAAAAAGGTTGTTTTATTACTTACTATTAATATCTAAAAAATAAAGACCGATTGTTTTTTTATTCTGATTATAAATAATAAAAAACTATGTCATAATCAAGGTAATTCGAATTCTCTTTACATAAATTATAAAAAAGCTTCGTTTCAATTTATGAAGACTCGGATTCCCGGAAAATGTATTTGAATAACGAATGTGCGCCCCATTGTCAAAAGTAAATTAGGCTGCCTCAGGTTCGTAGAGTTTGTAAGCCATTGAACTTGTTTGAATACAGAAGCCATGTAAACTCAAACCTTCCAAATCTTATATAAGCTATTAATATAAAAAACTGTTTTTTTGTGGTTTATCGAAAGTAGCTTATATTAAAATATAATTAACTTTATGTCAATAATTAAAAGAAACTTAAAAACTGAAAATAGGTAAATCGATGTAGGAACATAATCTTTGGAACTGAAAAACCGTTGTGTTTTATGAATACATTAGTTTATAAATATAATCATAATCATTAAAGGAAGGAACAAAAGTTCTTCTCGAAATATTTAGTGATGTTCTAATCTAAATTAAGCAACTATACGCAACGTTTTATGAAATTTAACTAAATATTACTTAACAATCACGGTATTAAAGTTTTAAAATTACAAACGTAAGCGACCAAAATATACAAGGAATAATAAATGAATCATATTAACTTTTAAAAACATTGTACAGTAACCGTACCTTTTATGTCAAGACAATCGGCGAGATTAAAACAGCTTTTACCTCTTTTATATAAAATCCGTCATACACGAGTGTACAGGGCTTACATTTAACCTCAATAGCCTTTGTAAACGGACAATAAGAGGTATGTCGTGAAATTCCAGTTATATACTAAATATGTGAATATATGAATTATTTTTAAGACTGAATTCTTATTAAATTTCTACACTCGGGCAAAACAAATTTTCTCAAATATCTTTGGAACACTGGCAAGTATTTATATAACATCCTATAGTTACCATAATATTATATGCATCTCCAAAATATTGTAGGGCTAAAAAAATACGAAATTGTGCTTTATCCTATATAAAGCCACTTTTGTATGCTAAAGGACTTGCCTCAAAGTGCATCATGTCATGAATTTGGTCACGTCATTATTCGTCTAGGACGCTACACTTAGCTCTTGAGTTTTAATAAGCTTATGTAGGCCACGTTTGTAAAAGAACTATCTGTTTGACAATTTTATAATATCAAACCAGCTAATACACTATATTACACTATTACATTAATATCTGAATGGTCCTTAGTGTGTGTGTTAAAACAACATGTGTGTTAAATTGAGAAACGAAATGTTTCTCAATTTAACACACATGTTATCTCTATCATTTACTAAGAATACATTCAATATTTTTTCTGGGGAATAAATAAAATATCTCCTATTTATTTAAGTCTCAAAAATAAGTACCACGAAGCATCATAAAACGTGTTATACAAATCAGCGGTGGGGCTCAGTACCTGCGGCCAGCTCAGCCGCGGGGAAGCTCAGAGAAACCTGGCAGGCCTGTGGTGCAAGGTCGGCCGTGGAGGAGGCTGCTTCTCTTTTCGCTCTAGTCGTGGGAGGCGACATTCGGCATGATGTCGACGATCTTTTCTCTTTCTGCGGCCGAACGGTGTTAGTGGCGGAGCCCAACACCAACGCTGCCGCTGGGATCTAAAAGTCTTGTCCCTGAATGGAATTATTGGATGGCTTTGATCTCCTGACTCCCATGGCTTCTGATTACCAGACTCGGGGGAGTCTGTTACGTATGTATAGGGGCCGAGATGAAAGGCGCGTTAGTTCGCGACGCGACCAAACCAGGTGACCGTAGGGCCAAGACGGAGCTGCTTTGGCGGCTAGCGCTGGAGGGGTCATAGAAGACAGCCAAACAGTTCCTGTGACCACATCTTCAAGGCGCCAAGAAGGAGCAACGTAGTGGAATGCGTAGGCATTTCCCCACGGTAAAAAAAGGGATTTCCTCCCAACGTGACTTAGCTTATTTAACCTAGAAGGTCTGGTTAGTTACCCGCCGACTGATTTTTGGCGTTGTTACTTATTTCGCCCCATTCACGGGACACGTGTAGGATGAATCTAGGAAAAGAAGATAAGTCTTAGTAAACTAATCTTTATTTAAATAATACGTTATAACTTAAATCGCGTTAGCTTGGGGAATATCCATTAAGAAGAAAAGTCAGACAAGGTACAAAAATATTGATGGAAACTCAGCAAAATATTAATAAAATTAAATCCTCACCTTCATAAGTTTAGCAAAAAAATGCAAAGGTCCAAATTTTAAGTTACGTCTAAAAAAAATCATTTTATTTTTAATATAAGCACAATTTCAATACATCGTAACGTAAGCAGCATTATGTAGATTTATACCAATATTATAAATAGTAATATTTTGTTTGTTTTAAATAGGCTGAAATATTGCTGCTAATGAAATATTCTTTTGTAATATGTTCTTTTGTAAATATTCTTGAGTAATACAGACCACTCACCATTTCAGGATAATCTTTTCAAATATCTAAAAATAACGCGGGCAGATCCATGGAGGGATTGTGTAACTAGTAATAAAAATGAAACTAAGTAAGGCTAATTAACATGTAAGCAGAAGCAATATTATAAGATGTTTGTTATAAATTTAAGAACGCCCACGTGGTCTCGCTTTCCTAAATCATGTTATGAACGATAAATCAAAATCTTTTGATTTTACTATAATTAACATGGTATTAAGGTTTATTACAATAGAAATGAACATAAAAATATATGAACATAAATAACAATTTTTCACCGACTCCACACAAGAAGGACCTTCTTTAACGGAGCTTCTTAATTTAACGGAGCAAATAGTAACATACTTAAAAAAATAAGAAAAAGTTTTTTTTAATGTTTTTAGGTATAACATAATAATGATCAAAATCAAAGTACTAGGAGTGGAGCGGTGCATGGCGTGCATTAGGGGATGCCCATGTCCAGCAGTGGACTAACACTGGCTGATGATAAAATTTGAAACCACTGACTTACTAAAACGACTACCAAAGTTGGTCTTGTCATCCGGGGCCGACTTTTTACATGCCCAGCCAACGCACGAATCATCTTACTTTTCAGACAATTGGGTGGTCAGCCGATATAGTCGTAACCAACCTGAAAACAACGATGACATTTTTTTTCATTTTATAAATATATTTATATCCATTACTTTTATAATAAAAAATTAGGCTAGGCCACAGAGGCGGTGATATTAAAATTAGTGTACAGAGGCGGTGATATTAAAATTAGTGTACAGCTTATTAACATGTTGTACGCAAAATATAATTTACTGACTTTCTTAATAGAGTTCTAACAATCTTTAGCAAAAAACATATGGAGGAAAATATCTTTAGAAATTTTGTAAAAGTTTAAAACTCTTTTATGAAAAGGTGAAAATTATCAAATCTTTCTAAAGGCGGAAAGCTAACGTATCTGTCAACAACATAAAAGTAAAGAGCAGTTATTATTATAATGCTCAAGAAAGCTGCATTTTATTACACGATACTTTGAAAAGTAAAGTCAAATCAGTTTAATGGTGCGATGAAAGTATTTCATTACTTTATTTTATACTTAATGGTTGGATTATTACTGAGCTCTTTAATTTTATTATATTATTTGTATTATATTAAAGACCAAAATTCAGTACAAAACAGTATTTTAATCTGTCTAGAGTGTTTTTAAAACGTGACATGTCAACAATTGCTTACAAATAATTTGGGTTCTATTGCTTGCTATAAAAAAATATTAAAATTATAATATATAAAAATTTCGACTATATTTTTGATCTTTTTGCTAACCCTTCTGTTTTTATATATTAAATTAAAAGAAAACTAGTTTTATGCTAACATTTCCTTTAATCAATACTGAAAGTTATAATTTTATATGATACGAGTATTACTTTTAGATCTTTTTGATCGATACGACCTTATAGCACGTTTACGTATATATTTTAAAAACGATAATGGACATCATCTTACGCAGTTTGGTTTTTCACCGGCAGGGCGTATTATACTTTCTATCAGGTTAACATTCTATTCGTCTTGTCGCTTAATTAAACTATATTCACACGCGCTTAGAATTAAAACTGCAGTTAATCTGTATGTTTTTAATTTTAGCTTTCGTATAAAATACATGATTCTTTACGAAAGCATACACAATCAAGGCAATGTTATGTTTTACTTTTCGTGTTTTACGGTCACTATCCAAATCACTCGAGGTCAGACCACATAAACGGCGGCTTGAGCACGCACCCGTAAATTTACCTAATGCTTAAATCTTGTTTTGGTATTCATGCAATGTGTTATGGTTATATTAAGATCATTTAGCAACGATACAATTGGTAGGTAATATATAATAATGACAGAGGGATATAATTTGCCCGAGACTATTCTAAAGACTAAATGCTTCGGAGGTCGTTCTCAAGACCATAGACTGGATGTGGCAAAAACATCAATAGCGAATACCTTACACTCCTCCGTTTTGCCAACGATATTGTTTTAATGGCTGAATCGTTAGAATGCTTGCAGGATATGTTGCATAGCGTAATTGAATCCTCCCGACGCGACGTGTTGGTCTTGCGATGAAATTTGGAAAGACGAAAGTCATATTCGGCGAACATATTCTCCCGGGGCCCATCTATGTTGATGGCGTTACTCTCGAAGTGGTCAATCAGTATATATACCTCGGGCATATATAGCAGTCGGCACGACACAGCTTTATGAGGGTAGCCGATAGGAGGGTTCTGTTGGGTTAAGCAGCATTTAAGAAGCTAAGCCACGTTTTTATGTCGCCGCCGATACCGCAATGTTTAAAGACGAAAGTCTTCAATCAATACATTCTCCCCGTGATTAATTACGGGGCCGAAACGTAGTCTTTGACTGTAGGACTAGTCCACAAGTTTGCCGTTGCTTAAAGCACTATAGAACGCGCTATGCTTGGAGTTTCTTTGTCGGACAAAATTCGTAATGAATTAATCCGGCATAGAACTAAAGTCACCGACATAGGGAAAATAATTAGCTCGTCGAAGTAGCAGTGGGCCGGTCACCTAGTCAGAAGAACCGATGGTCGATGGGCCATGGTTCTGTGGTAGAGGTCACGTTGGTCGACCCACCCGAGGAGGGATGCCGATCTCCATGCAGTAGCCGGTTCAAGTTGGCATACATTAAAAATGCCTGTTTCCAGCAATGGACGCATAAAGGGTGCTAATGATGCTGATGAAATAACCTATTCAAAGGCCATTTCTGATTAAACATCTCGCATACAGTGATAATAACTCAACATTGATTCTCCTGTTCCAAGATGAGAATCGGTTTCCGTGTAATGGAAAGAAGTAAAAGTGATTTTTGAGAGAGATTTTTAACTTAGGTTCTTGCATGAATCTTATCACAGCATGTGTATAGAACACTAAAAATTTATTTGATTTAAAGATTTTTGTTACTTAGAAGCTAACAAATATAAACTGACTACAAATTCTCTGCAACCAAGTTAGGAGTCAAGTCATTTCTTCGTTATATTTTTTTTTTCATAACAATTTTAAGGTGACTATTCATACCTCAAGAAAATATAAAAGTAACCTCAGTCAAATTACTACAAAAGTTTCCATGATTTATATATAGACATTGTTAATTTAGACGGCAAGGGACTTGCAACGTATTTTTAGAGGTACTCCATCTGCCCAGTTTTTCCAAGTTATCATTATGTCGGCTTCTATCTCATCCAGATTTAGCTGAATAACAGTTTTTACGCAGAGTGATTAGAAATTGACATCCACAACTCAAAAGGTAAACTCCATTCTTATATGAAATAGATACCCAGTTAGTCAGATACCCAGGTATAAATCTGTCTTATTTGCGGAGGTTTCTATTAATACAGGTCATAATACAGATTATTTCAACGAAGATACGTTTTATAAATAAAATACTGCGCGTTAATAAAATGCTCCTATGTTTTATAAATAAAATATTGATTGATTGATAGATTGTAGTTCATGTTTTGACATATTAAATAAAAACCATATGTATGGTAGTAAAGCAATAAATTAAAGTTCATGGACGCGCGAATTACTCAAGTAGATAGTTGAGATATTTGCGCCTAAATCAATTTTCACTGTATTTCTATATAACAAATAAATTTTAAGTTAAATAAAATGCTTCTAGCCAATACTGATAATGGGGTTTCAACTAAGACACCTGCGCTCATTTTAAACTTTACAGTTGTATGTGCATAGCCCAAAGGCTAAAGAAGGATGAGGAAAATATTAATAGAATATATATCTAATGCTGTCGAAGAAAATATATGACTGTGAAGGGACACTTCAAACGTCGAATCGACTAATTGATCGTTTTACTTTAGGTAAGCGGGTTACTTTTTTTTGACTCGGATGTTATGCTTCCAGACTCTTGTCTTTGATAAGCTTCTTCTTACACAGAGTTCGCGGGAAGCTTCCGTCCCCACAAACTAGATGGCCAACATTTTCTAAAAATGAGGGCCACACGTACAGAAGGTACGTGGGTTAGGCATTTGTTTATATCTCCTAAGGATCGTCTACAATCGGTTTACGAACCGGGACGCCGACGGTCTGGCAACTGTATTAATCGGTGGCTGGGGGCGGTGAGAACCGCCCTGAAACGCGGGTGTATCTAGTGTACGCGGTATGTGTGTTCGTAAACGAGGGCGAACTACAGTGAATGGGTGCTATCCCTACTCGTGTGGTGTGTAGGGTCTGATGTCGGGACCCCCATTGGGTCCGGAGTCTCGGCGACCCCTTCCTCGTCCAGGTCGAGGAGAACGTTTCGTGGTCTACGCTTTTGACTAGACGCGTTTGGATCGGCCATATACGTTGCTGCTTTCACCTGCAGAGGGTTACTGTGGTTGACTACTTTACCTATATGTTTGCTTGATGAGTTAACTTTTGAAGTGCTCGCGGAGTGTCGGCAATTTGCAGTCGTTGTGTAAATCTACGTTTCGTTGGTACCACTGCGCCCCGGTGGCGCGGCGAATGAATTTATTTTGTACTACTTTTAGTTGAAAAACGCGAAGAAGAGAGCGAAAACTTGGCATGCATAAGCCATGATTAGTCGTATACATACCTTGTACAATAGAAGTTTATATTTCAACGACGTTTTACTGTGAGAATTCGTTAGGTGTTAGTCTGGTCGAAGTGAACAAAGCCTTTCTCCTAGCGTCCTGAATATGACTTTTGAACGACATGTTGCAGTCAAATTTCACACCTAGGTTTGGCCTTCCTTTCCCATGCGATCGGTTGGCCGTAGAGTTTTAGTTGACCTAGTGTCTGGTGTCGACCAGCGCGTAGCCTTATCCTGACGCCTGGGTTGAGGACCGGGGGTATCGTGTAATCACGACGTTATCTAGACCGATGAAAGTGTATTGCTACACTTTGATCGGGATTGACGTCAATTCTCCATTTACAAAACCATTCGCCTAAACGATTGATCGCTTTCTGCAGCTTTTTAAAGATATAATTTGGTCTTAGCGACGAACAATAGAGGGTGGTGTCATCGGCGAAAAGTGCCAGATTGACATCGTCGGGCTTTGGAATGTCGCTCGTGTAGAGCGTAAATAATAGAGGTGATAGGACCGATCCTTGAGGGACGCCCGCTTGGAGCGGTCGGCTCGTGGACAGGGTGCCCTCGACTCGATATCGAAAAGATCAATTCGACAAATAGGCTTGGATGATGTGAACCAGCCTGTCCGGCACTTTGAGAGTGTACAGCTTGTAAATGAAGCAGTTGTGCCAGACTTTGTCAAATGCCTTTGCGACATCGAAGAAGACGGCCCCTGTGATACGGGGTTTAGATTGATGAAGGCCATTCAGAATGAATTCCTTCAGGCGATAAATTGTGTCGGGACACGAGGGCTTCGGACAAAAACCGAATCGCTCGTCTGGGATGAGGTTATTGGAGAAGGCGTGGTTTTTCAACCGGAAGAAATTTATGCGTTCTTAAAGCTTGCCCAAGCAATTGAGCAAGCTAATTGGACGATAACTCGTGGGTAGGTTAGAGGGTTTGTTCGGCTTGGGAATACCGATGACGATGGCTTGTTTCCAGGCATCAGGAAAAGTATAAGTTGATAGTAAAATATTGAAAATGTTAACATATACACAGACAAAGGGCCTGGCAAGTATTTTAGAGTTCTATTTGAGATACGGTCTGGGCGAGGTGCCAACCGGGATTTAAGACCCTTAATAATATCGCGGACCTCCTCCGGGGTCACTTGGCTTTAAATTATTGCCCTCTGGTGGTAAGGCAGCCCTAAGTTCGACTAGACGGTCCACCTCCGATTGGTGGGCCGCGTCGGCGTGTGCCCGAGATGACTTACATTGCTCTTCTAGCGTATCGGCTAAGAATTCGGTCTTTTCGAAGTCATCGAAAGCTAACAAGCCCCCCGGTTGGCTTTGATAATGGCGGCATGGCGTCGCGGGGATCCGACTTCATACGTCGAGCCAACTGCCAATAGGCAGTGTGCGATGGCTGTAAGTCCTCCGTAAGACCTAACCACGATCCTTTGCGGTGTAATTCTATCCTGTCTCTGACCTCTAACTGTAGTTTCCTAAAGCGAAATCGGTTTGACTCGGATGGATAGCGATAAAACGCCCGCTTGAGTGTATTTTTCTCTCTTATCAGATATCGAATACTGAATGACAAGCCAAAGCTGCGGTCACCCGAAACCTTGACTGTCCTTTCGGAGTTGTCGATGGCTGAGCAGATATGCGTTGTGATACTGTCGATGGCAATATAAGCTTTGTCTACACTATCAATAACCTCCGGTAGGTTAGAGCAACTTTGGGGGTCCATAGCCATGGGTTTGCGTTTAAGACAATGCCAATTTGTTACGGTTTTGGTCGTAGGGACCGCACCGGCGCCTTGGCCCAATTTGAATAAGACCGGCAAGTGGTCAGAGTCTAACTCACAGAGTGCCTCTATCGATACGACATCGAGCGAGACGTCTCTAACTAATAGCAGGTCAAACAAGGAGACACATGGTGAAACATGTGACCCACCCTTTACGGCGGAGGAGCTGAAGTGGTCGGCATCTAGCTTCAACCCTAAGAAGGCCCCTGGACATGACGGATTCACCGCAGACATATGCCTGGCCGCAATCACCCTGTCCACCGATCTCTTCCTGGCGATCGTGAACGCCTGCCTTCGCCTCTCACACTTCCCTCAGAAGTGGAAGGAGGCGACGGTGGTGTTCTTGCGAAAGCCGGGGAGGGCAGACTACACGCATCCTAAGTCCTACAGACCCATTGGTCTTCTGCCAGTCCTGGGAAAGATCTTCGAAAAGATCCTCATGCGACGTATCAAGTGGTACGTCGTACCGGCCACCAGTATAAAGCAATACGGCTTTATGCCACAGCGATCTACCGAGGACGCCCTCTATGATCTAGTGAAATATGTCGAGAGACGGTTGGTCGAAAAACGGCTAACCGTCGTGATATCACTGGACATAGAGGGCGCCTTCGATAATGCCTGGTGGCCGGCCATACGATGCAGGCTGGCAGAGACCAAATGCCCGGTGAACCTGAGGCGACTTGTAGATAGTTATCTTCAAGATAGAAAAGTGCGCGTCAGGTTCGCCGGAGAGGAATATGAGAGGACTACCACGAAAGGATGCGTGCAAGGGTCAATCGGTGGCCCAACTTTTTGGAACCTGCTTCTTAACCCCCTTCTGGTAGAGCTTGATGGAAGAGGCATTTTCGTACAGGCTTTCGCGGACGACATTGTTCTGGTGATTTCCGGGGATCGAGCGGTAGAGGTCCAGGAAGAGGCCAACGCGGTCCTCGCACGTGTGCAGAACTGGGGTGAGCGAAATAAACTAAAATTTGCGCCAACAAAGACCAAGGCAATGCTCCTAACAAGGAAGCTAAAGTACGACACCCCGGTTCTGCGCATGGGCGGGGAATACATCGAAATGGTCCAAGAGATAAAGGTTCTGGGCCTTACAATAGACAACAAGCTAACCTTTAATAGCCATATTAAGAATGTCTGTTGTAAGGTCCAGAACATCTACAAGCAAGTAAGTAGAGCGGCCAAAATCCACTGGGGCCTGAACCCGGAGATCACCAGGGCAATCTACACCGCTGTCGTAGAGCCGGTCGTCTTGTATGCGGCGAGCGCCTGGGCCCCAGCGACCAATAAGGTCCAGGTCCGGCGGCACCTTAATATGGTGCAACGTGGCTTCGTGCAGAAAATTATTAGGGCATATCGGACGGTATCGCTGAACTCGGCCCTTTTGCTCGCTGGGATACTTCCTTAAAGGTAAAGAGGGCCGTTCTCAGCGGAGATTGGAGACCGGAACTCGAGCGTCCGGTGCCCTACACCAAATTGCCACACCCGAGAGAGCTGGTAGGGCTAGAGTTCGTCTGCCTGGGGGGTGGTGAAGAAGTCTCCCAAGAAAGCTCCACCATAAATATCTTCACGGATGGAAGCAAAATTAGCGGTAAAGTTGGAGCGGCATTGTCCATTTGGGACGGTGCCGCCGAAACAAGTAACAAAAAACTAAAATTGGGAGACTTCTGCACCGTCTACCAGGCTGAACTGCTGGCCCTCCGTAGAGCCATCGGGGTGGCACTCAAAGATCCTGCACGGAGCTACAACCTATATAGTGACTCGAGGTCTGCCCTAGAGACACTACGTAGTAGTGACTCTCTACACCGCCACGCGGATTAAAGACGACCGGACTATGAAAATGCGGTTTCATTCGTCAAGAGGATTCTTCGGCAAGAGTCCATTGACGAATGGAATCGGCGCTACACAACGGAGCCAACAGCCTCGACCACCAAGCTCTTCTTCCCGAACGCGATCGATGCGCACCGCACCATAAGGAGGTTGGAACTCGGTCCGCAGCTGGTGCAGGCTCTGACAGGGCATGGGGGCTTTGCGGAGTATCTGCATCGCTTCAAATGTCGGGATAACCCGGCATGCGAGTGCGATGGGGAGGCTCCGCAGAGTTCCCAGCACCTTCTCACCGAGTGCCCGATGTTCGGGCGGGAGAGACAGAGCCTGGCACTGGAGATAGGGCAAGTAGTAACTATAGCAAACTTACCACAAATAGTTTTCAAGCACAACACAGCCTTCACTAAATTCAGCAACAAAATTGTAAGTAGCATAAATAAGAGAAATAGCACTTAAGTAATATTAGTCATATATCATAAGAATATATGTATTTAATATTAGTAATATAAATAGAAGTAGGTTAATGTGTAGTAATAAGAAATGTAATTATAAGGTAATGTAAGCAAATTTTGAAACATAAGAAAATAGTGTAAAATGTACAAGAAGAAAATAAGTAGAAAGTAAGAAATTGTAAGAATATGTTAAAATGCCTAGGACTGAGTAATAGTGTAAAAGTGCTAATATAGAAAGTGCAAAAACTGAAACCGTAAAAGAAAAAGAAGAAATAATAAAAAATTAGAACTGAATATATATTAAGTGAAAATAGTAATAGAGATAAGTACAAAAGAACATGTACAAAATAACTAAAAGAGCAGTACAAACAATAAAAGAGCTAATCCAGGTCCCTGATCCACCACGTCAGGGAAATATGAAAAAAAACTAATAGCAGGTCTATAGTGCTAGGAGCGCCTATGCCTAAGTCTGAGTATCCAGTTGGGGTCCCAGAAGCTATTATATTTATGCTGAGTGGCTCTTCGAGTCCCAGCAATTTATTGCCATTTGTGTTTGGCGTAATGCAATTCCAGTGGGGGTGTTTGCTATTTAAGTCGCCTGCGATAATGGTTGATGGACCTAGGCCGAGAAGCAACTCTAGGTCGCATCTAAGTAACTTCTTAGATGGGGACAGGTACACGGAAATAAGTATAAGCGGCCTATGGCCGGTGAGTGCGATCTGACATGCCATCCCCTCTAAGTTAGTTAATGTAGGTGTTTCTAATGGTGCGATATGGAGTGACCTTTTGTAGTATATAAGTGTACCACCCAGCGGTCCTGACAACCTATCGTTTCTAATAATGTTATAGCCACTGATTCTAGGATTGGCTATTGACGGTTTTAAAAAAGTCACTTGCACTAGAAATATGTCTATACTATAATCGTGCAAGTATTTCGCGATTTCGGATCGCTGCTTCTTAAGGCCGTTCGCGTTAAAGTACGATACGTCTAGGGAGCGCGGTTTTACCCTACCTAAGTTGGTAGCCATCCTATACGGTTAACCTACTTGTTTATGACTGTTTCGGTTCTTATTTAAACTTGCTTAGTGCGTCTAAGATTTCGCCATGAGCGAGCAAGACGTTTAATTTTTCCAATTGGGCCGATTGCCAGGATAGCATTTTAAAGTCCAGATCGTATAATTTGGACATGTTTACGGTTTGCGCGAATTCGAAATATTTCGCGATAACATCAACGGGTGACGGACGGATGTAATTACCGGACCCTTTGTGTGACGCGTTTTGCGCGGCAAGCGCAGGTGCGGGTTTATTGCTCGCTATTGTGAGACTCACCCGGTCGGTTCCTTTATTAATTGTTGCCACAGCGGTCTAAGGCGCGGTGGCGGCTTTTTCTAATTGTTACAGGCTTTGTCCATGCACTAACTGCCGGTGCAGGTGCAGGGACATAGGTAGTTTTAACGACCGCGGAATTCGCGGAACGTGCGGCAGATGGCCGAGTCTGTCTTTTGGGTGCTCTTGAGCAACCCCTATAGCTGTAGCCGGGTGACCTACATCATCGCAATTTGCGCACGCGCGCGGCCCGACCGAATCTTAGGGCCTAGGGCACTCCGGAGAGCTATGTTAGCCGGCGCACTTCACACAACGCGCACGAGCGAAGCAGTTTAGCGTAGTGTGTCCGAAATGTTGAAAGGGTTACTTGCACACATTGTAAGGAAATAACAGTATACAGTTGAAAATATTTCAAACTTTGAGCATGCATGCAGAAAAATGGAATAAAACCTTTTTCATAGATTGTAAAAAAATCAAAACGCTAGTTAAAAAATGTATTGTTTTAAAAAATTATATTAATAAGTTGTCACTATCTTTTACTGACACAGACGCTACCTATAATTTTAAAAAGATTGACTATTTTTCCAAATCTCATAAATTTTATTGTCAATGTACTTCAACCATCGAACATAGAAAAAACTATTTTGTCGCTTACACACAAAACGAGGGCAACTAATTAAACGCTCTAATTGGTGCATTTGTCCATGTGTGATTGCGGGTTCTCGGAATGGGCTAGGTAATTAGGTGCTTGGGATGGATAGGTTTCATTTAACCTTTCGTTTATTTTATATCTGTAAGATAAAACAAATAACAAAAAATGAGTAAAGTCAAATATACATACAGAAATTTATTCATTTCACAGTCATTCTTTAAGCAAAGAAAAATAAAAAAAAAATAGTGTATGTCTTTAAAAATTCTTAGAACTTATTTTTATCAAATGTCCAACTGCTACATATGTTTACTACGGTAACTTTAACTACTGATACCTCAGATATTCATAAAAATTTGCTTTTGGGGCACAGAAAATAAACATGACGTATTAACATATGTAATGTCCTCCTAGTCGGCTGATCTTCATCGGAGATCGGGCAACAGCGCTTTTAGAATAGGATATTATAGTTCAAGTATCTCTGAGTACCTGGCCGGCACCCAGGTTCCTCTTAGCTTCCCCACAACTGACCAAGCCGCAGGTTAACCCCTACCGCTACGACAAATTGAGAACCTGTTGGAGGAAAGTACTCCAACCCAACCAAACCATTACGTTAGATTTGATGGACCGAAAATCTTTGCGCAAGTACATCACTTAGAACTTTTTGAATTCTTCTGAATGGTTGATTGCACTTCTTTTGAATGGTTCATGAAACGAAAGAAATTAAAACTTGTCCTTATTTCATTTCCGAGTTCAAGCAGCTCGAAGGTCTACTTGGTGTTCATGATGATGGGGTTGTAAAGACAAGAATATTATTCCCCAAATATCTAAATATTTTAAAGTCCTAAAGACTATAATATAATCTGTACAAAGTTAAATTTAATTATAAGAAGGTCAATGTTAGAAGATTTTATTATAAGTATTTAAATAAATTCATAAAAGATTTGCTCATTAATGAACAGTAATATTATTAGACAAAGGTTTTAAATAACAACTCGCCCCCATAATGTGATTTCTCTTTAATAAGTTGTAAATAAATAATTTGAAACATATTATGTTACGTAACATATCGAATACGTAGTTAGAAAGGTCAAAGTAGTAGCTAGATAATAGAAGCTCGTCTTTGCCGTAACATAGTTTACATTATATGCTCCTTGATATTCTTTTGAGTACAATATATACTTAATTAATGGCCAAATAAAGCACTAACACGTCGTTCTTTACATCTACTAGCTATGGTAACTTTTCTACTTCAAAGTCAACTATTTATTGCTGGAAACTTTTTCATACTTTTCTCTAAAAAAACTACCGCTTTATTTTAACTTCGTCCATCTTATAGAAAGTGAAACATTCGCTTATATAATTTACATTTGATAATGGAGAAACCATGGTTATCAAGTCAATTCTCAATTTGTCGCTATTTTCAGCTTATTGGTTTTTAAGAATACAATTTAATATTGCTTTAAAACTTTTGTCTCCTTATTACTTAATAGCTGGAGCAGCTTAATACCAAAACATTTTGTGTTCAGTTGCGGAATAAGGAAGATTTAAAAAAAAAACTCATTGTATATTTAAAACCTTTATTATAAAAAAGTATTTAGTATATTGTACTTGTTGTAAAATGTTTGTTAATTTACGGTTTTCTGGGTACTTCTCAAAATCGCCGTTTATTTAATTCAAATAAAAAATCGAATTTATTAAAAATAATTTTATTAAACAAAAGAGCTTGTTAACGCATTACAAAAATAGGAATCAATGTTTGAATTAAAAAACTTGAAAATAAATTTTCAATTCTCAGATATAATATGTTTAATACCATCATATACCATCGCAATTATTCTAAGAACAAGTTTCTCCCCCCCAGCTGCAGTCTTGGGCTGCTACGCTCCGCCGCAAGCATAGTTTTGGCCGTAGTAGAAAGAGAGATCGATGACAACATGAAGAAATACTTCAAATGCCTCTCAACACCGTATCTGCGGGTGCAGCCTTTTTAACCCGGGACAAGTACTTAGCTTTAGAGTACAAAACAGCGGCTCTGTAACACCCTCTAAGGCAACACTGTAACAGACTCTACGGCTCTAACTACCTCTAAGTGGAATTGCTATTTTCTAGTTCCGAAGTTATATGTTATAAATTTTATTTATTTCACATTTGAACATAGTTTTATTGCAAGAACAATAATTTAGAACGATAATCAGCTCTATATGTTTTCCACTTTAACAATGACAACATGACTCAATACTTCAACAGAAATTTGTAAAACTTCCTTTATTTAGTAATTTATAGTAATCGCTTAAATTAAGTAATTAAGATGAGAAATTAAATTTAACCTAAATATATGTGAATAACAGTTCGTCCGGAAGGATTCGATGCGGGTAGTTAAATAATGTATTCTATCGATTATTTTTAATGTGGTTCGAGGGAATTTAAGATAACGCATGCTAATTAATTGATTAAACTCAATTATCTTTATAGTCATGTGCAGCAAAATTTAATTATGTATTTAAAATGTATTATTAAATCGAATCGATCGAAATGAAGTCTTAATCTAACAGACCCTCTACACTTTCCCAAGAATAACTCTTTTGACAACTATTTATTTGTAACTAAAACCGAAAGTAAAGTATATTAGTAAGTAATTTAGAAAACATAACTGTGTATTTAGAAAAACAAAGAGGTTTAAACAGCTCTAATCGCTTGTATGTCATAGCAATAACGCGCGAGCGTTGTCGTAAATATACATAAAATCTCTTTTGTTAACCGGAAGTCACGCGTTTCACCTACAATACGAGGGATGCTATAGAAGATTAGCAACGTTTTCATGAACCATTATAATTGTAACATCACATAGTACTATTGTACATTTTTTTTCGATTATACGAGGGCTGCACTAAAAGTATAGGGAATGGAATATTTCCACAATTCCTGTCATATTAAAGTCTTTTTAATAGCAAACTCATTGGTTTAGAAATTCGAATACCATTTATTTATTTAAAAAAAAGATTCTCGGTCTTGTCACAAGGTCTTGTAATAAAATGGCTTGAATCGAGAAAATTTAAGAGCGATGATTTATTATGACTTTCGAAGTGGTTTAACACACAAACAATGAGTTGACTGGATGATTTCTGCATTTGGTGATAAGGCCCTATCCAATATCACAATTTATCGCTGGTTTGCTGAATTTCAACGTGGACGTGTCAAGCTCAGTGATGATCCCCGTCAAGGTCGTCCAAAACCTGCAGTCACACAAGAAAACGTTGATGCTGTGCGTAAGCTGATTGAAGAAAATTGACATGTGACCTACCGCGAAATTCAGGCAACTTTAGACATTAACATTAGTCAAATACAAATAATCTTGCATGAAAAGTTCGGTATAAAAATTCGAATCGCTATTGTGAAGCATAAAATCGGCATTTGCTACGTGAAGAGCAAATAGCGGCTCGCGTTACTTGGTGCTTCAGAGCGCTTGAAACAATTCACTCGGGATCCTCAAATGCTGTATACAACATCATATCAGGTGACAAATCCTGGATAAATGCGTACGAAGCCGAAACCAAAAATCAGTCACGAGTTTGGTTGTTCGAAAATAAGTTGAATCTAACAAAAATAGTTCGTTCACGGAGTGTTGCAAAAAAATGGTGGCCACGTTTGTCTCCAAAACCGGCCATATTGCGACTATTACTTTTGAGGGACAAAGAACGGTTAATAAAGAAAGGTATGCTAGCAGTTGTTTGCCACAGGTCGTTTCTGAACTCAGTGAGAGAGAACTGCAACCGCCGCCTCATCCTCCATCACGACAAAACGAGTTTTCACACCGCCCACAGAACAAAAGAGTCTTTAGAGTAAGAAAACATAGAATTATTAGACCATCCCCCGTACAGCTCCGATCTGAGACCCAATGATTTCTACACTTTCCCTAAAATAAATAATAAATTACATGGTCAGGGATTTTCATCACCTGAAGATGTTGTAGACGCTTACAAAACGGTCATTTTGGAGACGGAAACTTCTGAATGAAATAGTTGCTAAAAAAATGTTTTAAATTTTGCGGAGATTACTTCGAAAAGCGATAAATACATTTTTAAAAAAAAAAGTAATGTTGTGTCCCTTCCTTGATTCCCGAAATTTTCAGTGCCGCCCTCGTCACACGCCCAAGCACATGCCTAATCTTAGAAACAAACCTACCTCTTACGTTGAATTATATGGCAAAGTTTATCTAGGATGAACGACATGATTACTGTTAATGTCTTTTTGGAGATCATAAACAAATGTGTATAAAATATACACCGCGTTCATTAAAAAAGGCCAATTTCCAGCAGTGGACGGATTAAGGCAACTAATGACGATGATGATCAAAATATATATAAATATAAATAGAGATATAACGAATGTTAAAACTAACTTATCCTACATTAAATACATACCTATATCTAGGTCAATTTAGACTTGGAACTATAGTAACATTATAACTCATGGTACCGAAGTAGCGACATACATCAAGAGTTATCGATAGATGAATTATGAAGGAACTTTAAGGTTTTGTAATATAAATTCTACTCGTAAAAAGAAACGTTCCTATTCAAAATTGACTAAAACCTAGCTATTAAGTGTATGGATTATTTAACTGATTTTTCTTTTGCGATCAAAGTCTTGATATCCCTTTTAGGGTTTTATTTCTTCAGTTTTTTCGACACATTTTCAAGGTCATGTTCTCAAGGCATCTTTCTTTCACTTTTACATGCTACTTTAAAAAAGTGTAGTAATTTCAACTTTACATTAAAAGAGTAACACGCGATTGAAAAATGGCATTGAATTATAACAAACTCAACTTAAATTTGAATCAAGGCAACAGTTTTTACAAAGCACATAAAAAGAGGCCAACTAATTCTACGCTCTAATTGGTGCATAAGTTCATAAGTTATTGTGGGTTCTCGGAATGGGCTATGTAATTAGGTGCTTGAGATGGATTATTTCAATTAACTTTGTTTTATTTTCAACTTAACAGTTTTTTAATATAACTTATTTTTTTTTTCTTTATTAAAACTGAAACAATGAAATTGTATATGAGTTTTAACAATATTTTATTTTATTGTTTTAGTCTGCTCTGTCACCACAGGCCTTGAAAATGGTTCCAATTAATGCGTATACCTTAGTTTATGTTTAGAATTTGCACAAATGCCACAAAAATCTTGTTTCAGTATTGAGGAAACAGTTTAAATTCCTATTATATATTTCAATTAATATTTTAGTACAAAATACTTACATCATCATAGATGCTTGCATAAAATCGTGTTACTATACTAAAGTGTAAAAAATTTCATATCCATTTTTTGTAAATCCAAAATAATATTTTAATTATTATGACCGCTATTCAGTCTACATTATAATATATACTGTTGATTATTTAATGTTTTGGCTTAAATTTACAATGAAATAAAGTCTTTATATAAAACTGCCTCCGTAGCCTAGTGGTATGGGCGTGTGCGGGAGTCAAAATGTTCATTGTTGTTTCCTGGTTGGTTAGGGCAATTTTGGCCGCCCACCTAATAGTCTGAAAAGTAAGTAAGATGATCCATGTCACCCATCAACCCGCATTGGTCCAGCGTGGTAGGATACGGTCCAAAACCTTGTAATGGATGGAGGTGCATTAGGGGAGACCTATGTTCAGCAGTGGATTATCACAGGCTGATGATGATGCAAATAAGTATGGCGAAAAAATTGTCTGGAAATAAGATGATTCTTACGTCGCACTCAAGAAGAGAAGGAAAATACTAAAATAATCTAGATCATTATCGTTTCGAGTAAACCTAGTAGTAGTAGTAGTGAGTAATCATCATGAGTATTTCTTGATCGAAATCTTCAAATCAACTTGTTAAAACTCACTATGAGCATGGTTCTTCCTAACAAGATGCCAAGAGATAAGTAACAAGTAAGATCCTGAAACACCTGCATCCATCTCATGGAGAATAGTCCCATACAGTGATAGTCAGTACGCGGCTGCCACTCGAGAAACTTTGTTCACATTGGTTGTTGGTTCTATATCAAAATTTCTCTTCATTAAGGAACGAACAATAATAGAACGAATAGTAATATTTTCTATAGTTCTGGTTACCTAATAACGACGTGATGAAACGATCCATAATGTGTTTAGGTCATTCTGTACCTTTTAAAGTTTTCAGTAGTCTATTCCTATCATCCATCCGTCATAATCTATCACAACGAAACTAATTCACGAAATTTTAAGAAACCTATTATGCTAGTTTTACGTGCTCTATGTTTGCTATTTTCGATCGGTGTTACCTGAAGTAAATACGTAAAGTACACGTTTAGCACGCACCTACATTTAACGATAATATCATTTTTTTTTGTTTAAATTTATAACTATATGTATAGTTATCCTTTTCGGAGGATATGAATAGTAATTTAAATAATCTGTAACTGGTAATTTAAAAAAAATGCTTCTAATACATGGGCTTATCTTGTTAGATTACTGAATATTGCGGGCATAACAATACGGTATCCTATTTTTGTTTTGTTTAATATAACGTTATGGGAAGTCGGTGAATAGCGTCTCATCCCTCCTATTGCCAATTTAAGTAATATGCAATAGAATGCCGCGAAGTAACAGTAAATAGTTTCATATATTGCTATTTACTGCTCAGGTTTCGAGAGAAACGTGTAGCATACTGAACTGTACGAAAGCGTGCATAAAACATGTCTCAGTAAATGGACTTCTCGGAAACATATAAATTTGGTTATAGAAATACAATTCAATGCAATTCTTTCCATACATTAAACTTACATTGAACTATTGCGAGTTCCATCTTCGCACGGGTAAACATTATTTAAACACTTTTGTATGAGGAATTTTTTGTACATGACCTAATTCTCAAAGCATAAAAACAATGCGATGCATATATCGGTATAAATGTGTTTCAATATTGATACGTTCTATAATATTTTAGGATGTTTTTAATAGCACTTGTTGCAGCGTAATGAGTAAACGTTTAAAAAGGATTTTTTTTGACACCTTGGATTGGTATCATTTGTAACGGTTTTAAATATTCTGTAATAATTATTACTTCGTAATAAGGTGGCTTTCTAACTGTGAAATATTCAATCCTGATAATATGTTTATTTAAAGTTCAGTTCAGCAGTTTTTGAGTTCAGTTTTTATACAAAAATAATAATTTCTTCACTTAAGGTCGATTACTATATTTTTTTTTGTTTAGTTAATGTAACTATATTGATCGAATAAAACTTATAATTTAGTTTTTCTGTTAGCGGAAATATTTCGAAAATATATTATTTAATTATCATTTTAACCTTTTTTTGTTTCGTCCATTTGTCATAAGGTCCTATTTTATTTACAAACTTTTTTAAAACGAACTTCTTTGAATGTTTCAAAGAGCTTACAATTCCATAATAATACTTTTAAGGTGGGTTTTCGGGGCTTATTTGGACAATTATAAAAACAATTTTCAACAAATTTAAGCTTTATTCGGTACAGCGATAAAATGGTCCGCGCACATAACTCTCAGTTGTAACAAATAATAAAAGAAAAATTTGCTTCTTAACAGTTTGTTTAATTTAATTAAAATAATAAAAGGTATAAGCAAATATAAATACGTTGTTAACTATTTACAAAAGAGGAAGTAATTTAAAAATATTAATAAAAAAACCTTTGTCAATAATTTATTTTAAAACTGCGTTTGAATATGCAATTTAGAAAATTATAAGTAACGAATATTGCTTAAGACATTATCATACTTATGACGCACAAAATATGCTCTTACAGTTCATATACGTATTACTTAAGCTTTTCTTTGTAATTTTTACATGCTATTTTTTAATTCGATGGGCACAATGAAGATATGTATTTATATTCTGACGACTAAAAATATAGAGAAGCGATTCAAGCTTATCGGATGTACATTATTCACAATAACTTTATCGACGCCATCGTTTTTTATTAAAACATATATTTTACTATAGGCAACATTTAGACTATAACGCTTTTATGTACAGCCTATTATTACGAAGATCAGTCTATTTTTATAATACTTTTTTTACATGCTACTAAAATAATGTTACATTCAATTCTTTAACATAAGGATATGTATTTTAAATCTATTGAATGCTGTTAAGTTCTTTGTAAGTTTATATTTTTATATATATAAACTTACAAATATGGCATATTTATTTAATTAAAATAATATTTATAGATATTTTCGGAAGAATATAATCATTAAAATTATGGCGTCATTTTCTTTAAGATAAAGTTTTTTGATATTTAAATTCATATTATGCTCATATATTGATTTAGATTTTTTCTTTAATGGACCAAAAATATTAACATGCCTGAGATCTCGATGCAATTTATTATAAATTCTTTTCACCGTGAATACTTAGGCAAATCAATTAATTATTATAAAGGAAAAGTTCCTTAAAAGGTAGACTTATTTCTTATTTTATCTACAAAAACACAAATGAACTGCCGTAACCTTATGATAATAGGATAACATTTTTTACTTTCATATTATTAACATAGTAAAAGCGTTTTACATTAATTATACTAATGCTACACAGGAAACTAATTTAATTGCAACATCGCAATAACGGAAAAAATATATTGACTAGAATTAAGCATTCCTGGTGATTGACGTAAAACGTCTATTTATACATATTTCCATATTAATATATTATAATTATATATTCTTAACAACCTTCAAATGAAACTCCAAGACATAAAAACATAAGTAACAAATGCAAATGAGGACAGTAAACTGAATTGAAAAGAATCCTTCCAAGCTCCTCGGTTGTAATCTTGTAACCTGAAATCTAAAATAACTTTATTTAATAAAATTATTACATGAAAAGTTTTCTCAGGTTTATCATCAACTACTGTGTGCTATAATATAATGAATCGTACATATATGTTTTAGCCAAATAAATGTTTACAAAATTATTAACAAACTTCACACAAACAAATAATTTCAATAGAAGTTACCTTGAGTTCCGAATGGTGTACTATCGGAAGATTTGTCAGCAATTATGTTCAATCTCTGAACTACTGTCAACAGAACAACCGTATGAAAAACAGTATAAAACATAATTAAAAACAATAAAGTATGAAAAGGATTGTAAAATATTACCGTTATTGTTTTCCACAGAGGGCGACGGCATTGCTGTAATAAAAGGTAAACTGGTGAAATTGTGCAAATAAATGTCAGATATATTTATTTTTGAAAACACGGAACTGTATTTGTTCACTCTTAACACAATCCTGCTGTTTGTTATAAACAAACCAAATATTTTTAAACGTTCGTGTTTAAGTAACAGCTCAAAGGATTTCATTCAAAGCTTAAAATTGTACAAGCTTATGCGCTGGATTACCAGAAATCCAATTATATATTTTTCCAAGTTTAGCTTCTGGATTCAAAAAGATTCAGTGACGGGTTGTTGATAAGGTTAACGCTAAGACTTTTGTACTAAAAAAATTGGAGAATTTGAAAAGAAAACTCCATATGCCTTTATAAAAGCTATTTTAATTTTAAAAACTACTAAATGAATTTATTTTGATTGAATCTTTTGTGTTGCTAGAGAATATGAGAAGACAAATTTTAAGCATTGACATTTATCTTTTATCATATTAAAGGTTAATCTTTTAATTGAATTACTGCTGCAGAGCGATCTCTGTAACTAAGCAAAAACATTCCACAAAGAATGATTAAGGAGAATATCCAGTCGAGCGAGAGATACGGTATTTATCAGAAAAAAGGTTTCCATAATTTTTTCATGCACTGCTGAGCAATTATTGTTGTAGCGAAACAATTGTGAATTGAGACTAAGCTAAATATTTTCTTGGACTATAAAGTTTTAAAAAAATATGCAATAGATACTATCAAAAGTATTTTGGAAAATATAAATTATATTGGCTAATTATATCGGGGCTCATTTTCAAAGCAGTTATCGGTTCCAATCCTGAGAAGAACTGTTTGGTGTTCACGTTTACTTGATTGCTTGAATAGCAAGATCTAACTAATAAAACGGACTATATACACAGCCTCAGAACCTTAATTGTATAAACAAAAAAAAACACTCTGTATAAACAAAACAAAACACAGAACCTAAAAAAAACACCACAATAGAAGAAAGACACTTACGATATAATTTGATAGTTCCCTCGCTATCACCCAAGGAGTTTTTGGAGACACATTTGTATGCCCCGTAATCGGAGCTCGTTATCCTGTGTATGGGAAGCCGTAGGATAGTGCGATACGATCCAGCGATCTTTTGCGGTTCCAAGCCCCTACCTAAAACGGGAACTCGTGTAGTATCATGTTACAACACAAGTAGGAAAACTAGCTGACCCTATGACGTATGACACACAAAAATTATAATAATACTAGTGACGGTTCAACGGTTCACTTAAGGATCTATTTTCGCTAGTATTTTCTTCTTAGGTGTGTGTATTCATAAATCATATTACGTTTACAACAACACCTTGAAATTGAATTGAGAGTAAGGTTAAAAATAATCCGTTATCGCTTGTCATCGTTCGTTCAGTATTATGTATCTTAACAAACCGTCAATACGTTGTATTATTATATAAAAATATTTTTTAGTCATATATATACTTAAAATTTATCTTATCTTAAAATTTCCTAGCCCCAATCCACTTTTCAGTTATTCTCATCGTAACTGCAAACAGAAGTTTGTAGTTAGCTCAAAGATTCTATAATCTCAAAGGTCTAGAAAATCATAGTTTCAAGAATTAATATTTGATTGAAATAATTGCTTTGCAAGATAAGTTTCCTGTTGGTGCTTGCAGATCTAGAGAACCTTTTACGGCGTAAAGGCAAATCTACAAAACATAAACTGACAAATTTGTTGAAGTGTTTATATCTGTATAATCTTTTGATGAAAAGATTACTTATTATACTATACATATTCGATACACAAATCTTGAAAACGTATTATACTTATTAAGAAAAACTCTTTAGATAGATTTACAAGCTTACAGTTTATAGAACCCCTGATTTATAGACTAGGGATAAATTGTGTATATCATGAGTTAGTGTCAACAAAGGAACTTTCAAGAATATAACAAAAAGTAATCAAATATAAAAATTTAAGGTAAGGTATGTAATAATACATATTTACATTTATACCTATATTAAATAGTTTTTTATACAATCAGCCTAATAAGTTTTGAATAAATTAAAGTTTAATTACGACTTCTTATTTACATCAACGTACGTGGTAGTGGTTTAGATTCATACTGTACGCCCGCATTGTCTGATACTCATCAGTTCTCTACAAGCCAGTCCGTAAAGGCACGTTGATTGCATTCTCATTCATATATAAACGCTCCTAATTGATTTAACTGTATAATTAACGATTTAACTTTGACTCACACCTATGTCAATTATTGTAATTTTATAGCGTTACTTCTTAGTGTCGAACCCTGTTAAGTTTTCAATTCAAAATGTATACTAACAAATAATAAAAAAAAAAGGTGACATATAACGTCGGTTACTACTAGACTCACGTGCTATAAGCTGAAATGTTTATAATTTAAAAATATATTTATATTTACTTCCTTGCATTATTTTATGTTTTAATATTGGGACTGAAATCAATTATTTTTTCTTGATAAGCTTTACAAAAAATTCAAAGAACCGTTCGTGAAAGAAATAGTAAATTTGTAATAACTACTCGGACTATTACGAATTTACTGAATTTTGCAACTATATTTCCTTTTGTATGTGTTACTTTTACAATAAAAAAAACTACGGTACGCATATAGTTCATAGATATTTTGACGCAGTTGGTTTTTCACCGCGTGAATATTTCGAAACGTTTTTATGTCTGCCGAACGGAAAAAAATATAGCAGTTAAAAATTCATGTCTATAAATATTTTAATTATAGCTGTTGCCTCTGATACATGCATCACTTCAAAATCCATAAATTGTGAATACTAAACTTTGAATTTGCAATAGCTTAGGTATAAATATTATATGCTATTGTTATGGGAAAAATATATATATATATACATACCTACGGGAACAATTTCCCCATTTTCCCTACTCCAGTAGCTGACAGGCTTAGGAAACGCCTCTGTTTCGCATTCCAGTACCAGATCGGTACCTAAAGCCGCACCAACTAGCTGATTTCTTATAGTCACTATTGGTGGATCTAAGTATTCAAGCAAAAAAGTAAAACAAATTTAATAATGCAATCTACTGAATAATAAAAACACGTTTCTCATTTAATTTCACGGATAATGACGTCACTTACACTCGACAGTGAGCATTATCCTTTTGCTAACTGTGGGTGGTACGCCATTAGATGCTATACACAAATATGCACCGGCGTGCTGCCTGTTTACTCGGCTTATATTTAAAACAGGACCTTCTAACGATGTCACTGCAAATAAAGTAGAACGTTACGTAAATATATCTCGGCGAGCTGGAATTGAAATAACAATGAAATGTTATAACGTTGAACTTAAAAACTCTAAAGCAAACATATTATGTTTAATTAATGATGTTTATTACTTTTATTGTAACGCTAACTCTTTGTTTTCTTTATTCGTAGTATTCTGTAGAAAAAATATCATCCTTTATTTTCCTCTATATTTTATTTTTAATTTCCGTGCAATATTTTTGTAATTCCTTATTATGGTTAAAAACTACCTATATTGTTAATGACCTGTTCGTTCATGTATGGCCGAGTGATACACTCCACCTTTAATAATAGCAGTGAAACATACACCCCAAGTCTGTGCGTCATATTAAAGAATTTTCGAGATCGAACGCCCAGTGTATTCGGTAAAATCTTCCAAGCTCCTCGGTTGTAATCTTGTAACCTGAAATCTAAAATAACTTTATTTAATAAAATTATTACATGAAAAGTTTTCTCAGGTTTATCATCAACTACTGTGTGCTATAATATAATGAATCGTACATATATGTTTTAGCCAAATAAATGTTTACAAAATTATAGACAAACTTCACACAAACAAATAATTTCAATAGAAATTACCTTGAGTTCCGAATGGTGTACTATCGGAAGATTTGTCAGCAATTATGTTCAATCTCTGAACTACTGTCAACAGAACAACCGTATGAAAAACAGTATAAAACATATTTAAAAACAATAAAGTATGAAAAGAATTGTAAAATATTACCGTTATTGTTTTCCACAGAGGGCGACGGCATTGCTGTAATAAAAGGTAAACTGGTGAAATTGTACAAATAAATGTCAGATATATTTATTTTTGAAAACACGGAACTGTATTTGTTCACTCTTAACACAATCCTGCTGTTTGTTATAAACAAACCAAATATTTTTAAAGGTTCGTG
Source organism: Lamproptera curius (assembly GCA_029286875.1). NCBI lineage: Eukaryota > Metazoa > Arthropoda > Insecta > Lepidoptera > Papilionidae > Lamproptera > Lamproptera curius. The sequence continues at coordinate 453,967 of JAGSMT010000201.1, read as the reverse complement.
TTTAAGTAACAGCTCAAAGGATTTCATTCAAAGCTTAAAATTGTACAAGCTTATGCGCTGGATTACCAGAAATCCAATTATATATTTTTCCAAGTTTAACTTCTGGATTCAAAAAGATTCAGTTACGAGTTGTTGATAAGGTTAACGCTAAGATTTTGTACTAAAAAATTGGAGAATTTGAAAAAAAAGTCCATATGCTTTATAAAAGCTATTTTAATTTTAAAAACTACTAAATGAATTTATTTTGATTGAATCTTTTGTGTTGAGGAAGAAATGACTTGAGAAGACAAATTTAAAGCATTGACATTTATCTTTTGTCATATTAAAGGTTAATCTTTTAATTGAATTACTGCTGAGAGCGTTCTCTATGTAACTAAGCAAAACATTCCACAAAGAATGATTAAGGAGAATATCCAGTCGAGCGAGAGATACGGTATTTATCGAAAAAGGTTTCCATAATTTTTCATGCCTGCTGAGCAATTATTAGTTGTAGCGAAACAATCCTGAATTGAGACTAAGCTAAATATTTTCATAGACTATAAAGTTTTAAAAAAATATGCAATAGATACTATCAAAAGTATTTTGGAAAATATAAATTATATTGGCTAATTATATCGGGGCTAATTTTCAAAGCAGTTATCGGTTCCAATCTGAGAAGGAACTGTTTGAGTGTTCACGTTTACTTGATTGCTTGAATAGCAAGATCTAACTAATAAAACGGACTATATACACAGCCTCAGAACCTTAATTGTATAAACAAAAAAAAACACTCTGTATAAACAAAACAAAACACAGAACCTAAAAAAAACACCACAATAGAAAGAAAGACACTTACGATATAATTTGATAGTTCCCTCGCTATCACCCAAGGAGTTTTTGGAGACACATTTGTATGCCCCGTAATCGGAGCTCGTTGTCCTGTGTATGGGAAGCCGTAGGATAGTGCGATACGATCCAGCGATCTTTTGCGGTTCCAAGCCCCTACCTAAAACGGGAACTCGTGTAGTATCATGTTACAACACAAGTAGGAAAATTAGCTGACCCTATGACGTATGACACACAAAAATTATAATAATACTAGTGACGGTTCAACGGTTCACTTAAGAATCTATTTTCGCTAGTATTTTCTTCTTAGGTGTGTGTATTCATAAATCATATTACGCTTACAAGAACACCTTGAAATTGAATTGAGAGTAAGGTTAAAAATAATCCGTTATCGCTTGCCATCGTTCGTTCAGTATTATGTATCTTAACAAACCGTCCATACGTTGTATTGTTATATAAAAATATTTTGTTAGTCATATATGTACTTAAAATTTATCTTATCTTAAAATTTCCTAGCCCCAATCCACTTTTCAGTTATTCTCATCGTAACTGCAAACAGAAGTTTGTAGTTAGCTCAAAGATTCTATAATCTCAAAGGTCTAGAAAATCATAGTTTCAAGAATTAATATTTGATTGAAATAATTGCTTTGCAAGATAAGTTTCCTGTTGGTGCTTGCAGATCTAGAGAACCTTTTACGAGAGGCGTAAAGACAAATCTACTAAAAATAAACTGATAATTTTATTGAAGTGTTTATATCTGTATAATTTTTTGATGAAAAGATTACTTATATACTATACATATTCGATACACAAATCTTGAAAATGTATTATAATTATTAAGAAAAACTCTTTGGATAGATTTACAAGCTTACAGTTTATAGAACCCCTGAATTATAGACTAGGGATAAATTGTGTATATCATGAGTTAGTGTCAACAAAGGAACTTTCAAGAATATAACAAAAAGTAATCAAATATAAAAATTTAAGGTAAGGTATGTAATAATACATATTTACATTTATACCTATATTAAATAGTTTTTTATACAATCATGAATAATAATTAAAAGTTTAATTACGACTTCTTATTTACATCAACGTACGTAGGTAGTGGTTTAGATTCATACTGTACGCCCGCATTGTCTGATACTCATCAGTTCTCTACAAGCCGTCCGTAAAGGCACGTTGATTGCATTCTCATTCATATATAAACGCTCCTAATTGATTTAACTCTATAATTAACGATTTAACTTTGACTCTCGGCACACTATGTCAACTATTGTAATTTTATAGCGTTACATTCTTAGTGTCGAACCCTGTTAAGTTTTCAATTCAAAGTGTATACTAACAAACAATAAAAACAAAAAAGGTGACATATAACGTCGGTTACTACTAGGCTCACGTGCTATAAGCGAAATGTTTATAATTTAAAAAATATTATTTATAGTCTGCTTCTGCTTGCATTATTTTATGTTTTTAAATAATTATTTTTCTTGATAAGCTTTACAAAAAATTCAAAGAACCGTTCGTGGAAGAAATAGTAAATTTGTAATAACTACTCGGACTATTACGAATTTACTGAATTTTGCAACTATATTTCCTTTTGTATGTGTTACTTTAACAATAAAAAAAACTACGGTACGCATATAGTTCATAGATATTTTGACGCAGTTGGTTTTTCAACGAGTGAATATTTCGAAACGTTTTTATGTCTGCCGAACGGAAAAAATATAGCAGTTAAAAATTCACGTCTATAAATATTTTAATTATAGCTGTTGCCTCTGATACATGCATCACTTCAAAATCCATAAGTTGTGAATACTAAACTTTGAATTTGCAATAGCTTAGGTATAAATATTATATGCTGTTGTTATGGAAAAAAATATATATACATACCGACGGGAACAATTTCCCCATTTTCCCTACTCCAGTAGCTGACAGGCTTAGGAAACGCCTCTGTTTCGCATTCCAGTACCAGATCGGTACCTAAAGCCGCACCAACTAGCTGATTTCTTATAGTCACTATCGGTGGATCTAAGTATTCACGCAAAAAAGTAAAATAAATTTAAAAATGCAATCTACTGAATAATAAAAACACGTTTGTTCTCATTAAATTTCACGGATAATGATGTCACTTACACTCGACAGTGAGCATTATCCTTTTGCTAACTGTGGGTGGTACGCCATTAGATGCTATACACAAATATGCACCGGCGTGCTGCCTGTTTACTCGGCTTATATTTAAAACAGGACCTTCTAACGATGTCACTGCAAATAAAGTAGAACGTTACGTAAATATATCTCGGCGAGCTGGAATTGAAATAACAATGAAATGTTATAACGTTGAACTTAAAAACTCTAAAGCAAACATATTATGTTTAATTAATGATGTTTATTACTTTTATTGTAACGGTAATTCTTTGTTTTTTTTTATTCATAGTATTCTGTAGAAATAATATCATCCTTTATTTTCCTCTATATCTTATTTTTAATTACCGTGCAATATTTTTTGTAATTCCTTATTATGATTAAAAAACTACCTATCTATATTGTTAATGACCTGTTCGTTCATGCATTGCTGAGTGATACACTCCACCTTTAATAATAGCAGTGAAACAGTACACCCCATGTCTGTGCGTCATATTAAAGAATTTTTCGAGATCGAACGCCCAGTATATTCGGTAAAATAGATAAAAAAGGGGTTCAATACCGGACATGATTTTTTTCTTTCTTTAACTATACAAGAATGTGGAATGTCAAAAAAAGGAACAAATTGTCCAGAATTAAATGGTCCAAAAATTAGCTATAAATTCGCGTAGTTTCTAGGTGTGCATTAACGTTAAGAAAATGTAAAGGCTCTTTAAAAATTACACTTTTCAATAATTATCATTGATTCGTATATTCGCCTAACCATAAATTATCCTTAATTAATAGTAAAAGATTCCTTAGTTTGTTTTGAAAAGGCCACTGACTCGAAATATTCTTTTACTACCAGAAAGCTATACTATCCTTGACTAACACAGGCTTCTTTTTATTCCAGGAAATTAACTGTAATAATCTAAAAATATCACTGGCAGAGCTGTAGATGGACTGATAATTTACGCAAATAAATAAAAATGGCCTGTATGGAACATTAAAATAACCATTACTTAAGTAACGCGGAAAATCCGTAAATTAGTAGATTTGATATGTATAATTATTGCGTAAATAAAAGAAATTATTATTAAAATATCCGTTTTAAACTGTCATCATCATCATCAATCATCATCAGCCTTTAATGTCCACTGCTGACATAGGCCTCCCGAATCATCCATTAGGTTTTTGGACCGTATCCACCACAGTGGTCAACTAGCGTTGGTGAATGACCGCTTTTTACATGCCCATCCGACGCATGGAACTGCCTCCGTACCTAGTGGTATAGGCGTTTGCTTTAGAAACCGGAGGTCGTGGGTTCGAATCCTGCTGGGGACTCAAGCAAATTTTCATTGTTGTTCCTTAGATTGGTTAGGACAATTTGGGCCGATCACCAATTGTCTGAAAAGTTTAAACTTATATACTATAATGATATTCTGACCGATTACTATAACAAATCAGCATTTTGTAAATGTTTTGTCTCTCTGTCTATTTGCTCTGGCTAATCTCTGGAATGGCCTATACATTTTTTTTACTGAGATAGTTATCTTTTTGCCAGTTAGATTACCCAGTTGGGTAGAAACCTAGGCAATTTTTGGTAAAATATGTATTTTTGGTAATAATACATTACCACATGGACGAAGTCGCTGACAACAGCTTGTATTAAATGTAACAAACATATTATCAATCAACCTTGTACACCATCAGCGACAGTTATCGTTTTCGAATGCTCCCTCCGCCACGTGATTTGCGGATGTGGTGAACCTGTGGCGGCGCAGGTTATACTAATGGACGCACCCTCGCGTACAGTCTGATCAGTGCTCGTCCCTCGGTCCAAAATATCCGGTGGTACTAACAAATAAATCGAATATTAGTAGGCCATTATAATAGTGTGACGTAAAATACACGTGCGATATGTGAAATTTTATATAATCTATATAAAATATTTTTAATTTTCATGGCACACATATCTTGATTTAGTTATATAGGCTTGTGTTTGTGTAATCTTAATACCCATTTTCTAAGATGGGGTTGGCTTGTATTATCGGAGTAGGAGTAATAGTTATATCTTCACTAGCTATCTTGCGATTTTTACGATGATAGATTAACAAAATAAAAATCACTAGTGCCTTGAAAATTTGCAATACGGACAGAACCATCAACGTGCCCCTGTCGCGAAAACTTTTGTATAATATTTTAAATATATAGATAAATATTTTAATTATAAATGATATAAAAGTAATTTAAACGATTTTTATAATATAACGTATAAGTAATTTTAATGTGTAAGCTATGCCATTCTAAAGTTTAAAATAAATCCATGAGGTAATTTTTGCGTGAAGGAGTAACAAGCTTACAGAAGGTAGATATGCTGCTAAATTTTATTTAATTACTAATGCAGCTTTTTTATTTTTTTTAAGATCTAAGTTTAAACTTGTATTGACGTACCTCATTGCGATATTATTGCGTTTATTTCATAAAAATGCGCAGGACTTTCTGTTTAAATTTTTATATTCAAAAAGGCTATTTATCCATACACTTTAAATATGCGCTCCATGAATGACGTACAATAGTATCATGCCATGCTAAATTATTATATCTTGCATTCACAATGGTAGAGAACCCGCAATACGTGAAGTTGGAATTGCATCTGTTTGCCCATGCACTATTGTATTCTTCACGACAGGTAACGGAGACATAAGGTATTCTTGAACGTACGTAGAAGTTTTATCAACATTTAAAAGTACTTTATCCCTCATTGTGGTAAAAGTATCGTATGTTGTTTGCAAAATTATTCTTTTCAAGAAATACTTAAAAGTTTGTTCTATTTTCCATAAAATACAGTTTTTTTTTAATCTTTTATGTTGCTTTAAAACTACTCGGTCTATTCAAATAGAAATACATCAGATTATTTTTTTGCTTTTATTTTAATGTATAATTTTCATTTTTATTAACTTATACTATATAATTTATATGACAATATATAAAAGAATATATATATATATAAATCCAATTATATTTCTTTTCCTTCATTGAACAAGTACTTAACATACAGCTAATATTTTAAGATAGCGTGTTTTTGTACTACAACAAAGGCACGTCGACAATAATCAAGTGGGTAGACTCGGCAAAATCAGTATAGCGTGTAATTACTTCACATATATCCAATAAAAAAGTTATGTTTCCATACTTACCAACAACATCTAAGTAACCAAGCTGACTTTTCATAGGGTCAGTGTTTATCTGACACATATACCACCCTCTGTCGGTTTCTCGCAACTCTCTGATGTGTAGGAACCAGGTTCTGTGGTCACTATGAGTGACGCCAACCCTCCGGCTTCTTGATATAACGTGCGTGTGAATAGTTAGTATGGTTTGTGTGTCCACTCGCAGCCACGCTACCTATAAAATAATATAATTAATAATAATAATAATATAGCTTAAATTGAAAAAGCGGTGCTTCTGGAAACCACTCGCATCGTCCACCGGTTTCTCTCGTGGTCATTTGATCTCCCCTGCTGAGGGCTTCCGTCTGGTTTGGATGTACTTATTATATTTGTTTGTTTATGATAGATTTTTATAATTTCTATATGTGTAATATTTAATTTATTCTTACAACTGTTCGGTTAAGCTAGACGAAAAACTACTTTAAAAACTAAATAATAATAATGTTCACTCAGTTATTGTCAACAGCCGATGAGTAGTAGAGATTAACCAACTTTTGAAAAAATTATAGCGACTAAGCGTATGCGCGAACACAACGCACACCCTCTTCCATTAGTTAGAACCGAGAGATCAAGCGCTATAGAGACTTTTTTATGCCCATCCGATACATAGGTCATCAAAGTTTACAGGCAATCGGGTGACCAAGCCGAACCGCCCGATTTTTCGTAGGATTCGAACCCACATTTTTTGGTTTCTAATACTCAAGCTTGTAGTATTAGGCTGTGGGTGCAATTTGAGATCTATCATCATCATCAGCCTATGATAGTCCACTGCTGGACATAGGCCTTTCATAATCCATCATGGGGTCTGGACCGTATCCCACCACGCTGGTCCAATGCGGGTTGGTAGGCGGACCAACTTATTACATGCCTTTCCGACACACGTATCATCTTACTTATCAGACAATTGGGCGATCTACCCAAATTGCCCTAACCAACTAGGAAACAACCATGAAAAGTTTGTTAAGTCCCCGCAGGAGTTAAACCCACAAACTCCGGTTTCTAAAGCACACGCTCATACCACTTTTATATCGACGATTTATATAAAATAACAGAATATCATTTGTTAACCCTCTTTACATACTGTGTAAATCGAATTGGCATTTATATTTCATTAACTGTTGAAATAAATAAAAAAATATATGTGTTCGCGTGAGTGTATTTTATATACAGATGCTTTAAATTTTACTCTTCTATTATTATTGTATTAATAAGTACAAAAGTTTAAGCAGATACTGGCTGGCAAAATAAAAATAAAAATGTGCCAACATTTGAATCCCTGATAAAATTTTAGGTTTTTTTTAATGTACCTAAGAAAAATTCTTCAATATTCTACACGTTTAAAAACTACTCCCAAGTTATTTGAGATCGGGAAGTGTAGTTTGAACTGCAGGAACTAGTTTGTAAGTGCTTTCATTGAACAAGATTACAAGTCTCTCATACGACGCTTCAAGAAGATTTCGAAAATAATTTAGTGAGTTTCGAGAGGTTTCAAAGAGTTCTATTTTGCTAAAATTTTATGTAATTAATGCAAAAACAACCTTTTTAAACATTCTTAATTTTTAAATAAACATTTTTCCTAAAGTGTGAAAAGCCATTAAGGCATGTTCATAATTTAAAAGGTTACTTACCGACTTGCAATTAATTCAAGATTTTTTTAATAGACACTACAAATGTCTCAGACACGTTTACATAATGTTGGATCTTGATATACATTTGTAAGTAATGATTATATTAAAATACGTAAATACCGGTTAAATGTAAAAATTTTTTGTACTTTTACATAATTTTTAAAGGAAATAAAATTATTTAGGTTAATATCCAATCAGCTATAAAATCACTACCAAATTCTAAGTAAAATAATATCTAACCAAAAAGAAAATATAATTTTTACAGTACATTTTTATCTATTGACTTATAAAAGTTACCTTTTCATGATAGTGCTGAAATTTTAGGTGAGATTAAATTTTATACCTTTCAAAGTTTAAATACGTTACTTACACACATTAGAAGACGATACGAATTTTTTTTGTAATTTATAGCTAATATCGAACTTTGGAGTAATAATGTTTAATTTTATTGTATAACGCAATAATTTTAAAGTTGTGTAAACTATGAAGCTTTTAATTCGAGCATGTTAAATTTAAGTTTAACATTCAACAAATAGAAAAGTTTAATTATTAAACTTAAACAGTTTTTTTTAATTTTCTGATAAAGTGTTATTAATGCAAAATACTTTCTCTTCACCCAATTGTAAATGGACTCGGTATCATAAAGTTTTAAACAGTAAAAGCTAAACTATTTCTTCACGTTTAACACTTTCTTGTCTAATTGCATCACCTCTTTTGCGACCTCCTAACGAACTGTTTACTTTACCTTTTATGAAAGAAAATGTGGACATCTTTACCTGTTTCAGACAATACGTTTTATGATCATTAATATTATAAACAATTGAAGGTTTTTGAAAACATTATGTTTCATCTGTGTTATATAAATATTTTTTATTGATACCCAAATATCCATTAATTATTGCTAACAATATAAGCACATTTTCCTTTTTGTCTGACTTGTTTTACTCTCAACAACGATGTTTTATTTCATCATCAGCCGGTGATAGTCCACTGCTGGACATAGGCCTCCCCTAATACACCCCTATCCATCAGAGGGTTTTTTTTTTGGACCGTATCCCACCACGCTGGTCCAATGCGGGTTGGTGGGTGGACGACTTTTACATGCTCCATCCGACGCATGGATCATCTTACTTTTCAGACAATTGGTGATCGCCCAAATTTCCTAACCAACTAGGAAACAACAATGAAAATTTGTTGAGTCCCCGCAGGATTCGAACCCACAACCTCCGGTTTCTAAGCCACATGCCTATACCACTAGGCTACGGAGGCAGTTGATGTTTTATTTACTATAAGTTAAATGATTAATAGATTTAAAAATATAATTCGAAACACAATGCGTTCTAAGCCTTTCTTTGTACCTTATATGTCGACAAATTGTGAACAGTGCAGCCCATAATAGCTTCTCGTCCGAGTGGCGCTGTCACATTTGCGATAGGAGCACTAAAGCCCGGTTCATCTGCAAGAATAATATAATAATTACGTATCTACCTTATCTACTAATATTTCTAGACCATGATAGCAATTTATTATAAAAATATTAGTAAAGGTACATATAAAACTAAATTAACGACCTTGGGGTACTCCTTAGTATGAAGATCTGTGATCGTTGTTAACGCCACAATGGACCAATAATTCGGTTGACTGAAAAGTATGATGATCTATGCATCACCTAGCAATGTAAAGTTTATGGCCACGGTTTTCAAAACATCCGAAACAACCATTATAGAATTGGAATTTATATCTTAACATCTTACAAATTCGTTTAGTGCAGTTCATCAAGATGAAAGAGCTTAGTAATCCATCAGTATGCGTATCAATTTTTAAGCTTGTTTTTTTTAAGTGACGAGATGCTCTTATATCCATAAAAACATGCAATATAAAATGCCACAATTTTACTATTCGACCCGAGACATCTCTTTATCCATGCTGACTACTATGAGATTAATATCGGAAAGCAATAATGCTTATACACTACCGACAGAAATAGTTACCGCGCTGGTACTTCCTCAGACAGTCTCCGGTTAAGGAAATCTTACATTTTTATATTGTACAATGTATAGGCTATGGCTAGTTAAGATACAAATAAAATATACAGAAGAAATATTTGTTTTATTTTATACCATGAATTACATATCGATAGAATAGTCACTAGATTAGAGAATTGTATGTGCAGTGTCTTTTTAGTAAAGCATCGCAACAATAAACTGTTCACGACATATAACGAGATGATAGTATTAACAAATTAATATACTCTTCAGGATCTTACACTTATTGGTTGACTAAATTAATCTATTATTGGTTGATAAAAATAAATAAAAGTGATTAATACGTGAATAATCGTATCCTAAAATGCAAAGTTTCAATTTTCTTAAATTAAATAAAAATTTAATTTAATATCTGCTAAGTTAAATAAAACTTATAGCCTAAGCAGCTAATAAAAAACATTTACAAGGTTTACTTTGTAGAAACAAAGAATTTATTCTATGGGCATCTTTTATAAATATTATACAGAAAACTATCATAATCCAATAAAAATAGATCGAGCGAAATTGATAATGGAGGGCTCTGACGCCCTAAACGTCAATCGTATCTCTAAATAACGTAACAGTTGATATTGTTAAGGCCGGCACGTGAAACTTCCGGCGTTGTCACTGACAAATTACGAACTATCCCCGTCGACCGCCGACTCCACTAATTGACTGCACGTCAAATTTTACCGCGATAATCCAAATATAGCATGGCACAATTTTAATACGCGACAACTTACATTCCCTGTTGTTAACTAACGTTGCCCAAACACTTCAACCCTTCTACGTTTGAGGGCAAAATAAATAGTTTCCAATTCTATTTAATGTGTAAATAAAGGCTGTTGATTCAGTGAACAAGATGACCGTAATAAATATTAGTATGTCTAATTAATGTTGATAGTAAGTAAATGAATACGTTACGCAACAAATGAACTACTAGTTGAATATGGCTTATCACAATATATAAGGTTGCTTGAAGAATTAAAAAAAACACAGCAAATATGTAAAAAGATTAAAAGTTTGAAATTATTATGAAACTTATTTTATAACAACGAAATTTAGTTCAATAGTTTTTATTCATTTTTATTTAGTAAGTTATTTTTAGATTACAATTTTTAAATTTTTGTTCTTGTTTACAAAACATTTAAAATCATCAAAATAAGTAATATATACAAACGTAACGATTTAGGAAAATTGTGTTAATGTTTCAAATTCTGGGTAAGAGTTAATCGCTACTTAAACGGCTAACGTTCTTATCTTCTATTCCAATCAGGATGCCATAAGGGCTCTGTATTATGATTTATAAACCTTTTTATTCCCTACTCCGGTACTAAATTACTTGGCGTATTTTTAGATTTAATTTAATTATACATTTTTTTATTCTTAATATGATATTTGATCTAGTGGAGTACATACTACGTATATTACAAGGTAATTTCTCCCTCTGTTAGGAATAAATTCACAAAATTAATTAAATAACCAAAGAAAAAGTTTAAAAACTTACATGTAGACGCACCCGTTCCTAATAACAATAGATCCAATAAAATGAGTGATAAAAACATGATTATACTTAATTAAGTGAGACTTGTGTGGCTTTTTAAGATATTTTTTGAGGCTTTTGCTAAACTTAGTTCCCCATCAATATAACTTTGAAACATAAACCATAATCCTATTAAAATGAAGCCACCATTCTTAACGTCATCGGACTTTTAGGCATCGCAAATATTTAACTTTCTAAGAGGACGGTCAAAACCTAGCGTACACTCCGTAACTGAAAACACTTTAAGCTATAGAACACAATGTAAACGCTTTTCGGAATTGCATTCAACACACGCGAGGAAGTGATTAAGGGGCCGGTCAACTTCGGGACCGTGTAATACTTTCACGACGTTCCGTGAAAAGTTTCAGAGGGTTCTTTCGACGGGTGTCCGACACGCGACCGTCTCTGTGGACGACATGTAGACGACTGGCGCGAATGACTTGCACCGGCGCGTGGTTGCGCCTCCCCTTAACTGGGGCCCTCTCTTTCCTCCGCGGCCACAATTCATACAACACCCCTTACAATAATACCTTTGGCGTTCCTATACACTGATATGGCGCAGATTTAAAAGAGTCCTGCCGAACGCCGGTACGGAATGTTGTTTTCTTTCTTTTTTTAATTCTTCTTCTTCTTAAAGCATTGTTTCGCATATTTTATTTGCAAGCATTATTTTTATGGCATGCTTCCATTCTTCTTTAATTTCTATTTTTTAATTTTTTAAGTATATAATTTGTTTTACAATCATTTGAAAAGAACTTGACGTTTGGAGTAAAGTACATTTAAGAAATGAACTGTGACTAGGCTCTTTTCTGTGTTGTTTCTTATTTTGTTAAATCTAAAAAAAATTGTTTCAAATTGACATATATTATTTATTTATGGGATTTGTATTGTTGGTATTATTAATAAAAAAGTGTAACATAAAATAGCAACATTTGATTTTGTAACATATTACTATTAAAGTTATACTTAAATAAAAAAGCACAAAAGACATTTCAAGTAATAAATTAGTCATGAGGTAAGGAAGAAGTATTTAAAAAACTAATTGTAAAGCTTTACAAACATTATAGATTTCCAGCAATAAGCCTAAGGCATAAAATTTATTTAATACCAAGCAAGTACCACCCCAGCCGGTCGGCGCCATAGAATTGAATTCTACGAATCGCGAGCCTTTCCTTACAGCCCCATAAGCGGCTTCTAAAGAACCATTAATATTCATTCAAATTCCTACTAACATAAGTGTCATTCCAGTTTGCTAGGCGGCATAGTACTGAACTTATTAATAGATTTTTCATTATGTGTCAAAAAAATCAATTAACAAGCTTTTTTCCATCTATATTTTTTAGATTTAAGCAATTTAGATATATACGTTGTACTATAACGTACTTTGTTAGCAGTTAAAAATGTAAAATGTAGTAAATAGAGCAACTTACAATTAACTAAAGTCATTAAAGTGTATAAGAAAATGAACACGTAAACACGGCTTGAAGCATTTTATTTAATTAGACATTTAAATATTATTTTCTTGTAATGTAGAGCAAAAGACTTAGCTGTCTATAAGCATGAAGCCATGTAAATATCAGAAGTAAAAGAAAGAAATAAAAAACTGTGACTTAGTATTATTTGCAGTTCTACAGACAACTCCTGTGGCCAACAGTGAAATCGCTAAAATAAGTTTGGTGTTAATCATTTATTTACTATAATTACAAAAAAGTAATCACAAGTTAAAATAAATCAATTATTTCATAAATGGTGCTTTATCTAATGCATTAGGTGATGATGATAATGAATTTGCTGATTAATAATTTATATTTCTTGTGTTCTTTATTATAAAACTTAATCACGTGTTTAAATAATTTTTTAATTGATAAATGGTACTATGGAATCCAGCGGGGGTCAACGACCTTACGCTACTGATTTAAAGCATGGTTCAGCAACAGCGGTTAAAGACTTTTTGTCAGCAAACTGAGCTAAATAATTAATAACACTCAGATCTAAGTCTTACCTGTATCTGATTTTTCTAATCATTTGTGCCTTATCTTGGAAGGCTATGAAAGCAAAAGAAGAGGGTACTTGCATAATCCATTATATGCTGCATAATATCTCCCACATAGTTTTTCGATTTCTATTACAATAGAAGCTATGATCAATACGTATATTTTTAGTACCGTTTTCTAGCTCTTTCTTTAAAATAAGTTGTTTTTCTTGGTAACGTTAAAGTTATTTGTATCCTTTCTACACAATTTAATGAAAAAAAAACATTTGAATCCATTATAGTACACTTTGAAATCTCTAAATTGACGTAATTGTGAACAAAATGGTGAGTAACATGAAATATTCAAGCTTCCGTAATGGTTTTATAGAATACTGACCCTGTAAAAAGACACACGTATTCAAAGGGCTTAAGACAGGTTTAAGACAATTATAGAAGATAAAAAAGAAAAATACTTGACACTAAGATTTATTTCTATCAAGGAGAAGTGACTAATAAATTGAACTCAATTAGATGACTCCGCCGAATAGAACGGAGGCTATTTCATAAATCGAACAGCCCGTCAGATTCGGAGAAATGTAGCGATGCAACTGTGTGACATATGGCCAGGATTTTGCTTAGCTTCCAATTCCATCAACAGATAGGTATTGTACACTAAATCCGGTGATTTTTTAAAATTGCATGTGCATTTTTATTCGAAACGATGGATTTTAGTTGTTTTTTTTTTTTATCGAAGCAAATTTAAATACATTTATGCATTATTTGTGTAAATTGAAATTGGAATGTATAAGAGTCTTAAATTTTCACTTTTTGCGTATAATTTGTTGCGTGTTGATTTACTCATAATTATGGATTATTCGACATCACAACATACGAAAGGAAGGCGAGTCTTATTACTTTGATATCCAATTTTATGTCGCCTGAACTTACCTAATTATAATAACATCACTCAACACAACAGAGGAATACATATACATTAAATATATTAAAACCCTTCGAGTTACTAATAAATAGCACATTTCTTAGATATTTTTCGCTGATAAAATACGCCATTACTGTTTACATAAGTCAAACATTATGTGTAAATATTAATATATTTGATCACTATTAAATAAATATAAACGTTGTACTAACTGGTTCAATAAGTATTTAGATCAAGGTTACTTGGAAAAAACAAATCTCGGGAAGTAGCTTTTATTCATATAAGTAATTAGTACTTATGCTTCGAGGCTTCATTAAGGCGGTGCTCCGCAGCGCGAGTGGCTACTGCTCTTTCATAAATAAGCCGGTTCACCCTCGGCAGTACTTCACGACCTAACGGAAGACTTACTTCAATTATATTCACATGAATAAATCGCCTACAACAGAGTCGAATAAGATGAAGACTGTTTCAAAATGACGTAACCCATTAAATGTATGTCTTCCGGTATGAGGGGCACCGCCACCAGGGCTTATAACTTGGATGTATGGCGAGCAGATTTGTGGCGCCATGCGATGCATTTTCTATGGGCAGCGCATACCTTACCATAAGGTAAACGTCCAGCTTCTATCGTTGCTTAAATAAATAAAAAATAGATAAAAATAAATAAATATTTTAATTAAAAATTAAAATTGCTTTTAAATGTTATCTATGATACAAGTAATGCTAGATTTTATTTACTTTATATAGCAAAAACAATTAAAAAATATATATGAAAGTTTATATTTTGGAAAGAAAAATATAAATCAAACATTTATTAATTATTAGATATAGCTATGGTTTCTAACTTCACATTGGTTAATATTCTATTGTACTCTATTGTAAAAGTCCAACTGTTAATTTGTTAATTGTATCACTAAAAAAGTAATTTTCACCCGCTGGTAAAATGAAACTAAAACGGAATTTGGTAATTTAACAGAATTCATCCAACTTTCCCTTATCCACGAAACAATCGGCGTAGACCAAGTTCGCGAGTAGCGGGCGTTATAAAACGTTTTGTATTTACGATACGTTCATTTACACTTAATTGCCGCTTATATCAGTTCGAAATTAACTGCAATATCCTTACTTTTGGATATTTACAGGTCACGGGTAGTGCGTTTTTGTATTTTCTTTTATAAGCGAATAGTATTTTATATTCTTTTCTTTATTTTACATTAATCTTTGGCCCACAAAGAACGCATGAATAAAAATCACTGTTTTACCGTTGGCTCTAAAAAAAGTATTTAAAGAATTATGTAGTGTTTGCTTAGTTTCAACTACATAAGCGGCTATCGCGCATTTCACCATAGTATTTCCAAATTCAAAGTAATTTAACAATTGATTAATTTTCTTCTATTATTTAATGGTCTGATGACAAAATAGTTTTATTATATCACATATCGATGTAGACACACAAAATTATCGACAAGTAACTAATTTTAAGCCACTCTAAAAACGTAAAGACTTCAGAAACAAGGGATATGAATAATTGGGCGCATTTGCAGTGCTTTTTCGTAAATGGCGTGAAAATTCGCAGTTTATTTTGGCATTTAAGTGAATTTAGAGGATCCCTTCTGCGCTGGCATTTTGTTTTATGCGACTGCTCGTTACCGGCGGCGGTGGCGCGTGAAGTTACGGCCGCGCTGGGCCGACCGGCGCAACGCACTATGGTGCAGGCCCGCTGTTAAAACGTCACTGATACGCCCAAATTGGCGGGAAAACGTACGTTTTAAAATGTCACCATCACTTTATAACGAACAGTCAATGGCAAGGATATCTAATATTAAATTGTAACCGACTTAATTTTGCCTGTTAACGAACGTGTTGTACGTCAAAATATAATTTTATATGTTGACACAATGGTGCAACGTGCAGTATATATTTTATGTAAATGTATAGCTAAAAACAATGAAATTTGTTTCATTAGTCAAAAAGAGTTTCAGCAACGATTTCTGGAAACGGTATCACTTAAAAGATGGCATTATTTTGTAGTAAGGAACCCAATTTTATTAGGTAGCTTAACTAATATGTAAATTCTATCGTAGTCAAATTAACTTTCGAGTTCAGAAAGCAAGTAGGGTAGATTCTTTAGATGGTACTTACTTTGATAAAAGGCGCGAAATAAGACTTACACCTCTCGTATTGAAAACAAAGTTTATCTTATAAAAAATAGAATAACACTTTTGTGCACTTATAGTTAAATGGGCACTTGTTTTGTTTATGTTTGATGAAAATTTGTAATTCATTCGACCACTGCCACCGTGCCATGCCTAATTTGGGACCAAATTTTTTAAAAAATAGTGCCAAGCGGGAACTGAATCATTTTTCTTATAAATCATTTTGTTTCGTATCATTTTAAGCAGAAGCCCTGTAATTCTTGTGGTCTATAATTAACAAAAATTTTGTCGCGATCCGATGTTTTTGGTACCTTTTGATTTTTGGCCGAATAATAAATAATAAAAAAACAGAATAAATTATTTATTTGCACTTTAGGAACTTGATCATTTATGTTACACGCCAAAATAATGCAAATCCTATTTGTATGACTATTACTTACTGTAATAGTGACTTAAATTTGAAAACATCACTAACTGACCGCCTCAAAAAATAAAAAATAATCAAAAAAGGTCATTTAAAATACGTTTGACTATTGTTAAATTCTTACCATCTTAGCTTACTTAAATATTTTGAATGTTGCTTTTACTATTGTTAGCGTAGTTTAGCAACAAAATAAAATCGTAAATGTTTTCATAACAAGTGCGTAAGTCCAGTAAAGCGTGCCCATGGGAAGCGCGTTGCATCTCTCTATTTCCTTTTTTATATTTTCGCTGCATTTCTATTCCAGTTCCATTTTTGAAAAGGATAGTGAACGTTTGACATTAAACAGAGGTGCGCTACGAAACGTTTTGGCACTTCTACTGCGCCAAAAAAACTTTTGTTAGTTATGTGTTACTACAATAGTTTTGAATATGTAGGTGAAAACTACAGAAGAAAAATAATGATGTTTTTTCTTATACTATCGCGTGATGCGTTTAAATATTACTGATCTTTATTTTCGGTGTACAATCTGTCTCGTGACACTGACCATGGACACCTAAAAATGAGGTAAACGCCTTCGATTTGTTCTATATAAAATATATATTATGAAATCAAAACCATATCTTGAAGTAAAACTTTTTGATATAACAAAAAACGATTTGTGTCGAAATGTTATTTAATGGAGTTAACTAAAATAACGAACGTGGTAGTCTGCAGACTTCAATATGTTCCGATTTAAAGGACACCATATCTAGTATTAGTATTACACAAGATGTTTTTTTTATGGCATACGCAGGCAGACGAGCAGTCGGGCCACCTGATGGGAAGTGGTCACCGACACCCATAGACGTTGACAATACCACTGGTATCGCCGACGCGCTGCCTACCGTGAGACATAGGATGTTAAATCTTGTTTACCCTGTAAATGCTGGCTACGGTGCCCTTCAAACCGGAACGCAGCAGTGTTTTCACACTACTGCTTCGCGGCAGAAATAGCACCGCGGTGGTACTCCACCAGACGGTCTCCTGTAAACAGGGACCTACCACCGGTAGTATGTGAAATGTATCCTTTGACTAAGAGTTACTAATTTACTTGTGTTATTTAATTTGTTGTATGTAAGGTAACGCCTACTATAAGTTGAATGACCTGCTATTGTTCTTCTTGGACAATAAAATACTTTTTAATAAATAGCACGCGTATCAAACATACTCCGTCAAAAAGACTGAAGTAAATCTATTTTCCTTTTTTCTTTACCCCGGATTCCACGTTACTCATAGTACCGGTCCCTTGTCAAATAGAAACTTTTCCCATGTCTTATCGAATCAATTACTTTAATGGAGACGAAAAGGTTTTATGACTTGATTTTTAGACGCTTTATCCGAGTTTAATACAGGCCGAAAGCGTTTAATGTAAATAAAGGTTATTTATTCTCTTTTCGTATATAAAATTGCGTTTCATCACGTATTTTATGAGTTATAACTAATAAAAAAGGGTTTTTACTAGTAACCGTGTTTTTAGTTACTTGCTGACCTGCACAATTTAATTTACATCACATAAGAATTATTTTTGTCCGTCATAGGGTGATGTTATATCATTTACATTAATGAATCATAAAATCAATTGAATAGTTCTTAGTTTGGTAGAATACTATAAACAATTACTAGTAAATGAATAGACTGTGATAAATCGCTGAATACATTGAACTAAAATTGCAATGAATAAGATATATTTTTAAATAATATTTTAATATATATATAATATCTATATATTTTAATTACAATGAATAAAGTTATGGAGAAATGGACCCTGTGTCATGTAAAGAAAATTCATAAAAAGAAAGGTTATCCTTCAATAATTAAGTACCGATCTTAATTTTATTTAAATTTACAATATTAGGAACACAAGACTATTTTCTACGGGATCCCTCATAATACATATATAAGAAGTATTATGGATACGCATCAATGTTACTAAAAACCTATAAATTAACGTTAAATTTAAAAAAATAATGGACTATAATTATAAATAGAAGTTAATTTTTTGTTAATGATTTCCTTCTATTGTTTCCGGAAAGCAAATCGGTGTTTCTAAATAATTTGTTCGAATACCGTGCAGATTTCAACCGTGTACACAACTCAGGCTTAAGCTCCGTAATCACAAAGGGATTAATCGAACTGATTTACAGGCCTGTAAACATATGATCGAGCATTAATTTAATCTAAATGCAAGGATATTTGCAGTGCGAATACGATTTGGATCCTTAGAGCTGGATATTGAGTCCATATTACTTTAATCAACTGAGCACTTCTCTCCAAACACTTCTATATAAATCCCTTTGACTGAGAAAATTTACTCTAAACATACATACACGAATAATTTAAATAACAAGAAGTTTAAAAGATTATCTACTATATTTTTTGCCATTTTGCTTTTTTTTTTGCTTAGCCTAATAAATAGCACAGTTATCATAAACGCGCGAAAAAGGAAAGACAAATGCAATCTCCTACAAAAAATATGTGACAGTAGCAACACTAGCGCTTCTTAACAAATCACCGAATGGGGACGAATACGTGAAGGTCCATCCGTGCCTCTATAGGCTGATGTCTCGAGAATCGTAAAATATTTCACGGCAGACGCACGTCCCATCCCTTGAAAATATAGATAAGATATCTGGACGTACCATAAAATGCCTAAATATTTTCTTTATTGATTAGACAAATAGAAACATTGTTTAAACACTACTTGTTATAAAAATTCAAGTCCAAAAATATACATAACATTTTAATAACAGCTGTTGTGTAATTCTTAAAATTATTCTTATTGTGTCTACCCTAGAGAATATTAGAGAAATATGCGTCGTGCTATAATAACAGTTAATGTTGCAAAAGAACTACCCTATTATAAAATACAATAACTTTGTACAGTTTAACCAAAGCAAATTTAAAATAGTCTTATATTTCAAAAACTGTATCCATTAAACAATTTTATAAGAGCGTTTTCTTCTTTTGAATCGTATTTGCTGTTTTAATAACTACTTTATAAGCCTTTAATTTTCGTTGCATTTATCTTTATTTAATGTATATATACTTTTGTAATCATAAACGCTATGCGCATGGTGTCATAATAATAGTATTTAATACTATATTTTTCACTTGCGACTTTAACGTCATAATAATGTTTTATTATAAAACATGATAAGATAAAAAATCAAGGTAAAAGTTACACATTTTATTGAAATACGAAAGCCTTTATTATACAAATCTTATTTAATTAAGTATAGGTAAAATAAAAAGAACCGAGTACTGAAAATAATAATTGTAACTCCCTATTGAGAATTATACCGCTTGTTATTACTATAACTACATCACAATAATATACTAATTATTAAAACAAAAAAGGGAAGACGTATCTAGTGATTTTACAGCTATGTTTGACTCTGCCACGATACTCGTTCAAAACGAAGAAAGCGCCCAATTTGCGCGGTAACTGCATCTAAATGATACCATCCGGCGAACAACTGAAGATTGAGTTGCGAATGGTTTCGTCCCTCGTAAAGTGTTTGTCCCTTCATATTTCGCACCGAAACGAGAGTTATGAATCCGCTTTATATACATAAGGGGAAATAGTAAGTCGTTTTGCGTCTACAGCTAGTTGAATTGCTTTTGCCACGTCTGTAATTTTTCTGTTTATATATTTTCCCTTTTTTATCGAACTTAGGTAATGATGATAACATACATGGATTTTATACTTTTTAGTGCAATACCCTAGTAATGAAATTGTATTTTACTAAAATAAAGTATGCAAGATTTAAATACCGCAATCACCTTTCACAAAAGGTTTAATAAAAATAAAAATGAAACATTTCTATGTTTTCGTTTATATTTTTATTAAAGATTTTAGACTACTCTAAAATTATCGGCGATTGCTAGTCAGAATAAAGTAAGACTTTTAAGAGGGTTAGCTTTATCTTAGCGCTGCCCGGACCAAGTTAAGACGGCAATTCGTCTTGCTCCTTTTTCACAGTACACTGAAAAATATAGTCAACGACGGAAGGCGAGATAACATCGTAAAATACAATTTGCCTGCGAAAGAATGCGAATTAAGACTGACGGATTGGGCTATTGATCAGATATCTCGGGATCTAGTTATAGGAAAATTGTTAGATAGTCGAAAAATAAGCAAAAAAACATTTGTTCCTTTTTATTTAAAACAATCTGTCTATAATAAAAAGGATTAATTACCTTTCTTTTGTTTTGCACTAAAGATAGTAGTAGTCGTGCTTAGATAATATATTATTAATGTGGTGGTATTTGTGCTAATGTAGCATCATCATTATTATTTCTACAGCAAAGTTATGAAAAAAAAAATGTTCCGGTTCAAAGAGTACTGTACCGTATGTAATTTCTAGGTAAGCGAGGCGTAAACACCTTGCATCTATACCTGAACCAAACAAAGTCCATTATTTTAAATAATGTCTGATGTCAAACTCGATTCGTCCCAAAACGTTATGGTTAAATGTGGATCGGTGGTTAAATTCGGTTTTAATCTAAAAATCAGAACACTTACTCTATGGAAGAGTTTCACTTTGTTTACGTAAATCTCATCTCTTATTTGACACTGATATAATTGGACGATATGACCTATGGCATCTTACACCATATTTTCAACGTTACTCATCAAATAAACGTCTTTAGCATAATAAATACTAGCAGTCCTCCTACGGCTCTGCCCGTGTTATTTTTAGATTTATATTATGGATTTTCCTAAGAAAAGAAGCCTATGTTACTCAAGGATATTATAACTTTCTTTTTTTTATTTTATTTTACAGGTTCAACAACTTTAGTTCACATAAGCTATCTTACATGTCTAATATAATTAAAATAGGAACAATTAGTACATAAACATAATTACACTATATGTGACGGACAATTACAGTCTTTTAGTGAAATAATTATTCAAATCACTACAATAATCACGGAGCCTTTTCAAAACAAACAAATCTACCCTGTTTATATTATTACTATATATTAAAGTAGTGTAACAAGAATTGCGAACAATTTACTAGAATAATCTAATTAATTCAAAGGATATTACACAATTTTTAAAGAACTACTGTTTCTATCATAAGATGAAAAAAACTAGTTATTACGGATAGCGTCTATTCAATTATTTATCTTCAAGAAGCATTTCTCTATTCACGTGCGTATTAAATACTTTTCATAGATTTGTCACAGCGAAGTTTCCTTTTATCCGCGCGGTTCTAAGCCTTACTCTACACTTACAAACGAGTTGCCCCCCTTTACCACCGCCATAATGCCAGCATAGCGTTCGGTCCATACGCGCTTACCTTCAAAGAACTACAGCACACTATAAACAAAGAGTAACAAGAGCTAAATAAAAGAACGTTGCAATATTGTTAAAAGCATTCCGACTTTTATCTATGCCATTACGAAAGTGTTTAAAAATACCAGTTTCTTTGCTTTCACGCCGGTAAGTTTTAAAAATATACGGAAACTTTAATGATATGTTTGTCCGTGATCGAGAATTTTTAATTTTGTTTTGTAAATATACATTTTCAAGCTCTGACATCAATAAGATGAGAGAAAATCACCTTTAAAGTAATAATAACATGAATAATAATCCACTTTCCAAAAGAAGAATAATAATTACTCCGTCGTGAGACCTTACATTTTAATCTGTTTTATGATAAGTAGTTTCAAAAATATTTAATAAAAAAAAATTCATTACCGAAATTTATAACTTTGTAAATACTAAAGTGAAAACAGTCGCTGAGCCTTAAAAGATATACTAAAACAATATTTTACAAAATAGTATGACTTGACTATAATCATAATAAAGTCAACGAAAGCATAAATGTAAATAAAAATTTATCCACAGTAAACATGATTTAATGAAAACAGAAAAAATTAAATTACGTAATCGTGAAAATCGTGCGGCTGTGCCGAAAAAGCATGTTGTTCCTTGCTCACATTACAAATAGTGACCTAATTTCATGGGAAAAATTAAAAAATTTTTTATTGAATAATATTACCTAAGTTGATCTTTATAAATGCGCCATCAATAAATGTCTCTCTTATCATTGTCATCAGCAGCCTCTATCCGTCCACTGCTGGACGTAGGCCTTTTTAATGGAGGCCAAGACGGTCGTTCCCCTGCTGCCAACTTGAACCGACTACTGCACGGACATCGGCTTCCCACCTGGTCGGGTGTCGACTAACGCCTTTTTTTGACAATATGATCGGCCCACTGCCGCTTAAACGAGCTAATCCTTTGCACAATATCGATGACTATAGTTCTTTGACGGATAAATTCGTTACGAATTTTATCCGACAGAGAAAGTCCGGGCATAGCGCGCTCCATAGCCATGGAGGGCATAGCCAAATAACAGTTTTTTATGTAAAAATATTCATCACAATAGTCTATTGACACATTCATGAAGCTCAATATAAAGAGAAAGAGAGAAACGAATCGTCAATCGTTTAACGTGTATATTGAACGGATTAACACACCGGTGCTGGTGTCAAGTTCTAATCCAACCAGTGGTATATAAAACAGTTTTTACGCAATAAATTGGCTCCTGAAAAGTTTTAGTCGGATTAAAGTGAATTGGTTGAATGCATAAGATGTATGTGTATACGAAGGTACTAACTATATGTGTATATTAACTATTAAAAGAGTCCTGGTAACGAGAAATCAATTTTCACAAGTGAATAGCATGCAGCTTAGATTTTACAAATAGTTTTTTCTTAAAGAACTTAAACACCCCGGCAGCCGGTTCATAGAGCCAAACCACTTGGGGCAGAGTAAATTTGGCTTTATACATATTTAATTTGATTAATTGATAATTTCCCTGAAAGTCTGATTTTGTATTGCAGGTGACCTTAAATATCGTAATATTAAAAAAAAGAACTTCTTACTTTCTGCAATTTATTTTTATAAAACACCCAAGATGTGCACATTATTGCTCTAGCAATTTTTACAATTTATTTATATCATACACTTGCAAAAGGTCACGTACGGGAGGTAGCTCTAAATATATTTATGGATAAGTTAAAGGTAAACTATTCTAATATAGTCATATTTATAAAACGTCATTTACTTGAATAAACAGGTCCAATTTAAAACGTCGGGTGTCGTTTATCAAAACCATATTTCGTGGACCAAATATCACGATCGTAACCACACATTCGTGTAAATCATTTCATTGGGGTAATTATAGGAGGGCGGGCGGCGGCCTGCGACCGGCAAATGTCGATAGCGCAGGGTCAACAACTGAAAAACAATAAGAAATAGAAGAAAAGTCATTAGTCACGCAACCGAACCAGCTTTATTTTCTCAACAAAAACTGTTTACTATACCTTTAATGCATTCGTTCTACTTATTATGAGCAATAAAAATAACTAAACGATGTATTGGCATTACATAATGTTTCTATGCTCTGTTTGTAATGGCTCGTATTATAAACACGGTTATGCTGTTGTACTATAAATCGTTGGCCGCATTGAAGCAAATAATAGCTTTGTGTCCTTAATTATTAACCATTGTTTTAGATACAAGTTGCAACTATATTTTAATATAGCAGTAGGTACAACAACGTTGTAAATTATTATTTTATAATGGAGTACTTCTTCATTTTAATTTATATACATCATGCTTTGAATAGAATGTGAATGAGATCTTTTCAACCTTAAATAGCATTAAACATTTTAGCTTTGAAATTGACATTCTGATTTAAAAACAGTACAATGCTCTTAAATCCAACTTTTTTAATTTTAACTTAATTATTTCACAAGCTTGTAATAGTGCACGATGTTTTAATTTATGTACACCTTTTTATTTAAAATAAGGTAATATTTTAACTCTCACACGTATCAGAAACCATTTTTTAATGGGTAAAAGAGAGGTGTTGATCGTCCTATCACTTTATTTATAATAGTAAGACTACAATACACTAATTGATATTTTTTCCTATTTAGAAGAAATGTTTAGGGGTATTCGTCGAAAGACAGTATTATGCAAACATATTTGTGCTGCGATTTACAAGCTCCTATGTCAGTATTTGTCCTTAGTCCCTAGTGTATTAACTTTATATACCAATGTACACAAGCAATGAATGTACTATATTATTTACAATATTATTATACAATATTATTATCGGCCGTCTTAGTGAAGCTTATGTAAAGAAAAACCATTTCACGTAATTGAATTTATCAATTTCCTTAACAAATTTTTCAATTAAAACATATTCGATTTACAAGTAAGTCTTATGAAGGCTAAACCTTTTTATCGCGTATGTGAAAAGCTTTTTGTGCGCATAAATTTAGTTTTGTTCGCCGGTTTGTAAATATGTTCTTTGAAAAATACAACGGGGTTTGTCGCTTTTGTGTTCCTTACATGATTAAAACCCCAACAGGTGTAATTGATGCTTTTAATTAACTAACTTTTATATATTATAAGTAAACTGTTTTATATATTGTTTTAAAAGTAATGAAACTATTGATATACCATTAGACATAGTTAATAAAATAATCGAAATATCACAAATAAATAGTAGAAAGCTTGTGGTAAATTTAACAATAACTCAAAAACTGTCAACGGAAACAAATTCTGTTTTGATGTGTGGAAATTACGAAACAAAGTAACAGTATTAAACACAAAACCCTATGATTTAGTAAGAGTTCGAACAATCAGCAAAAACAATTGCAATCGTGCTCGCATATTGCTAATGAGGTTTTAATGCCGAGGAAAACTGCGAATCCCCAGCTTATCATTATCTCGTCTAGTATAACTCACATGATAGGTGACTAGCAAACTCACTGAACAGAGCCCGAATGATATCCTTAATGGTAAAATAAAGACCTTGATATATGGCATAATATCTACAGGAAAAATTCCCGAGAAGTTTCCTCATTCACCGTATAATTACTTACGTAATTTTTGCACCCCTTTTACGTATCATTGTCATTTGACATTTATTATCACTAAATTTGACGCTTCAACAGTTTTTTACTACTGCTCTACTAAAAAAAAGTTAAACAACTTGGAAACAACATCGAAGTCCATCTCCTGGATTAAAACCTGCTACTCATCAGTAGTCAATCATCCTTACCGTTAAGCTTTAAGCGTCATTGTCAATCATATATTAAATGCACCATAGATAAAATGTGCTCAATCTTTTTATGATGTACAGGCAATTATTAGGTTCGAAGGTTTTGCCCCAAGAGATGGCGAATATAACCCTAAGAGGAAATTTCATCTCAACGCAAATGTGCTTAATGGCAATACCCCATATTGATCATTTTACTGCGAATAAATAAAGAGCAAGTGAGGTTTTATAGGCCAATACGAAATTGTTACAGCTATAACTTAACGATCACAATCTCTTTGATATTGGAGTGGATGAGTTACATCGTAGATATTCCCGGCGATCATTTTTAGGGTCGAATCAACGTGTGTGAAATATGTTTTAATATAGTTTTTTACTGTGCTAAATTTTTTAGAAAGTTATGTTTTCTGATATTTAAACAGTCGATTAACGTCCTGATTCTATTTCAAACAGCATAAATTAAAACTTTTGATATAATTTGATACTATTCAGAAAGAAATTGTACTCAAAATGCTTATCAATTCTGTATTATCTTTTTAGATTTCAAAGTGAAATTGTTTAACACGACATTTAAATTCCACGAAAATACGAATATAATATAAAATATATAAAAAAGAAAAACGGAAAAAAATAAAAGTAGCAAAACCAGTAGATCTGTGTTAAATCCTTGAGGTGAGCCTCGGAACAGTCTGTTACAAGAAATTTGTTTAACTTGAGTTGAAAAGGGACAGATACCTTTTTCCAGAAGCAAAGTGAAAGATTTTAAAGGCAGCTTTGAAAGAAAACATTGCGGGGAATCTTATTTCGTAATACTTATCTGGCAATTAAATTTTGACGGGTGCGGCTTGTGAATTTAGATTTTACCTTTTGTTTTCCACTTTATTTTCTTGGACATTTCTCTCCAATTTATGTGGATCCACTCAATTAAAGCTGAAGTAACATTTAACATCAACATACAAATACTTTTCGTTGTCTTTTATAGAGAAAAATTAAGTGGCATGAATTCTTGGGCGTAAAGAAGGTTGACAGTATTTTATTTTAGATTTTACCTTGCTCTTAGATTATAAGTAACAAAGTAATGCCTAAATATTCAGTTTGTGCTATTTACTATATTTGAGTTTTTTTTTACATCAACAATTTAATACTTTTTACTTCATATTACAAATAAGGTAAACATTATGACCGGTTAAATTGTAACAACCAAACAAATCTTATCGAAACATCTACAGTTGAAACGTTTCGAAGCCTACTTTTATACCCACATCATTAACGAATAATCAAAATAGTTCATTTCTGCGTGACTTTAGGCAGGTTGTGACCGGACGAAAATGGTCGAGATGTTGACCCTTTTCGAGAGTAATTCCTTGTTATGAAAAAGGGGAGGCAGATTGTATCGCTTTTTATATGAAACGTTATGTTATGTGTCTTTTAAGGCCTAAAAAAAGAATAGTAGGTGTTAAACAAATATGAAAGCTACATATTTTAAAATACATTAAGTAATTATATAAATAATTTTTAAAAACAAAGTTTAGCTGTATATTTTTTTTTGTTTTTCAATACTAATGTTATAAATGTGACAGTAACTCTGTCTGTCTGTCTGTGTTTACTTTCTAAGTCATTTAGCGGGAACATTCCTCCTATTCCACGCAGCCAAAGTCGCGGGTAATAGTTATTGATATAGCTGTTGTATATAAATGTAAATTAGTGGTACTAGGTCACCTTTTACAGGTCTAGGAAATTATCACCTCAGTGCCTATTCATATCACATAGCAGCGGTAAGATAACACTACTGTGTACCGGTTTAGAGGGCAGCTTGACCAACATAAGTGACGACGGGTTAAACGAAACATAACATCCATGCCTCCTACATATCTGTGGCAAACGATAACTCTTAGTTATTATTCTTAATAATTTTTCTAAATATAAAAATATGTGTTGTATATTCAAGCAAACTCTATTTGATAACAATATTCCTATATTCTATACAAGATATTTTTCGAATCTTCAGTGAAACGAGCTCCTTTTAGTTGAATAGTTTATATCGAACGAGCCCGGGGCTATTCTTAAAACAAAACACCGCGCGGAAACATCCTCGCTTTCTTACGTCACAAACATACAGAAATTGCTTTGCGTACTAAGAATCCTTCAAAGTTTTTATTTGTGGTTATCCGGACGGTTCGTTTTTAGTTTAAATTAAGATGCGCGTTAAGCTGGAGTGGATGAAACAAGTCTAGGAACCGGCCTTAAGTGCACATAAAGCGGGTTAGCCATCGTCGGACTAGCCAACGGGTAATTTTAGATCGTGTTCTTTTTAACGAGTCTCTAGCCGACTATATTTCATGTTGTAGAAATAAAAAGCAAACTTGCAAGCGCCGGCGTAAAAACTTATAAGAACTTTTTATGGACTACGGACTCATCGCGCATAAACCTTCTCTTTATGGTATTTATCTGACCCTTTGTGATTTACTTTTGACTTTAATCGATAATTGAACTAAAATTAGGAAATCGATTTAACTGTAATACAAAACATAATCTTTCTAGATTTCTTCATTAGTAAAGGTATCGATACGGGCAATATGTAATCGATTGGCAAAGATACATATATTACATATATTAGTCGATTACGAAATTTTTTTATACAGATATAGACAGCATAAATAGTAAAGACAGAGAAATCTCATTTATTACTTATGTATAGCCTATACAGAGTGCGTGAAATTGAACCTTTCATCTTTGGGTCTGATAGTAACATGAAATGGCGTATCAGGGAAAAATGATTTCTTATCAAAATATTTCCATCTTTTCATGTCAAGTAGCATAATGGGTGGGTCATAAGAATGCAAGGTTATAATCTGGATCGGGCTCACTAAATGGGCTCGGTTTGGCGCAAGCCCAGCCGGCCCCTGGTAAGTCCGAAATTGTAAAAGGTAAACTGTATTATGCAAATTATAGTACTCTTTGTTCTTGGTCTAATACTACCTACTTGTTATTTACGGAACGTAACGACGGCCGTTAATTTTTTATGTGTTACGTTTTTAGACTAAATTACTTTCTTTTAAATACAATACTACTAATATACAAGTAAACTAGTGTTGTTATACAATGTTTTTAACTTTTTTTTTAAACATATTTCATGGCCACTGATACACTTTTGTCTAGACGATTATTAAAATATTCAAAAGTATGATTGAATTACTCGTAAAGTCTTGTAATAAAAATGTTTACTCCAATCCATCTTCAATCTAGCCCCGATGTTAACCTAAAACTATATAAAGCTTTTCTGAACTCCACATCTCAAGGGATAGAATTCCAACGTTCAATCTTATTGAAGGCGATCAATTCCCCTCACCCCATTTCCCGAGATCTTAACACCATACTCTGTTTAGTGAAAGAGAACTCATCCTTGTCATTATTGATGTTTCGCTGTCTGAGGCAATTAAGATGTTTTGTTTTGCACAATATTTTAATTTACTGAAAAAGCGAAGAATAATAAAAAGACCCTTTTTTGGTCGTTCACATAAATAGAAGAAGAAAATTGTTAATAAATATACATATATAACTTTGAAAAAAAATTTAAATCTGCATTGGTACAATACTAGCACAATATTTCATTGATATTGTAGACGTATTCACTAATTTATACATTGTAGAGGTAAATTTACAACCCAACTCAATGGGCTAAATAGTGAGGACCTTTTATATAATAAATAATTTCTTTAATATGTAGAAACAAACATCCAAACACTAGTAAATACTCTGAGGGTAATTTTTTCGACCTGAATACGTCTTAAAAAATTGCTTCGCAGTAGGATACAGTTCGGTTTTATAGCTTCATATCTAACTGGTTGCGGTGCCCTTCTAACCGGAAGACAGTAGTGTTTTCACACTACTACTTTTATCTTAGGATTGAGCTACGACCTCGTCTTTATAGATTCTTTACAAGAAATTACTGTAAAATAGTTACATTGAATGTAGTAAGGTGTGAAAACATAAAAAAAAATATGTAAATTAAATAATGTCGGCCTAAACAAGTCCAAGACCGAAATCAAAATACAAAGATCCTATACAGTTGGAAAGGGCTGCTTTTACCATATTTATTTACATAAAAAATTATATTTCAATTCCCCATGTTTTGAATCCTTTGTAACAATCATGGTCACGGGACAGACAATCCATCGAAATAAAATCCGTCAAAGTCGTTAAATTCAACTATATGTTGTATTGGCGTAGCTAAAAGATTCAAATATTTTCTAGATTATCATTCACTTGTCTTTTTATTCGCCAAGTATCAATTATATGCCAGGGCGATGGTCATTAGACCTACAGAACGAAAAAGATAAACTTCCTACAATTGGTGGATAATATGTCAATGAGATTTAGGGTTTCCTTTACGATGAATGTCTGCCAATGATAGTCGTGTGGCAATCAGGATCAACTTTATGTGTGCATCGGGCGCTTGGCTCATCTTACTATTCAGGAAACTTATCTTAAATCGACACGACCTGACTACACCAATCGGGGCGTACAGGGCTATCGGACCATCTCCGGTGAGGTGGTGTACCAGTTGCCGGGCTCCTTGCCCTGGGACCTAGATGCAGAAATCCTCGCGTCACTGAGCTTCTGGCCCGAAATGGTGAGGTCTCGGGGCTGCAGACCACTCCCAAAAGAAATAAAAGGGGGGCAGAGATGAATTGCGCTGCCTTGCTATACAGGATTCGGATCTGCGGCTGGAGCACCGTAGCGCTAGCCGTCGGACAGTGGAGGCCATACATGCATCATGCATCATCAGTCATTGATAGTCCACTGCTGGACATAGGCCTCCCCTAATACACCTCCATCCATTAGGTGATTTTGGACCGTATCCCACCACGCTGGTCCAATGCGGGTTGGTGGGTGGACCGACTTTTTACATGCCCATCCGACGCATGGATCATCTTACTTTTCAGACAACTGGGTGATCGGCCCAAATTGGCCTAACCAACTAGGAAACAACAATGAAAATTTGTTGTGTCCCCGCAGGATTCGAACCCACAACCTCTTGTTTCTTCCGGCTATCCGCAGAAATAAACCAGGGTGCCTAAGAGTGGCGTACGCCCTCAACCTTCCCTCCTGACATTGAGCCTCTGAGCGGCCGGTAAAAGGGTAACCACCACCCAAAGTGGGGCTCAAGAGGGTGTTCCGTGCTGTTTGCTGTTTGCACCTAAAGCGACAGCCCGGGTGTCCCAACATACTCTCTTACAATTCCTCGTAGGAATTTAACCTATGACTTTCATGAAAAGCAGGATGCAATATGACTGGAGGTCTTATACCAATATAAGACCTCCAGTTGTACATGGAATAATACAACCTACCTCATGCACTGTATTGTTCTTTAAGTCATATAACACGCCATAATATTTAAAAAAAGTATTTTGTTACAGTTTATTCGCGTTACAACAAAATTTATCAAAAATTACATATCCTTGCACTTTATAAATATTTTACAGGCTTCCACTCGTTATTATCGTTGTATTTTGTCAATTACTAGTACATGCTGCAAATACTCATTAAACGAAATAAATATTCTTAAACTGTTATTGTTCCTTTCGTAATTAGTAAACGTAACTAAAATAATCTTGAAGTCTTTATCTCATAACTGCTTGTTTTCTCTCACAGAGAATTTGTGAAAATGTGTTTGTAAAAGCGAAGGACCGAGCGTATGGGATTTTGCCTTTCAGGACGAGTTTTAAAGCTGGAATCGGCTTGAGTTTATTCTCATGCGAAGGTTATTTGTACCAAAATAAAAATACTTTTTACTAAGAACAATGTAAGTAGGGCACGCACATTATAACAACGTTAGTATCGCTAACATATATAGTAATTTAAATTGTTGTATATCTTAAAAGTTTTGAAACACTTTATGTATAATTTCTCCAAAATTTTTATAGATACGAATATTTTGTTGGAAAATTTGAACAAATATCTTTTATAATGCTAAGTAACAGAATTACAACAAAATCTTTTTTTTAAACGCGTGGTTTTTTTATAATAAAATAAATCATAAAATTACGAATTGAAATAGATTTAGTAGTATAAAAAATAACTAATAGGTTGATAATGAATAATTGATGAGATTACAATTTGTTTTTAATAGATTTACAGTTCCCATATTTCCATGACGATTGTTTTTTGAGTTTACCATAAAGAAAATATACATTCATATCGGCAAAAACAAAACAGCCCGATTTACGCGGGCGATGCGAGCCGAAAGGTACTTGTTTTTATGCGAGTTGAACAAATGTACGAACGCCGACTGCATAGGTACGTGTTTACACTCCAGTTCACAAACGAGTGAAGATGCGCCCGGCGCCCCCGTATATACGGCGTGCTCAAAACCACCAATTGCATAACAAAAACAAACACAAGTGCAGAAACGAGCGCCGCCTTTGTGCGGAATCCGTCTTGCCAGGTGAAGAAAGCTAAACAATGGGCTGTACAGTCTAACACTGCGGACTCAAGCCCCTAAAGTCTACTGAGCGAGACAATAGCGGCGCGAATATGGGCTGGGGAGGAACGTTCTTGTCTTGTTACCGCGAGCAATATTGTTAGTTTTATGGAGGAACTTAGGGACCCTTTGTGCCAAGTTTTTGCCGTGCACAATATTCTTGTATTGTAATCGTACGTTTTTTTATATTTCTTCTGCTTTAACTCACTTGCTTTTCAATATTTTTCATCCTTTAAGCCTCAGTCATCCTGTGAACAGTTTTTTAGAATTGCAAAATTTTAATTTATTACATTATTAGATTTGGAATTCGTTTGATTAGCCTCGTATTAAAAACTACTGATTTATTTAAAAAAATATCTGACAGTATAATATTTTAGACACAATAAGAAAGCAGTTTTATTTTTCGTTAAGAAACCCATATATAACGTGCTAACCCATACATAAAGTTTTAAACCCAAAATTACAACGCCGCGACTAAAATATGTAGGGCAGAAAAAATATATACACACCCGAAAAATCTCCAAATGTTACTAAAGACGCAACGTTACTTGTTTCAAATATAACTAAAGCTTTAAAAAAATCCAAACAATTACATAATTAACACACGAATCCATTCGTTATAAACTGTTAAACATTATTGTTCGCAGCAATTTACGTATTATATTTAACTTCAACTGTCACCAATCAAATATAGTTTACCGTGCTTGATCAAACGTTAGTTTCAGCATTGAAAGGGAATGCATCGGTTCGTTCGACAAATACGTGAGCTGTGGACAATGCCGTTGGACTGTTTATACTAACGTGTTCACCGAAACACGCTTGCTTAATTACTACTGTTGTAATAATGCAAATCGTCATGCATATTTAATAGCTCGTTCATATTATTTATCAAATACAGGCTTTTAGACCGTAGCTTTTCATTATTTTCTTCCCTTATTAACGTAATTTATTTCTAAACCCGATTTCACTTGGTCTATTTAGAATCATCTTTATTATCGTATCGACCTATTTAAGTTCACTGCTACATTTTTTATAATACTTGTAGGTTTAAGCAATTAAGCGCAGTAAAGTCGGGTTATTATTTTTTGTTTCCTTTGCCGCGCTGCACAGATTAAATAATTATTACTCATTAAGCATTGGTGAAATTTCCCCTCGACCGAACGAAGAGGCTTTACATCGGATTAAGAACAAGTTGAGGGCAGTAGGCGGCATGACTAAGTCGCTCTGAATAAATTGCTTAGTAAAAATTCTATCATAACAACCTTTGAACGTTGTTTACAGCGCTTTTAAAACGGCAATTAACA
This sequence comes from Lamproptera curius, assembly GCA_029286875.1. Lineage (NCBI taxonomy): Eukaryota > Metazoa > Arthropoda > Insecta > Lepidoptera > Papilionidae > Lamproptera > Lamproptera curius. The sequence continues at coordinate 420,185 of JAGSMT010000201.1, read as the reverse complement.
GACTTTGTACAAAATCGGATGTTAATAAATTCAAATAATGTTTACATTTACGGTTTCAATCATATAAAATGTATTAATATTTATGTTTATATTTAAATCAAATTGAGTTGCTTATTATTATACCGATAGATTATGTTTTTAATTATATTTATTAGCTTCACATTTGAATTGTATAATTAATAAGTCTTCGTATAAGTTAGTTTTTACGTGCATTTATACATTGTTGGACGCAGACGTAATTGACTTACGTCCTTATTGTAACAATGCAGTGTTACTGAAATGACAGTAATTATTACTGGGCGAAAAACAATTAAACCTGCTCATTGGGTCGGTTAAATCTATTTGGTGTTCCAGCAATATGCTGACCATTTATTGAACAAATGCTTACCGTCGCCATGATTGTTTTGATTTATTAAAAAAATCTTATCCCGGTTTAGCCGACAAGTCCGTCTTATTACAAATTAAATATTTTTGCTATATTAAATTATATATATATAAAAATAATAAATAATAACTATATATATCAATATATTAATTATAATAAATATATATATATATATATATATATATATATATATATATATATATAGACATGTGTATCAACACTTAATTTTGAATTAAAAAAAAAAAAAGCACTATTTAGTTAACTTGATATTTGCAAGTAATTTTAATATTTAAAATATTTAAAAATAGTTGCAACTATTCGATGCAAGAATATCCTGTTATTTAGTTGGTATAAACCTTAAAACGTATCGGTTGTGATAAAGTTCGATTCCTAAACGGCTTATATCAGAAAGTGAGTCGTTACGTGGCTATTAAAACTTTGAACAGCCGAGCCGGCGAAATAACTAGGTCTGATAGAGCCACTAAGGCTTGGTAATAAAACATGTAACGTAAATATAATCCAATTAAGCATTTTCAAACTTTTGATGCAAATACTAAGGTTGATTAGCTAATGCCTTATGTCTTTCGTAACCAACTAACTAGATGGTAATAAGTATCATAAAAAATTTCGTACTAATATTATGTTATATGCTATAGAAAAATAATTAAATACGTATATAATTATAACAAAGATCAATGTAAACTTTAATTAGGACTAAACAAAATACTTCCTGATATATATACAAAAGTGACTAAATCTATAATAGTTTTAGAAAGTATGGCAAGATTTAAATAATTTAAGTCTATGTCATCAACACTATAGGCTCTCTTGTGCACATTTGAAACTAAATAATATTCTTGAAATTATTAATTGTGCTCATTTGAAATCATTTGCAGTAACACTCACTTCTGTGTGAGTGAGAATTACTGCGAGTTGAGTGGGAGTTACTGCAAAGGTTTACAAAGTAAACAAAAACAGACCCAATTTATCAAGTGAAATTAAGCTTAATTAAAATTTGGTAGTAATTTTCGACAAAGAGTGATCTTGCCTCCAGATAATGCATTGATACGTTAGAGATATTCTAAGTGCTGAATTAATAAACACGGATGTGGGGCTAAATCAATTCGGAACAAAGCGAAGTTTCATTAATAACTCGTACTCTCATCAGGAGTTTACAGTTCGTGAACGCGAACCTATAAGTGCAGTTTGAATTCAAAGACAGACGTTTCATTCCGATGCAAATTCACGATCAGCTGGTTGAGATTGACAATGATTTCGTGTAAATAGACTTAGGATCAGTATTTGAACGTTGTTTATATTAATATGTATCAAGCAATAACATAATAAATATAATTAATGAATACAGATAAGTATAGTAAACTGTTAATATTGAACAATGTATTTATATTTAAGAAAATATACCAAAGGTTTGAATAGTATTATGCTTTGCATAGAAATGTTTTGGAAATATTTTTATTTTCCATTCGTTCTTATCTTCCGAAATGAATGCCTCTACTGTATAATATTTTATTTCAGATATTTTTAAATAGAGAATCGCATTGAAATCAGCAAGTACTGAAAAAATAAAAGCTAAAGCACATGTAATTTGCTTACTAGCGATGCCTCTGAGCCAACTACGCCCGAAACTCTCTCATTAAGAATGTTAACCCGCATCTCGCATTCAAACGTATGTATATAGGCTGATTTAATTTAAATTAAAGTCATTCACTGAATTTTTTGCATTTAATTAGTAGGATAAAAGCAACGGATAACTTATAAAAATACACGTTTTAACTGTAAATTACGCATACTGTATACATAAATTATTTGATTACTCGCTTTGTGTAGTAGTGTGAATGACTGGATTGTTGCGTCCGAGGATGAGGATTCGGTTTTTACTACTTATTACTCATAAAAAATGTTCTAAGAGCCGATTACGATTACACGATCGATCTATATTAGACATCAGCCAACTTAGTAGACAAAGTTATAGTGCACAAGTGTACGCACAAACACATCCTCTTACTTTGCTATTATTGTGTACCATAGGACTGCTAGCCGACACAACCGGAAAGAGGTCAGGTGCAGAACTGAATTTTTACGTGCCCATCCGACGTCGATCATCTTATTTTACAGCAATCGAGTGATTTGATACATTTCCCTAACCGACAAGGAAACTACATTAAAAATTTTTGTGTCCCCGCGGACTAAACCTACGACCTTACGTAATTAAAATCCCATGCCACTTGTTTACGGAGGTATGTACGACAAAAATATTGTGTGATGAATGTAGTGTTTATTTTGTCACTTGGTGTTTGTAATTTTAAATTATGCTTAATTACGAAACAAAAACAAGTTAATATGAGTTTTAACTAAATTTGAGACTAGATGGTGAAGCGATCTAAATTCGTTCCATGTATAATTTAAGCATTACTTGTTTTCAAAGTTCTTCACTAAGACATTTAAACAAAAATAAACTTTAAATAATTTTTTTATCAATCATTGATATATAACTGTTGAAAATAGCATCTAGAATAGTTTTTCCCAAATTAAAATAGTAAATTTTTTCATCTATACCACAAAAAATTAATCATAAAATGACCATAAAACTATTTTTAAAACCCTTGTGATTTATCATATATATGATAAATAATTTTACACGACAAGTATAGATTTTCATGTTTATTTTTGTACCAAAAATTAAGCAAGTATAAATATTATATTGTAACAGTCGAAAATCTAATACAAGTCATTGGTTGGTAAAAACTAATGCATAAATTCAGATATATAACTTATTCTGTCTTAAAAACCGTTCAGTTAGAATTATATCATCAGTAGTGAACTATGAGTATTTATTTACCCAAGAAATAATCTTGACTTTTATGCATTTATTTAATGCCAAATTGAAATAGTCATTCAGTTAATACAATTTAAGGATTTATTGCGTTTAATAGTCGAATATTTAAAAGTCTATACGAAAGTTACATTGGTATGATTTAACGAATCTAGTCCTCTGTACTATGACTCTGAAGATTTGAAACGTTGGATCTTAATTTATTTATGAAGCGAGTAATGTAAGATTATTTTAAATTCAATATGACATCGGTAGAGTGAACTACGAGAGCATTCCATATTTGCAACTACATGAAATGATCTTGACTATTTTCTGCATCTATTTAATCCCAGAATTTGAAATCAGTCATTACTTGGTAAATAATACAATTTTTATGGATTTTATTGCGTTTAATTACTACAATTATTTAAAACTATACCGAAATTAACGGTAGCCGATTTAACGCCCGATATCTTAGTCCGTCCTGTGACTATGGACTCCTGGAAAGGATTTGAAACGTTGGGTATAATTTTTAATAATTGTATAGTTATTAAACGCATAAAATTAGTAAAAATTTTATTTTTTATAATGTATAATATTTGCGTAAGCAACAGAAAGTATCCATCATTACTAGTACTATAAACAGATGAAGATAAAATGTTAATACCAAAAATATTAATTTGAGAAAAAAATACGTCTATAATGTCGTTAGAAACCCACATCTAATGCCATGTATCAAAATGATGTAAATATTACAAGTATTATAAAAAAGGAATACGACTTGTAGATATAATAGTACTAATAAATCACTACACATAGGTAAGAAAAGTTTTACTTTACAACATTCGTTCTTTGAAGATAAAAAAAAATATAATCGTATCAGTGGCTATGTTCTTATGTTAACTTTTACGTGATTTTTGAACGAAAATGTTCACTTATTAAATGTTTCCTCATTATGTTAACCGACGTCTTGGCTACTGGTTTTAAGCCGTCACGCTATTCAAAGAGGGAAAATACATGTAATAATATAGAATTAAACAAGAACCTTTTATTTGCCGTAATAATAAGATTCTAGAAAAATGTAGTTTCTCGTAATGAACTTCACTGAAGATTTTGTTCTACAGTGTGTCTTGAGGACAAAAGCTTAGAAATTTATTTATTTTATATAGTGCATCACAATAACCCAACAAAATAAATATTGTTTTTTTAATATATAAACCAGCAAATGCATCGTATATAGATTTTGAAAAAACACTCTGGTCTGTCATTTATGTACATACATACGTTCGTTGTTAAATTGACCAGTTATTGAATTTTCATGTTGAGGTAAATTCTAAAAATATGGCGACATAGGATTGACAGATTTATCGATGAGCATAATCCCGCTACCATCCTTTAGTCGATTATTGCAAATGAATAAATCATGCGATAAAGCCAATTTGTCTACTGGAATCTTAATCCGATATCATAAACAGATTATCCTTGCGTAATGATGAACAATTTGTCGTTATCAATAACACATTTTTGTTTGTTGTAAATATAATAAAAAATATGTTTTATTCGTTGTAAAGTTTGAAACGTAGTAAAACCATTTAAAACACGTAAGTGAAATCGTAATTATTTAAAAAACAACTGTTTTTTTTCACGATTGGTAACTTTAATTGTTTATATAAAATTATTTAATTTGTACATAAATCTATACTTGTGTATGTTAGAAGAATTTATAATTTTTCTTAAGATTATTACCATGGTAAGTGGATTATTAACCTATGAGCGAAGTAGCGGTAATTTTTCAAAATCGAAAAAGAAAACTTTTTATGATGTAGGCTGAATTGAGTAAGAGACCGAGACTTGCCAAACTAAATGTGGGACACCCTGCTGCAAGATTCGAAACGTGGCTAGAGCGAGTTGTATGACCACAGCCGAAGCTCGGGGCCATGGCGTGCATTAGGGGAGATGTTGATTGATTGATAGGTTGAATTTTGAGTGTCAGTTATTGTGTTGTAATGTTCTAACCGTCCGGCACGACTTTGAATACATACCAAAAATCAAGCCAGTCGATTTCGATTCTGCGTTCTTCCGTTTTAGTCATGTTAGCGAATATAATATTAAAATATACATACATACATACATCATCAGCCTGTGAAAGTCCACTGCTGGACATAGGTCTCCCCTAATACACCCCTATCCATTAGGGGGTTTGGGACCGTATCCCACCACGCTGGTCCAATGCGGGTTGGAAGGTGGACCGACTCTTTACATGCCCATCCTACGCATGGATCATCTTAATTTTCAGACAATTAGGTGACCGGCCCAAATTGCCCTAACCAACTAAGAAAACACAACAATGAAAATTTATTGAGTCCCCGCAGGATTCGAACCCACGTGCTCCGGTTTCTTAAGCACACGCCCATACCACTAGGCTACGAAGGCAGTTAAAAATATATTGATATATATTCTAATAGATAAGCTGTTAACTAACGTAGTACGTAGATAAGTAAACGCACACACTTACAACTTAAGGCACAAAAGCCTAAGTATTAACTAAGTAATGAAAAAAATTTAGTAATTCAATTTAGTCACCAAAACTTACCAATCTTTTTGGTCCGCTAACTTTTTCTAATTTATTTATTCTATGCAATACATTAAATTAATTGGACAATTCATTATATTTGTTTAGTTATAGTTATCTACTGTTAAGTATAGGCATAAATTTTATTGAGTCCGCAATCATGAAAAATAATAATAGCTATTATTTTACAATAGATATTTTTGTTTATTACAATGGGAGTGATTATAAGTTAAAAAAAATTATATATTATGTTTGTAAAATGTTTACAAATTAAAATAAGGCTGGTAGTATGGTGCTATGGACAAACGCTTCAAAGACTTTGAACAGTTTGGAAAAATTTAACCACCGTCAGCCTCTTAAAAACATGAAAACAAAATTTGTTACAACAAAAACAAAACTATCAATAAATACACAATACACATACACCGTTTCAAAAAACTATAAATAATCTAGCACTTAAAATAAACAAACCGATAATACCTATTCAACAGTCTTATTCAACGTGTTTTCCATATAATAAATAAAACCGAACGAACTCCGACGTAATTGAATAAATCTTTTACCTGTAAACATACGCAGACGAGAAAAATAAATCACATCGAGTTGAAATCCGCATCGGATACGCGGAAATTATTTTCAGCTCCAGTAACACATGCACAATTGCTGCGTACAATGGGCACAATATCGGATGCAGCATAAGTGTGTTCGTTATGCACGCCACTTTGCTTCTTTTTTTGTACTGAATTACATCGAACCGCTCGTGAGAATACGTTTCTTGTTGACTTTGTATGCTAATAAACTTATATCGAGTTAGCAATTATGTTCGCGTCACTATTTTGAAAACTAAAGCACGCTTTTGTTATTTTATTCGAGAGTCGTTCAGTGCATATCAGTGTCAGTAGTTTCGCTTATAGTATTAATGGTTACGCATTCGAGTGCTGGAGTTCCATATCGGTTGTAGTAACTAATAAAAATGTTTTATCTGTATTATTAAATCAATATTGTACCTACTTGATGGTTCATTAACCATCTCTATGATACGTACATTTTGATATTGTGTTGTATTAATAAACATACGACACAGTTTATTTAAATTCCTGTTACCACACAGGTTAGTGCTTTAACATCAGGTCTCAGTAAGTGTTATGTACTGCAGCAGACAGTGGCCGTAAGTGCAACTAGTGTCTGGTAAGGGAAATCTAATAAATACTCTAGTGGAGGCCAATGTTGGGGTAGGAGATTCCTTTTTGGCTCTGGTGGTGGTGGTTTTGGCCCCCATAGCCTATAGGTAACAAGCTCGGGAAAGTATGTTGGCCGAAATACATGGCGCATCAGATTGAGTAGGTCTTAAGAGTGGCTGCTCGCTCAGTAGCCGGTTGACAGTTGGTTTAACGGACATTGACCTGTTTTACCAATACCAATTGACCTGACATTTAGACAAACTAGGGCCTATATGGGACAACGGAGGTTTCTATGAGTTATAAATTGTCTAAGACATATCTGATCTTTTCCCATGTAAGGACAACTATGCGTAAACATTCTTCTAAAAAAAGTGGCTTATTTAAAATTAAATGTTATAAATTAAGGTTGAAAAGACCATGTGTCTGTCTTTTTGAACCCATTGTAAGTTCAAGTCTACTCCATGAGGAATTAGGAATAGGCTAGAAAGAAAAATACATTGATTATGTACAAAACAAGTTAAATACAAACGTAATTTTCTGAACAAACTGAAAATAGAATAAAAATGTTGATAAACTAGAATAATAACTACCATATCAACTGCTTTAATATCACTATAATAGGCATGCATTTAAAGAAAAGTTCGTGGCATATCGAACACAACATTACTTCTTTTATTTCGAACTTTTAAAGTTGGCTGTGACAAATGGCTATTTAAGTATACACGTGCGTGACACATAAACATAACATGATTTAATAATACCTATTCCTTACATTTCGGTTTGGTATTTCATTCCAATTCCGACGACAGTCGTATAAGCGGTACAAGTACGTTATACAATTTACAAACATTCCATTCATACATTAATAATAATTTTTTTCGTGTGTGTTACTGAAAAACAGACATAGACAATATACACAGACCATACAGATACATATAGATACACAAACCTTAGTTTAACAGATTTAAATTTCCTGAAAAATAGAAAAATATCGCGTCATTGCATTAATTTTCAGCAATTAAATCAACACAGAGCAGGCATAATAATTGAAGGTTCATTAATTGCTTTCAAAATTAACATTTTATTTTAAATAATTTATATGAAACGCACTATATTGTGAATACAACATCTTTTTTAATATAGTACAAGGATTCAGTACAGTTCAAGGAACGCCAAAGCAAGTATTGCCTTTTAGATTTTATTGAATGCAATGGATTCCGGTGTAACATACGAAATTCAAGGCCCAAAGCTAACAGGAATCCGTTTACCATAAATACCTTACAACGTGCAAGCGATACAGATATATTAAAGTAATTTACTAACCATATATCTATGGCATTAGAACTTAGTAGCCGAAGCAAGTAAGAGCCTTTGGGATTACCTCCCAAGCGCTTGCGGGGAATAAATTTCAAGAGTTCTTTGAAATAATATGTTTGAGAGCAATAAACCGGCAAGTCAGAACATGTTGTGGGAAAATATAACAAAGTTTTCAGTGCCGATCGTAACTTAGGAATGTACACATTCGCAATATATTTTGCATCACATTTTATGATCGTACGAAGTGAGTAACTGTGATATAAATGTTATTGGTCGGTGTAGTTTATAAACTAAAATTTGTTTTATGAATAATTTAAATAACTTTTATGTTATAGTCATATTATATGTTTGTATCATTTAATAATAAATTGTAATGTTCAGTGTGGTTATTATTTTGGTTATCTGTAATCATTATTCGTATCACTCCTTGGCGTATACCAACTTGTACCGTCCGTTTAAATACAATGTTATACCATATTAACAATGGTAAAAGTAGGTTCCCTTTTCACAGAGGACCGCCTGAATACTGTCTTCCGGTTTGTAGGCTCCGTACCCAATTACTGCGTAAACGAGACTTAACATCCCATATCTCCCATATAAGGCAACAAGCGAATTTGTATCGTCTTACGCTTTCTTATTATAAGCAGGGCGTAACACTAATCAGGTAAACCGCCTGCTCGTCCCGTCGCTATCACTACATAGTATAAAACAAAGTCGCCTTCTCCAGCCCTATATCCCTTTGTATGCCTAAATCTTTAAAATTACGCAACGGATTTTATGCGGTTTTTTTCATAGATAGAGTGATTAAAAAGGAAGGTTTATATGTATAATTCATGCATAATATTGTAGAGAAACGCACAGTATTGCTCCCGTGCGGAGCCGGGGCGAGTCACTAGTAACCAATAAAAAAGTTCCTTAGCTTTTCATTATTTTTTAATGAATCCCTTGCAAAGTATCTTTGCGATAAAATAATTAAATTTGAGCCGAAACGGCCATTTTCCGGAACGACGTGCACCACGCCTTTAACTAGGAAACAGCGAGCCGCGGGCCCCGTTGACAAATTGCGACCGGCTCAACTGATACTCCACTCTACACCGTAGATTAGTGATAAGCGACCAATTTGAGGAGGCGCCACGACGGGGTACGGAAGTCGTTATTACAGTAGGCGGCGCGAACTAGCAAATTGCACCCGAACACGAGAACTGAACGTGACAGCACTGTCGAACACATTCCTCATTCGAAACGTCTCAGCTGACATTCGAGCCGTGTATGCATAAGGAATATTCTAAATCACGTCTCACTTCGTACACGATTCGAGGTTTAATTGACAAACACACATCGGTACAACCGCTCCGTCCTTGTATTGGCCAACAAATGCCGCCAGAATATTAACTAACTTATATGTGTATATAAAGGTGAAATATTTGTGTGTGACAACTCAAAATTAAAGCATACAAGTTATCTACGTATAATAGTTTTTGGATAATATAGGAAGGTACGCATTGCAATTAATTGTTATTCTATTATTATTAATTTCTTGATATACATATTTGCCATTGTGTTTGAACAATTGTATAAACTCACTTGGGAAGCGTGGTGTAATGTTACTAATATATTTATAATTGTATAAACCTTTCAATCTACATCATAAATTCGACGTCTACTGTAAGATTTAGGTTCCGATCCCAAATGTCTATTTGAGTTACAATTGCAAACAGCAGACCCTTATTTTATCATTTGACAATCCTTTGGTTCTATTGTTTGATTTGAGTAATTGAATAATGAATATTTAGATAAAATGTTACTATTACTACCATCACAATACCTCATCAATTCCATTTAAGAACAACGTCATGGGCGCTAATAATTTAGAAAATGTAAATAATATTGATAATTTATATCAAAATATTAACATTTTCACGTTACGTCTTAAATAGAACTTTTTAATACCTTAACTTAATTTGGCCGAGTAAAAACCAAGTTTGAATAATAACCTTTAAAACAACTCCTCTAGCCCTCTGCCAATGTTTCGTTTGAGTAACTGGAGACTGAGCTGAATCTTCAGGACTCAATAAGTTTTCATTGTTGTTTCAGTTGATTATCATTTGCCAATCCATCAATTGCCTATAAGAAATGATCCATGCGTCGGACGGGCATATGAAAATGTCAGTCACACCAACTCACTTGACCAATAGTGGATAGGTCGAAAACCTCTTAATGGAGGCAGTATGGGAGGCCTATGCCCATCAGTGGACTAATACAGGCTGATGATGAAATGAAAAACAACTATTAGAAATAAAGTATTAATTTATGATATCTACACGTCTCTCTTATTAAGTGACCTTTAACATAAAAAATAAGGAATGTATTTTCTCTGTAAGAATTAGCTATATAAATTGGTAATATTCAGAATTTGAAATTCTCATAATATGTAGGGAAAGCTAAAGTCAAAGGAAGGTTATAGGAGTGAAATCCATACAAATATTATTAGTACAGGAGAAAATAATAAAAAAAAACATTCATTAACGTAAAATTAAATCACTAAAAGATAAAGTTATTATTAAAAATACTGTAAATAAATTAAATAAACGTAGTAAAATTACTTCACTCAAAAAGGACGCGTAAGAATTAAATAAATATTTCATCTAACTTAATAACAATAACAGTTACGGAAAGACCTGTCGAAATCATGAATTCACCTTAAACCTTCCTTTGATTTTAGATTATAGAGATGAGACATTCGAAATGACCCCGGGGACCGCAAGTGACATTTTGCCGTGAGGATAATGTAACAGCCTCCCCGGTAATCTCCGTAAAGGCTTTGTCTCACGACACATTGTTAAAATCATTTACGTAAATTCTCTGACGTCGCACACTATTTACATACCTTACTGCTATTATTTTACTCGATTCTCTTGGATTACTTGAACATTACCGACTAAACGTTTGTAACAAAAACCACTTACATTCAGGCACACGTATTAAGGCAATCTTAATCCGATTTCAATTTCCATTTCGGCCAAATTGCCCGGTACGACGAAAACGGGCGGCCGTGCAAGGAAAATAAACATTTTTTTAAGTGGCGATCATATATTTTAATTAGGCAAAGGTCCGTGCTCACGCGGACATCGATAAGGTAATTCGAGCGGTAAAAAGTACGGCGAACGGTGCGGTTAGTATGGGCGAGCGCGTTTTATTTCACATAATAACACATTAGGAAAGGCCCGAGGCACGCGGCCGGCACGTTGCGAGTTTTCGTTGGCCGAGTAAATAAAACCCGACTAACGACTGCACGAAATACGACGTACCCGTTCTGTGCGGCGTTTGATAATAGCAAGCGTTTTAGTTGACATCAAACAATTTCACGGCTGATACGTTGCTCTATGACGAACGTGACGAGAATGGTTGAGTCTTGTACATTTTGGACGTTGGCTTAATTTGTATGAGTTTATTTTTGCTACAAAGAAAAGGAAAAGCTTTAGTTAGAAAAAAAACCTGGTAAACAGATGTCACGTACATACCAATATATACGTTTCCGGTCTGGCCTACGGAACAAAATTAGCAAGATTTGAGTGAGATCGGTGGTACAATCAACTGTACCTCATAACCAGTCATTGCTAACTAAGAGAAAACATACGTTGCCTTTACAACAACTAATATAAATAAAGAAAATAACGCCGAGCCTTTAAACAAAACTAGAACGGGCTTGATTATTTACCATATATTAGAGAAACCCCCTAATGGAGAAGGCGTAGAGTAGGGGAGGCCTGTGTCCAGCAGTTGACTAACACAGGCTGATGATGATGATGATGAGAGAAACACGTTCATCTATAGTAATAATATAAAACGAACCAAAATGCTTTCGCCTAATATTAAAGCAACGATTCTACTAATATTAAGTTTTGTTTATTATCTTTTTACACAAAAACTTCTTTGCAAATTTTAATGAAAGATAATACAAATGCATTGTATGTGCCACAATAACACAGATGTTTCATAAGTCAATACAACTTTGAAAAATAAATGCGTCCGAAATCGGGCGACAAAAACTAGTATTCAAAGAAACTCTCGGTATACATATGAACCATAATTGTTGCTGAAGTCAGAATTTTCTATTCGACACTGGAAGCGTGCAACGCAATAAAAAAAGTTTTGAAATTTATTTTGATGTAACAAATAATATACCCTAATGGTGCACTTATCTAAAAAGAATATTTATATAATATATATTTAAATAAATAACATTTGACTTCAATTATTATTTAACAATAATCATATTTTTTCCTAACGCGGTGTAATTAACGCTACTCCGATTTAAACGTTTTTGAAGCATTTATTTTATGATGTAACTAATCCTTTATATAAATTTAAATATTATACTAAAAAGCTTTAATATATATTACCTGCGCAGGTATGCCTTACAACCTTTACAGTTTTCACCAGAAAGTAAATACCGAAGCAGAATTACTCGTATTATTAAACCAACGAAGGAAAATTTCACATACAAATACCACATGATCTCTCTTAAACAGAATTTATCAAAACAATCATAATCGCAAAAGCGCAACTACAAATACACTCAATGCCGTCTGCCTGTCTGTTACCCATTGTTATCGTCCGTTGGCAATTGTTCTCTCAATTTTCGAATGATTCCGACAATGACGTCAGCGCATTGTTTGCGTTGCAACCAAAGCGTAGCAGTTTTCTTTATACGCAGACAGTTAGGGCCACGTTGGGGCCCTTCGCCCCCGTATCATCCACGGATGGGTGGCCCCGTTAATGAGGGCGAGTTGCGTAATTTACGAGCGGGGGTGGCTTTGCTGGGTGCAACTGTTTGAAGTTTTTACGCGTGTTTGGTCTGCGTCTGCCTAGAATAATATTTATGCGTAACTAGTTGTGCCAATGAGCGTACAGTGTACACACATAAAACATGGTGTAAATACTGTTGTGAAATATGAATACGTGAGGCTGTAATGATTTCGTAAATCGTAAGAAAGCGGTCCCTGTAGAACAGTAAGATTTGAATATTTATAGCATCCTTTCTGCGCTTAAACCGAGTAAACATAATTTTATTCGTATTTCTGAAAAAAAGTTCAATAACAACAATTTATGACGAGACTACCAGTAGTCCGCATGTCTCGCCTTTATAATGATCTGTCAAAAAGCACTGCTCCTGAAAGTTAACTATCAGAGTTTCAGAAACTTTAAGTCTAGATTTAAACAGCTGACGCATCAGCTAAAATTTTTTTCGATGACTTAAAGCTGTAAGATATCGTATTATGTATTAAATTAAAAGTTCTAAGTTGTATATACAACACAACTTACAATTTTTGTATACGATTTTATTTATATGAAATATTTTTGAGAAAAATCAATTTTACAGTTCATACATTGAAGTGTGCTTGAAATGACTGAATGAATTGAAGTAAAATCTTAATGGGCAAGGTTTTTAATTTGTAGGAATCAAAATCGCTTGTTTCTTTACGACTTATAACAATCAAATTTTCAGCGTATAGCAAGCACATCACTCATTCAATTTATTTCATGACTAATATTATATTTCTTTAGTTGCAGCATTTTTTTAATAGTAATTTAATTTTAATTTAATTAAATTACTTTTTTTAATTTTTTTAATTAGTAACGTATTAACAATACCTATACTTCAACGTGGACAAAAAAGAACGTAGATTGTTGACATTTTGTAAACCGGGTGAGATCGGAAATATCCGTCGAGCTATTACGTGCCATTAACGAACGATTTCCGAACTCACGGCTGCTCTTTCAACTTTGTTAAAGATGCTATCGCCATGAAATATGAGGCACCCTATTTACTAATATAAAGCTTTATTAATTAATCTTTCCAACACATTTCAGATGTCTTAAATGAAAAATGTCTACCGTATTTATTATATATTTTTTTATAAAGTATTACAATATAATTCGATAGAAGAGAAAATATAGCATCAGATTTAAATTAACTACACATCTATGTAGTATTGTATTAATATCTAGTATTGAATGTGTAATGTGTTAACCGCATCCGTCGTTTAGCGGTGACTAATTGGTTCCTGCATTATATACCAAAGGTTGTGGGTTCGAGTCCTGCGGGGAAACATCAATATTAGTCTCTCATACTTGTTATAACACATTTCCCTTAAAACGAAATAACCCATCCATCTAATGCAGGTGGTTTTGAACACCTAAAGCTCAGCTTAAAAGTTGTAATGTGATGAATATGATATAAAATGGCTCTGAAACCGGCTACATAATGGCTAAGTAAATTGTCATAGAAAAAAATTGAATACATGATGTCATTGTATTCAAACAAAAGCTACAACATAAAGAAGTTCTATCGATGATAAGCCAAAGGATTACTAGCGTAACATGTTACAAAAATTCTGGTAAGCGACATATTTTTATATCGTTGACTACAATTGCACTGTTTCCTAAGTACTGGTTTGAAGTTAAGCGTAATATTCCACTCGATTGTTTTTGATAAATAGTGGAAGTGGGTTCATTTCCTACCACGGGTAAAAAAATGTGATATGAAGATAATTTTTGATTCCGAGTAATAAGTGTACAAGCTCTGCTTGTTCAGCACTAATTAGTGCCATATGCTTGAAACATGAATTTATTTATAACGTAATTATGTTCACATTTAATATGTTAACGTTTTAAAACTTCTGCAACTATACGAGCTGAATATCTAAGTGACTTACAGCGCATTACTCACGGCAACATATAATAGACACCGTTTGCTTCGCTCGCACCTGCTGCATGACAACTGGTGTATGAATTTACGCTGAATTTATTACTGTTCATTCTTTATATGAAAAACTTTTCGTAAGTCCCTATTCAACTTAATTGCTTAATTTATATAAACCTTAATAACGGTAGCCGTGTATGAAATAAAACCATTATAAAAAAATCTTTTTTAACACTTTCATTTATACTAATATTGAGTTAGAGTGCAAAATACAATATTACATGGACTGAATAATAATTGGCTTAATTTTTTTTTTAATAACTGACTATTCAATTTACTACTAGAAGTAAATTTGACCTCGCCAGAAATACTTTGAAAATATGGTATTTTTTATGGAAAGAAGAGAAATATAAAGAAGAATCATATTTTTTTTTATTTATTTCGTTTGCTTAAAAACGACTGTTATCCGTCAAAAATGCTAATAGTTTGTTTACCTATAATGTGACTCCTTAAATAAGCACTGTATATATAAAAATACCCATTATACGTTCCTATAATCGATGCTATTGGCAAAAGTATTTGCATTACTGATTACGCGTTCAACAGCCTACCATCTTCGAGCCCATTTGGAGCGAATAGACGCCCACACCCTTCTCATTTGTCAAATCAACAGAAATATATGCGTGAGAACTCACAGATTGATGGGGCGGCCTGGATTGAATTACATCGTGGCATAACCTGACGAGGGTCTAACATTCCATGCGGGTATTACTTGAAATAGGGATAATACGCGAATCAAGCCCGTTGTCCATGCGCGATGCAGATGTTCCGATTTCCACTGCAATGTAGCTATTGTTTTTAAAAGAAGGCTCAAAACTTGAGACATTCTTTTGTCCGGGTATATTTCTAATGTGTTACTCTAAAAATAATACACTGACCGTGCAACGTAATTAACAATATTATCGCAGCGTGGCTAGTATTAGTGTAGTGTCATATAATCGCAACACTCATTTAAAAAAAAAATATCAATGTAAAAAATGTATTGGAAAAGTTTGGCTTACTTTACGATACTTTTACATTTTTAAACATTATTTAATGAAATACACTAAGGTACATTTAGGCATACATCACTATGCCGTTTAAATATATAATGCGGTAATAATAATGTGCAAACGTATAGCTACTCGTGAAATTTTGGACACTACAGTTTCTTCAAGTGAGATTAATACAATGTTTAACAGCTAAATGGATTTTCCTTTATGCTTGCACCCTTACCCCTTCTTACCCCCTCACCACAATCCAAACCAAACAGCCAGCTTCCTTAGTGAGACTGCATTTCCAATTGTATGGTTATATAATATGTAGTTCTTATAGATAAATTATGATACCATAGCCCAAGATTCGGTTACGATCGCTATTTTTACATTTTTTTTGGATATTAGATTTTAAATTATATCACTTGTTAGTTTAAATGATGAAATTTTTATTTAGTAACCATTCGACGTGATTTAAATGTATATACTTTACTTTAAAAATAAATAAACTACGAATAAATAATACAGTGCATAAACTTAATATTAAACTATTTATTGCCTTTACTTCTCAATAAATAACTAATTAACTCGACGAACGAATGAATATTAATAACATACGAAATAGTAATAAACTTGAAAACCATTCGCACAAATTACAAACAAGAAACGAGTTCGTTCACCTTATGATAAGCGATATCAAAAACTGCGTAAAACTGTTAAATCACTTTTACCATCTTCTATGTGCTTTGAAATACGGATATCCTGTGCTACAATTACATCATAGTTGGCCCGTAAACCTATAATAAATACATACGTTATTTATTTTAAAAAAAAACTTACATTGCTAGCTTCGATAAGACAATAATCGTTTATAGCATTAGTAACTAAAATCCATTAATTTGCCAGAATAAATATTCAGTTTAGACTGAAGTAAATATTTAATGATAGAGAATGAAAAATGTCATGCGCTTAAACGTGATATTTAAATCAATTTAATTAGCATAATCCTAGATAATCGAAGTGATTTTAAATCTACCTCGTAGACTTACATCAAGTGCTGTATCAATAGATTAAACTGGATAAAGCTAAAGTAATTTTACACTGTGACAATAGCGTAAGGAAATTAATAGTCTAAGCACATGCTTACTGAGCCCCTAAACTAGACGTTGCATATTCAACGAGTGATTTGCGTATGTAAGCAATTGCTTATGTATATGTACCATCTTATATAAGCCGTTTAAGAATATAACTGGAAAAATATTTTTATATGTAAAATATATTAATAAAATATTTCTTTATTACCTAAATTAGTTTTGGCAACCTATAAAATCGTTCATGATATATGTTTGTTTAACAACTTCCAAATTCGTTGCATTTGTTATCGCCACAAATACCAATTTTTAGTTTTATTGATTTTTAAAAGACGTTTTAGCTATATACTACTTTGCAACCTAACTTGGAAGTCTTTTTAAATTGTAAGCAGCTTTAATGTCTTATGAAGGGCATGTAATTAATTAAACAATATAAAATTATAGGAATAGCCGTACACTACTCAAACACAAAATCAAAATTGGATATTTTAAAAACCAAAAAGTTTTTCTTCTGCGCTTTAAATGTTAGGTAAAAATCATTTTTAAGTAACATGAATTTAAATAAATGTAAAGCTTTGACAAGTCTATAAAGAGTTTTAATTAAATTTTCCCACTTGACAAATCCATGAAAGAGAGAACAAGGCAATTATTGCTGTAGTAAGTATCCAGTGCCAATTACTTTGCTTCCGCCCCAATAACTTAACGTCGAAAGCATTCTTTAGAGGGATCAATTTAGTGTTTTAGATGAAATCTTTTTCCGTGAATTGGCTCTTATTACGTTATCATTAAACTGTTATCGAAATAACAGGTACGATGTTTAAAACAATATATTTAAAAGTTTTAAAGTTAGTGGAATTAATAGCATAATCGTAGTAATCACGTTTGCTTTGAAAGTAGCATACATGGTTATATGAGCCTATGCTATTTCTATTTAGGTAAAGGTAACAGGATCAATTTTTTTGGATTCACTCGTGAAGAAAACAAGTTTGTGTCATCCTTGATTTGTACTTGTTAAATGGCTTCGGTTAATCCAGAAAGTAGCCTGATACCTGGTTGTGAACGGTGTTCCCCATTAACAATAAAACATGCCACGTTTCTTAAGATATACTACGTCAATTATGAACATAAGAAGGCAAGAGCCTATCGTAGTAAGATCGTGATAAGTATTCGATTGAAATAACTTATAGCTAACACTAGAGCAATTTCACATATCAATTCTACATAATAAACTGGTAGTAAAAATAAAAGAAGACATTAGACACAAGACTCATCGTCACTCCAATACGCTGTTTATACAGAGAGCTATTGAGCAAGAACCGGGGGCCCAAAGTCTTCGTACAGCAGCTTGGAAGAAGCCATCTAACAAAGTTGACCAAAGAAAATGGAGAAGTCATCGCTTCAAGACCAGAGGTTCTCCCGAGGGTTGAAAGCTTTTACAGTCCAGCATATTTTAGCATTAAGCTTAAAATAAAGTTCTTGTTTCACAGCAAGTGCCTTCACACTGTTATCATGATATAAATGAGTGAGTTATGAATGATTGAGTTAACAAAAAATGCAATGAAATTTGTGAAAATAGTTTTCCCGAAATATTTTTGGGTTTCGAGTAAAAATGATTAGTATCAAAAAACGTTACTATGTTACATATACATACCCAAACAGTTTTAAGTAACCGAGTCTTTTATCTATTTCAATTATGGCATTTCTACTATAATGTTGCTAAAATTTAAGTGTTATTGCAAAATAATTGAATTACGCTATACATCTCGATTAACAGGGCATTCACAAATAGTTGAACTAATGTCAATTTAATTTATGCGCAGTTTTTGATTAATTAGTTACCACCTGCTTGGAATTAAACTATTTCAAAAATTAAAACTATACACCAATACTGCTAGACTTAAAGATACTGTCACCTAGCTACGCATACACTAAACGCAATACAATTCGCAAAACTATTATTTATGATGTATCTGTATGTATATAACTATTATTTATGATTTATGTAAAGATATTTTACAAATATTGCATATTTATAATTCAGCACAGTGTATAACAAAATACGAATAATTATGTGCCCGACATTATTCCACTTCCGATAAACTTAGCACAATAATAATCCTAATGACGAGAGTTAAAGCTCAAACAAAAACTTCTTCGAGATTTCCAAGTCGGTGAGTGCGTTAAAACAAAATTTAAAACTCTAATAACTATTGCAAATTAAGGAGTAAAAAATCCTACATTGATCAAATCGTAATGGTTGATATTCCAAGTTTTCGGAAATTCAAGAGCAATTTTTTTTGCTACAAATGCCATGTATGAAATACTAGTCGGGAAGGGTATTGAGATAATAATAATATGTTACTGTACATATCATTGGACTCTATTTTTAATTAAATTTAAGAATAGCGTTATAAATTAATATTGATATTGCCATTACAAAAATCTTATTACTAAATCAAAGTAATCTGATAATATCTCCTTTTCGGCGATAAAGTCGACAACTGACCATTATATTACTTTATTTTTATAATTAAATTCCTAATTGTGATAATTATTTTAATAGACTAAAATCAAGAAAATATAAATCAAATATAATGAATCTAAAAACACTGATGATAGTTATATCTTTATGAACTAATCAAAAAGCAAACTTTTCACAAAAGAATAAGACTGTCTTTTAAAGTCAAACAATATATTATTACAGCTTTGACGTCCTGAGCGACGCATGTTTAGGCTCAGCTTTTCAGCCTCCGGGTCTAAAATAATTATAACATCAGTTTCTATGTGAATTAAAAATTGTTATACTGTATTTATTTTAAAGCGTTTCTAAATTATGTATATGTGCATTTTTTATTTCTCAAATATGTATACTATTTTCGAATTAATTAAAAGCAAATGCTGTCCGCATTTAACTGCCTCCGTAGCCTAGTGGTATAGGCGTGTGCCTTAGAAACTGGAGGTCGTGGGTTCGAATCCTGCGGGGACTCAACAAATTTTCATTGTTGTTTCCTAGTTGGTTAGGGCAATTTGGGCGATCACCAATTGTTCTGAAAAGTAAGATGATCCATGCGTCGGATGGGCATGTAAAAAGTCGGTCCACCCACCAACCCGCATTGGACCAGCGTGGTGGGATACGGTCCAAAACCCCCAAATGGATGGAGGTGTATTAGGGGAGGCCTATGTCCAGCAGTGGACTATCACAGGCTGATGATGATGATGATGAAGGGACAGCATAACAATTAAGATATTAGTCTACCTCAAGCGGAATAAGGAGGCACCATTATAGTGAATTTGGTGAACTTGTATTAAAAATATATTTTCATTACACTGATAGTTGTGAAACTAATTTACATGTAGAAGGAATTATTTTTTTATCCATTCACCGGTTGTTTACAATATAAAAAAACACTGATGGTACATAAAAAAGACGTACAACACTCCTATAGCACCCTTTTGTAAGTCTATCCAACGTTTACCATACATAGAACATTATTTTAAACAGTAAGGTTTAGCCAACTTTTGCAAAGACACGCGAACGAAGCTCAAAAAATATACTTTTTAATGACGTGTCTTTTACGCGCACTAAATTAATTTATATACATTTTACATTTTTGATACCTTATATTATATTTATATTTATTTCAATGGTATGGTCGTATATAAACATTTTAAACTACATGTACTGCTTAAATTATTAAAGTAAAATTGTTAAATGACAAAGCAAAATTTTTCACAAAGAGTAATAATTTTAGGTTTAAATAATAAGTTTGCTTTTATACGAAACCAGTTGTTTTTAGCATCAAATCATAAAGCATTATCAGTGAAAAGAGATCAGTTCTAACTTCAACCCTTTACGGTTAAAGTTCAAACTGAATCATCTATATAGTAAAGGGTTAATGATCTGCGTTTGTTTAAAGAAGCATTTATTTATGACATAAACTTGTTTTACTATTTTACATCAATAGAGCTCTAATTGTGTAATGAACATTCAATTCTAAAATTTAAGATTATTCAAAACTTTATAATTTCTTTTATTCTATTAATCAAATTAAGTTAGGATGTTGACTGATTTAAACTAAGGACATATTTACAAAAATGGCTTACTGGTTTTTGTTTGAAATTTATTCTGTAAGCAAAAATTCAGATTTAAAATTCTATTGAATGTTTTTTTCCATAGGAATAACCATCTGCCAAACCAAAACATCAATTATATCTATAAATATCCTTTGACGCCTAAGAGTAATTTTAAAAAATACGATGGATGTACATATATTTTAACGAACAACATAATTAGGGTACACGTGGTAAGAAAGCTAATGAAAAGTGCATATTGATGGAACGAGAGCTAAGTTAGGTACATTTTGCTAACGACGTACGTTTGTCTTATGAATAGCAGCAGTTATTAAAGATGTGCATAAAGAATGAAAATGCGCACTTGTCTTCACTATGTGCGCATATTAAGCAAGCGTGCAAAACTAAAACATATAAAAATAGTTCTTTAAAATTGTTGTTATGCAACGTATGATATATTGTATGATAATGGCACCTGCTAGTGGCATGAGTATTCGAATGGTAATTATGTTATGCTATTTCAAGTTCTTTCACTATAAGAATTAATCAATTTCTATTACAAGATGGAAATATAATTCTTTACATCGATTAAAATTTTTGTGTCTATTTGACCTACTTCCAAAAAGAAGAAGATGCTTCTTTCGAGGCGTATGTTTTGTTTTTTAATATATATATGTTACCACGTTACTCCGCTCCTAGTGGTCCGATTTCGTTTATTTTTTTTTAAATGACAGATGCTAAAACTTATTCTATCTATGGATCCATTTTGTTTTTAATAATTTTATAATTAGTAATTTAATAGATATTTAAGAAGTTGAGAAAATTATAGGCTCAAAAATCACAACCTCGTGTTTGCAAACACTGCCTCAACCTTATGAGATCGATTTAAACTATGTTTTACATAATTGTACTACTTTAATTGGCCTACAATAAAATCGCAAGAGCATATATCTAAGTCTTTTTTAATTACCCACAATAACCATTTTAATATAAACATTTTAATTATTGCAATGAGGCATGGTAAAAGCTCTTTTAAGGTAACACAATGTAATTTCACATAAGAGTGTAATAAATTTAAAAAAATCTTCATTCTATGAGCATAAAACATGTTATAGACATATGTCATTTTGATAAAATGAAAATACCTTAAAAGATATTAGAGATTTAAAATGCGGTGGTGGAAATCACGAGACACTTTTGTACAGAGCGCGTTTTACCCTTTTAACTTGGCCAAAATAGTTATATACTGTGTAGTCGGTGATATATTTTTTGTTAAAATTTCACTTGTTTTACATATTATGGTATATACGTAAAAGGCTGCTAAACGTTGACTAGACAGTCCTGTTCTAATCTGGACTCATTATTCGTCATTATTCGTCGTCGTATATACAAAACATATCTAAATAAATATGGAATACACATTTACACATTACCAAAGAAGTATTAAAAAGGAAACTATGTCATGAAATTAAATAGTGCTCATTTCAAACGTTAAGACTTAATCCACATAATGTACGAATAGGTGAAATGCAAAAATGTTATTCATAAAAATGTATTGTGAAAAAAAAGATTAAATATTTTAAAATTCTTGCGTTTTATCTTCGGCTACTGTAGTTGTAGACATTTAAAATTCAAAAACGTAATATATAGACGTAATAAGACTACACTTTTTAAAAAGTGTAAAATTACCATAGTATAAAATGAGTAGTATTTCTACGATAACACAATTTTAATACATTGTTTTAACATAAAAGTAATTGATTTGGTTAAATTTTGTAAATAGTATAACCAGTAATATCAAGTAAATAAAGAGTACGATAGGCGTTCCGTAACTCCTCACGTCTTAAAATTACTTTATAAGGTGTAAGCGATGGATTATATAAACTTTCGGTGCATCGAATAAATAATTATATTATAAAAAATGTAATTTATTAAATATTTACACATATTTATTATTTATGATTCCGCATGATATAAAATTACCACGACAATATTAAATCAAGCTAATGCAAATCTCTACACTCACTACAACCACCAAAATTGTATTTTAATTTGGAAAAAACAAATAATACGCTTTTCAAATAATATAGATATTATTGTTTGTAATTACTTGTAATAAACTTAAAAGTTTAAGATCTTGTCCACTATTTTAGCATAGCTAAAAGACGAAGTAGTCTGTTCAGTAATGATGTAAAATAGTTTTATTAAATTGTAACGAGTTTAGTTATGCCTATTAGTTATGTGCTGTAAATTGTAATTTTAACCCGCCTCCTTTTTAGAGGCGCAAGCGAAGGCTCAGCTAGGTATTTGAGTTTCATTTATTATGTACTATTGTTTGATCGACTTTCCAAAAGAAGGAGGTATTCAATTCGGAGCGTACGTTTTTTTTGTAACCTCATTGCTCCGCTCTTTAAATAATAGATATTAGCTTTCCATTGTTTTTTTAAATAATTTTAAGTGATGAGAATTTTCATACCTGAACTACGCCACTAATTACTTTTCTAAGTTTTCGTATGTCTGGAGTAGGAATAGGGCCGCTATAGAATCGATGCTAAATTGGGACGACAATCAATTATAAATAATATTCGCCTAAGCACAGTAAACCTTAAAATAAAACCAATATTGTTAGTTTATTCTCGCTATAGGAAAAAAATACTTTTTTTTGACCCGATGTCCTGCTAGGATGCCTCGGCTCGATTCAGATGCTTTCTTTAGGATGATTTAATAGCTAGAAGATCTCTACCTAAACTTTACTACCACTTCTTAAAGCGTTGGCGCTGGGAGAAGAAGTGGCGCAAGAAACTTCAACAACGGCCCTATCTAAAATGCTGTTAAGCTACAGTGACATATAGCAAAGGGTGTGTAAGTTCTAAGTTGGCTGTGTGGCCGGGATTGCGACTGTTTACGTACACTGGGGGTTCGTAGGTGGCAAGAACTTCTTTATCCTTGGGTCTAGGGCAATCGGTAATGCCGTGATCGCCGAGGCATTTAACGCAACGAGGGCGGGCGAAGCAGTTACGCAAAGCAAGGCCGCATGGCCCAAGGAGTCTGCTGGAATGCGGCCGCTCAAAAGAGACGACTGATCCCACAGCGCGGTTGGACTTCGTGAATGCACTTGCCTTCCTTGGAGCGCTCAAGAGTAACGAGCACCATACCATAAGGGTGTTTGGTACGTGGGTCAATGTACTACTATATAACTATTACAATATAAATAAAGTATCGTAGTTTATTAATTTTAAAATATTTATTTTTTATGTAACACAATTGACAATTTGGGCCGATCACCCAATTGTCTGAAAAGCAAAATGATGTGGTATATGAAAAGTCGGTCCACTCACCAATCCGCATTGGACCAGCGTGGTGGGATATGGTCCAAAATCCTCCCAATGGAGAATACGTGCATTAGGAGAGGACTATATCCAGCAGTGGATTTACACAGACTGCTGGTGATGATGATATATCGTTTAAAATTCAGTTTTATTACAAAAATACTATGCAGGTTTTTAACGTGTGGATTAAGAAGTGTTTGAAAGTGTTATTCGAAACTTAATGGAGAATTTAGTTTAAGACCTTTTAATAGAGATATAAAAAGTTACGATCAGTCTACAATAAAAATTGCAAGGAAGCAACCATAAATCGCTCTTGGCTCTAAATCCAATGGCTTCTTATTTGCTATCTTCCAACTTAAAAAAAAACCGTACGAAATAAGAGGAAGCTGTCTTTTTCCAACATAATTTTTTATTTTTTTTGCATGATCTGCATTCTTCGTCTCGTTGTAAAATTCTGCCTTCATAGCGCTGTAAAGAATGGAAGTCATCACGTTACGCTAACGTCACAGTTTATGTATAAACTTATTTTAATAGTATTTGATTTTTTTGGTATACAGTTATATCTTAGTATACAATACTTACCCTTATAAAAATTTTTGCGTTTTAATACATTGGCTCATTCTAATATTTAAGTGACTCGATATAAGATGGTTTTGGTCGTATAAATCCCGTTAGCGTATTAAAACAACTTTTACAATTGAGTAACGTCGGCTTCACAAGGAGGCAAGGCAAACAGAGGGGATTGAATTTCATTCCATGTATTCGACGATTATCTTGCATACCATAGCACGGTTCACAAATACGACTTGTTTCTTTTACAGTATAAGTTATTGGATTACAGACTATACAGATATATTGATATTATAGACAAAATATATTGATATTACATAAATTACACTATAGTGTTCAGGTCTTATTTTTCATTGAATTACTATCTAAAATTCTGATAGATATAGATTTATCTGAATATAACTTATAGCTTCTACTACCACATTTGAAAACTCTGATATCTTTTAAGGTATTAATTTCATAAAAATAAGTCGCCATGACACGTTTTATGTACACATAATGAAGTATTTTTAAATGCAATAACTTTTATGTAAACTTAAACTATATTATCTTAAATGAGCTTTGAATATGCCTGAGTTAGTTATGAAACATATATATATGCTCTTGTTTGTCGTAGGCCGACTCAAGTAGTACAATTATGCAAAACATAATTCAAGTCTATCTCTTAAGGTTGAGCTAGCGTTTGCAAATGAATCACATTAGGTTGTAATTTTTGACGCCATAATTTTTTTAATTTCTTAAATATGCATCTAATTACCTATTATAAAATTATAAAAAGGGACAAAATGACAGCTAATACCTATGAAAGAATGAACACAATCGGAGCACCAGGAGCGGAGCAACGAGGAAATATATATATGCTTCAGTACCTCCCTCTTTAGGAAATTCGGTCAGAACATACAAAAACATAGCCAAAATCCAAATCAAACAGTATCACTTATCTCTATTATTCTTAGAATATACATATATATGCTCGCGGACTTTGTTGTAAACCAAGAAACATAATTAATATTAAGGTAAAGTCAGTGTTTGCAATTTATCTTTTATTTATGTCTTAAATATGTAATAAAATACTAATCACAAAATTAGATAAAAATGGAACCACGTAGCTACCGTATGGCTACTTATAACGATTTAAAAAAGGAATGATCAAAATAAACAGAAGTTTTATTATAACAATACTTAGTTATTTCTGTTTCATTGCAAAAAATACTGTAGTTATTGTTCCCATGTTATATGTTTAAAGTCCGAAATTAAACGTCAAAAATATTTTTAGAAAATGTGCGTGCGTACAAGTTACGCATGTCAGAAGTAAATCTTCTTTGGCAAACTGAAATAAAAATAAATAGAGAAAAAATAAAAGATACAAAATCATTGAAAAAAAGAAGAAATAAAAGATATACTAATTATTACCAAAGAAATTCTGTTTTGTAAATAAAAACTTCGTGACGAGAATTTATAAAATATTTTTTTTGAAGTCTTAAATGACGAATTATAAACAAGAATGCTACGTGTTTTGTGTTATTTACAGTAAAAATTAAGAAGGGCGCTGTACGTGATTCGACGTTTGCTATATCTTACGTTCTCTCTCGATCTTACACACTTGCTTGCTCCCTTACTCTCATTCTATAGCTATATAGTTCTTTGTCAGTCTCTCTCAATCGCTCTATCCCTCTTCTACAAAAAATCTCTACCTTTTCGAGACACTAAATTACGTTTTATCCGTAAAAATTTCACCCTCATTCGCCTAAAGACATTTCACTTCAAAACATCAGTTATAATACTTAATATTGAAATAATATAACATAATTTTATAATAATTAACATCATGCGTAATTTTTTAACAAAAAATTAAATAAAAAATATATTTTATAACAGAACTTGATACGATAATTACCCTGAAAGCAATAATAAAGGGATTTCAAGACCAATGAAATTTCCTATTTCCTTCAAAATATATTCATGTACTCCTTCTGAGAGGCTTAATCAGTTTTAATTACATTTCCCACTTGACAAATCTATAAACAGGGCAATTATTACTGTAATAAGTATCCAGAGCCAATTACTTTGCTTGCGCCTCGATAACTCAACATCGAAAGCATTCTTTACAGAGATTAATTTAGTGCCTTAAGTGAAATCTTTTGTAGCACACATTGTGAATACCACGTGATATATATAGTTTTCTAAAGTAGTTTCTCGTCTGGCTTAAACGAACACTAATAACAATAAATAAAATATTACACATATACAAATTATAAAATTAAATTTATAATAAAGAATACATATTTAAATACATCCAAGCCAGACGGAAGCCCTCGGCAGAGAGGCCAAACAGCCAGGGTTAGGGTCGAAGGAGAGAAACCGGCGGATAATGCAGTGGTGTCCAGAAGCACGCTTCTGCATTGAGCTAGCAAGTCTCCGATCCACAGCCACCTCAGGTGTTGAGCAGGCTACTTGGATGTACGTTGCCTGACGCTATCAGGATAATTCGTGCATCTGACACTCATGTTCAGATCACTCGTGAGGTAACATGCTCAGATTTTTCTTCTTTATGTTTCAGGCTGACGAGGTTCTCGATCAAATGGATCGTGGTGTATATATATACCTTGACAGATGGCCGTCCATCAGGCACTATCCGCGGCTTGGTCGTATTGTCCTGCTGATAGACGCGTGGCCATGTACCTGCATTCCATTTTAAAGAGCATCGTGCCAGTGTATTGAAACTGCGATCCGATCCACGAGACCGTATTTCAGGCTAGCTCTTGATGAGTATCCTGGCTACAGGATTGCTTTTATTAAATACTCAGTGTTAGATAGATGCGAATTCATACGCATAGATCTCACAAGGATACGCAAGTCTCGACAAACTTCTGTGTATTATATTAGTTATACAGATGGCGTCAGGTGGTACTACCACTGGTCTTATATATTGCTGTACCTAAAACGTTCACAGTACCATTCCATTGTTAAAAGCATCGTCGCTAGTGTAATTACTGATAATAAACAGCGTACATCAGTCTACGGTAGTTTTGTCAATGACATATTTATGTAATATACTACTTTAAATAGTGTTTTTAATTCTCATACCATAATTAAAAGATTACCTAAGTTAAAAATAAACTTCCTTTTTCATCAAGTACGTATTAGCAATTTATGTATTGTATATATATTGTGTTCTAACATACTTACCCTAGTGGTATGGGCGTATGCTTTAGAAACCGGAGGTCAGTGGGTTCAGAATCCTGCGAGGACTCAACAAATTTTCATTGTTGATTCCTAGTTGGTTAGAGCAACTGGGCGATCACCCATTTGTCTGATAAGTAAGATGATCCATGCCGTCGGATGGGCATGTAAAAGTCAGTCCACCCACCAGCCCGCATTGGACCAGCGTGGTGGGATACGGTCCAAAACCCTAATGGATAGGGGTGTATTAGAGGGAGGCCTATGTCCAGCAGTGGAATGTCACAGGCTGATGATGATGATGATGATGATGAAACACTTAGCACTCAGAAAATATTTCGATATGAAATTATGATAATATAAGTCAGCGTACCGTAAGCGGTACCTTGGAATATAATTATGGCTAATAGGTTAATACTTTTAACTAGTTTTTAAACATGTTGAACATCTGAAAGTTTAAAATATGATATGCTTTCATCATATGTTATTTAAGCTTTCATGTGGAGTAAGGGAAAAGTGGATTCAACATCTTATCCTACCCAAGTGTCAACTTCACCTGCATGCGCCGGATGGCGGCAGAGTCAAATTGGATTCTGTGTTGCTCCCTGCTATAACTTATGACGTGGTGGCGACCGAGTGATGTAAGTCCAAACACCGGGCCACTAGCCAGATTAAGCTACAGCAAGCCTTAGAGCCTAAATAGCTTTTAAACGTTTGTAATTAGATTGGTATTAAATAAACATGGAAACAAATTTGAAAGAAAACTAGACCAAGAGGTACCACTGACCTCGGAGAATCCTTCACTGAGCCTGATTCAGTCCGCAATTTCAGCAATGCTTGACTGAACCGCGCCCCGGCCGCTCTTCGTATTCTGGGGAAGGCACAGATTTGCTTAGGGACGAATTACCTAATAATGAATCGCCAAAAAATAAACAAAAAAATATATAAATTAAATATTTTTTAAAAAAAATATTTCATAACTTTAATGACATCATCATTCCAATTGAAAAAAAATATAATAAATCCTGGTCCACACATCGACAAAGCTTTATGGTCAAAAAGCAAAATCTCGATAAATCGAATGCCCCATTCGTCGTTCTGATTTCACTCACTCCTCATTTTTTTATCCAATCTATTCTTCTTTGGGATGCGCTACCTCTGAAAATTAGGATGCTCAAAAATTTTGTAGCGTTTAAGAATAAAATTGAAGAACAACTGTCAAGTAACCTACTATCACATTTATAGTCAATGTATCTATTAGTATATATTTACTTTTACATATTTATTTATAATTATATACATTTTTAACGCCACAGTAGGAATACAGGCATGCAGGAAGTCAATGGTGGGATCATATGGTTACGACAGCCGAAATCGTAGGGGGCAAAAGCTCGTCAATTGAATCGAGCGATAGGGGCTGTTCTTGATGAACTCGTTCTTTAAGAAACAGCCCTAAGGAGCCCCGATACTATGACCAAAAATGAGATAGAATTCATTATTTCGGACAAAAAGCGCTTATACAGGGATGTCTTAGTGATCACGAGGTTTAAGACCGGAAGTAATCACCGACTTTAAGAGGCACCCTAAATATAAATTTCAAGCTTGAACGGTCCGGATTGATGAAGTCTACGCTTCGGTCTAATCTGCTCCAGCCTATTATTAATACTGGCTCATTTCAGACCAATCTGGAAAATAGATGTACTGTCTTGGAAAATCTAATCGACGTGCATGTTGACGAGGAACTCGATCGAGTGGTAGAAATTCTTCGGGACGAGTGAGCAAAACTCTGCTGTATTCACATTTAAAAAAATAGTAAAAATAGAAAGTATAAATTACAAAGCTTAATTTCATCTGAAAAAGGTACTTACTATACTATGAAAAGACGGAACAACAAACTAGTATGAATTCACCGATATTTGACACCATTGTGCGTGCTGATAACACTGTCAGAGATCTGGATGACCACAGCAAGATCCGAGAGCCGATTACTGAAGAATGAAAAACATTTTTCTCTGTAAAGTTGCTGTCAGTAAAAAGCAAAAACTACACACTCTAGAGAAAAGAGCAGATCCAAGGAAAAAACGTAACACGGAAACCAATTACAACCCTTCAACATATATTAAATAACAGATACTACATAAGCGTAACAATGGTGACAATCACTAACTCAGAGAATATCCTAACAATTATACGTATAGATTTACGTAAACACAAACAACAAAAACAGGAATTGATGAAATTTTAAAGAACTCAAACCAAGTCTAGAATACCTTATTATTTTACTAACAGAGAGAATTAACCACCTTCTAACGCAAATAAACAACTTTATTTTTACTATAATGAGAAAACTACCATAATGGCCTTACTGGTAATCGCAACCTGGGATATTAATGGCCTTGGGCCAAATAAACATGAGTTCCAATTAATGTTATAAAACAATTAAGTTGACATAGCTCTGATATTGGAAATTCATCTATGCGATCGGAAAAAGTTACAATGGATAACTACAGTATATATTGTGCAAATCACCCCGATAGTACCTGTCATGTAAGCTCTGCTGTAAATACCAAAAACAACATGAAGCATGACATACGCAGTCAACTCAATGAGGAATGGATGCAAGGCATCACCATAACTAAATATATAGGAACATAGAAGCCATAAATGTTAAATATGCGTTTAACATAGCGCTAGTTAGAATGAAAGAAAGAAAAGCATTTATTTGGCACATAAAAATAAAAAAAAGGAACAATAAAATAATAAAAAAATAATTAATAATTTTGTCATTTACCAAAATGGTATCCACTCAGCTCTGGATCACGAAGGTAGGCAAACTTCTTGAAGGCTGGTTTTCAGTGGATCCACAAAATTAAGAAGTAGATAGCACTCGATAACCATAAAGCTGTACAGTTACATTATCATCAAAACTCCAGTTTTGCAATAAGTACCTATACTATGTTGGTGCATTTTACTGTATAGTTCTTTAAGTTTACATCATGCCATTAATAGCAGTGCTGGCATTTGTTTTTTAATTAGGAGTTGTTTTAATTTAAATTTAAATTCGGTCTTAACTACGCCAAAAAGTAACGTCGCAAGATGAAGTGTCCGCCGACTAGACATGTTAAGTAAGTCATGTCGATTTAGAAAAGGCGTAATGTGCAATCGACGAGGAACAGCAAAACAGAAACGAGCAGAGGCATTTTATACTCTTTGCAGATTTTTCCTTGTCCTAGCGTATATGCATTCACCAAATACAGTATCAGCATACGATAATTTAGGTAAGATCAGAGTTTCGCACAATTTAACGCGCATGTCATTTGTAACATAATCACGGATACGGTACAAAACCTATAACCTGTAAAAGCAATTACGTATGCCTTCTAGAACATGTTCCTCAAAACGCAATGTTTCATCCATTATAAGACCCAAATTTACTGCCTACTAAATTACAATCCAAAACATAATGAGGTACCTGATTCTTGGTTGACCAATACTTTGAGACTCAAGGGTGTTGATTTGTTAATAGAGGTGGCAGGAACATCTAGTACACGTCATGGGGCTCGAGATTAACGTCAATCAAAGGACAAGAACTAAAAAAACGTATCGATCACCAGAACAGTGCTGAGTACAAACAAAACGGCCAACAGACGAGAAAAAGGTCACCGATCTTATAGATTTCTTTGTTGTTAAAGGTTTGTCAGATTTTCTTTTAGTAAATGTTTGACTTTGATGTGGATTCTTACTCGATTTATATCTGACCAGATGCCAATTTTAAATACTTTCAGTTCTTCTGCTATAACAAAAGAGCTAATACTAACCTTGATCATTGTACAACCAAAAAAACAGACTTGGATTCCATTGCGAGATACATGAATGAAGTAGAAGAAGTCGACTTAAAAGTAAAACTGTAAATTGCTGATGAAATAGATGGAGCGGCGTTCTTCATAATGAACCTCATATAGGTCGCTGCGTGGCGCTACACGTGTATCTAATTGACGTATCTCAAAAACTAACGTCTCACTGTAAATATTTAAAAAGTTGACAGCAAGAAATTCTCAAGAGCTGAAAATTCTTCCTAAGGAAGTCAGAATGAATCTTAAGGTTAATAGCCTATCCGATATCAAAAAGGTGGTTATTCTTTGTGGAAAATTACTAAGGATTTAAAAAGACCAAATGATCACATTCCACCATTAAGAAAATACTGGAGCAGCGTGGACTCGTTGCAAAATACCTACGGGAGGTTTTCACTCAAAACGTTTTTACTGCAAAGTGATAAGCAATTAAGCCCTGCCTTTGGCAGTCATAACTCCTGCAGAATCAAAGAGAAAGATTTCAAACTTGAAAATAAGAAGGCATCAGAATTCGATCTTATCACAGTAGAAATCTTAAAGAGTGCCCAACAAACCGATAGTAGACTTACAATGCTATTTCAAGCTCAGAACATATCACTATCATAACATATGGACGATCTCCACAATGTGTAAGATTCCAAAACCAGGAAAACAGGCAACTGAATTAAACGCATATAGACGTATTAGCTTGCTCCCAATTCTGTCCAAGGTGTTTGAAAAGGTATTTTTGAAAAGAAGAAACCACTGTTTCCAGAGAAACATGCTCTTTGTTCTGTTCTACTGTAGAACAGGTACACAGAGTAATACAAAAAATAAGACAGTCCCTAGAGAAAAAAGAAAACTGTTCTTCTGTTCTTTTAGATATACAGGAAGCAATAGGCAAAGGTCTGGCAAAATAATTGTTATCCTAACTCATAACCCTGCTACCGAACTCAATGTAATTATAAAATCGTACCTTCAACAAAGAAGATTCTAGTTAAAGTCCGAGAACTAGTACTCGGAGCTATATGAAATAAAGGCCTCAGTACCACAAGGATCTTTTTTGGGACCAGTGTTGTACTGCATTTATACGTATTAGTACGTGAGAGGTAGCTTGGGTGTGCGCGACATTGCCGATAAAATGCAGGAGAGTAGGCTGCGATGGTATGGCCACGTGAATCGAAAGACGCTGAACTATATAGGAAACTTAGTCTGCAATTTTCCATTCCAGGAAAAGGCCTAGAGGAAGACCGAAGACGAGGTGGAAAGATGAGTGCTGAGGACATGAGTGAATGTCAGGTTTCTGAACCGAATCGAAATAGAGCAAATTGGAGGAGAAAAACAAGGAAAGCTGACCCCACCACCATGTGGGATTCATAGCTAGGAAGAGAGAGAGAGAGAGAGAGAGTTGTACTGCATTTATACATTAGATCTACCGGAAACCCCGAAAGTGGTAACAGCAACCTATGCAGATAATATTGCATGCCTCTGAAGTGACACATACCCCGAAATAGCCTCCACTAAATTGCAGGTCCAACGTAACAGAACAAATGTTTGACTTCATAAATGGAGACTCAAGACTAACAAAATCTACTCACGTAACGTTTAACTCGCGAAAGGGCAACTGCGCTCCTGTTCACTTGAATAATAACACCTTGCCTACCAGCAACACAGTTAAGTACTTGGGTATGCATCTTGATAGAAAGCTACCTGCTTGTTGCTGCTCACACGAATAAACTAGAAAAGAATCTACTTATAAAGCGAAAACAGTTCACTGCTAGACATAGACCTTATCAATGCACACCTTCTCCATTAGGGGGTTTTTTGGACCGTATCCAACCATGGTCTGGTCCAATGCGGGTTGGTGGGTGAACCGACTTTTAACATGCCCATCGAACGATCATCTTACTTTTCAGACAATTAGGTTATTGGCCCAAATTGTTAAACAACCAGAAAACAACGATAACACAAAGTTGTTTTTCCGCGGGATTCGAACCCACAACCTCCGGGTTATAAAGCAAGGTTAATATCGATAGCCCACGGAGGCGGAGCGAAATTATAACACGCCTAAAAGATGGCACATACTTAAACGGGACCAAAGAGACTGTTATGATTAGACGATCCCTATAGATAATGCAATTTATTTAAACATCACATCAAACTCTAATACACAGGCCGAATCTGATTATGGCTATCATACTCGAATGGATATCTAATAACAACAAAAATTTGCATTCATCAAACAACAACCTAGAAATACTATATACTGTGTATGAAATACTAGTAAAATTACTAAGTGCATGTAATTTGTTTACTAAATGATTCATTTATACGTAACAGGTGTCGTTTGATAAAGCGTTTAGAAATAATTGAACGTGTATCAATCTGGCCGAAACGCTTTCGAATGAAATATCCGCTTTTAAACGAGTTTTTGGTACAAAAACTATTCCAGTCCCGAACAGACGGATTTATGTTTGCTTGAACGCTGTCACAATTTTTTTTTTAATTAAGTTTTATTCATGTAAAAAAAAAGAACAGTCTTTACGAATTATTAACAATGATGAATAATTTAGTGTAAAAATTTAAAACACGATATTATGTGTATTCATAACATGTCATTGCGTAGAGAGTTTAACAAATGTCCAGGATCATGTATTTACTGAAATTAATTTTAATAAGGTCTATACATCAAATTAGGCACTTATGTGTCTCAAAGGACGAGGTCACGAGAAAGGGCTTATACTACAGATCATAAACACGGGACGTGATATTTTTACTGTTTGTATTGGAAGGTTCAAATATGCTGTAAGTAAACAAATATTTTTAATATTATTGTATGAAAGGCATGAATAAAAACTTTTCACGTTTTTTTAATATATGATTTTTTTTAGTATCTATTAATAATTAATTTAATAATGGAGTACATATTAGTATGTAACATGAGCTTTAAATCTATTAATAATAATTGTGAAAGTCAGTATTAGATTCTATAAAAACCAGAATTCATATAATAATGTGGTGATAGTTATTTGGGGTAATAAGGTTAATAAATAATATACTTGCAAGCCCAAAGGCTTATGCGGTAACACACCGAAATCGCTTGTAGGTGGCACATTTTCTTCGTTTTCCGTACGTGACATATATCTTTATCACTTAGCCTAAAAGTCAATCTGATAACCTATGTTTATTTATTTAAACTTATATGCACACAGGCGGCTCATTGCCTTAGGCATTATTTAACAGCCGATCTTTGTAAAGTCATGAGTAACAAGGTTATGTTACTCTAAAGCTTGAGTTCAGTCCATGAAAGAGTAATTAACATGCATACATCCAATCGTACAAATTTTCGCGTATATAATACTAGTAGGTATATGTAGTTGATCTGTGTTTTCACATACTGTTGTACATAAAATACCTATAATAGCAGTAACAGGAATTATATTGTCACATCAAGCAAATCATTCACCGAATAACAACCGAGCGCACAACTTATACCATAAAATGGAGCCTTGTGAGTTTATGATCTGCTTTTGTTTAGGGAGGAACATTTAATAGTGACGTTAATTTGCTATTTCACGCCAAGAGAACACAACAGCCTAATAAACACTCCCCTTTCGCGTTTAAGTACATGTAAGAGTTCATGAGCAATTACGATGTTATGAGCAATTGAGAAAATCTAAAAGTATGCCGAAACCCGTTTAGTACGTTTGTAATTTAAAAGAAAAGGAATCTATCTATATTTCTTAAGCTTAAAGGTTAAAAACAATTTATAAAAATTTAATATAATCCAATATTTCCCCAACTCAAGTAACGCTTAATTTCCTTTTGTCCTTTATCGATTTCTCCATGTTACCATGAGTTGGGTTATTGATTTAAGCAGTGTAACATGAATGACAGTTCGTTTTTTACATAAATTGACAAGCATTTGATTTCCACAGCTTAATAGAGATAAATTGCATTTAATAGATCGATTGAATATCAGTAAACAGTAAAGCATTGATAAATAACTAGAAATAATATAAAATTCTATCCTCTCCGTGTAAATTATTTATTAAATTTTGGAGTAAAAAAGTGTATACAATACTTAAAATTATTATTTTAATATCCAAATTATATAAAGAGCGGGTATAGTAACAAATTTTACCTCTTTATTTCTTTAAAGTTATTCTGATGTATAATAAAGTCATGAAGTTCCTATTTTAATATTATTTTATGATAATAAGATGGCTATTTAATAAGTCTTTTTAAAAAGTTATTCTCAAACTATTTACATTTATTTCATAACATAGTTGGTAAATAGCATTTACACTGGCAGGCACAACCTTTTAAATGGTAACTGAACAAGGAATAAACTAATGAGTAACACTAAATATTGTTATAATTAAGGTAAAAGAATGGTAAAGAAAGGTTACTGACCTTTAATAATTATTTACTATTTTCATGTCCTATCAGTACGTGATTACCTACTTTAGCTATTACAATTTAACCAATTATACCGTTTTGGTATGTGGAACAACCTAAATTTCCTCACTCTAATGTCGCTTTCTTTTCGGAAATAATGAGCTGATATTATAGGACTCATTTATAATTTCTGATTTCGCATAATATTAGATTGCCACGGTACATTAAGTCACGCTACAGCAGCTTTCTACTTAAACTACTGCCACTAAAACAATTTTTTGTTTAACGAAGCAGGCAAAATAGATTGGTTTCTTTTTGTTATTGAAAAAGTAACCTGCGCGATTATTAAAAAATCTAATTTCACAAGTTATTATAGGATCAGCTTCTAATCGATACAAAGTCATACTATATAAGATGGGTGAATTTGCTTTCGGAAAATTATAAGGCGCAGTCGACTTACAACGAGTGAAAAGATGGTTTTGACAACCGGGCCGATTCTTCACATGCATTTTCTACTGTTGGATAATCGGCCCATGTATAGTATAAAGTTACGTAAAATATTTTTTTCTTTTTAAGACTCGAACCCACAATCTTTGTTTTGCAAGGAAAGGACCAAAATCTACGCCCCGAAATCGAAGCTTGACTGCAGTATTTCTGTGTACATTTTAATATACTTTCACTACTCCTATTTTAGGGGCGAAACCGTGAAAGATAAACTTGAAGTATGTTTTACGTAATTGTACTTCATAAAAGGGTCTATAATAAAGTCCACGAGAGCATATCTATATATTTGTTTTAAGAATAACCAACATTAGCCATTATATTGTAAAACATTGTTAAAATTGCAGTGAGGCATATTCAAACCTCATATAAGGTAATATAGTGTCAGTTTATATAAAAGTTATTGCATTTAAAAAATTCGTTTTAAAAGTCGGTCATATTTTTATAAAAAATGATTATGATTCGCGCATTAAAAACAACCTAAGCAACAAGCGCCTTAACAATTTAGTTTGTCAAAATAACACAAAACTTAAAAATATTTGATCGTTTTTTAAATAGTCTTAAATTTTATGATTCATCTAAAAAACAATACACAATTTTATAAACTTATAAATTTCATTTAACTAGAACGATACTGTGAAAGTTTTTTTTATTTGGAATCCAATCTGTTACTTTTCAATGAAACATAAGATAGGCGAAATACGAATACATCCTAAACTACAAAACAAAGACACGTTATACCAAGATTGCTTCTGGATAATCAAATAGCATATATTTTAATGAAGCTGCTCGTGCTTAAAATGATGATAGCTTTATTTTTTAAATGCCTAATTTAAAAAGTTACAATTGTTGTTTTATGTATTTTAAAGAGAAAATTAGCATAATCCAGACTAATGGATCGTGGTAACAAAACTTACTCGTGCACCAAACTTACGCGCCATGATCGCGCTATTGATAGATTAAAGAGGATAAAACAAAGTAACTTATCACTTAGCTATAGCTAAACGAACGCTAATTGACTAAGCACACGCTCACTGAGCTCCCAAACTAGATGTTGCATATTGAGTTACTGATTTGCGTATATAAGCAATTGCTCAAGTATTAAGTATCAACATGATTTTTAAAGCGTCGGTAACGTATAGTATGATAAATGTTTATATTTCATAAAATAAAAAGCTAAATTAATAATTCACAGCGTTTAAATTGAACATAATTACATTTTCTTCAAAACTTTATTCAGTGTTTTTATTAAGATGTAAAAATAATTTCCATTCTTTACTGCTTTTGTAAATTATTATATCGTATTCAAATAAGTACAACAAATTCATCAATTAATATTTTAAAACAAAATATTCTAATATATGTCGACAGATTCCGATTCTACATTTTCGTTCCTGCAACGTTTTTTTTATTTTCATGTTAAATTTTAACAAAGGCCATGACGAAAGAATTTCATGTTATTCATTTTTTTACAGAACGCTTAGAAACAATAACAGATAAAATTAAAGCATTGAAGCTTAAATAAATAAATACTTTTATACAGAAAAAAATCTTCGTATCTACCGTAACGTTCAGGCAATTTAAAAATTGACTTCAAATAGTAAACGGTTGCTGTTTCACACTAAAAGACAAATACGTATAGTAAAGAAGTTATATTTTGGCAACGAACGTTTTTGTGTAGTGGTATTTATGACTTGCGCATCGGGACCAACCTGTGCGGGCGCTTTATCAATATGACGCTTTTGGCAAACGAAACCAATTCAAAATTTATGTTATTTTGCTCGTATTGCAAGCAAAAAACATATTTCGGTCAACTAAATGTCCAATATAAAGCTGTTAACATGCTTAACTATATATATTATAGGTACCTAAAATGTAAAACAGGCATACGTAGAGGTGACAAACTTTTGTAAAACACAATACCAGCCATAAAAAATTCTTTGCAATTTTCGCCCTTTCATTTAAAATGCAAAAACGTTGAAATTTTCTAAAATATTAAACTTCATATAGCATTTAATATTAAACATTTTCGTAAAACAATTTTCAACATTGGCGCCCAATTCAGTCGCTTATTCCAAACCTCTAACAGGTTTCAAAAAATAATATTAATAAATTGATAAGGTAGCAAACCTTTAGTTAACGTAAAATGTAGAAGGGCTTACACTTGGTATTAAAAATTTTGTAGGTTTCAACCTGTACTGATTTTATAGTAGACAAACTTTTGAAATACAATTTTGTAGAACATTGCTTTCATCTACCATAAGATTGTTAATATATTTATTTACCATATTTTAATTATATTTTATTTTATTACCAAGCATTTTTGAAAATAGTAATTTTATTAAAACAAAACCACATAACCAGAAGAATTTAGCGATTAAACAACGTATTTACATAATGAAATAGACGCCCTAAATTAAATACGTCGTTCTCACCTTACTATCAAAGAACTACCAAAATTGCTCTAAGGCCACAACAAGACTCTTACAGTTTCTTGTTTATAATTCCTACATCCAATAAAACATTGAACATGTATATAATTATTTGTTCTCTACCAGTCAACCTATAAGTGCATCTACCAATAACGTAGGTGCACTTAGTGAAAAAAAATAGAAAAGTTAAATAAGAACTTAATGGGTAAGGAGTTTATTTCTCACTGTGAAACTAAATTGGAAACTTCTGCTAGAATTTTTTCAGAAAATAGCTATTATTTACTATATATTACATCAGTGCTTATGAAAATTGAAGAAAAATTTACGTAGCTGACATCAAAATTTAATTTAATTATTACATAAAACCCTTTACCTCATCAGTATAGCTTAGGATTGAAAACCGTCAAGTAAATTATTTAGTGATCGGACTGTTATAAATAGGTAATGATCTGCTTTATGGAAATTTTAGCTTAATTTTCAGAAGGGTACTGAACCTTTTATAATTTGCATTGATATTTCATAAATTGATCTCAACTTTGACGACGATTATTAAACCGACATTCATGGCCTAGTGGTTTTGGCCCTTGTTTTATATATTAGGTGGTTAAAGTTCTGCAGGGAAATAGCTTTTTCATGGAATTTTTTTATCCTACGATTACAAAACAATAATACAGCTTCGACTTAACGATTGTTTTTATTATGTGTACCAAAGTTTAGTGCTTCAATTAATAACGCGTCTGTCTGACGTTAATATATGTTAATTAAGCATTTATCTAAATAATAATAGTAACATAAAGTAGATTTAACATCACTTTAATCCAAGGATTAGTATATATATAAATGTACTAACTAATATTATAAATGTTTCCAGAACCGATGGTAGAGTGTTTGACTATTAATAAGCAGGTGTTAACTTCTATTGAATAAAGATATTTGAATATCGAAAGCGAAGGTAACTCTGTCTTTCTATTTGTCCATCTTTACTTATTAAAACGCTCAACCGATTTCAATGATATTTTGGACGAATAGATTCAAAGAAAGGGCATAGGCTGTTAATCATGGCGATAAAAGTGGTCAAAAGGTATAAATAGGGGATGAAAATTGAAATGGGATTCGTCTCTGTTGAAAGGATTAAATTTGGTTATTCGTGTAATTTTTATTACGAAATGCAAGGATTTTAATTATAGTTTGTCATGCATGCCTCGTGAATTTCATTTCAGCAATGAAGTCTTCATTGGTGCTAGTACTGTATAACCTTTTATAGAAATTTGACAACTAAATATATCCAAGATTATCTACGTAAGAATTGTATTACGTAATCGATAACAATTATAATCATTATTATACATATGTATTTAAAGTTATAAATAACATTCCTAAATTTATTAGGTCTGTTCTTATCAAATAAATATTCATATGATTTCATCGAGATTCGATCGAGTTAGTTTTAGCTTTTGTATGCCGCAAAATTGTATTGTGCTAAAATTCTTTGTTCATGATGAACGGAACCATAGCTAGTGCAATGGCCGGGTAAAAAGATGTAAAAGGCCCGAATCCACAACTACAACAAAGGTGGGAGTTTCTATAATATCATATGTATATATAAAAAAAGAAATGTTTTTCAGACGTCAGACAAACAGACTGCGCTTGGCGCTTCATTTATTATCAAAATATTACGTGACAACATTGGCTCTTCATGCATAATTTTCTTACTCAAAGTAATTAATATGTACCAACAACATAAAATTTTATATAACATTTCTAACGCTTTTTCTTTATCTAATTTAAATTTAACTTGATAAAAAAATTATAGTAGTGAGTTAAAGGCTGTGCTAGAGCTTTTCAAGGTATCGTAATCGATGAAAAAAGATGAAGTCGATTAAATGCAAAAGATGGAAACTGAACGAATTACTACATCGAAATAAGTATTTTTAAATTAACTAAAAACTTAATAAAGTTTAAGATATGTTAGATGTATGTAATATACAGTCAAATGTATACAATATTTTAGACGACAATTGTACATATGAGCGTAATACTAAATGTTGTTTTCCGGGTCACTAGATTACTAATCTCTACTATATCTTTCACCGTAAGCCCTCATGGGTTAGGGTGAAAGATATAAAAAACATTTATTAACAATTATTAATTACGTAACACGTATAGTATTATATTCATCGGAATGCGTTCTCTGTGCAGTAGTTGGGTCCGGTTTGAAGGAAAAAGGACTTTGTGCAGCAACAGACTTAGTAGTTTACTGCTGAACATGCAACATTTTCCTTTCAAATCAACTATAGTATCATCGTTAAGTAGTTATGATGATAATGATTCTATACGTAAGTCTTCTTTTATTTAATTTTTGTAAATTAGTGTTTTTTTTGAACTTATGCAGGTCATTAATTGCCTAGACGATTTTTACTTCAATTATAGTTTAAATATATAAAAGAGTTATACATAGTAAAATTATACAAAAGCTTACTATCTCCATTCATTTCGTCTCTAGTTATTATTTCGATTTCTTTGTCAGGTTTTTTTTCTTGCATCTTAATTCAACAGCAGTGAGTAGGGAAAAGGTAAAAACTCATAATATTGATGTCCTATTGCCACACCATTTTCAGAATATCAGTAGTAGCAGCTTATCAAAGGCGCATATTTATAGATCTACTTAATGTTTTGTATTTTATAAATTATCTGCTATTAACACAATCTGATACGTATTGTAATATTAATTATTAACACAATACTTTCATCGTCAGTCTTCGTCAGAAAAAACAGATTTATTTCAAATGTATGCCATCGCAAAAGGACTCAAAAAGTAGTATATCAAACTAAACCTTTGAAATTGCTTAGTTGTACACATTTGTACAGCTTAAAATGAATTACAACATAATCAATTTGAAAGACAACATGAACACAATAAGTCATTTTCGAAGTAAAGACACAGAATGTGAATTACTGTGCTGCTTAGGAGGTGGTCTCCTTTTTACAGGGGGCCGTCTAAGGCAGTACCACCGCGGTGCTTATTGTTGCCGCAAAGCAGTAGTTTAAAAACACTAATATGTTCCGGTTCAAAGGGCACGATAATCAGCGCATTTACTGGGGAAACCAGACTTTATATCCAATGTCTCACGGTAGGCATCGCGTTGATGATACCACTACTAGTGCCATTGTCTATGGGCGTTGGTGACCACTTACCACCACAATTCTAATTTAGAAAAAAATGTATAATAAAATATAAATAGATGCAAAGCTAAATTAATAAGTATAAATCTTATTTAAATAAGCAAAATACAAAACAGCATTGTATAGCATTTAGGTTATGAATACCTTAGAAGTTATAAGGGGCTTACATCGCTGACGACTTCGAAACAGTTATGTTTAATGTTGAATCTTTTTTTAGTTTAAATTAAACTAGGTTAAGTAAAAATTACACTATAAATGTCACTATTGGAATAAAACGGGATATATAAATAAGTTACTTATTAATTTAATCGAATTAAATAAAATTACGGGTGCATATTGTACAATTTTTTTTATATTAATAAATATCCCAATACATGTATATAATATATATACTTTCAATCATAACTTCACAACGTTACTATGAGACAATTGAAAAATGCTATTAAAAAACAATAATTTTCTCATGTTTAAGCCATAATTACTTATGCTTGTAACTGGGGGCGCTTATAGTACTTATTCATATTATATTAAACATTTTGGTATCTTACAAAAAAAAAACAATTCATGGCAAGCATAAAAAAATTAGTTATAATAATTTAGGGTAAAGAGTATCAAGCAAAATGTTTACACATCAATATCGAGAAACATACATATTAATATAAAATATTTTTGTAGGTTCCGTAACTGGGACGTTTTTATTATAAACTGGTATTTACCTTACAATTAGGCTTATAATAGAACTATTAAGTAAATGAATAACATTATATTACAACAATTATCACGGATGGTAAAATAGTTAGTTGTGTGGCTTATTTTAAACTACACACCCATCTAGTAATTGCATACTAATACATATTTGAATCAAAGAATAATTATAATTACTTAAAAACTACAATATTAAAGTTTATGCGGTAGAAGCGTTTTGAAGTCCCAAATTCGATGAAACGCTTAAGCCCCGTGAATCCCTTTGACGCATAAAACAACTTTAGAACTTTTGTAAAGCCATCTATTCTAAGACTTTGAACAAATAGGGGAGCTGATTTTATCGACGTATAAATATTTTAACTATTTTTATGTAAACTTCAATGAATAGTTACCAAAACGAATACCACTTTGTTTACCATCCGTCTATTTAAACATTAAAAAATAACTATGAGATTAAAATTATTAGATACTATAACTTTACCTTCAATAGTTTTCTTAAAATACAGTTTTAAGCCACACTGCTATTTTGATGTAATATAAACAATTTTTTCTTTAGTAGTTGGACATTTACTCTCAGATTTTGTTTTTCGTCAACTCTATGTTGTCTATATAATTTAAAACCAAATGTTAACATTCCCTTTATATTTATGTATCATAACACCTTTAAAAATTATACACTTGACGATACCTGGATCGATAAAAATAAAAAATAATTTAAATAGATTAATAAAAAACCTATAAATTAAAAAAAAATGTAAATAATAATCAATAATATTCTACAAGTTAACTCAATGAATTACCTGCCATGTGTTGAGAGCATGGTGCTTTTAAACGTCTGCCGGATAATTATAAATTTAACAATAAAATTTGCATACATTTTGTTGTTACTTGGTCGTTACGAATTTATTTTAAAACGGCTGAAACATCGTGTTATTAACTAGAGAGTTTCTAAATTATTTACCTGTAAAAAACGAGTAAATTAACTCATATCAAAGAAAAAAGTACTTAGCAATCACTTTATTACTTTCAAATAAATGTGTGTACTTAAAAAGGGTAATGTGGGACTACCTGAAAAGATGGAGCAGTCATAAATGGCCCTTCAGCGCTTTTCTGTGGATGCAACGCAGTGAAAGATATTGCGCATTCATCATTTGAAGGGTGCTTACTATTTATAATGTTTAGAACATACATGTTTTTACTTTTTTTTTGGCTTTTTTACAATATTTATATAAACATGGTGTATTCTAAAGGCAAATTCAAACATATAAAAA
This sequence comes from Lamproptera curius, assembly GCA_029286875.1. NCBI lineage: Eukaryota > Metazoa > Arthropoda > Insecta > Lepidoptera > Papilionidae > Lamproptera > Lamproptera curius. The sequence continues at coordinate 375,593 of JAGSMT010000201.1, read as the reverse complement.
CTTTTTGAACTAAGTTAATCACAATGAACGTACGTCTAACTGAGATTGCATTAGGCACAGGTAATAAATAACAATATTTTACGAAATTAATGTTGAAATATGAGCAACAGTTATTGCGAAAGGGTCGTGTGCCAGCAATCATGTGCTTAGTCATTATATATCTACATTCTTAATACGTGTCACGTTGTTAGTCCGCGATGGACTCTTAAACTACTTGACCGATTTGAAAATATAGTTGCACTCGATGTGCAGTTAAGTCCAACTTGAAAGAATGAATAGCTTAAATCTTTAGTTATAATCACAATATTGTTTTATTTAGATATATTTTTTTATAATTATTTCATGCCAAATGTTTGCTACAAAACGATTGTGACAGTTGGCGAAGGCGCTGTTTAATAATTTAAACTTTTTGTTGATAATAGAAGAATTGGGATAATATAAAGTAATTACTTGAAATTTGTTAGTTTTGGTCATACCAGGCCATTAAATAAAAAAAAGTAATGAATAAAATAGTTTTTTCAGATGCGTGTAAAATTGTAAATTGTAGGATTTTTACAGAGCAAAATTAAACAAAAGCGATCTTGTATCCTAAATAAAGTAAATATTTTGATGACATTTTCAACGGCGGAAACGATTGTAGGTACTGTAAATATTCGTTATTTATTATTTCCTACGATAGTTGTTTCCTTATGCTGACGACGCATTTAATCAACTTAACATCTTCGTTGTTTAATAACCAAGCAACTAAAACGTTAAAATTATGTTTTTTGTGGCAGCGCTCCGTATTCATAAATATTATCACATTTTTAATAGAAAACTAAGGATTAAAAAAACAAAAACAATTTTTAAAACTAACTTTTTTGTATACAATTTTGCACATAATCAACAGAAGAACATTTTGATTAATCGTCTTCAGTCTGTCCATTTCAAATACCAATCCAATCGATTTTTATACCAGTTTTATTTGTTATTGTATTCAGGTGTAACGGTAGCATCATCGAGGTCGAGGTGTAAAATAAGTAAATCCTAGCCGCAGCAACGCGTGGCACGGTCTGCTAGTATCATATATAATTTGTCTTTTTTACTGAATAATAATTTGAAAAAAAAATTGAATTTGAATTTGAATAATCAGAAAATAAAGCTATTGCCAAGTCAACTTCTAATTTTTACACTAAAAGGTTAGCAAGTTCGCCGCCTACTATACTGATTATTGTATTTACGGGTGCGCTAAACTAGTAAACATCGATGATATTAAGTACATGGTAAACGGTAGTTAATTTATTATTCACGTCAAAAATGGGCCTGCTTATTTCAAGCGGGATAGACAAAGTAAAAGTACCATGTTAACCGAACGTACCTCGTTTATTATTAAAGGTAAGTATTTTTGTTTGTGCGTGCATTTAACCTTCCCTTAAATTATTGTAGCCATTGTGTTGCAATGTATACGATTTTTTTTTGATTTTATAATACAATAGTAGGTGTTTAACAACAGTCTTTTGTTAATAACCTTTAAATTATACATAAATAATTGTGTAATGCTTTCAAATAAGTAATAGCATTAATTTAATAACCTTTTCATTTGATATTGTATATTGCATTTGTATAAAAAACATAACACTTAAAATAAATAATAATAATATATATTACCTTTTTGGATAACTTATTTATAAATTGGATATACGCTTAAGAAGGATACACTATGTATATATATCAGAATATTATGATTTTGTTATTAAGAGTAAATTTAAAAACAAATACGTTGTAATAACTTTAAACTGCTGGACATAGGCCTCCCCTAATGCACGCCTTTTCTATTATGGGGTTTTGGTCCAATGCGAGTTTGTGGGTAAACCGAATTTTTAAATGATCATCTCACGCATGGATCATCCTACTTGTCAGAAAATTGGGTGATCGGCACTAATTGCCCTAACCGACTAAAAAACAACAATGAAAATTAATTACCGGTGGTAGGTCCCCTTTTTACAAGGAACCGTCTGGGTGGGTACCACCACGGTGCCTATTTCTACCGCAAAGCAGTAGTGTGAAAACACTACTGTGCTACGGTTTGAAGGGCACTGTAGCCAGCGTAATTACTGGGTAAATGAGACTTAACATCCTATGTCTCACGGTAGGCAGCGCGTTGGTAGACCTGTACGGCCAATGTCAATAGGCCTCGGTGACCACTTTCCATCAGGTGGCCCTGACTACTCGTCTGCCTGCGTATGCAATAAAAATAATAATTAAGCCCCGCAGGATTCGAACCGGTTTCGAAAGCAGACGCCCTCAGCACTAGGCAACTGAGGTAGAGCTAATATTAAATAAGTATTTTTTACATTGCTTAAGTGAACAGTTTTAAGTTATATTTTAAGCCGTATATCCGCATCGTCCTACTTTAGCCTTCTTATATAAAGCATTTATGCAAGTACATATAATACCTGCAAGTCTTTAATGTTTGGTTTTCTTAGAAAACCTGCATGCACTCCTTTTAACGTATGTTTGTTTATCTAATTAATAACTGATCATAATAAACTTTAACTTTTACCAGCGTTAGGCGAAAGCATTGTATTTTTGTGATTTTCGATCTTATTTTTATGTATTAAAAATAATCTTTGTTTTGTAGTATTAACGTTGTTCGTGAATCCGTAGCCCATTAATATTATTAGACAGTTACAATACTACACAGTAACTGCCTGATTGTCTGGTAATATGAGGACCTATTTAGAAATATAGTGCAAAAATCTGGTAAATCTACCAAAAGATATGATGATTCATGAGCGAAGTGCATTAAGCTCACAATCTAATTTATCTATAGAGATTTAAATCTACTCATGTTGTAATTGTTAAATCGTAATGTTTATTTGATTCTGAAAATTTTAATGTTTTACAGCCGTTTAAAAATATAGAGTATGGATATTTTAGTTTAGTAACTTTAAACCAATGCATATTTCTACAACTTTACATAATTCATACACACATTTCACATACTATAAAATACTAACGCATTTACGAACATTTTGGATTCTTTTTCGATGAAACTTTATACTATTGTATATTGTTAAAATTTATATTCAATTTAATGGTATTTCAGCACAAACGCAATAAACTTATCGTTTAAACTATAATTCATCACAGTTATGTATATTCACACGTGCAAAGGTCAATTGTATATACAAACTATGAAAATTAAATTCAATTAATTGTAACCTAAAAACAAGGTTTTATAGTTTACTGTCACCTGAGTTCTTATTAACTTGTTACTAGTTCTTGTTATTAATATGCGTAACTTACTTTTTGTAGCATTTAGTTATTTTCAAATTATAAGAATATTAGAAAACTAATTATTTATGTTTCTTTTAAATTAATATCTCGTAAAATTGTAAATTTATAATTTGAAAACTTACAAAGCCAAACAGGCAAAGGAGTCAAAAAATATGGTTACTAATAATATGTCACATTTAACAAGGACACATTTGAATTTTAGGTTACGTTTTCCGCTATTGTGATATATGCAACTAAATGACCTGCAGGCAGATTCTGAGGTCATACAAGCTGTGCGATATGTTATTGAGAATCATTATCGAGTTTAATACTAATGTAACTGAGTTATAAGTTAGTAATATCATCATCATCATCATCAGCCTGTAATAGTCCACTGCTGGACATAGGCCTGCCTAATACACCTCCATCCATTAGGGATTTAAATTTTATTTTATTTAAGTAATATTAAAACGTTATAAAATTAATATTACAAAATTTTTAAGAAATTGTTTTTAAAACAGAACATTAGAGCAGTCTATAATTTGTTATATAATATTTTTCCTGTGTTAGTCTACTGGTGGACAAAGGCCTCCCATAATGCACGCCTTCTCTATTAGGGGTTTTTGGACCGTACCCATCGCGCTGGTCTAATGCGGGTCGTGGGTGGACTGGCTTTTACATGCTCATCCGACGAATGGATCATCTTTTTTTTTAGGCTTACGCAGGCAGACGAGCAATCGGGCCACCTGATGGAAAGTGGTCACCGACACCCATAGACAATGGCAATACCAGTGGTATCTCCAACGCTGCCTACCGTGGACATATGGTGTTAAGTCTCGTTTACTCAGTAAAACGCTGGCTAGGTGCCTTCAAACCGGAACACAGCAGTGTTTTCACACTACTGCTTTGCGGCGGAAATAGGCACCGCGGTGGTCCACTCACCCAGACGGTCTCCTGTAAACAGGAGACCTACCACCGGTCTTCTTATTTTACAGACAATTGGATGATCGGCCCAAACTGTCCTAACCAACCAGAAAACAACGATAACATAATTTGTTTCCAAGAGATTGGAATCCACGACACACCAAGGACCAATACCGCTAGACCACGAGGGCGGTTTATATAATATGATTTATGTGCATGAAATCCTTTATTGGTCAATATATGTGCCATTATAACAAAATCTCGGAAAACTTTCAGCTTTTGCCTGTCAATGAATTTGAAAAAGTTATGAAATAAAATGTTATAGACATACATTTTATATTGTTTTAATGGTTGCTGAAATTATAACATGCCACGGGTATTGCTTGTTCACTTTAGGTTATTTTAAATATATATAAATATGTTTTACTGTTTAAAAATTTGTAATTCTGACTTGGGAAACTATATAAAACGAAGATCAAAAAGTCCCGTTAAGCTAGCTTGATAATACCACTCTCCTACAACACCACCTAACGTTGGCAGCTAATGCCCCTACTCAAGCTTGCGGCCTACTACGCCTTAGGGGCGTCATTACTAGCGCACTTTCGTCTTGGCTCCTCTTCATGGTTAACATATTTCGTTACCAGTCTTTTATTCAGGCCTTGAGAGTCAAAAGATTCAGATCCTTTCAGGCAAAAGTTTCCCATTCTTTAGGGGAGGCCTTTATGACAGGCTCCACCACTAATCCTGTTTCGGCCGACGGAAAGAGATAGGAGAGATACAGACTGGATCCGCACAGTGCTGTCGATAGACGTCCTACGAAACACCAGCTGATGCGAGCAGGAATAATGGCATGCAAACCACACTACACTTATACCCTGCACCCTTCTAGACTCATCCATAGCAGGATAGGTAAGCCAATCACGGTTACTATTTTAATCTGCATGTAAGAAGCATAATACAATAAGGTATATTAAAAGCTTGACAAGAAAGCAAGACAGTTCATTTTATATTTATAAATCATGCTCTGGGCGCCCTTTTCATAAAATGAATTCATTAAACTTATTTGAGATTTAAAAAGCGGAGACCAAAATTAGCAGGCAGTGTAATAAAAGTAATCCCTGCTGTTATCTTTTCAAATTGAGAATGATAGCTTTATCTTTTCATATATATTATTTTACGTATAAGAACACCAAATAAACTCTTTTACGAAAATGTGTAACTTCAAAACCAAATAATATATATCTGTTTTGATGTCATCGGTGATCGCCATTCTTTGCAATAAAATTGCTGAAAGCATTAATATTTTTTTGTTTTTGCGTTCAAGTCTTGTGCACAGTATGTCGTAGAAGTTCCTTTATTTTCTGACAATATTAACAAATTCTTTTTGTACTCTTTTAATCAATTTTTAATTCAAGATAGCAATGGGCCGCTTAAACAGATATCAAAGGACTGGTTATTGCAGGGCATTCTGCAAGAATGGCATGGATCATAAGAAGCGTGACGCCGAAGGCCGTTTGGAATGGAGACGAGCTGTGGACGCCCTCTTCCCCATTGATTTTAGTTAAAGAGTTGAAGTTTGTATCAAGGTAGATATAAGTTAATCTCAATAAATGTACAGGCTTTTGTAACATTCACATAAAACAATTGAAAACGTCCAATTACAACATGATTTTAGTCTATCTGTTAAGGTAGCCTGTGTTTAAATTTATTGTACAAAATTGTAGTTAGACTGGTCTTTATTTATTATACACTTTTTATTATACACTTTTTTTTTCAGATTGCTTTAAAACTGCTAGGCAAACAACATGAATCAAGAAACACATTTAGCTTATATATGATAATTATTGAGAATGTATTCATTATATTCTACTACTATTTTCTTTTAATACCCTGAAAGTTAAATCAATATGAGATTCTGTTCTTCTTAAACAAACATTTAACCATTAATTACTATTTTACGCCTAATGTTATAAAAGATCTTACAAGATTCAAATTTCCAATTAGTCTTCATAAGACTTTCGACTGAATTTTAATTAAACTGTGGAAACATTAGACGTTATTAATATTTTCAGCAGCTGCTATAACTTATCATATCCACATGTAAATAATACGTAATTCGCGTTTAATTAAATATATTCTGTTTTTAATTAAATGCAAAAAAAAATATTTGTATGTTTTAGATATAGCTCGGAAATTTTTAAGCCTACTAGTAGAATATCAGTAGAATTAGGGTTATATGATACATTTTAATTTCAATGGTTTGATTACTAATACAACCAGTTTTTTTTTAACTTGTTATATGCACTATTCACTGCTTTTAAATTAACTTCAAACAAAAACCCTGTTTGGAGTAATAAAAGAGTTGTCTTTTTTTATCATTTCCATTGAGATCATTGATAATAATTTAATCTAAAACGTAAATTATAAAAAAAAAAGCGTTGAGACACCTTTCAAAATTAAAAAGGTAATAAAGTAATGGAAATGAATTTTTAAAGGAATTTAAAAAGAAAATGACATCCGAACTTAAACATTCTTACAATTTTAAATGATCATCTCACGCATGAATCATCCTACTTGTCAGAAAATTGGGTGATCGGCACTAATTGCCCTAACCGACTAAAAAACAACAATGAAAATTAATTACCGGTGGTAGGTCCCCTTTTTACAAGGAACCGTCTGGGTGGGTACCACCACGGTGCCTATTTCTACCACAAAGCAGTAGTGTGAAAACACTACTGTGCTACGGTTTGAAGGGCACTGTAGCCAGCGTAATTACTGGGTAAACAAGACTTACCATCCTATGTCTCACGGTAGGCAGCGCGTTGGTGATACCTGTATGGCCAATGTCTATTGGCGTCGGTGACCACTTTCCATCAGGTGGCCCCGACGGCTCGTCTGCCTGCGTATGCAATAAAAAAAAATAATCATTAAGCCCCCGCAGGATTCGAACCCGGTTTCTAAAGCAGACGCCCTTAGCACTAGGCATCTGAGGCAGAGCTTAAAATTAAATAAGTATTTTTTTTTACATTGGTTAAGTGAACAGTTTTAAGTTATATTTTAATTAGTGTCCGACCGAACTTTCGGTTTCAGTTTCAGTTTCGGCCAAGTTTCGGGCAAAAATCAAGTTTCGGTCGCAGTTTCGGTTTCGGCCAAATTTGGCCGAAACTTTTGCCAAAACCGAAACTGGTTTCAGAAGTGTTTTCAACTTCAAAATAGTAGCGAAAGTTAAATGTATCATTGCTACAATCCAGCTCAGTTCAGTCGATTTTAGTTCAGACAAATATTCCAAGTTTGACAAAAGAAATTGATGATTCTCCTAGAAAGACGAGGAGGGAACAAATAGTAGTGAGAACAAAATATATACTCCTTGGTAACCAAAAAATAAATACAAATAATGCTGGAAAGTATAGCTCAGATATTTGTTGTGTTAATAAAAAAATCTTCTAGTCTCTTTACTTTTTTTCTGAAGGTAGTCATTTGTTTGCTATGTGTGGAGAAATGTTCTCGAAAAACGAGAAAACCCAAGTGCGACCTTGTCATTAAAAACCACTGTTATAAAAAGTTAAAAACGCAAGAGATTTATTAATATATATTAAAGAATTACCATCTGATACCTGATTCAAGAAACGAGCATTTCATATAGAGGTACTCAACGCATATTGACACAAACTTTGAATATGAGAAAAGTCTCCGCCATATGGGTGCCGAGAATCAGAAACAAAATCGACTTCGAAGATATCTTTGGACAAGTTTTAAGTAGATTCTAAAAACTTTAAATCTAGTTTTGTGGCAGTGGACGAAACACGGGTTTATCCCGAAGGATCTTCATGCCGTGGCCGTGGTATATGGCCTGGCCGGGGTATGGCCTCAATATTTTGGGACTCAGAAGTGATATTGTTGTTTGATTACCTGGAGCATGGAACCATCATTACAGATTTTGCAGCTTTAATACCTAAGTTGAAAAAAGAGGCAAACTTTGAACGGGCGAGCTGTTTCATCTTGACAACGTACCGGCACATAGATTGGCATTAGCGATGGCCACCGTTCAGCATGCTAGCGTACAATTGGTTGAGCATCCCCCTCTTCACCAGATCTGGCGCCTAGCTATTTTTCATCTTCTCTCCAAATTGATACAATACTTATGAGGAAACATGTGTTAAAACTATATATAACAAGTAAACGATGCCGTGGTGACCTATTTGCAGGACCAAGACAATCCATTTTATAAAGGAATTGAAGCATTGGAAACTTGGAACGCTGGACTTAGTGTGTAGGTGGACTCGGAGATTATGTAGAAAAATAAATAATTAAGCTATCATAGTCATTATATTCTGTCATTTTTACTTTTTGATCCCCCCTCGGAACTACAATACAAACCAAAGTATTAATTAGTAAGATTTCAAAATACCAATACTTAGTCTTTAATGCAACAGTCACAATTATTAATTTATTTATTAATAACTCATATTGCTATAAGAAATTTATTTGAAAAAAAATATATTTTTAATATTTTGTTACATAAAAATATTGTTAGCAACTGAATTAAACAATTACCACACGTTTAATATACTGTCTCCATTCCATGACTAAAATAAAGCAAAATAATAGGCATAAAAGCTCAATTTTAGTATTTTAAGAATTTTTATACATGATCACGTGAGTTTCGGTTTTGGCCGAAACTGAAGCCACGGCCGAAGTTTCGGTTTCGGTTTCGGTTTCGGCCGGAAAAACAGTTTCGGTCGGACTCTAATTTTAATCCGCATCGTCTAACTTTATTATTATGCGAAGTACATATAATACCTACAAGTCTTTAATGTTTGGTTTTCTTAGAAAACCTGTATGCACTCCTTTTTAACGTATGTTTGTTTATCTAATTAATAACTGATCATAATATACTTTAACATTTACCAGCGTTAGGCGAAAGCGTTGTATCTTCGTGATTTTCGATTTTATTTTCATGTATTAAAAATAATCTTTGTTTTGTAGTTTTAACGTTGTTCTTGAATCCACAATAACTACACAGTAAGTGCCTGATTGCCTGGTAATATGAGGAACTATTTAGAAATATAGTGCAAAAATCTTGATAATAATCTGGTAAATCTACCAACAGATATGATGATTCATGAGCGAAGTGCATTAAGCTCACAATCTAATTTATCTTTAGAGATTTAAATCTGCTCATATTGTAATTGTTAAAGATAACATTTCATAACGTTTATTTGATTCTGAAAATTTTTATGTTTTACAGCCGTTTGAAAATATAGAGTATGGATATTTTAGTTTAGTAACTTTAAACCAATGGCCATATTTCTACAACTTTACACATTATTCACAACACACATTTCATATACTATAAAATACTAACGCATTTACGAACATTTTGGATTTTTTTCGATGAAACTTTATACTATTGTACATTGTTAAAATTTATATTCAATTTAATGTTATTTCAGCACAAACGTAAACTAAACTTACAGTTTAAACTATAATTCATCATAGTGATGTATATTCTCACGTGCAAAGGTCAATTGTATATACTAACTATAAAAATTTTGTTCAATTAATTGTAACCTGAAAATAAGGTATTATAGCTTACTGTCACCTGAGTTCTTATTAACTTGTTGATAGTTCTTATTATTAATATGCGTAACTTACTTTTTGTAGCATTTAGTCATTCTCATATTATAAGAATATAAGAAAACGAATTATTTATGTTTCTTTGATTAATATCTCGTAAAATTGTAAATTTATAATTTGAAAACTTACAAAGCCAAACAGGCAAAGGAGTCAAAAAATATGGTTACTAATAATATGTCACACTTAACAAGGACACATTTGATAGCATAACCCAATTTGAGGTTACGTTTTCCGCTATTGCTGATATATGCAACTAAATGACCCGCAGGCAGATTCGTAGGTCATACAAGCTGTGCGATATGTTATTGAGAATCGTTATCGAGTTTAATACTTATGTAACTGAGTTATAAGTCAGTAACATTAAAACGTTATAAAAATTAATGTTACAAAAATTATGAGAAAAAAACAGAACAGTAGAGCAGTCTATAAATTGTTATATAATATGTATCATCAACATCAGCCTGTGTTAGTCTACTGGTGGACAAAGGCCTCCCATAATGCACGCCTTCTCTATTAGGGGGTTTTTGGACCGTACCCCATTGCGCTGGTCTAATGCGGGTCGTGGGTGGACTGGCTTTTTACATGCTCATCCGACGAATGTATCATCTTACTTTTCAGACAATTGGATGATCAGCCCAAACTGTCCTAACCAACCAGAAAACAACGAAAACATAAAGTTGTTTCCAAGGAGACTGGAATCCACGACACACGAACCCAAGGACCAATACCGCTAGACCACGAAGGCGGTTTATATAATATCATATATGTATACATATTATGTATGCATGAAATCTTTTATTGATCAATATATGTGCCATTATAACAAAATCTCGGAAAACTTTCAGCTTTTGCCTGTCAATGAATTTGAAAAAGTTATGAAATAAAATTTATGTTTTAATGGTTGCTGAAATTATAACATGCCACGGGTATTGCTTGTTCTCTTTAGGTTATTTTAAATATATATAAATATGTTTTACTGTTTTAAAAATTTGTAATTCTGACTTGGGAAACTATTTAAAAACGAAGTTCAAAAAGTCCCCTTAGCTAGCTTGATTATACCACGTAAAATTAATTTACATTGTATGCTGCTATATATATTGAAATATTTAGTTTTAATGACCAATATACAGCTTTTAAAACTTTAAACGATTTGTTTAGCCCACCTTTGATTTGTAAAATTTGTTAAGAATCGGTTTACATTTAAAACATTTAATAACTAATACAAAACATACTCTCTATTTCAGCTGAAAATATTATGCTATATTTATTCTAATGATTATTAAGCCAATATACGCATAGCCTATATTTAATCGAAAAACACTTTATCAGGTGTAGAATAAGTAAAATAACAGTGCGGCACCATGCAATATTCAAAGACAGATTTTTAACTTAAAACTTGATCCGTATGGAATTTAAAACTGAAATTATAGAGAATCAAACATCCGAGATTTTTAAAAATCATGGCGTGCTTTATAAATATACAACTTTACACGGTATACAAACGTATCTTATACGTTGTATTTTGTGCAATGAAACAGGAAATCAATTTTTAGCAATTATTTTAAATACGCTGGCTAAACATCTTCTAGCTGTTTACATAAAAACAATATTACACACAATTTACATAAAAACAATACTACTTGAGGTATTTTTTTAATAATGAGCAATATCATAATCTCTATAATCAATATCAATATCATAGTAAAGTGATAAATATCACATGTGACTATGCAAACCGAGCTTCGCCTTTTCGCGTTGGCATTTGATTACAAGGACGGTAACGTCCGCCTCGCACCAACTAAAGCCCCCACGTAGTTTCTTCCTGACTTCTCGTAGGTAGCTCTACAGAAATGCTTTCACACTCTCCTAAAACACCACCTAACGTTGGCAGCTGATGCACCCCACCTCAAGCCTGCGGCCTACTACGCATTAGGGGCGTCATTACTAGCGCACTTTAGCCTTGGCTCCTCTTCATGGTTAACATATTTCGTTACCAGTCTTTTATTCAGGCCTTGAGAGTCAAAATATTTAGATCCTTTCAGGCAAAAGTTTCCCATTCTTTAGTGGAGGCCTTTATGACAGGCTCCACCACTAATCCTGTTTCGGCCGACGGAAAGAGATAGGAGAGATACACACTGGATCTGCACAGTGCTGTCGATAGACGTCCTACGAAACACCAGCTGAAGTGAGCAGGAATAATGGCATGAAAACCACACTACACTCATACTCTACACCCTTCTAGACTCATCCATAGCAGGATAGGTAAGCCAATCACGGTTACTATTTTAATCTGCAATTAAAAAGGATAATACAATAAGGTATATTAAAAGCTTGACAAGAAAGCAAGACAGTTCATTTTATATTTATAAATCGTGCTCTGGACGCCCTTTTCATAAAATGAATTCATTAAACTTATCTGAGATTTAAAAAATGGAGACCAAAATTAGCAGGCAGTGTTATAAAAGTAATCGCTGCTGTTATCTTTTCAAATTGTTGTGATGTGTGGATGGAGGAGTGAAATGAATCAAACGGGCGTGGAGTATTCACTGAATTTATTTAGGAAAATTCATCCCTTTTATATAATTATAACAATAGGTTAATAATGTGTCAGATTACAATGTTTACATTAGGGTCTAGTTACTAATTAAAGATAATTAATATGATATTATTAAATATGACACTGTTTATACTTAAAGTCACGTATAACCTAAATTCCTTAGTGATATCTCATCAAAGTACTTATACATACACTACATCTTCCCCATATATTTAAAAAAAAAAAACTAATACATGCATGTTTTTTTTTTTTATCTTATTACACATGATATGGTATTGTTCTATTTTTATGAATTATATTTTCTTTGTTATTTTGTAATATTTTTACATTAACATTCATATCACTCATTATCTTGTATGGTCCCATATAAACTTGTTCCAACTTCTCTCTATTTTCATTTTTAACAAGTAATAAATCTCCCTCTTTATATTTAATTAAATTTATTGTTTTATCATAGTGTCCTTTTCTGCGCAATTTTGAATTTATCAAATTTTGTTTTGCTTCTTGCTGCAATTTTTGTAATCTATATTTTAACTCAAAAGGATAGTCGTCAAAGTTATAAATTGGATCAATTTTATTTACAAGATTACTCGTATACACACAATTTTCCAAATACAAGTACATAGGGTGTATATTGTGTTTCAGTATGCACAGTTGTATTATATCCAAAACACCAGTATTGTAACCACGAGCTCCAATTTGAGCTTGGTTGTTGGTTTGATCCTTAAGAGCTCCTAATGATTTGTGTGAGTTTTCTAAGGATCCTATACTTTCGTGGTGATATGCAGTGGATTGTATTTGTTTTATTTCTAATAGTTTACAAACATCTTTCATTGTTGCTGAAATGAATTCTGTACCTCTATCAGTTGCAATTTCCTGCGGATACCGTAACGTTAAATAAAATTATTTACAAGAGCACGGGCTACTGTTTCTGTTTCCTTATTCAACATTGTGTATGCTTCTACGTATTTAGTTAATTCACATTGTAAAGTTAGTATATAAGAATACCCATTTAAATCTCGTGTAAGAGGCCCGACTATATCTAGATAAATTTTCTCAAAAGCTGAGGATGCAGTACTAGTAATACACATAGGTTGCTTAACATGTATATGAAACTTTTGCTTCTGACATTGTTCGCATCTCTTCACAAAGTTTTTTATATCATTGTCCATACCAGTCCAATAGTAACGTCTTTTTATATTATTCGTCATCCTCCTTATACCAGCATGACCACTGCTTGGTAACATGTGAAAATCATTCAATATGACCTTTTGGTCTTCTTTATGTTCTACCTTCGTTACACCTTTTATTATACAGATTCGTGGCCCTTGCCACTTATTTCTATTTTTTACTTCTCGAGCTAGCTCTTTAATTAACTTTTCATTTCTTTCACTTTTTATTATGCAGAGTTCTTTTATTTTTTCTTTATTACAGAATTCTTCTAATTCTCTCACTGCGAAAACTCGTTTCAACCATGATCTAGAATTAGGATTCATTGTAATCATCTGTTTAGAAGGTGTATATAAAATGTTTTTCTCTGTAAATATTATTTAAACACGTGCTATTCTTCATAAATTCGTTAGCGTCAAACGTAAATTCTATAGAATCTTTAGCCTTTTAAACATTTCTACGACTCTTGGATGATCAGTCCAGTCGTTTAGTTTACTTTCGTCGTCGTCATCTTTGTCTTTTATTTCATCTATCATTTTTCTTTGTTTTCTAGTCATAACCATAAGGTAATTGACTTCTTTGTTCATAGCCTTTATATCTTCCGATGTCAACACTATACGAGATAACGCATCTGCAGCTACATTAACTTTTCCTCCGTGTATTCTACTACATAATCGTATTCTTCTAAACATAGTCTAAATTTGGTCAGTCTGCTTGATGGGTTGTTCATATTAAATAAATATATTAGCGGCCTATGATCGGTACAGATTTTGAACTTTCGGCCATAAAGATATGGTCGAAAATATTTGACACCCACAATTGCTAAAAGTTCTTTTCTATCACTAGATAGTTAATTTCTGCTTTGTTTAACGTGCGACTAGCATACGCCACGGGCCTTTTATCCTGATTTGATAAAACAGCTCCAATTGCTAAACCTGATGCATCAGTATGTAGTATAAACTCATTACTTTCTTCAAAATTCGGATATTGCAACAATGGTGGGTTACATAATGCCTTTTTCAGGGTATCAAAAGAAATTTGACAATCTGTATTCCATTGAAAGAAAATATTTTTTCTAGTTAAATTATTTAAAGTTGCTGTAATATGTGCAAAATTTGGTATAAACCTCCTATAATAATTAGCAAATGCGACGAATCTTTTGACTTCATCTGCATTTTTCGGAGTAGGATAATCTTGAATGGCTTTAACTTTCTCAGGATCTGGTTTAATACCTTGTGGTGTCACAATGTGACCTAGATACAAGAGTTCTTTTCTTAAAAAGTTACACTTTAGTGGATTCAATTTCATATTTACTTTTCTTAATCGTGAGAATACATCAATAAGGTTTTTGTTGTGCTGATTCAAGTTACGTCCTATTACAATAATATCATCAAGATATACTATGCACTTTTCATAATTTAACCCTGATAATGCAATCGTCATAGCTCTACTGAATGCACTAGGACTTGTTTTAGACCCATTGGTAAGCGTTTCATTTGATAATGTTCATCGACTACAAATGCTGTGTATTTTCGGCTCTCCGCATCTAATTTTATTTGATAATAGCCTTGATTTAGATCCAAGTGGCTAAAATACATAGTCCCCGATAAAGAATCCAATATTTCCGTTATGTTTGGTAATGGGAATTTATCATCTAGAATGCACTCATTTAGTTTCCTATAGTCAAGTACAACTCTCCATTTCCTTTCACCATTCGCGTCAATTTTCTTAGGTACAATTAGTAATGGACTAGACCATTCTGAAATTGACTCCTCAATAATGTCATTGTCTATCATGTCCTGTATTTGTTTTCTTATTTCCGTTTTTGCAGAATGTGTAATCTATAAGGTTTAGAGTAAACTGGACTTGTATTTTCTTTTAGGTGTATTTTCTGTTCATATAAATTACAAGTGTTCAGCCTATCACCTGGCAAGTGAAATATGTCTGCAAATTTAGCACAGATACTAGCTATATTTGTTTTTTCTTCCGTATTTAAATTTTCTAGTTTTAATAAATCAAACAACTTTCAACTCTTTCTCCATTGTTTGTTACTTCTTTAAATGTAAAACAATCAAATGCATCTAAAGGTATTATTTCAGGTGTAAAACAATATAAAACTACTTCAGTTTCCCTAGTATTCATAATACGTACTGATATTTTCCCGTTTTTACTTTTACTTATACTGTTAGCAAGAAATACTCCATCACACTTCCTTCGAAGTAATTACGCAGTTGTTAGCTGGCAATTTTATGCTTGTAGAGTTAATATTTGTTCTTGAAAACATATTTATTTGCATTGTCGTACAATTAGAATCTTTTGAAGGGTTAATGTTTGATTTTCAAAATCTAGTAATGCCTTATATCTTAACAAAAATCTTGTCCAAGTATACCATCAATATTTAATGGTAGTGATTGAAATATATGAAATTCATGTTTAAATGTTGAGTTTCTATATTGCAGTGCTAATTCTATGTACCCTTCTGAGTAATTTTACCACCAATGCCTTTAATGTATGTTGTTTTTGGGTAATTTTATCAGTAATATGTTGTATAGCAGTATATTTTATTAAAGATAATGTTGCGCCTGTGTCTAGTAAAAATGTATATTTTTTGTTATTTATGTAAAATTTAACTGAATTCATATTATTATAGCTCATTACATATTCATTAGTTTCGAAAAAACCAATTTGGTATCGTGTTATTATCATGTTCTTCCTTTTCGTTTGACGAATTCTGTGCCAAATTCACTTGCTGTTGTTGGTTTCTACTATTATGATTATTCGGTTGAGTATTACGCGTATACGATCTATCCCATCGGTTTAATCTACCTCTACTCTTTGAAAACCCCTTGATTTCGACCTCGTGAATAATTTGTGTTCATGAATACATTCTTCTTATACTGCGTTGTTGGGTTTCCGTATTGGTTTGTAAACGTGGCTTCCACGATGCCTATTACCTTGAATTCCCGATAATAGGGTCTTCCTTTGCAAATAATACTCGATTAGTTGATGGAGAAGTAATTGTTACTTCTTCGTCCTTTGCTCCTTGTATCGCGTCTTTCAATGAATTGTAATTTCGCGCAGCTATGACAGTTTTCAATCTATCATTTTGCAGACCATTAGCAAATTTATGTATTGCCTGTTTTTCATTTATGGACTTCAGAATGCTGAAGGCATCTGATTTTCCTTTAGCTTGTGAGATAGTAAGGTCAACAAACAGTTGCTCGACCTCTGAACCGAATTTATCAATCGATTTATTAGCTTGGTAACAATCTAGTAGCTTCCTTTGTAACGCGGTTTCTGATTTACTAGTCAGGAGGTGCTTCTCATATCGTTAACCATTTCTTCCACATTGCTGTAGGTATTATTTAATCTTAACTTCGCATTTCTGACAATCGTGTCTTCAATACAAAATTAATAAGAATTTCATTGCTTTCTTAGCAATCATTGTTGTATATAATTCAATTGCATCTATTAACTGCAAGGTAACATTTTCTTGTCGTCCATTACGGGCAACAGAGAAACTGCTGTTTTAAATCAAACTCTTGTTTCATTGACATGATTGTCTCTTTCATAAGGTTAGTTATTTCGTCAAAAGTTTATCTATTTCTAATGTTATATCTAAATCTCCTACACTAGTTTTATACTTTTTATATATTGGTTATACTTTTGTATACTTCCTTAGCTACCTCGTATTTTCTTTTGCTGTTTCACTTCTAAGGCGCTTTATTCCAAATTTAATTAAATATTGTCTTATTTCTAGCAAATTATTAAAATATTCTAGTATTATATCTGACATTTATAATTTAAAATATTGATAAGAGATTATATCCATTTCTAATATAAATTTGATTAATACATTGATTATATTAAATCTTTATACAACATAAATTTGATTCAAATAAGTAGTTATGGCACTTACAGTTATATATTCCTAGACCGACGATCTACGTGACCGCAGCGCTATCTCGGTGGCTTGTCGCTGTATCTTCTTTGTCAGCCTCTTGTGTAGCTTCTTGTATATTGAATACGCCAGTATTATACCGCAGATCACCACTATTGAAATGATTAAATTGTACATGTTGTCTGCATTTCCCCAGGGTACGATGCTGTTTGGTGCATAATTATTTTGACCATTCTATTGTTATTTATTGTATTTGTTATTTACCACTCAGCAAACGTCGAGTCCCGTTCCCATATGATATTCCATATAAATAAAAGATTGCCTTTGAAAATGACTTCTCTTTGCGCTGTTGCTCTTGTTCCATCTGGAAAGTCTATGTCGAAACCATTCTCCAGTAAAATCTTCTGTTTCACAGCTAACTTCGATGGGCACAAATAATGACCATTATGACCTTCTATATATGCCACAATTACTTCGCGTTCCTGTTCCTTTTGTAGTCGAACGCTTGTAATTTAACTTCATTCTTCTCACAGAAAATAAGAAGTTGATTTTTTATTAATTCCACGTATGAGAATACCTCCATGATGAAGCGAATTCGAAAGAATGTTTCGAATATTTTATTCCCCATTGTACTTAACTTGTAACTATAAATTATAAACAACATTTTGGCTCACTGATACGGGATCAAATTCAGAACTTAGGTGCCAAATACGGCAGGCAATTTAGACGCTTGATACTCGACGCGAGTGCACTGGCAGGGTCGCCATGTGATGTGTGGATGGAGAAGAGTGAAATGAATCAAACGGGCGTGGAGTATACACTGAATTTATTTAGGAAAATTCATCCCTTTTATATAATTATAACAATAGGTTAATAATGTGTCAGGTTACAATGTTTATATTAGGGTCTAGTTACTATTTAAAGATAATTAATATGATATTATTAAATATGACACTGTTTATACTTAAAGTCACGTATAACCTAAATTCCTTAGTGATATCTCATTAAAGTCTTATACATACACTACATATATCATTTTACGTTAAACAACACCAAATAAACTCTTTTACGAAAATGTCTAACTTCAAACCTAATATATATATCTGTTTTGATGTCATCGGTGATCGCCATTCTTTGCAATAAAATTGCTGAAAGCATTAATATTTTTTTGTTTTTGCGTTCACGTCTTGTGCAGTATGTCGTAGAAGTTCATTTATTTTCTGACAATATTAAGAAATTCTTTTTGTGCTCTTTTAATAAATTTTATCAATCTCAAGGATAGCGCAATGTGGCCAAAACAGAAGTATCAAAGGACTGCCATTGCAAAATTACAAATTGTAGTTACACTGGTCTTTATTTATTATACACTTTTATTATACACTACTTTTTTTCAGATAGCTTGAAAACTGCTAGGCAAACAACATGAATCAAGAAACACATTTAGCTTACATATCATAATTATCAAGTAGTATTATTGAGAATGTATTCATTATATTCTACTACTATTTTCATTTAATACCCAAAGTTAAATCAATGAATTTTTTTCTTAAACAAACATTTAATCTTTTACTATTTTACCCTAATGTTAAAAGATTTACAAGATTCAAATTTCAATTAGTCTTCAAAGACTTTCAACTGAATTTTTAATTAAGCTGGGAAAACATTAGCGTTATTAATACAGCAGCTGCTATAACTTATCATATCCACATTTAATACGTAATTCGCGTTTAATTAAATATATTCTTTTTTTAAATTAAATGCAAATAAAATATTTATTTTTGATATAGCTCAAATTTTAAGCCTACTAGTAGAATATCAGTAAATTGGGTTATTATCATTTAATTTCAATGGTTTGATTCTAATACAAATTTTTTTATCTTTAATACTATTCACTGCTTTTAAATTAACTTCAAACAAAACCTGCCATTTATTAATAAAAACAAGTTCCTTTTTTTCATAAACATTTTGGATGATTGCTAACTAATTTCAATCAAATAAATTAAAAAAACAGCTTGGATGACATTTCAAATTTAATTTAAGGGTATAAATCGAATAAAATCAAATTAATTTTCATAAAGGAATTTCAAAATACCGAAATGACTTATCCGAACTTAAACATTCTCATACAATTTTATAGCCTGTAACATCAAAATTGCTTACTTACAAATTGTTTATTATTAACGTAATATATTCTTTAACAGTTAACGAGGGAGGGTTTGCGATTGATCCCTTTTTCCCGTCTTACTCCATCAAATTTACTATTACTCTCTAATAATAAACCCAAACCTATTTTCACGAATGGTGTTGTTCCTTTTATAATACTTTATACACCGATTGCTTGAATAATAATATAAAATCTTGTAAATTACAAAAAGAAATACTGTGTTTCAAATAACGAGTGGCAATAACTTATTTGGGATTTACATGAAGTTTTAATGTTTAAAAATGTGAAATTGTAACATGACACATTTCACTACAACAATTTTAACGATATTATAAAACTCTTCTCATAAATTGCTACTTTTTCGCAATCAAAAAAATTTTACTTTCGTATTTTAATCCCAAATTTTTGATAATAACGCCTCATAAAAATTTTAATTTGTAGTTTCAACTCACGTAGGTATTTAATCCATTTTTATTCCCTTTATTGTTAGATAAAAAATATTAAAGGTTATAAATATTAAATTTATAAAAAAATTAAGTCTGTAATATAACTTCGTAATGTAATATTCTACATAGTAAATAAATATGTTACAGTTGTTTCATATGTTTGATTTTTAAAAAGATTACAATTACTCTATTGTTCGTTTCTTCTTATTATGAGTTTTAAAAAGACTTATGTTAATGATAAACTTTCAATAACAAAAAGTAAATTCAGCTCAATATTTTAAATATCCTATTGTAACAATTTCTTCGAATTGTTATGTTAGTTAACAATTCGTAGAGCTTTGAAAATATCAAAGAAAAATCTCCTTATGCTTATAAAGGTGTTAGAAACATTTGTTGTCGCTTTAATTCTCTCGCGTATATAAGAAAGGAAACATTTTCTATAAGTCTCTTGAAACTTTGAAAGTAGTTCTCGAGAATTCCTTAACTTTGCTGTTAATAAAATATGTTGTACGCTATACGGGCATGCAAGTATAATTATTTATAATACATAACGTAAACTAGAATTTATTTTGCTTAAAAAAAACTGTGTTGCTAACTCTGTACAACTGCAACTTTAATGCAAAACTTAATATCTTACTTTTTCTTATAGGTGGAAATTGTAAATCAGGATAATCATTTAATTTATTTAATTGTGAATATTAGTTTTAAACATTTAATGGTTGACTTGAAGAGAATACCTGTGGCATTAAATTCGCCATTGTACTATTTTGGTAAATAAATTGTAAGTAAAGTTAATAATATCTTTAATGCTACACTTGTACTGTAATTTTACTTATAACTTCATCATACACTCCAGAAAATAGTATGAATTGTTGTACGAGATATCGTAAAAGTTTACATGATACTTAAGTTAAGGAGAGCCATCCGAGAGTGATGTAAAAAAATTACGATCATTCATGAAAACCTCTGATGAGGTGTTTAATATATTTGGACCGTAAAACAAAAACATGGACATTTAAGCTAGGAATTATCCTAACATTTTTCGACGCATAATGTCTGTATCTTTAACTCCAAACTGTCTTTAAACTTATTTATTAGTACACCACCAAAAAAGTTCTTTAAACCAAAACATTACTTTGAAAATTTTTATAGATTAAACATACCATACAGGTGTTGGTATGGCTACACGATCTACAAAAGAGAGAAATCATCTATGTATATTTTATCTACCAAACTACAGCAAAAAGTTAATAAAGTTTTTAAATCTATAAACTTTTAAAGTAACTTAATAAAGACCAATAATTCTCTAAATGAATTTATAAACTAACTCGTCTTATTGCCAATTTGTTTTAGTGGAACCGTCTAATTTTACTCCACTGTCTGCCCTCAACTAAACATGGTCTCATAAGTACCTTTTTACCTTTTTTTGTTTGGGATAAAATTCCATTTTTATTTTCATAAACTTGATTGTCTTTGGAACTTGTTAGATTTTACAACATAACATTTTATATACTCATGCGAGTAGAAATTGAAATAAGCGTATGTATATATAAATACATCTTGATAAGTAATTAACTTGTAATAAAGTAAATAGCTAAAACCATATAAACAATTTCACACAGTGCAATATTAATGTTGTTAGATTTAAGAAAGAACATTTAACATTTTGAACTGTTACAAATATTTATGGTAAACTGCATTTTTCAAAATGCATTAGTATACATTCAAAATGATAACCGTTTGCAGATCAACTAGAATGTACAATTTTCAGGACATTGCCTTAGTCCGTGTCTTAAGTTTTTTGCTAGTGCTTTCAATTAAATCACAAGTTGGTGATTGAAACTTTTTTCGTTTTTAATTGATCACAAGAAAAAGTCGGTTCCCGGAACTCTCTAGGGGTTTTGGTTTCGTCTTTGGACTTCTTTTAAAAATTTCTGCTAATGGGTTGGCTGATCCATATAGATCCCCAAACCGTAAGCGGAATCGCGGTCAACTCCTACCACGAAAAACTTGATCGAGTTTGCTTTTTTGAATCATATTATACTTTTTATTAAAAATAAATTATGATTTTTTGCCCAATCCGGGGTCCTTTACCCGTGAATTAAATTTTCCCTGCTTTTTCTTTTTGCGACACTTCCTCTCGAGTTCCGCACGTGTATTTTGAATATCGTTATAAGTATGTATTCTTTTTGTTTTATGGCTATTAATTTAAAATTTTCTGTTTAATCAGGTAAAAACCTGCATTTGACTTATGAATTATTTTCCATGTTGTGACCGTTACAATATATAGCGCATAGCATTATATTGTTTGTAAATATTATTTTTAAACTATTTTTAAAAATTGACTCATTGCAACATTGAAAGTTTTTTTTAATAAAATTCAGTCCAACCCTCGTAATAATTCATTGTGGTATTAAGATTCGAGCTTCCCAAAATTCGGAAAACTCAAACTTAAGTTATTCAAGGTAGAAAACCTAATGGTTTTTTTATTTACTAATGGTTTTTTATTTAATAACACAGATTAAGTCAAAACATTTTTTTTGATGTAATAAAGAAATAAAATAAATTTTTAAAACATTTAAGTGTCACAACTCCAATGTAGCGATACACTAAATCTCGAACTATCAGAAGGTAAATAACAAGAATTTATATATGCTTGGTTGCCAAAGTACGTTGTTACTTAAATCTAAGCAAATTTTAATTAGCTTCTTCTCGCTTTTGCATCTTAGGTGCAATTCAATAAAAACTAATATAAAAAAATATAAAAATAATTAGATCCTGTTGTGTTTTTCTTTAAAATACACTTTATATTTTTATTTTTTAGGAATAGTCCTAAAGGAGCTATTAAAATTGTATCCATAACTGTCTTCAAAATTTTTCTCAAATACGATGTTATGATTTAAGGAAGTTTGCTTGAGAAAATATGTAAAAATCATAAAGTATATATAGTCATTGACAGAATATTGTGTTGCCATTTATGGGCACCGTCCAAAAATTCTTGACGGTGTTCGTCAATCTGCTATTTCAGTACAATCTTTTATTACTTTGCTCCCTAACTATTGAACATTTCTTATTAGATTATGTTTCAAAATTTATTTATACATGATAAGTAGTTAATTCGACGTATTATTTTTAATTCGAAATTCTTTATTTTAGTTGATAACAAAACCAGGAATGCGTTTTTATTCTAGTTTCCTTTTAAAGACAGCGTTACTTCAAATGTTTTTTGACCAATGCTTTCCTTTTCTAATGGTTACATTTTTTCAACATTGACCTGCTTTCCTTTGCTTCCTTGTTATCAGTTCCAGAACTATTTAATTAAATAATTTCACCAATATAACGTTACGCTTCATGGAAGTATATAGTGGCTCACTCAAAGGCTTTGGGTAGGCAATCCCTGAAACTTTTAATTTTCGGAGCAAAATTTTCTAAAGGTTTTCAAGGCGACGTTTTCCTCCTTAAAAATTAAAAACATACACTCCAAATTGGTCCCTTTTGGGAATCGGTAAAACAGGTAATGAAAGGCCATACTACCAATCCATACATAACCATAAATTAAATATTTAATTTACAATGAATAGATTCCATGTGTTAATATATTTTATCATAAACATCATTGTTTCCTGGAAATAGGTCCTATCCCCTATCCGTTAAGGGGTTTTGAACCTATCCCACCACGCTGGTCAATGGGGTGGGTGGGTGGAACGACTTTTTTGCCCCCCAACCAAGGATCATCTTACTTTTCGCAATTGGATAACGCCCAAATGCCCTAACCAACTAAAACAACAATGAAAATTTGAGTCCCCGGATTCGAACCCGACCTCGGTTTCGCACCGCCCATACCATTTTCGGCTCTTTTTCTATCTTACAAATAAGTTAACAAAAAAAATAATTGAAATGCGAAAATAATTATAGAATAAATTATTTCTGTTAAATTATAAACCATTTTAGAGACAATTTTTTCGAAATTTCCTCAACTATCGGAGAAAATTTTAGGCGAAAATTCTTTTTCTAAAAACACAGTTAATTAGCAATATTTAATATTCAAAACGTTAAAATAAAATACAAAGGAAAATATATTAACAAAAATTTGAAGCATTAATTTAAATTCGAACTTGTTGAACAATCTACCGTTCTTGTAATATTTCATTAAATCATTAAAAATTAATTAAAAAACCTTAAAAAGGTCCCTATTAAATTTCTCATTTTTCTTTTACTGAACTTTTAGTCCAACTGTACCAGAACAAAAACCATTAAATTTTTAAGTACAATTATATTCCACTCAAAACATTTAAGACATATAAGAAGGAAAATCATATAAGTGCCGATAAGAAAAAGATTTTAATAGTACTATTAAAAAATGCAAATTAAAATATTTTTCACCTTAAGAATTTATTTTATCCAAAAAAATATTAAACAAACCTAATTTAACCAATTTTTGAGATTTTTTGAATAAAAACTTAAAACCTGCGAATAAAAGAAACAGTCAATTGTTGCTATTGTAAATATTCAGTGCCAATTACTTTGCTTCCACTCATCAACTAAACGTCAAAAAGTTGGTCAAGGGATCTTTTAGTGTTTTATGTTCAATTGAAATAAACCTTTTCTTATAATTGTCTTTTGTGTTTTTAAAATATTTGAAACAACGTTAAAAGCAACATATCAATGCTAACAAAACCGATACATATATTATATATTAGCTGTAACCCGCGACTTCGCCGTTATTAGGAACCGTGATTATTTACATTTCCCTAACTAATAAAAATCGGGATTACAAAAAAGTTATTTCCCTGCAGGATGCGACCAATCGACCTCCGGTTTTGTAATGCAAAGATCCGTTACCAGAAGGCGTTAAGAAATTATATATCGGATCTAATCTCTATTATTAATAAAATTATAACAATATGATAACTTGCCGTTCTCATATTTATAAATACAAAGAAATTTTCGTTTCTTTAGCATTTCTTTTATTTCAGATATAATAAACGATAAGTTCAAATTTTTACAATTTCGCGTAATATGGGTTGCCGCGTTGAACAAGATCCCCGTTTACTTCTACCACCAAAACCGTTCATTATTTGGTAAATACCCAAAACGTTAATTTAATATAGTTATGATCGCTTTTTTGATTAAGGTTATTAACTGTAATCAGTACTCAGCTAAGTTCCACTGCATCTAATTAATCTTATAGCATTATGTTTAATGTAATTGTATATATTTCGTTGTAATGATATACATAGCCGGATTCAGGCAGAAAATAAACTACTAAATGAAGTAAATAAAAAAGCCAGCCAGAAGAAATAGACATTTCGTCGGAAATTGATTTTTTCTTTTAATGTTGCGTCTGCAAGAAGAAGTTGTACTAGTGAGGATATTTGGAGTAGAATTTCATAACTAGTATGCTAAAAGATTAGGCCTTTTTTATTATGTTAAATATAAAAATTATGAAGGATGTGCATATCGAAATATTTGCAGGATTTACACTATCGGCTTCTTTTTGGTCGTGTAATAAAGTTAATGGTTTTAATTTATCTTTAGCTTAATGCTTTTTCAATAAAAATCGTTTTAAATAAAATAAAAAGTGCTGATACAGTCTAAAATCATATATAAAAACAATAGCAAGTTTAACATCGTACTTTTTTATATCGCAGAACATATGATTTACGCATTGGGACCAACCGTATAGCAAGTGCTCTATCAATATGACATATTTGGCAAACGAAACCAGTTTCAAAATTAACGTTATCTAGCGTGCGTTGCAAGAGATACATATTTAAATAACAAATGTCGGAACGTAACTAGAAAATGTTTTTATCGATGTTTATCGTACGCAGTTATGGTTACATGCATAATAATCATATCAATATTATCATAATCAATTCATTTTTATATTATTTCAATATATAATATTTCAATATTCTTTATATGAATGCGCTATGCTCGGAGTCTCTTTGCCGGATAAAGTTCGTAATGAATTCAGCCGGCAAAGAATGAAAGTTACCGACATAGCGCAAAGGATTAGCTCGTTAAAGTGGCAGTGGGCTGGTCACGTGGTCCGAAGAACGGATGGTCGATGGGCTAATAAAGTTCTAGAGTAGAGGCCACGTGTGAAATGGAATATTGGTCGACCACCGACCAGGTGGGATGACGACCGCCGTGCAGTAGTCCGTTTAAGTTGGCATCGAGTAGCAGGGGATCGGCCATCCTGGCGTTCATTGAAAATAGTGGACTGTTAAGAGGTATTATCACCTCTTAACAGTCCAGACGATTATGATGATATAATTTCATTCGACCTCACTTTTTTTTTTGCGAAATGCAATGCAAACAGGTGAAACGTCCATGTTTCACCGGTGTTAGGTTTGAATTGCATTTTAACTTTACGGTATTCATTATACAATTTGTTTTGAATGATCCATGTTGCTAATTGTTTTTTTAATAAAAATGTAATTAAAATAGTTATCACTGTCTATTATATTAGTGCTACGAGGGGACAAATTTGACATATATTAGTTTGCAATATTTCAATAAGTTTAAGTATGAATTAATGATAATATAATAAATATAGTGCAATTTTTCAAGAGTTATCTATTCGTATGTTGCCTCCAATCACGTATTTAAGAATAAGTATTAGCACAAATATTTGATTACTGGAGAGCAACAGACTAGACAAATTTTTCTAGAACATAAAATAACAGCTTTCTGGTTTTCAGATATTATATATATTTCTAATAAACATTTCGCAAAAAGATCAAAACAAATAAAAACTTTATGAAGTAAATTTACCATAAGCTTTTACCAAAAATAATTTATGTGCCTCATAAAATTATAACAAGTCTTTCAAGATAAAAAATAAGAAATAAAATATTATTAAATTACCAAATTTTGTTTACGATCCGTATACCTTAAATTGAATAGCATCAAGTAAAATATTCAAGGATCGGATACTCATTAATAAGCAATGAGCTGCTTAATGGAGATTTAAATTTAAATTTTAGAAGGGCACTGACCTTTCATTAATTTATATTGATAGTTTATGAAACGAAGTTCTATTAGTAGTGATGTATTATTATAAAATGAATAGAATAATTTCGAATGTTTACAAACTTTCGTGACCAATACTTTTATAATACTTTTTTGTTTGCAATAAAAATTATACACTTTTAATTAAACTATTTTACAGGTCATATTGCATTTAATTTATAAAAAATATCATTGAAATACGAAGGAAATATCATTGAATACGAAAATATCATTGAAATTTGCTGTGGGGCTGCGGCATAAGAATTCAGCCTCCCCATCTCATCCCTTGGGTGTCGTAAGAGGCGACTACGGGATAAAGCTACTACTGCACATCTATTCAGTGGCGTCCGACAGATGGCGGGATAACCATCTCTGCTTTCAGATCCTAAAATCCCGAGACCATCAATGGGCAGCAGCGTTGAAGGTGCAAAGGATCTGGAAATGACTGCGGTTGCCAACCCGCTTGCCAGGCGTGGCAACTATGGCAAAACCCCAATGAAGTGTGTCAGTTATGCGGCCCCAGTCCCCGGCAGCTCTGCTATTTCTGGCTACCTTAGAGGTCATGGTAACGGCAGGGCAGGGGTGCTAAGAATCCCGGGTGGGATTCGCTCCAACAACGACGACTGGACCTGGCAACATACAACACACGGACATTGAGGACCGACGGAGAATAACGGAGCTGGAAGAGGAGGTAAACAAGTTGCGATGGGATATAATGGATTATCGAAGTCCGAACACAGGGGAGGATACAATAATCCTTGAATCCGGCAACTTGTTTTATCACCGCGAGGGCGACCAACTGTCCCAAGGGTGTCGATTTATCGTCCGCAAGTCTCTCATAGCTAACATTGTTAAAATGGAAAGTGTAGTCGTCAAGGTTGCTTACCTTATACTCAGAATATCGAAACGGTATTCGCTGAAGGTCATACAGGTATATGCCAACATCGACACACTCCGATGATGAGGTGGAGGCAATGTATGAGGACATCTCACGAGCCATACATTCCTCTAAAACATATATGGTGCTGATGGGGACTTTAACGCAAAACTAGGCAAAAGACAAGATGATAAGCTGCAGTGGGCAATTTTGGAGTAGGGCAACGGAACCCAAGGGGGTAACTGTTGGCTGACTTCATGGAGAAAGAAGGACTCTTTATGATGAATTCTTTCTTTAAAAGCAGCCCACAGGAAGTGGACCTGGATCAGCCCTGATGGTTCCGTCAAAAACGAGATTGACTTTATTATGACGACCAAACGCCAAATATTTAATGATGTTTCTGTGATCACAAGGGTTAAAACCGGCAGTGATCACCGACTTGTGAGAGGCACATTAAATCTTAACATCAGGCTGGAAAGGTCTCGTCTGATAAAGTCCACGCTACGTACGTCGCGTGCCCATATCCTAAATGCCGAAAGCTTTCAGCTCGAGCTTAATAATCGCTTCCAATGCCTAGACACTTGCAGCACTGTGGACTCGTAGAAACAACGTGTCCGTACTGTGAGTACTAGGTTCTACAAGGCGCACCGCAAGCCTAGAACCCAAAAACTCTCTGATCACTCTCTTAACCTTATGGAAACAAGACGGAAGATGCGGCTACAGTCTTCTTCTGACATGTTAGGCTACAGGCAGCTAAATAGACAGATCTCCAAGTGTATGCGGCATGACTTGCGCATCTTTAATATACGTCGTATTAAAGAGGCGATTGAATGGAACCAAGGTTCTAAAGTCATCGCCAGAGATCTGTCTGTTGGGCAAAGCCAGCTAACTAAGTTGACCGATAGTGGGGCCGTCATCTCCGGTAGACCAGAAGTTTTGAGTGAGATCGAGAGATTCTATGGACAGCTGTACACATCGTCGTCGGAACCGCTTACTGAAGCGAGTGACGATCCAAGGGCAAAGCATACCCGGCACATCTCCGAAAATATTCCGGAAGTCAGTCTGAGCGAGATACGAATGGCTCTCGCAAAGCTTAAGAACGGCAAAGCACCTGGTGAGGACGGAATTACAGCAGAGCTTCTGAAAGCGGGTGGAGAACCGATACTTGTAGTCCTTCAGAGGCTCTTTAATTTCGTCCTACAGGATGGTATTACGCCAGAAGCGTGGAGCAGAAGTTTGGTGGTGCTGTTCTTCAAGAAAGGTGATAATAGCCTCTTGAAGAACTACAGACCGATTTCCCTTCTGAACCGCGTTTATGTCCTGTTCTCGAGAGTCATCTTGAATCGTCTCGCTTCCAGACTAGACGACTTCCAGCCACCCGAACAAGCTGGATTTCGAAAAGGCTTTAGTACCATAGACCATATTTACGCTGCGGCAGATTATACAGAAGACCGAGGGTATAATCTGCCTTTATGCTGCGTTTGTGGACTATGAAAGCCTTAATTCTGTCGAAATTTGGGCTGTGCTGCAGGCCCTTCAGCGTTGCCAAATTGACAGTCGGTATATCGAGGTTCTGAGGTGTTTATACAGCAAGCTACGATGCCGTCCGAGTACAATCCAGTAGCACGAAGCCTATCCAATTGCAGAGGGTGTAGGACAGGGTGATTTTGTATCCCGAAACTCTTCATCGCTGCATTGGAAGACGCCTTCAAACTTATGAATTGGAAAGGACGAGGTATAAGCATCAACGGTGAGTGTATTACCCACCTTAGATTTGCCGACGATATAGTCA
The DNA here is from genome assembly GCA_029286875.1 of Lamproptera curius. Lineage (NCBI taxonomy): Eukaryota > Metazoa > Arthropoda > Insecta > Lepidoptera > Papilionidae > Lamproptera > Lamproptera curius. The sequence continues at coordinate 345,847 of JAGSMT010000201.1, read as the reverse complement.
TCATGGCGGAGTCGTTGGAGGACCTAAATGCTATGACCTCAACAGAGTCTCTCAACACGTGGGCCTTAGGATGAACATGGACAAGACGAAAGTTATGTCTAACGGTCATGTCATGCCTATGCCAATGGTTGTTGGGAATGCTGTGCTCGAAGTTGTTGACGAATATACTTACCTGGGACAAGTAGTCCGATTAGGTAAGTCCAACTTCGATGCCGAGGTCCATCGACGAATCCAGCTCGGATGGGCAGCGTTCGGAAAGCTGCGACATATCCTCTCGTCCAATATTCCTCAATGCCTAAAGACTAAGGTCTTTGACCAAGTGTGTTGCCAGTGATGACCTATGGCACTGAGACATGGTCCTTCACTGCCGGCCAGCATAGGAAGCTACAAGTCACTCAGCGAGCTATGGAGGGCTATGCTCGGTATTTCTCTGCGTGATAAAGTGCGTAACGCAGCCATCCGCAGAAGAACCATGGTAACCGACATAGCCCGCAAGATTAGCAAGCTGAAGTGGCAATGGGCCGCCACTTAGCTCGGAGAACCGATAACCGTTGGGGAAGAAAGGTTCTCGAGTGGCAGCCTCGTACTGGCCATCGTAGTGTCGGACGACCCCCACCAGATGGAGTGACGACTTGTGCAAATGTGCAGGAGTCGGTGATGCAGGTGGCACAGGATCGTACCCTCTTGGCGAGCTATCAGGAGGGAGGCCTATGCTCAACAGTGGGCTTTGACAGGCTGAAACGACGACGACGAAATACGAAGATGCATATAATACAAAAGTGTACCAGAAATAGCTAATCCAAGTAACCTGGTGGGAACGGTAGCTACCCGCGCAGTGAACTCCGTGTTAGATAAAGCTTACTACTAGAACTAAGCTAACTAGAGCTACTAGCTTAAACTAAAGTTTGAAAGCATAATTTCATAGTTGACAAAAAAATCCACTACCCAAATGTTGAGCAGCCTAGCACGTGTAAAATTTATAGAGTAATTTTTAGAAATAAGTGAAACTTTAACAAATAAATGTGAGCGACTTCTAACTGTGTATTCTTATTCTTCTTCTTTTACGCAATAAAAGCAGTAGAGCAAGCAGCAGAAGTTGCGTCTTATTCTGCCACCACATTTCACATCTCTGATAACATTTAATTAAAATGTCGTCTATGACACGTTTAATGTACATAAAATGAAGAATTTTTTCAATACAATAACTTTTATGTGATAATAAACTGTATTATCTTAAATAAGCTTTGAATATGCCTGATTGCAATATCTAAAAACGTTTACATTAAAATGCTTATTGTGCGTTATTCTTAAATCATAGATTTATGCAATTGCGGACTTTATTGTAGACCATTTCAAGTAGTACAATTGGTTGCGCGGGCGCGTGGTCACTCAAGTTTCGTCCGCCAATTTGATTGGACCAACTAGCTCGAGTGACGGCGATATGGCAGATCCTATTAAAGGATCAGAAACGAGGATGCGGTTCGAAGGACCATATGAGTAATCCGGCTCTAACAACGTGGTTATGAAGCCGGATTGGAATTGCGATAAAAAGAAGGATAAATACCTCGTCTGATGGCGGCACAGCTGCAGGCGTCTTCGGTGATTCGGTTGGGGTTCGCACTAAACTTAAAACTATTAGAACGGAGCAGCCATCTCCATCGTGAATTTAAAATATAATGCGTTGCATAGGAACTCCCTGAAGGCATAGTGACTGCGGCGGCAGCTGCCGTCCGTCAGAAGTATTTTCCCTTTACCCTCCTTTCTTCGCGAGATGAAGAAAAATTAAAGGAAAAAGGAGGGCAGGCGAAAGTAACGGTATGGTAAGAAAGGGAAGGAAGATTATTACGTAACCAATTTGTGGCTGTGTTAGGCGACATAGAAATACGCGCGACCAACAATTATGTAAAACATAAAAACTTTATCTATTAAAAATCCCCGAAACCCGTTACGTTATTTTAAAGATTTAAAAATACATGGGGATGGGTGAAACCAAAGCAATTTTGTTTTATATTATTAGTGATGCCCGCGATTTCGCCACCACCACCACTTCATACATAAGGAATATTATAAAACATACCAAAGATTTAAAAGATGGAGGCAGAAATTAGGGGACGGTGTCGTGCGTAAATCATGTTGTTATCCGCTATTATTGCGAATAGTAGCCCAACCTTACAAGATAGATAAACCTGATGTTTCACGAAAATACATATTGGGTTACTATGCAAAAATATTATGAAAAGTATAATAATATAATAAAAGCCTTCTTTCTGAGAAAATATACAGAAACGTTTCTAATTTAGAAGAATATTTTAGAAATGTAAAGTAACATAAGAAGCTTGTCGAATAAGTACATTGTAAATCAATTCTATAAAAATGAACACATTATCTCGTTTATTTACGTTAACAGCAATGGTAATTATAGCTGAAATTATTAAAATTAATTTGCGACGTGTGGAGGTAACTTAATAATTTTTGTTGAAATTTTGACTTGAGTTGTAACTTATACAAGATATCTTGCGTGAGTTACAACTCAATGATGGAGACATATTTACTTTTTCTGACGACACAGCCTTATTATTTTTTGGGGACAGCTGCGAGGAGGTGTACATAAATGCTCAGAAAGGTTAAAACAGAGTGAGCGACTGGCTCCAATCCTATCTACTGACTATATACGTCAGCAAAACTGTAATATTACCCTTGACACGCAAAAGTTACCTTGTACCTTCAGCTCATTACATATTACAAGGCCACGAGTTGCTCACAGTAGCTCAAACTGTTCTTGTCACGTCGTAAGCAGAGTCAAAAAACACAAATACTTAAGAGTAGAACACTAGACTATAAACTAACTTTTACACAACTTTCAGAATGACTCACCTGAAGATTCGGAAAGCTGATATACATATTCAAATCTCTAAGACATGTGTCTGACTAAAGAGCTTTAAAAATAGTCAATAATACCCGATGTCAGCCGCTAATCATCTACTGTATAACATCTTGGGGAGGAATTGCAAAAACTATTTTATTACAAGTTAAGAGAGCACAACGAGCAGTATTAAAAGTTGCAGGGGGCCTACCTTTTTGATGCCCAACATTCACATTGTACAAACACTGGGACCTGCTTTCAGTCAGATTATCTTTTATACTCTATACCATCATAAAGAAAAGCTAAAATTTGAACCAAACGCAATCAGTGAACGACGAAGTAAGGAAAACAAAGCGGGGAAGTTGGCAAACAACTTCCCTGCTCAAACAAATTTAAAATTGCAACATCAAATTTTTTTTCTGCAGTCTTGATACCTGTCTATACAATAAGTTGAACAAAATATTTATCCTCTTTCAAAATCCTAATGCAAAAATAAATTTACACGTCATCTTAAACCGACTCGACTATATCAATAACGAAAAACTTTTTTCATACATCATATCGCACCCCTTAATTTAATTTCACTCTACTTATTAACTTCGCTCTTAGTATCAACTACTCCAGCCACTAGTCATCGTCAAACTACCGAAACACACTGTCTCTATACACCTCAAACAACTTCCACATTTTGTCACCACAAACACGCGCATAGACACAGAATAACACGCACAATCACCACACAAATATAGTCATTAACACTTCTCCTTAGATAGCACAAAAAAATAGATAGAAGGTAAAATATCAAACTAAGAAGAGATCAATGTCCTCGGGAGAAGCTAGTCACCTGGTACAGGTTCCAGTGAAACAATGTCAAACACTTGTCCTTTATAAGGACTTGGCTATTTTGTATCAGTTTAGAAGATTCTTTGTTTGTTTAGAGAAAAAAAAGATATATTATTATTGTTACATTCACACTTAGCTTTTACCTTAACTGCTGGATTTCATCATCTGATATTAAAGTAATAAAAAGATATTTAATAACGTAGTAAGTATACTTTCCTCTGGAGTACCGGTAAATCTTAAAACATTAATTTCATGATCAAAGGCTTTGATACAAAATGTAGATGCGTACTTTTAATAAATATGAACATCCTTTCAAGATATCAAAACATTAAAGCATTGACGATGTAATATGAATTTCGCATAAGTGCTTATTTCGAGTTAAATAATGCGAGTAGAAGAAGACTTCAGCGGGTATAACCGTGCGTATATTAAAACAGCTATTACGGTCCTTTTTAATCAGGCTTTACACAAAGCTCCGTAACGTGTAGGATTCCAGTAGCGTTATAATTTTCACTTAGTCAAATTCGCATGTTCTATGTATGTAAAGAAATTAAGCTAAATATGAAGGTCATAGCAATTATTCACATCACTTCAAAACGGCATTATCATCATCGTCGTCGTTGTCAGCAGCATGTGTCAGTTCACTGCTGGACATAGGCATCCCCTCATGCACGCTACCGCTTCCAATCTTCGGCTATTCTCGCTTATCCAGGCCATACTGGCTACTTGGCGAGTATCGTCACATCATCTTGCCGCAGGGCGTCCTACACTATGTTTAACTATGTTTTCACTCCAGAACTTTCCAACTCCAGGGGCCGTCAGTTCAGCGGCTAACGTGATCGGTCCTCTGCTACTTCAGTTTACCGTGACTCAAATAGACTATTAAAATATACAGAGCTTGAGCGCTTTATTGTTATATGTGTATACATTCATGAAGTTTTTAAATTATTTTGGTACAAATGTACTAAAGTTATCTGAATCTAAATTAATAATTATGGCTGTTGCATTAAAGACTAAGTATTGATAATAAAATTGAAAATAAAATGATTAATACTTTGGTTTGTATTTAGTAGTTCCGAGGTTCTATTTTACAATTTTTGGTCCCCAAAAATTATAAAATGGATAGAATATAATGACTATGATAGCTTAATTATTTATTTTTCTACATAATCTCCGAGTCCACCAACACACCAAGTCCAGCGTTCCAAGTTTCCAATGCTTCAATTCCTTTAAAAAATGGATCGTCTTAACATAGTTTAAACACATGTTTCCTCTGAAGTATTGTATCAATTTGGAGAGAAGATGAAAAATAGCTAGGCGCCAGATCTGGTGAATAGGGGGATGCTCGACCAAATGTACTCTCGCATGCTGAACGGTGGCCATCGCTGATGCCAACTTATGCGCCGGTACGTTGTCAAGATGAAACAGCTCGCCCGTTCAAAATTTTCCTCTTTTTATCAATGACGGCATTTCTCAACCTCGGTATTAAAGCTGCATAATCTCTAGTGATGGTTCCACGATCCAGGTAATCAATCAACAATATCACTTGAGTCCCAAAATATTGAGGCTATACCCTGGCCAGGCAATAATGCATGGCCACGGCATAGATCCTTCTGGACAAACCCGTGTTTCGTCCACTGTCACAAAACTAGATTTAAAGTTTTAGAATCTTTTTAAAACTTACTTAACTTTGTTTCTGATTCTCGGCACCCATCATGTGGAGACTTTTCACATATTCAAAATTTGTGTCATATATCACATATATATGCGTTGATTACCTCTATGTGAAATACTCGTTTCGTGGATTAGGTATCAGATGGTAATCCTTTAATCGCTAAAACAGTTTTTTCAAATACGTCAGCATATTCTTATTGTTTCTGTTGATTATTGGCTTCGATGGACGGCTGCAACCATGTTCGTCTTCCATGTACGTTCTCCCTACTCGAAATTAAGAAGCCAACTTTGCGACAGTTGATTATGACAGAGCAGACTCTTCTCATGTTGCCTTTGAGCCGCAATAAATCTCTTGCATTGTTAACTTTTTGCACTTGGGTTTTCTCTTTTTTCGAGAACATTTCACCACACATAGCAAACAAATGACTACATTCAGAAAAAAAGTAAAATGACTAGAAGATTTATTTATTAACACAACAAGTATCTGAGCTACGCTTTCCAGTATTATTTTTATTTATTTTTTGGTTACCAAGGAGTATATATTTTGTACTCACTACTATTTCTAAAAGAATCATCAATTTCTTTTGTCAAACTTGGAATGTTCGTCTGAACTTAAATCGACTGATCTGAGATCGATTGTAGCAATGATTCATTTAACTTTTCGCCACAATTTTGAAATTGAAAACACTTCTGAACCAGTTTTGGTTTCGGCAAAGTTTCGCCAAATTGGCTGAAACCGAAACTGCGGCCGAAACTTGATTTTGGCCGAAACTCGGCCGAAACCGAAACCGAAACCGAAAGTTCGGTCGGACACTAATTCAACTGTCTGAGGAGACAAAGATTATGTGACCTATACAGTGAAAAGACTTAAAATCATAATGTTTCCTTTGTGATATATGTTAGTGTATATTCTAAAACGTTAAAAAATGTGCTGCACCGCGAAGTTAGTTTACATATGAAAATATATATAATGATGAATATGAATCTGACATAGTAAAAATTAGTTGGAAAATAATTAGTGGTGAAATGGGAAGAGCTACAAACAAAAACCTAGAAAGTTGGCTAAATATTAATGATAGGAAAATAAATACTGATCAAGATGTTGCGTCCTATTTTGTATTTTTTTTTCAGACCCCTGTTACTACCACTAAGTTACTTGTTTCTTCTCCAACAGTTGCCGAGTGCTTATTAAAAGAAAATATTACAAAATGTAAAGATAATATTCATTTTACTAACTTAAGCTATAAAGATAACGAGTCAGCGTTTTTATCCTTGGTCATTTGAAAAACTATAGATCTATGGGGAATTTCTGATCAGGTAATATGATCTATTTTCGATGTTATCTCACCTTACCTGGCAGCTATTTTAAATAATTATATTACATGAGGTAAATTTTCTGACGTTATGAGAACATAATGAAGTTATTCAGGTATTTAAATTAGTTAGTATTACGGACCCCAATAACTTTAGACCTATTTATCCACTATCTGCGCTTACTAAATTTTTTAAGAATTACATTTTATTTCGCCTGGTATACTTAATAACATGCAATAGGATTTAACACGAGGTCATTCTACAACCGATGCAGGTGCCCAGGTAGTTAAATCTATATTTGAGGCATGAAAAGCGTCATTCGATGCTGTAGGTCTTTTGTGACTTAGACTAAGCATTTGACTGTGTACAGCATGATATTTTGGTCAAGAAGCCAAGATTTCGTACTTGAGCCATCAAGGTCAGAGAGGTGACGTGAGCAGCATGAGATCTCCTGGGGTTCCAGTAGATATAGGGGTGCGACAAGGATCTATTCTGGGGCCTTTTCTCTCTATTGTCTATACTAATGACGTACCACACCAGGCTGAAAACAATAACGAGGTTATAAAATTTGCTGATTACACATTTATTTTGTGAAAAAAAAGTTGTAAAACATTGTGATACACATAATATAAATACTAGGAATATGCATAATTTTGTTCTTCTAAAAACAATACTCCGAAGAACAATAACACTTTCGGGGACAATGTTTACTCTTCCATAACAAAATCGCAGAAAACGTTGAGGTATTATCAGTGAATATACTCAAAAAAGTTGTACAGGAACATTTGTCAAAGGATATTACTGTTGTAATGACTACTTGATACATAACACACCCCGGTACAACTGGTCGCTTATATCATCTGTTTAAATATGATGTATTTATTTCGTAAAACTTATGGAAAAAAGGAAAAACAAATAAGTCCCGTTGAGTTTCTTACGCCGGTTCTTCTCATATCTGAGGCTTCCACTTCCGAACCAGTGGTAATTTATTTGACAATCGATAGGAAAGTGTAATGCTTTTATATTGATAAAAGAAAATTGACTTTGACTTTGTCTGTTACTTTGAGACCGGTTCTGCGATGGATCACATCATTTCTCATTGTTCCTTCAGAGATACACAGAGATTTAAAAAACCATGTTTATTAACGACAAAAAAAAATTAAATTATATTTGCCACTGCCTCTGTAGCCTAGTGGTATGGGCATGTGCTTTAGAAACCAGAAGTCGTGGGTTCAAATCACGCGGGGACTCAACAAATTTTCATTGTGGTTAAACTTCTATTGACGTCCTCTAATAAATTCAATAATCGGTCAGATTTCAGTGGACTATTTACATATTACTGGCACTTTACCGATTTAAGAATTCCAAGTTTATAAAATTTAAACTGCATTCTTATTTAAATTTTTATTAGCAACTGGGGTATGAAAAAACCATTTTATTTTATGCATACAATTTTAATACAGGGCTAGGACACGGGTACATCAAAGAATTATCTACATTTTTCTTCTCATCATCATCATCATCATCATCAGCCTTTGATAGTCCACTGCTGGACGTAAGCCTCCCCTAATACACCCCTATCCATTATGGGGCTTTGGACCGTATCCCACCACGCTGGTCCAATGCGGGTTGGTGGGTGGACCGCCTTTTTACATGCCCATCCGACGCATGGATCATCTTACTTTTCAGACAATTGGGTGATCGGCCCAAATTGTCCTAACCAACTAGGAAACAACAACGAAAATTTGTTGAGTCCCCACAGGATTCGAACCCACGACCTCCGGTTTCTAAAGCAAACCTTTTAAAGCAAAGTTTTTCTTCTATGGAAATACAAAAATCTGTTATTTAAGTTTATCATGAACAATAAATTTATGAGAGACAACCATGCAAACGTGTGATTAACTAGTTCTTTATCATGACTGATCAATCATTTTGATTTTGATCAATAATTTAGAATGATTAATCGTCTATTTATTTAATAAACCGAAAAGAAATGGAAAAAATGCTTACATACGCAAATAAAAATAAAACGGTTAACTTAACTGTTCCTTTTTTGCGCTATCAAATGTTCTTTACACGGATTTTCCGCGTTTATATATCTATTTTGTTCCTGACATTTCGGACCGTGCCTGGCGTCCATAGATTTTAATGAGACATGTCTGTGTTCAATGTGTTACGATCAATCGTAAATATTTTAATTTAAAATTTGATTAAAAAATCGGTTATATTGCTGCGAAAACTTGTAGTTAGTGAGTGCGTGCGAACAGGAACAAAAAATATACAATAAACGTGAAAAATCCGGAAAAAATGCCTTTAGTAGTTTTCTATTTTTATTCTTCTGAAAGGTTTTTAGACTGTAACCACAATTAGCCGCCATAATATTTTTTAAACCATATGAAAAACCAAGATGTTACTTAACATTTTTCAATTCAAAACACTTTACAAATAATAAATTTTACCTTGTGCTCACAGCATAAATCTTGATAACATTTGAAGTCGCTTCAAGTCCTTACCACATCAAAGTTACAAGAAATGGAACACATCTTATGAATCTGTTAAAAGTTTGTAAGTAGTTCTCAGGAATTCCTAAACTTTGCTATTAAAAAACGTTTTATGCACTAGCATACGATTTTAATTATTTTATTTTAATAACAGTAAAAGCTCTTTTTCACGGGGATAAGTGATTATCCAATGAGCATCACTAGTTAACTCTATGAGTAACAGTAGATCTATTAACATCTCAACAAAAGTAACGCTAACAATTATATTATTTAAAAAATATTTAATAAAAGCAATGTTTCCATTGAAACGAATTTATAATAAAATTAACATCATTTTGAAAAATTCAAACAACAAGACTACGAGGGGAATTATTGCAGACTTCTTTCATAACATCTTCAGAATTGTCATCATCATATTCATAACTAGCTGTTTTTCGCTACTTTGTCCGCGTGAAATATGAGAAATATTGGCGAGGTGTATTGGAATATACTGTATAGAATAATATAAATAAGGTTTTTTTATTTTATGTACCTATCATAAGACAAAATGTTTTAATAGCTTTTGCTTCGACGATGACGAATTTCCATATTGACTTTCGTCCCCATTTAAACCCCTACTTAATTCCCGTACAGTTGAGAGAAACTACAAAATAGCAAGAAAAACACCACTTATGGCTCATTTCGAATATCTAGACACAAAATTTCATCGTTGCATGTCCAAATAAAATATCATCCTTTGACCATCCATTGACATCACGATCCTATTTGACTTGAGAACCTCGTGAAAGTTCTCAAAACAGAAGAGAAAACGAAAATATCTGGATCTGGTTACGAGGTAATGATATGTGGGCTTGTGATCCGAAATTATCCAATGAAGTCGTTTCGGGTTAATCCCAGTAAGCCTCTCACAACACCTGAGACTGCTGGGACTCCGTGACGAACAGCTTCTAGGTCTAATGCAGAAAGCGATGCTTCTGGACACCACTCGCATTGTCTGCTGATATTTCTCCCTTTCGACCTAACCCTTGGCCGTGTGGTCTCCTGTCGAGGGCTTCCGTCCGGCTTTGAGGTATTTATAAATGTAATATTGTTTATGACAGATTTAATTTTATAATTTGTATTGTGTAAAATTTTATTTATTGTTATTAGTGTTCTTTTAAGCCAGATGAGAAACTACTTTAGAAAACAAAAATAATGCACATCAAAGTGGTTTAATTTTTTTCAATTTTTATCATTACTTTACTTATTTTATGCTAATATTAACATTATAGCTATTTGAAATGATAAGTATTTTTAAAAAACATTTTTAACACTTAATTTAAACAATTAATCACTTTAATTTAAACAATTAATCACTTTAATTTAAACAATTAATCACTTAAATGATACAAAACACATGTTTAAAAACATTTATTGGAAAGCTTTTGGTTATACATTCTTCTCATTTGATTACTAAAGGCTATCGTAAAAATACAAATTAACAAGAAAATTCGTATTACTCGATTCCATTCAATTCAAGCAATATTCACATACATAGTATGTGTATCGTATCGTATTACTGCCTCCATAAATTAGTGGTAAGGGTGTGGGTGTGTTTTCATTGTTGTTTACTAGATAGTTATGGCAATTTGAGCCGATCACCCAATTCTTTTTCTTATCTGAAAAGTAAAATGATCCATGCTTCGGGCGGGCATGTAAAAGGTCGGTCCACCCACCAACCCGCATTGGACCAGCGTGGTGGGATAGGGTCTAAAAACCACCTAATGGATGAGGCGTGCATTCGGGTGAGGCTTTTGTCCAGTTGTGGACTGACACAGGCTAATGATGTGATGTGTAGATTTGATACAAATGTAATAATAGCATCTTCTCGTCTTTCGTATAAACAAGCTAGGTAAAGCAATTAATTTTATTGAATTTTTGTGATATTGTAGAGTTTACAAAATGTTAATTGTCTTAATTCCTGATGTATTGTTATTTGAGAAACAATCCCTGAAATTCGTGGATGTAGAACCATTAGTTCTGCTGATTTGTTTTTTTATTTTACAAGTTGTTATGATGATAAAGGTATCCACTTGGATATCGTATTGCTTAGCGGGGCTTTTTGATGGCTTAATAAAATTTCTAGACTAATGTGTTCGTAGTAGTTAATAATGAGATTTTTTTCAACAAAATTTAAGTTACACATGGGAAATATTAAACAACCCAGAATTACAATTTTACACAATAACAAATATACCTATCTAATACCTTTTCCTGCTGTAATCAGTAAAATATTATTTCTATTATCTTCTGATTAAAAGGGCGTAAATAATAATTGCATAATAATTAATAAATAGCCTGTATAATAATTAGCTTAACAAGAATTTCTTCAGGTCAACGCTCATTAGAGCAAAATTTCAATTATGATATTGGGAGACGATAGTCTCGGGCGCAAGACGTCCACGCACGGTCCAGTTGTTGACGACGCGACGTGTTCGCGTTGCCAATGCGCTGTCTGCACGTACCTACTTCATTTTTTTTCATTGAAGTAACAATTTTTTTTATAAAATTTATGAAACACTGGTACTATTCGTAATCAAACTACTCGAAATTTCTAGACTAGTTGACGACGCGGCGTCAACCGTCCGCGAGTAGACAACGCCACAAGGCGACGTGAGGACGGCGCCTTGAGGCGTTGCGGATTGCGTGTCGGGTGACTTTATTAAGCGTTGACTTTCAACAGATCGTTTCTCAAGGCGGTGACTGAATTTATATGACTAATTTATATTAAACGACCTCATCTGGTGAAGAAATAAATCTTGTTTCATCACGATAACGCACCAGCGCACACGTCAATCGTTGCGATGGCATAAAATCAATGATCTAAAGTTTGAATTGATGCCGCACCTCACCTACTCTCCAGACTCCAGCCCGAGTGACTATTATCAATGAAGAAGCTAATCGAAGCTGTTTGGACAATGAAGAAATAATCGAAGGGTATTTGAGGAGCTTGACGAACCAGTCTATAGAGATAGCATTACTAGACTAGAACACCGCTATGAGAAATGTATCAGCCTTGGAGGAGATTACGTTGAGAAATAAAAATCTTAAAACGTTGTTTTCTTGGTCAGGCCGGAAACTTATCAATCCACCTCGATACATAATAATTGTTAACAATTGTAAGTAAAATTGTATTATTTATTGCATTTAATATTTAAATTTAAACGGGCACATAGAAAAGATAAAATACCTTTGAAGCAGACACTAATGAAAAACTTCACAATGATATGCTGCGCTGTATAAACAAAATCAACTAAATAGGAATAGCAAATGCGGGGCCCTTTATATCCTTCAGTTTTGAAAAGCTCTCCTTTGCTTTAGGCATAAAAGCCGTTTTAAATATTGCGTCCGAATTTACCCCGCTAAGCCTTGTTACACATACATTACGCAATATAACCATTATTTCGAGAAAAGGCTTTTATATGTCTTTTGAAACATTTTAAATTTGAAAGCTTTATTTTATTCACTTAATGTAGCACTTTAATAAATATTGATTAATGTAGTCTACATTGGAACATTCATTTAAGTAATTACACGTATTTGAAAAATATTTACAAAGATCAAATATACAAGGAGCTATATTAAATTGATCTCGGCGGATATTTATTGAACAGTCAATATAATTTATGTTACCTCATTAAAAAGAAAGTAACAAGAACGGTACAGCGATTTTTTCTTTTTTGCTATTTAGCGGTAATGGCATAACATGTCAGTCCAGTTTTAAGGGCTATCATTAGTAATGAGTGAAAATCAAGCACCACCTTAAAAGAGAATTATTGTTGTATTGTTTGTCTGTGGCCCAAACATTTCCAAAAAACCATGTTCTGAGAGAACCTGCATTACATTGATAGTGAGCTATGTCGTTTGCTAAACCACTATGTATATTCAGACATAGTACTTCTATAGACTAGATTCCTCTCCTTTAATACAACGAGGCGCGATTTTACTTTAAAACATTACCCTAAAAACTATTAGAACTAGCTTGTAGCTCTGGTATAACGCATACATAATGGTGAAGTTAAGATATCGGATTTTGGGCCCAAAATCAAAGTGTAGGTAGAAAAGAATATACGCATTAAATGTCTCAATATGGTCGGATCTGCATTCTAAAGATTTCCATGTTTAATTTTATGTATTAAGTACCGATTAAAATTAAAATACAAGTGAAATTTAACAAAAAATATGACCGACTTCAAAACGTATATAATCATTTTGCGCAAAAGGCGGTGACAACGTGCCCCCTGCAAGAAACCACCGCAATTTTTAGCCTTGCATTTTAAATCTCTAATATCTTTTTAAAGTATTTGTTACTTATTAATAGTTTATAAACATCATTACCATCATCATCAGCCTGTGATAGTCCACTGCTGGACTAGGCCTCGCCTAATACACCTCTATCCATTAGGATTTTGGACCATTTCCACCACGCTGGTCCATTGCGAGTTGTGGATGGACCGACTTTACATGCCCAATTTGTAAACTAATAAAAAAAAGTATAAGTTTTTCATCACTGAGAATTTTTACTATAAACATGCACTTGAACGCTGCTAACAGAAACACTTGAAACTTAATTAGGTAGAATAACTGTTAACGAAAACGTATTCGTACTAAACATTACCTTAAGACAACATCGTAAATTTGACGGCGCTGTTGTACTGTCCGTCTCCAACTAAACAGTGACGATCCCTTTCTAAAGAACTCATAAAGTGACTTGTTTGTTTTATGTCTTAATAAAAAATTATGGGGATTCATAAATAGGGGACAGGGTTACCCTTCGAACGCATTTTAGAGTCTATTTTTTAATTTATCGTTTATTGTTAAAATTATCTACTTACATACATACGTCTAGCAAATTTACTTTACTCATAAGTACAAAAAATCTAAAACTATTATAAAAAAGTGTAAAAGAGTTATAATAATTCTACGATAGAATATTCGCACAAACGTAACCCACGTCGCATAAAAATGTGGTACTTTCATGTGCTTAAGTAATAAAAATTCAACTAATGTTACAAGAGGGTATTAAAATTGTTAAATATTTATTATGTATTTATTTTGCAATAAGACATTAATTACGATTTTTTAATGGAGGTAGAATAAGTAAATATATCTGTATTAGTGGTAATTTTTAAATATTTCTTTATTTTATTCCATTAAATCTAATTTTGACCTTCAGATTTTTTTAAGCACAAGTTTCAAAATTCATTCTCATTACTTCGCCAAATACAAGGGTGGATTGATAAGTTTCCGGGCTGACCAAGACGCCACTAGGCCTACCTTGAGGTGGCGTTCTATAGTACCATCCTTATTAGCTATAGTTTTATCTTCATTAGCTATAGTTTCAGTCCGATTGCCATGATAGTTTAGGTTTGAGATCACGCTGAACAAGACGCTCTGTATTTTCGTAAAAGTGGAAAGGCTGGAAATTCGTGCTATCATCAAATACTTTTATTTGAAGGGTTAACTGTCGAAGAAATTAAAGAAGAGATGGATTCAACACTGGTGACATCCTCCCTATCATATTCAACCGTTAAAACCATTAAACCCACTGCGGGTTTCGAGTGGTTTCTCTGATGAGCCTCGCTCAGGACGCCCCATTGAGGTCACAACTCCAGATATGATCGAAAAAATCCATCAAATAGTGCTGAAAGACCGCAGATTAAAAGTGCGTGAGATAGCTGAGACCTGTAAGATGTCATATGAACGTGTACAAAATATTTTGCACCAACATTTGTATATGGAAAAGCTCTGTGCAAGCGGGTGCCGCGTTTGCTAACAGTCGACCAAAAATTGATTCGAAAGAACATTTCTACCGCCAATTTGGCGTTGTATAAGCGTAATCCAAGCGAATTTTTGCGTCGATTCGTAACCGTTGACGAAACTTGGGTCCACCACTACACTCCTGAAACCAAAGAACGGACCGATAGATTGGACCAGGGGAACCAACTCCAAAGAAGGCAAAAACAATTTTTTCGGCGAACAAGGTTATGGCTACTGTTTTTTGGGATGCAAGAGGTATTATATACATTGATTACCTTGAAAAGGGTAAAACTATCACTGGTCAATACTACGCAGACTTATTGCAACGTTTGAGCCACGAAGTGAAAATTAAACGACCTCATCTGGCGAAGAAAAAAATCTTGTTTCATCACGATAACGCACCAGCGCACACGTCAATCGTTGCGATGGCTAAAATCAACGATCTGAAGTTTGAATTGATGCCGCACCCTCCCTACTCTCCGGACCTAGCCCCGAGTGACTATTATCTGTTTCCTAACCTCAAAAAATGGCTTGGCGGTAAGAGATTTGCGGACAATGAAGAAATAATCGATGCTGTAAATGGGTATTTTGAGGAGCTTGACGAGTTGGTCTATAGAGATTACTAGACTAGAACACCGCTATGAGAAATGTATCAGCCTTGGAGGAGATTACGTTGAGAAATAAATAAAAAATTCTTAACGTTGTTTTTCTTGGTCAGGCCGGAAACTTATCAATCCACCCTCAAACATAATAGTTCTACTTACAATTGTTAATAATTGTAAGTAGAATTGTTATTATTTACTGCATTTGATATTTAAATTGAACAGGGCACATAGAAAAGATAAAATACCTTTGAAGCAGACACTAATGAAAAACTTCACAATGATATGCTGCGCTGTATAAACAAAATCAACTAAATAGGAATAGCAAATACGGGGCTCTTTATATCCTTCAGTTTTGAAAAGCTCTCCTTTGCTTTAGGCCTAAAAGCCGTTTTAAATATTGCGTCCGAATTTACCCCGCTAAGCCTTGTTACACATACATTACGCAATATAACCATTATTTCGAGAAAAGGCCTTTATATGTCTTTTGAAACATTTTAAATTTGAAAGCTTTATTTTATTCACTTAATGTAGCACTTTAATAAATATTGATTAATGTAGTCTACATTGGAACATTCATTTAAGTAATTACACGTATTTGAAAAATATTTACAAAGAACAAATATACAAGGAGCAATATTAAATTGATCTCGGCGGATATTTATTGAATAGTCAATATAATTTATGTTACCTCATTAAAAAGAAATTAACAAGAACGGTACAGCTATTTTTTTTGTCTTTTTTGGCTATCATTAGTAATGAGTGAAAACCAAGCACCACCTTGAAAGAGAATCATTGTTGTATTTTTTGTCTGTGGCCCAAATATTTCCAAAAACCATGTTCTGAGAGAACCTGCATTATGTAAGTGAGCTATGTCGTTTGCTTAACCACAATGTATATGCAGACATAGTACTTCTATAGACTAGATTCCTCTCCTTTAATACAACGAGACGCGATTTTACTTTTAAACATCACCCTAAAAACTATTAGAACTAGCTTGTGGCTATGGTATAACGCCATAATAATGGTGAAGCTAGGATATCGGCTTTCGGGCCCCAAATCATTTGTGTAGGCAGAAAAGAATATACGTTAATTTTATGTTTTAAGTACCGATTAAAATTAAAATACAAGTGAAATTTAACAAAAAATATGACCGACTTCAAACCGTATATAATCATTTTGCGCAATAAAGACGATGACAACGTGCCCCCTGCAAGAAACCACCGCGCGATTTTTGGCCTTACATTTTAAATCTCTAATATCTTTTAAAGTATTTGTTAGTTATTAATAAGTTTTATAAACATCATTACCATCATCATCAGCCTGTGATAGTCCACTGCTGGACATAGGCCTCGCCTAATACACCTCTATCCATTAGGGGATTTTGGACCATTTCCCACCACGCTGGTCCATTGCGAGTTGGTGGATGGACCGACTTATTACATGCCCATCCGACGCATGGATCATCTTACTTTACACAATTAGGTGATCGGCCCAAATTTCTCCAACCAACTAGGAAACAATAATGAAAATTTTTTGAGTCTCTACAGGATTCGAACCCACGACCTCCGGTTTCTAAAGCACACGCCCATACCACTTGGCTACGAAGGCAATGTTTACAAATATACAATGAAGAATCTTTTAAATGCATAATATTTATATAAACTTACACTATATTACTTTAAATGAGCTTCGAATACGACTTAATTATAAACTATTTTATGAAATACAATTATGTACATACTTCAAGTCTATCGACCACGGCTTCGGCAGCGTTATCAAATTAATCGCACAAGGTTGTGATCGTTATTTTACATTTCTCAAATATCTATTTGTTTTCTTATGACAAAATTATTGAAAAAATGTGACCAAATGACAGCTAAAAACTATTTAAAATAAAAAATAATCAAAATCCAATCGCTAGGAGCGGGACAACGAGGTAATATCGTAAAAATTAAAAAAAAAAAATATCAAAGTGTGTTCACGTTTTGCTTTTCCGTAGAAAGAGGCGCAGCGGCAATTCCTCAAGTGAATTTACAAGTTATAAAAACACGAATAATTTTCGTATCGATAACATCTTTTGAGAAAATCACCATAATCCATACTAATGGATGGTGGTTGCTAAACTTACTCGCACATTGAAGGCAAGCGTCATAAACGCGCTATCTATAGATTAACAAGGATAAAACTAAGAAATTTACACTTGCAATAGCGAAGCGAACTTAACAATTTAAGTACATGCTTACTAAGCTCTTAAACTAGATGTCGCAAGTTTAGCGCTTGATTTGCGTATGTAATCAATCGCTTAGGATTTATATATTTTCAAGCAGTAATATAGTCCAAAGACGTTTGATTACTTATATACATTTTACAGCATACGCTTTTGCTAGAGTATTTTTTTTATTTATCAAATATAAACAAACTACATATTTATTAAAAAATATAAGAGAGAAGGTGAGTGTACCGTATTTAACATGGCCTAATTTAGACAGATATTGATTGTATCCTACAAGAGATTAGACGGGGCTTGCGTCATTTTTAATAGAAAAAATATGAGACCTAAGCAGAAGATATTATCAAACTAATAAATTCCTATTTTCAAATTTCAGTATTTTTGCCCTGTGTTGGCGTGCACACTTGTGCAATATAATATTTTCTAAGTAGATGGATAATCTCCTATGTAGATCAGTCGGCGTAAAGAATAGAAGATTGTTGTTTGTGTTATATTTACTACACCTCCTAGACGTTTTCTAAACCATCAAATAGTTCAGTGGAGACGATGTCATTGCCAAAAAAGTTTAATTTAATAACTAAGTATTTTTATTATTATACGTAAATATGCACGCTACGCAATATTATTCAAACATAAAATATGAAAAAAGGTTCAGGCTTCAGGATTTTATCGGACAATCCAACGGTCAGGTAAAAAGCACTTAGGTAGTCTGTAATAAATAATTCGCCGGTATGGGAATGTGGATCTTTGGGAAAATTGTGGGATCGATCGCGAGCAAGCTTAACTTATTGGTACCCGTTAAAAGATGTATCGATTAAATAAACTGCAAACACGGTCCAGGTGAATAAGCAAGTTGGTTTATAGAACTTGATACAAAATAACTTCATCCTAAAATTATATAGCTACCTGTTCGCGACATAAACATATTATACTAGACTAGAGCAATTTTGTGACAAAAAAAAGGATCATCTGTTTAAACAATGCATAACAAATATTTTTTTCTTAAGTCGCTTTGAATGAAGTACCTGGTTAATAATATTTTATTTATATGATGAAAATCCTTATCAGGTTCACAAATTTTAAGAAAACCTTGTTGGTATACATACTGGCAACGTACAACTTTACTCAAGTTAACTTAAACTATTTAGTATCGCAAAATAGTCAAAAAGCAAAATAACAAGTCCAAAAAATTTTAATTACTAGTTGAATTGACGTGTCAAACGACGCAAAAAGACTATTTGAAAAATGAATTCCCTCAAGATTATTATTATCATTTTAAAAACATTAAGTAAAAAAAGGATTATTATTATTATTATTAATATATATAGGCCTAAGCTTGGAAGGTTTATTTATAAAGTTAATTTCGAATGCATAGTAGAAATTGTCTTTTTGTATTATACTTAAAAACAAGCAATTTTTTTGAGCATAATTTTACTAATAATGTTAAACAATATTATTTAATCTATTAAATGAACTCCGTATATTTTAGCTACGGTGCTTTTAAACATCTGGCGGATGAATTTTTCCTCATAATATTATAATATTACATTCTTCCGTGAACTTTTGTGCCTTGATCTTGATTTCGTATATAGCTATTTAATTGAAGAAGCATATATATGTGTGTAAAATGTAAATATACACTTTTACCTAAAACTTATATGTAAATTGCAGAAGATAGAGAAGACAGCTGTATTACAAAAAAAAAGAATCAATTCTGAAAAATAAACTCCCCCATGTCACCGATACACCCGTGTTTAAGAAAATCGGTGACAACACAGACTGACTAACAGACAAGAAAATGTGCGTGACAACAGGTGTGAGAACAGATTAAAATCTGTTATTGAGATTGGCTGAAAGAAAAGTCCTGTCGATGTGACATCATATAGTGGCCAAAATACGTCAGTATTAAAATGATAATATATATATATATATATATATATATATTATATTTATTATAGAAGCAAAATAATAGGATCATGAAAATGCAATTAAATTCTATAACGTCAAGTTTTCCAGAGCTCAATCCTAAAAAGCGGATATTTAAATGTATGAAACCATCTAAAAGATTTCTATTCAAAAGCAATGAAATCTGTAAAGTTGGTTTATTAAACGTGTATAGTTTATCAGTTGTAGTATCCACATACATTCAAGTGATCGGTTATATGAATAATCTGAAATTATGTTGTTTATAAATTGCCTTTATAAATAAGCTATTTATAAAATTTGAATAATAGGTCAGAGCCCTCTATAATTTTCATTTGCAATCTCCATTTAACAGCTCATTGCTTATTAATGATTAATGTGTATCACTAGTTTATGTTATTTTACTGAGGCTAAAACTAAACTATCACTAACAAATAAAGATTTTCAAACGTGTTTAATTTTCTAAAAATATTTATTTAAGAAGATTTACGTAAAATTTTTAACATAGCAGCTGAATAATATGAAAAATAATTTTATGAGGAATAAAATAAAGATATTAATTACAATTTCAACTTTTTAAACTGAATTTACAATAAATTCATGAATAACACTGCAATTTTATTCGAATAAACACAAATTTATTAGTATGGACGATCGTGAAAGCTAAAAATGAATAACTTACGTTGGTACTAAAAGTAATATAAAACAAAATAAATGTGTGCCAATAAAGGAACTACCGGCGTACAATATAAATATATAAATCCATCTGCTGGTATTGATCCAACATTCGGTGTTTAAATATGCATGTCGCTTGCAACACGCGCTAGATAACGTAAATTTCGCATTGGTTTCGTTTGCCGAATGTGTCATATTGATAGAGCACTCGGTGCACAGGATGCTCTGTTACGCAAGTCATAAACACCGCAATACGTTGGTTGCTAAACTTGTTACTTTTTTTAAATAAATAAG
Source organism: Lamproptera curius (assembly GCA_029286875.1). Taxonomy (NCBI): domain Eukaryota; kingdom Metazoa; phylum Arthropoda; class Insecta; order Lepidoptera; family Papilionidae; genus Lamproptera; species Lamproptera curius. The sequence goes on along the minus strand of JAGSMT010000201.1, from coordinate 325,126 downwards.
GTTTATTTTCGAACTACACTCAGTTACATTTTTACTGATAAGTCTCCAAGTAAAAGCAGCTCAAAATTCACAATATTTATTACATTAAAGACAACATACTTATATGTTTTTCCACCGACTTCCCAAAAAAAGGAGGTACTATTTTCGGAGCGTATGATTTTTTCTTTTTAATATATGTTACCTTGTTGATCCTAGAGCTTAATTTTGTTTATTCATTTTTTAAATGATAGATATTAGCTTCCCATTGGTCCCATTTAATTTTATTTTTAATTTTGTAATGAGAATGAATAAATACCTATTAACCTAATAGGTATTTAAAAAATAAAAAAAAATTACATAACCAAAAATCACAAGCTCTTCGATTAAATTACAAACGCTGCAAACACCTTAAAAGATAGACATAAAGTGCGTTTTACATAATTGTACTACTTGAGTTCGTCTACAATACAGTCCGCAAAATCATATATCTATGTTTTAAAAATAACGCACCTTAAACATTTTAATGTAAATATTTTTACAAAATGCTCATTGTCATAAATAAGCTTTGAATCAGACACATTCAAAGTTTATTTAAGACAATACAGTATAAGTTCACATAAAAGTTATTGCATTAAAATAATTCTTTATTCTATATATTTCATTCTTTGTCGAAATGAATCCCTAACACGATTTGAATTTAATTTTAAACACAACCTAGCCCTTTTAGCATACTTTCGTAGATAAAATTACTTTTTACGGATTTTATCGCGTTTATTTTATATATTTAAATTCCCGACGTTCCGAACACTTTCCAGCGGCCGTGGTCTACCCCGTCACCACGGCCGCTCATTTTATTTAATAATATATAGTATTCGCCTAAACAAAGGAATTAATTACTTTCGAAAATATAGAATAGTTTTTGCAAATTAAATTGAAAAATATTCCTAGCATATACAAGACGTAACCAATTTTTTTATAAAAATCAGATTATGTTTCTTGAACGTCATAATATTAACGTAACGTTTATACTTTGTAAAGTTATAGACTTTACATGTATGTTTTGTAAGAACTTTATCATATTTGGAATGTTAATAATATTTCATTGAAGAAAAATGTTGTAAAAGAGCTTATTAAAAGGTTGTTTCTGTATTTACAGAAATATATACATAAATATATATAGAACATGATTTGTCGCATAGTTAAAATCTGAAAGTAGTTTCTACAAAATTGTAATATAGAATATATTAACATTTATTTCTTTGAATAAGTGATATCAAGCCAAAAAAGTAAACGTCGAACATTTTTAACACATGTTAAGCGGTAGTTAATTTATTATTCATGTTAAAAATGGGCGCCTTTATTTCAAACGAGATAGACAAAGTAAAATTACCATATTAAGCGTACGTACTTCGTTTATTATTTAAGGAAAGTATTTTGGTTTGTGTGCGTATTTCACAAGGCTTTCAGTTAATACAGATGATGTAATGCAATATTCACGGTTCTTTTTGATTGCAAACAAAGAAACATGTTTAACAGGAATTTGTTTTTATGTCCTGGCCATTTTTCGTAATGTACGAATAATGACCAAATAATTATCGTCATGCTTTCTGTAAAAATGTAACCGTTCAAATAAACATTTGTTTTTCCTTTAAAAGAATATTGATGTCATATAAAAATATTTTGATTCAAAAAATAATTTCATATGTTTAAAGATCAAAATTATTTGTGATCTTGGACAAAGTATTTATAAACATGATTTTTAAAGAAGTATTAGTTATAGGCATGAAAATAGGGCCATAATAGCTGTTTTAAAATATGCCCAGTTTTACCCGCTCGAGTCTTCTTATGCACACATTATCTTACTTACAATTAACTGCGCTAAATACGTATTACATCGCTAAAGCTTTTATCATCGTATTTCTTAGAAACCATTATTAAACGCGAATACGTATATGTATATATATATATTTAAATAAAAGCTTTGATCAAGATTTTCATATTTTTCCATTTGCCAGCTAGGGATGGAAGAATTTGATTATTATCCATGTTAATATATACAAGTAAATTAAATTGGAGTGTCTATTTGGAACATTATAATAACCGATTTTAAATAAAAAAACATTGTGCTACATAACCGGTACACATAACACAAAAACAAAAAATTACCATCTTTTTGTGATTGATTTATGAGTTCCATATTAAAGTTAGTTATGTTTTATGTATATATATATATATATATTCATTATAGAAACAAAATAATAGGATCATGAAAAATGCAATTAAATTCTATAACGTCAAGTTTTCCAGAGCTCAATCCTAAAAAGGCGGATATTTAAATGTATGAAACCATCTAAAAGATTTCTATTCAAAAGCAATGAAATCTGTAAAGTTGGTTTATTAAACGTGTATAGTTTATCAGTTGTAGTATCCACATACATTCGAAGTGATCGGGTTATATGAATAATCTGAAATTATGTTGTTTATAAATTGCCTTTATAAATAAACAATTTATAAAATTTGAATAATGGTCAGAGCCCCTCTATAATTTTAATTTGCAATCTCCATTTAACAGCTCATTGCTTATTAATGATTAATGTGTATCACTATTTTATGTTATTTTACTGAGGCTAAAACTAAACTATCACTAACAAATAAAGATTTCCAAACGTGTTTTAATTTTCTTAAAATATTTATTTAAGAAGATTTACGTAAAATTTTTAACATAGCAGCTGAATAATATGAAAAATAATTTTATGAGAATAAAAATAAAGATATTAATTACAATTTCAACTTTTTAAAACTGAATTTACAATAAATTCATGAATAAACGCAATTTTATTCGAATAAACACAAATTTATTAGTATGGACGATCGTGAAAGCTAAAAATGAATAACTTACGTTGGTACTAAAAGTAATATAAAACAAAATAAATGTGTGCCAATAAAGGAACTACCGGCGTACAATATAAATATATAAATCCATCTGCTGGTATTGATCCAACATTCGGTGTTTAAATATGCATGTCGCTTGCAACACGCGCTAGATAACGTAAATTTCGCATTGGTTTCGTTTGCCGAATGTGTCATATTGATAGAGCACTCGGTGCACAGGATGCTCTGTTACGCAAGTCATAAACACCGCAATACGTTGGCTGCTTAACTTGTTACTTTTTATGAATAAATAAGTTTTATTTTCGAACGTCACTCAGTTACATTTTTACTGATAAGCCTCCAAGTAGCAAGTAGCAACTGATAAGCCAAAAGCAGCTCAAAATTCACAATATTTATTTCATTAAAGACAACATACTTATATGTTTTTCCACCGACTTCCCAAAAGAAGGAGGTACTAATTTCGGAGCGTATGATTTTTTCTTTTTAATATATGTTACCTTGTTGATCCTAGAGCTTAATTTTGTTTATTCATTTTTTAAATGATAGATATTAGCTTCCCATTGGTCCCATTTAATTTTATTTTTAATTTTGTAATGTAGGATTATAGGATTCAAATAAAAATTACATCAAAAATCAGCTCTTGATTAATTAACCTCTTAAATAACATAAGTCGTTTTACATAATTGTACTACTGATTGTTACATAAGTCCAAATATAATAGTAAAATAAACTTAAACATTTAATTAAATATTTATAAAAGCCATTTATAATAGCTTAATCAAAAATCAAAGCTATCTTAAAATACGATTAAATTCACATAACAGTTTTGCATTAAAATAATTCTTCATTCTATATATTTCATTGTTTTAAATGATAAGATAAATTTTAAACCAATATCTAAAGTAGTACTGGTTTATGATCTAAATAAAAAGATTGATTCACCTGACTCACGAGCTCATTTTAAAAGTGGCTAAACAAAATACTTTCGAAATTGAATAGTTTTGCAAATTTAATTGAAAAATATTGCTAGCATATACAAGACGTAACCAATTTTTTTTATAAAAAAATCAGATTATGTTCTGAACGTCAAATAACAAGAGTACGTTTATAATTTGTAAAGTAATAGACTTTTACTTGTATGTTTTGCTTAAGAACTTTATCATATTTGGAATGTTAACAATATTTCATTGAAGCAAAATGTTGTAAAGAGCTTATTAAAGGTTGTTTTGTATTTACGAAATATATACATAAATATATATACAACATGATTTGTCGCATAGTACAAATCTGAAAGTAGTTTCTACAAAATCAGTAATATAGAATATATTAACATATATTTTTACGAATTAATAAATCCAACTGACAATATAAATATGCTTTCTTGCAACGTGGCCTTATAAGTTTCTTCTTAACTATAACGATTTGACAATGTTATAAGCTTTACCCATAATTGTTTGATAATTTTTACACCTGAATTAAAATGAAATAAAATAATAGACCGCGCGGCACGCCTAGGCAAAGATGTCGGGACGAACTGGACAAATTCAAAAAAGACTGGTTTTCCATGGCTAGCAAAAGAGATAAATGGTCACAGCGAAGAGAGACCTTTGCCCAGCAGTGGGACACAAATGGCTAAAAGATTGAATAATTGATTAATATTAAAGAACTGTAGCAATATATTTCTTGTGTGTGTTTATGCATATGGATATTCAAATTTTTTGACAAATATAGTCGCAAAAACAGGTGTCTACTATTACTCTTTTAGTCAGATTTTTCATTTTAAACGCATAAAGCTCAATTTCCAGCGTAGCCCTCCACGTGCAGTTCATTAAATAACAACTTTCTAATTATGTGTTTACGTCATACTTTATTTGCAAAAATTAACACTCATAAGTAGGTTATAACATAACAAGCGAAATTTTAACAAAAAAGTTATAACCGACTTTAAACAGTATATAACCATTCCGCGTAGTATAGGACGTTGACAACGTACCTTCTGCAGAAACTACACAGCGATTTCCACCACTGCATTCTAAATCAGTTATATCTTTTAAGGAATTTTTTAATTAAAATGTCATGTGTGACACGTTTCATGCACGTAGAATGTAGATTTCTTTAAATGCATTCACTTGTATGTAAACTCACACTATATTACCTTAAATGAGTTTTAAATATGGCTGATTGTAATTTTTGAAAATACTTACAATGCTGTTACAAATGGGTTATTCTTAAAGCATATTGTATTATTTCACGGTTTTTTATAGGCCAATTTAAATAGTATAATTATGGATAATACAGTTTTAATCTAACTCATTTGATTGAGGCAGCGTTTGCTTTTTAATCGCACGAGGTTGTGATTTTTGACGCCGTAATTTTCTGAATTTCGTACAATAGTGTATTGAACTACTTACTATTACTACAATGATAACTAATACTTATATATATATAATATTACTATTCAATATATATATTATAAAAAAGAATGAACAAAATGGAAGCACTAAAAGCGAAACATAACGTATATATAAAAAAAAACATACGCTGTGAGTTGAGTTCTTTTGGGAACTTGGTTAAAAAGAATATCAAATATTTCGTTTTAAAAATAGACATCACGTCTTATTTTTATAAACTGTACGTTACGCCACTTTTCGCAACCTTGTCCCTAGTGGCATTTATGTGCCTGATTGGTTTCTTGGTGCCATAGTTACTTTCGTGCTCTATCTATTGCATTTTATTTTGATTAGACGCCTGATATTATCTTAAAAAAAGAATTGAGTAAAAATTCTTTCATTGTCTTGTTTTAAGAATTGAGATGCTGATATTAAACATGTTGTACACACTATATGCACCCTTTTGTAATATTTTAACTCTAATGTGACACAGCAACTAAAACACTGCAGTGGTGTTAAATAGTTTTGAAGTAATGTAATGAGCGACTGTCCTAAAATACAGCAAATAAACAGTATATAGAATTTTTTCACGTTACGTCTTATATTGTACATTTTAAGGTTAAAAATTTTTCACCCACATAAACAACTTTGACTACCATTAAGAAGAGGGTACTCATTTCGGAGCGTATGTAAGTTACATACATTCCGAGCTAACTGCAAACAAAATTATTTATACATTATTTTACATCTTACAGCCATTACAGCCTTTAAAGCACAATGTTGAGCAAGGCCTCCCCCATAAATCGCCACGATCCTGTGCCACCTGCATCAAGCGACTTCTTGCACATTTGCACAAGCCTATACTTCATCTCATGGGGGTCATCTGAGGCTGTGATCACTAGTACAAAGCTGCCAATTGAGAAACTTTCGTCCCCCACAGTTAGCGGTTCTACGAGCTAGCCGGCCCATTTCCACGTAAGCTTGTTTATTCTGCGGGTTATGTCGTTTGTCATGTTAAATGATACAAATATACAAACATATTATTTTGTGGTACGTATGTTAATTATTGAAGAAAAATTATGTATTAAAAGTAATTTGTAGATAGATGTGATGTGAGAGTAAAATCGGTAGATTTTTAAATTATGTGCACGCTCAGTTAAAGGATCATGATAAATATAAAATACTGGCAAATTTGATGCCGGGAACTTGTTCAAAGAGCAAAATATTTTCAACTTTATTAATTCAAGGAGTGAAAATTTTGCTTTTCATGAAACACATTTTTAGCACTAGCTAGCTTTAAGCATTAAATTTCTTTTTAAGCATTAATACCATTTTATGGTAATCTTTAGAAGTCACAGTCAAAAATATTAATTCACACTTGAACAATTTTACGGTCAGAGACCGGGGCCGCTGGAAAGTGTTCGAAACGTTTCATTAATAATATGTTTTGAAATAATAATATTTCATCATATTCATACGTTTAAAATTACCTTAATAATTTCTAAAAATTATTCTGACATTACATATGCTAATTTTGCCCTAATAAATATTGTCACATTTTTTTACTTCAAAAATATCTTTCTAGGATAAAAATCAAACTAACAACACTTTTGTTAGATAATCAATGTTTATATGAAACATAAAACCAGCTATATATTTTATCGCTGCAAACAAAACAAAAGTAAAAAAAAAGGTATTCAAGGTGTACGACCATGTTAAGTTGAAGGCAGACAGTACAAAGCTGCAGTAAAATTTACGACGATGTCTCTACTAAAACAAATTGGCTATATAAAATTCGAGTAAATGTTTACTATGAATCGTTTTCGTTAACATTTACTGCTCCTAATTGAGTTTGAAATATTGCTATTTTCAGGATTCGTCAAGGGGTACCAAACAAATAAATATATTACTTTATTTGGTTCAGATGCAATGATACTCGTAAACTGATAGTTTAAGTTCAATAACATCACAAAGGGTACACGTTACAAAATACCGGATGTTAGGTACGAATCCTAGAAAAATTTGATAATTGTGCGTTGTTTTTTGAATTAAACAACGCACAGTTGTCAAATTTTTCAAGGATTATTAGCGTAATACAAATGTTGACTTGAAAAATAAAATTAAATTCAATTAGTACAACTGTTTGAACACATGTTCTGAAACGATCTTAGATGGAACAGCAATCAAAAGTTCTACCTACTCCGAGTAAGATCTACAATTTGCATAGTTTGTCTTTGGATACCCTTCAGATGGTTGTTACTGAAGCTCTATCGATATACGGTCTAGAACATCATTGTTTGTTCTAGCTCTTCGTATTGAGTACCTTTATTGAAATTTATACAATGAAGTATTAAACGTTTTACAAAATGCTGAATGTTCCTTAATAATATAAACTAGAGGTAAAATTACGCATGAAAAGGTTATGTTCATGCCGAATTTGACTTGTTTCTAAAGGTAAATAATGTATAATTAATATAATTAAATTAATAAAATAAAATTAATCGAACTAAAAGAGTCCTTTACTTAAAAAAACGGTCATTCATAAGGTCAAATTACTAGTCGAAATATTTTTAATGTATATATGATCACAGTTTCTCGAAAACTGTAATTACGAAACACGCCAAGAAAAATAAATGTGATTTGCACTGTAATTTGCCGTATTATTCAACTGCTTAAACATTTATTTAACCTCACTTATAAGCCAGTATTAGTATGTCAGTATATCCTCCTTTACAATATAAACAATTATATTTACATAGCAGATATAATTACTAAATGTTAAAAAAATATTATAATCGACTTGGATTGCGTCTAGTTTTCTTCAAATTATAAATTCTGAAATAAATTGAATTTACAGTTTTCTATTTAATTTTACTTGTTTGTTTGTATCATCACAACATCGTTATCAGCCTGTGTTATTGCACTGCTGGACATAGGCATACAACATAGTTTTTGGACCGTATCCCACCACGCTGGTCCAATGCGCGGTTGTCGGTGGACCGACTTTTACATGCCCATCTGACGCATGGATCATCTCACTTTTTAAACAATTGGGTGATTAGCCCAAATTGTCTGAACCAGAAAACAACGTTATCACAAAGTTATTTCCCCGCGATATTTGAACCCATGAACTTCGGTTTATAAAGCAAGGACAATCCCACTAGACCACGGCGGTGGTTGTTTGTATAATTAGATATATTTTAAAGAGCAATTTTAGGAATCTCCTCAGACTTGCGTTCCATGTTTTCAGAGACTGATAATGTGTATTTTTTATTCTTTTACCTTTTATATCGCTATACTAAATGACAACAATGATAAATGTTTCGAAGACATCTACTGCACAAGTAAAGCATAATGAAATTTTAATATTTTTGAAGTGGTTTCAATTGTTAATTGATATAACAATTTAAATATGGTACAGTCATATATATAGTTTAACCTTTTTAAACATAGTAAGACAAAACAACGAAGTGGTGCCTAGAAAGTTGTCGACTATTATTTTTAATAAAATTTTTAAGTAAAAAAAAAATATTCATTTTTTGTCATAATATTAATAACTTCAACATTTATTGCAGATTTAATGGAGTAATTTTTTATAAGTAGGCAAATATGTAAAAATGAACCGGTAAAAATTTAAGGTAAAACCACAGAATAAAGTTTCAACGTGGCGTTATCATTGAACATCAAAATTCGGGGTTGCAATGAAATGGCTCGTATAAAAAGTATTAACTGTGAAAAAGTCGCAGTTTATGATCTGAATTTTAAAATGTCATTATAACTTTTGTGGCCTAATGTGTGCCGTCGTTATTTCGGTTTTTATACATTAAAAGTTTCTTTAAAGCCTGAATGGGTTAATACAATGTCCCCGAGTTATGATTAAAATGTTTTTGCAGAGAACGTTATTTGAAATACACAGTGAAGTTTGATGATTTCATAAAAATATAATTTATACGGTAGTTTACTACACGACGAACTGTGAAATATATAAAATATTATTGTTAGTATCATAATTTGCTAAACCTAAGATAAATGAAAATAATAAGTAAATTCCTTTTATATATTAGAGGAAGAAAAATAATATATATATAGATGTTTTTTAAGATAATAATCATTAAATCCATTTACTGTCTTATGATCGTAATCCTATTTCATTTAATCTCACGTTTAAATGGTTGTATTTTAATTAAATTAACCGATAATCCGAACTGCACGATCACTCGATAATAAGTGCTATGTTTTGCTTACGAGCGATGCAACGTAAAACGTTACAAGAAAGCTTGTCACGTTGACATATTCAGTTTTACGTCTCGTTTACCCAGTATTTAATACAGTTACGGTGACTTTAAGACCGGAAAGCAAGAGTTTTTTATACTATTACGGCTATACGAAAACGTGATGGTGCTGATTCCACAGTCGGTCACCTGTATAAAAGGTACCTCTTACGTTTTTATACATTTTAATATAAAAATATTTTCTTCCTAAAATATTTTTATGGAAAATTTACTATTTGAACAAAGATTATAGCTGCCTCAGTGAAAAAAAAATCATTAAATCTATAATAGAAAATATTTTGTAAGCGTTTTTTTTTAATTAATTATAAATTAAATATTAATAAAAAACTGACAACGATGATAAAAACACGTTAAATTACACTTTTCATTTCTTCTACCATTAATTATAACCAAGGTATCGGTTTAAGGGCTTCAAAGAGCTCCTTTGAAGGGCTGCTTCCTGACGTAAAAACAAATTAATTGCCATCAATCAGCACGTGCCAATGTAATTGCTCCTTTGTCTGTGGACCGAATCACTAAGTTCAGATATTAATTGAAATTGTTAACGTGCTCTGTTCTTACCTCCTATTAGTTTTTTTGCTAACTATAAACTTATATAAGGCATTTTTTTTATTTCATTTAGAAAATTCCTGCAATAATTCAGTATAGAACATTCTAAAACCACTTTTCTTTGTACGACGGACACCCTCATGCAGGCTACCTAGGGATAAATAACATTATTTATGACAACATATTGCGTTTCTTATTGATGTATCGTCATTGATATGTCAATCAACTGATAATCTACTACTTATGATTGTCAAATCTACTTAAACTACGCAATACGTATAAATAAATTGCAACGCTACTTTGTTGCAACTTATTAACATCAATTTTACGTATTATTTGGCTTAATATTTAATTACGTGGCTTTGGTTAATAACTGATTTCAGTAAATTACTTTATCGCATAATTTAAATAATATCTCAAAAATATACTTTTATCACATTTTTTTTTATCATGACATGCGTTAACTGCCATCAAAAATAATTATAGAAATCAACGGTTCAGACGCGGAGTAATTAGGTTACATATAAAAAAACACGCGTTCTCAATCCAGTACCTCACTCTTTCGGAAAGTCGGTTAAACATACTTCGCATATATTTGAAAGTAATACAGACGTTGCTCTCTATTACGTTCAAATAATTGTATGCACTTAAAAAGGGTAATGTGGGACTACATGAAAAGATGGAGCAGTCATAAATGGCCCTTCAGCGCTTTTCTGTGAATGCAGCGTAGTGAAAGATATTGCGCATTCATCATGTGTAGGGTGCTTTCTATTAATAATGTTAAGAACATTCACAGTTTTACTTTTACTATAATTCTTTCTTTATATCGTGGTGGAATACATATAACCTTTAATATAATTTAAATTAATAGTTATGCAATATGAACAGTTTATCCTGAAAGAAAATTTTATACAAAAAAACATTAAAGGGTAAAAAATGAGCATTTCTATTAAAGTTGTAGTACAGATCCTAAAAAATACAGGTGTATATTTAGTTGCTCTATTATATTTAGTTAGGAGCATTATCGTCAAAAGTTATCATGCGTTTCGCTTTTATCTATCTAGATTTAACCAGAATTTTGATACCTGCAATAAATTGTGATAGAATTCATCCATCGACAACAGTTTACTCTTTGGGTCGTAAAGAACAGATCCTAACCAGACCCAATATAAAAGAAGTACTAGTAACTTTCCTAAGTTATCACGAACTTGGCTTCTAATCCTGCTAAATTTACCTGAATAACAACCCTGAGGGAAAATGCATACGATGGTCAGGTTCGACATTTTTGCTATATTCTTTTACGTATCAATCACTGCACTGATCATCTTTCTTTTCAAGAAATAAGGTGACTATCCTAACGAGACAGATAACAACGCTAATGCAAAGGTGATTTCCCAAAGGATTCTAACCCACAACCTCCACACACATCACACACATCATCAGCCTGTGTTAGTCCACTGCTGGACATAGGCCTCCCCTAATACACCCCGATCCATTAAGGGGTTTGGACCGCATCCCACCACACTGGTCCAATGCGGGTTGGTGGGTGGACCGACTTTTTACATGCCCATCCGACGCATGGATCATCTTACTTTTCAGACAATTGGGTGATCGGCCCAAATTGCCCTAACCAACTAGGAAACAACAATGAAAATTTGTTGCGTCCCCGCAGGATTCGAACCCACGACCTCCAGTTTCTGAAGCACACGCCCATATAACTAGGCTACGGAGGTAGCCAACGACCTCCACTAGGCCATGAAAATTAGGTAACTAATACTTATAATGGACGGTATGCTAAATAGAACTTTGAAATACAGTTTAAGGAAGTAGGTCCCTTTTAAAGTGGACCGAATGGAGAAATTCCACCGCGATGCGTAGTTCTATCCCAAGCAACATTATGAATGCAAGGCATTAATCCGGTACTAGGGGCGCCGTAGCCGGCGTACTACTACAAGGTAAACAAGACGTACATAAAGTGCGAACGGTGGCATTTGACCTATTGACCGAAAACAGATTTTCGTCACCCACTGGTAAATAATATACACTGCATGTTCTCTCTATTTCCCAAAAACTACTTGCTTGTCTCGTCGCTTCGTTAAATAAAAATAAATTAAGACGGACAGGCCATAAACAATAGGCATGATGATAGTAATTAAAAACTACTAAAATAGTATATTTATTGAATTAAACTTGAAGCTTGGAATATATAAAAATCGGTAAAAAAACTTTTAAGTTAAACGATTTTATTTTATGTACACTGAAAACTATAAAATAAATAAATAGTTACTTACCTATCAACCTACGTAGGTGATCTCGGTCATTAATATCTCTGATGGTAGTGGTTGTCAAAACATGAACCATGTCAGCGGTCGAAAAGCAGTTCATGAAAGAACATTAACACCAGGGTTTGCTTGGTAGGTAAACTAAGCAGCCCACACTATAACAAATAGGTATTTTGACCTTCAAGTTCAGAAATATTTTAGTATTAGGCATAATAGCTTTTAGACATATAAGACTAAAATAAAAATTAGTGCCACAGGGTTGGATTTCCATATTGGCTTTCGACATTTTTAGCAAAGCAGGACTATTATTATAATATGTAAAAATCTTGGCTTTTTCTTTTGAGAACGCAAATGCGACTCTCTTCGCCTGTCACGTTATGATGCTAGCCTAGACTCATGACGCTAAGATGTTTCTGATGCTAACAACTCTGTTTGTCTGTCACGTTGTGATGCTAGCCTGCACTCATGACGCTAAGGTGTTTCGGTTGCTATTAGCTCTCTTCGTCTGTCACGTTGTGAGGCTATCCTAGACTCATGACGGTTAGATGTTTCTGATGCTAACAATTCTGTTTGTCTGTTACGTTGTGAGGCTATCCTAGACTCATGACGCTCGGGTGTTGCTGAGGCTATTAGCTCTCTTCAACTGTCATGTTATGATGCTAGCCTAGACTCATGACGGTTAGATGTTTCTGATGCTAACAATTCTGTTTATCTGTCACGGTGTAAGGCTAGTCTGGACTCATGACGCTCGGGTTTTCTATCGCTATTAGCTCTCTTCGTCTGTCACGTTGTGATGCTAGCCTAGACTCATGACGCTCCGGTTTTCTGATTGTACCTGCTGCCTTTGTCTCTTACTGTGTTGTACTATAACTCGGTATTATGTTGCTCAGGTGTTTCTGTTGCTAACCGTTCTCTTTGTTTCTGTAGACGACTATGGGTTTCATTTTTACTTTCCTTTGCATCGTTCTGTCTATATTTTAAATTGCCTTTTCGAGCCTTCTTTTTCGTTGTGTAGCTTTTTCGTTATTATACAACTGTTTCATTTATTGTTACCATGTTTTTCCACGATTATTATAATTTTTATTGCCTGCGCAGGCAGACGGACAGCACTCAGGCCACCTGATGGGAAGTGGTCACCGACGCCTATAGACATTGTCCATACTGGTATCACCAATGCGCTGCCTACCATGAGATATAGATGTTAATTCTTGTTTACCGAGTAAATACACTGGCTACAAAGCCCTTAAAATCGGAACACACGTAGTGTTTTTACACTACTGCTTTGCGGTAGAAATTGGCACCGCGGTGGTACCCAGGTAATAAAGGGAATTTTGACGGTCAACCCCCTTCCAGAGATCCAGTAAAAGGGCAAGGCTTAATATACAACAAGATGCGCCCAATCTTGAGGGTGAAGCGCTTACGACATTACATTTTTATCCACACTAATGCCATACAGTCCTCGGCACGTTTTAAAATATTATCTTTACTTGGGTGGTATAGCTACCGCTTACTGACGAGATATCTAATTTCCTATTTTTTATCTGCCCCTTTAACTTCACACAATCTTGGACGCAACTGTTCTCGACACGACTAATCATGCCCCCACTTAATACGCCATTTTGTAACAGCGTCCATCTTGAGTTTGAAATTTTGACATAATGACAGTATTCTGCTAGTGTAGTCCTGCTAGTATTTGATATTGTGGTGGTACTTGATATTGTGGTATTCTGCTAGTATTTGATATTGTGGTGGTTGTGAAAAAATATGTACCTAGTCCGCCATATCGGAACGGCGTCCATCTTGAATTTTAAATTTTGACATAATCATAGTGTTTTACTAGTGTTGCCCTTTCATTTGATACCCATATTGAGGGGGTTAAGGAAAAATATGTAATCCGCCATTTCGTATCGGCGGCCATTTTAGATTTATAATGACATTGATTTTATTATATTGTATTGTCATCTAAATTAAATGTGTGTACCAAATTTCAGATCCATCTGACAACGGGAAGGTGCTTAAATTTCAAATTCTAATTTTGACCCAAATAAATAAACAAATAAATTCCGCACGGGTCAAGCTAAATAAAACCGTTTAAAAATACGCATCGTTTATTTTTATTAATATTTATTTTTATAAAATAAAACTACAAAATAAGGCAATCCGCCATGATATCTTTAACACCAATCAGAGGGCATGACGTCACGCTTTAGTAAACGCATGCGCAATACGCGCGAACAAGATGTTTTTATTATTTTTGTTTGAATACCGAGTACTATTTGAGTGTGAACATTATTAATTCGAATATAAAATAACACGAATCATGGATCAAGGATTTACAAAGGCAAACAGCGCTAATTTGCCTAGAATCGACATAATAATGCTGGGAGTTTTTGTTGAGATGAAACCTAACCTCGAAATAGATAGTTTATATTTTTTAAATTTAGACCTCATACAAAATATAATTACCAAATACTATATACTAGAATCTATAAAAGTATGTAAAAACTTACGTCAAAGTGATCTCCACAAAAATAAAGGTGAGTACTGGGCAATATTTCTTTTGAATCTCCCCTTGCAAGTTTAAGCTACTTGTTTCGTATTGTTTTATTTTGGAATAAGGAACGAACACAAATACCTTATTAGGAGTTTTTATGGATGTATTCTCACACTGGGAAACCCTACACCACCTATACACTTTCGAATTCATATTTAATAACACAAAATATCAAAATTCTTGCACTAGCGCAGCGTGTTTACGTTTTGATTACTCAAACGTGACGTCACAAGCGACGACATAACACTAACAAGCGTTTTAGGGGGAAATTTAAGTTATTTTTTTAAAATTGCATTATTTTCCTACTAAACTTTGAATTTCTGCAGAAATATCTCATTCATTGTAAATAGTATATACTTCTGGACATTATAGGTCCATTTTTCAATTATTGCCATCATGCCTATTGTCGGGAACATAGTAAACAAAAGTAAATGCGGTAAAAAAAACTATAAATAATTTGATTTATTAGTGTTAAATGTATAAATTTCAAAATATTTTTTTTACTCATTACGAAAAGCACTTATATAAAATGTAGTTCTTTAGTAAATAACGATAGAGATTTAGTAACAACCACCTGAAGGATATTTAAAGACAAACTATGCAAATTGTAGATCTTACTATGCGGTGGCACAACTTTAGATCGATGTTTGATCAATTGAAGTTTTAAGTAAGCTAATAAAGACTTGAATAACTTTTTCATTTGAATATAAGATATTTATTATTAATAAGCTATGATCGTAGTGTAATACCCCATAAGATTATCTCGACCTACTATTTACATACAAATTATTGTCTATATTTTAATTGTAAACGTTATGTATCAACTGCCTCCGTAGCCTAGTGGTATGGACGTGTGCTTTAGAAACCGGAGGTCGTGGGTTCGAATAATGCGGGGACTCAACAAAATTTTCATTGTTGTTTCCTAGTTGGTTAGGGCAATTTGGGCCGATCACCCAATTGTCTGAAAAGTAAGATGATCCATGCGTCGGATGGGCATGTAATAAGTCGGTCCTCCTACCAACCCGCATTGGACCAGCGTGGTGGGATACGGTCCAAAACCCTCTAATGGATAGAGGTGTAGTAGGGGACGCCTGATGGAGCAGTGGACTATCGGAGGCTGATGATGATGATGATGATGTTAACTGCGCTTTATTCTATTTACAAAAATATGGTACTATTTTCTATCACTTTTCATAATTATAAATTATTTAAAACTTGAAAGTGTCATGTGTGTACAGAAACAAAAAGTTTCGCCAATTTTTTTAGTACACAATTTATTTTTAATGAAATATACTCTTCAAATAGAGCTGAACATTTAAATTTAACCAGATTATAACAACTACCATTAAAACGTTTTTATTACTTTAACGTATAGGAACACATTAAACATGAGTTATGTATCGGGTAACGAATCTTTTTAATTATGCTTAGGTCCGTTATGATATTTACTTTCACAGATCATGACAAATTTTGTCCTTGTATCGACTTGATTGCCTTGATTAAAGTACAAGGAGACACGTTTCAAAAGCGGCGAAGTTGTTTGAAGGATATGGAAATTTGACTTTAAATGAACGGATGGAAATCGAATTTATGTATCTTATCCAAAATTACTCTCAAAGTTCTAAGAAGATAAGCAAAACACATATTTCAATTCAAATTTAAATAATTTTTGTATATTGCAAAATTTTCACCTACTAAAAATTCAAGTTTTTTTGACCGATTTCGTAAAAAGGATCAGAGCATGTTTTTTTATATATGTTACCTCGTTACTCCGCTCCTAGTGTTTCACTTTTGATCAATCTTATTTCAATAAGAGGTATTAGCTGTCATTTAGATCAATTGTTTATGATACTTTTTAATATACTTATTACATTTTTAAAAAATAATAAAGAAATTAAGAAAATTTCGGCAACAATAGCCGAAACTGTAAAGGATAGACTTAAACTATGTTCTGCATATTGGTACTTTTTTAAGCAGTCCATGATCAAGTTTAAGAATAATCCACAATATTACCATTTTAATGTATAACATTGTTAAAAATTGCATATTCAAATCTTTTCTTTTTTTTGCCGTGGGGTAATGAAACGCATACCCGACCTCGCGGGGGCAAGGACGGGTTATGTGGGACTCCGACTACCGACGACCGACTAACCCCGTCACGTTGTTTCTTTTGGCACCCTAAGGCACTTCCATTAAGAACTCTTTGGCAGTCTTCTCCGATCCCACCAGCGCCAATCGCCGAAGCAGCTCCATCTCGGCCCTGCGACCATCTGTACCTCTGGGCGCGTCGGAACTAACACACACCTCATCTAGGACCCTGTAGTTAGATAACAGACTCCCCCGAATCTGTTACTCAGGAGCTATGCGAGCCAGGAGTCCCCAGCCCACGCAGGGACAGGGATTTTCTAACCACCACTTTAAACGAAATATAACACTTTTTTTCACATTATTTTTGAAGGCAAATTTTCAATCCTTTGAAACGGTTTATGTAGGGTTTAAAACGAAAAAATATTATTCAAAACATTTTAATCAGTTTTTACCTGTGCTAGCTTGGACTAAACTAAGAGTAAAAAAAAAGTGATGGTTTCAAAATTATGTATTTTAATAAAAAAATAAAATCTTCGCATTATAGATTAGAGAAGTGATTATAATTTAAAGTATGAATATAGAATGATTGTAAGCAATAATTACGCCATTTACGTTTATGCTGACTCAGTGCCCTGTGTGAGTGTCTCGACGACGAAGCATGTTCGTAACAATGATAAAGAATAATAAAAAAGATCATATAGTCGTGTTATAAATTAATTCCATGTGATATTCAACTTAACAAAATTATGAATGTGATTTTTGCGTGAATAGTACGTACAAAAATAAATAAAAAGAAATGAACAAAGTTTGCAACAGACATGTATAAAAAGACCTCACAATAATAAGTATGTTACGCTATATAAACATAATCTACGAAATAGGAATAGCAAATGCGGAGCTCTTTATTTCCTTCAGTTTTGTGAAAGCTCGCCTTTGCTTCGGGCATAAAAGCCGTTTTAAATATTGCGTCCGGATTTACCTCGCTAAGCCTCGTTACACATACATTACGCAATATGAGCATTATTTCGAGAAAACGTTAAAATGTAGTTGCCTTCCAAAAACCCTGTTCCTATTTTTGAATGTTAAAATTGAATACTTTATTTGCCTTATTGAAGATTTATGAGACATTTTTTTTACTTATTTGTTAATAATTTTACTTTATAATCCATCTGTTATTATCTATGCTATTAGTATAAGTAAGTTTTTGCGTGTATTTCAAGGTATCAGTGACAATGCAAGAATTTATCAGTTCAGATTTAAAGGGAGTGGACTCTTATGAGATTATACAGTAAAAAAGCACCATCTCAACTTTCCGAGCGGCGAAAAACATTAATTACATCATCTAGACATGTTTCTGGATTCGACACTTCTAGGAATTTATATTTTTATTTTATCAATACATTTATCTTTAATGATTCTCTCCTTCATTTGAGTTTTTATCATTATTTTTTTTAACTTATACTGTCTTTTACCGCGACCCCATCTTTTTATGCCGATGGAAAAATCTAGATACCTAACGGACTCTACTCCTACGTAAAGAATAATTGGCCTGTACCTATAGAGTCTGCGAATGCTTGATTTATTCCGCCCTCTTCTAGCTACATTTCAGGTACGGTTGGACAGTAGATGTCTACGCAATACTGCCACATCCCATCCCATGCGACTTCACCCTGGCTCCATAATTCAGCAGCAGTGTTACTTCAACAAGTGTAATCTCCTACGTTAATTAGGTTGTATTCGATTTCTCCAGCCACCTTTGAGATACCCTAACACGCATAAATCTCAGCTACCATAAAAAATGTGGAGACCAGTCTAACATAAAACCCACCACCACCTCGGGTTTTTAAAGCGAACCAATATATGGCTGGGCCATGAAGACATGTGTTTAAAATTAAGGACATCATCACATCATCAGCCTTTGTTAGTCCACTGCTGGACATAGGCCTCCCCTAATACACACCTATCCATTAGGGGGTTTGGACCGTATCCCACCACGCTGGTCCAATGCGGGTTGGTGGGTGGACCGACTTTTTTACATGCCCATCCGACGCATGGATCATCTTACTTTTCAGACAATTGGGTGATCGGCCCAAATTGCCCTAACCAACTAGGAAACAACAATGAAAATTTGTTGCGTCCCCGCAGGATTCGAACCCACGACGCCCATACCACTAGGCTACGGAGGCAGTTAAGGACATATATTAAAGAAAAAAAAGTTTAAACAGACAAATCATATATAAAAACATATTTATTTTAGTTGCAATACGTATCGTACGCCACATAGTGACAAATGTGTTAGATGACCGTCAAATCTCAATTTTTACAGGCAAGACACATTGTAAGGTATAAGAGTAGTAGTCAGGGGTAGTACCTTCACGGTGCCTATTTCTGTCGCAAATCTGCGTGTGTAAACATTACTGTTTTTCGATTTGAAGAACAACATTGACAGCGTAACTGGGTAAACGAGACATAACATTGCATACATCTGACCGATAAGCAGATGTGTTGTTGCGCTAAACACATAACGTCTCCACTGTAAGATGAACCTTTTAACATGGACGCCGCCCGCAGAAAAAGTTGGGAAGTCGTTGCATTCATGAAATCACCATAAAAACAAACACACTTAAGAAGTAAGAATGACGCCAAGCATAGTGTGGTACCTTGCTAGTCGATATTTGGCTAAAATTATAAATATTCCTTTCGATACTTAAGTATAAATTAGCCAATTAAGAAATATAATTTACGTAAACATTACCTGTCTTCATTCTTAATGTCTGCTTTCTTAAAATGAAAGAGACAACAATAATGTCGATAAATTGTTTGTTGCATTTAGAATAATTTTACTTTTTATAAATTAAGTCTGTTAATCAGTTTGGTTCAAGGCATAAAGCATCAATTATTTTATGTTGTGGCATACAAGACTATTGTATATATATGTAACTTCATTTACACAAAATATTAATGAGAAACAAAATGCAATTAAAGCAGCTCCCAGTTTTAAGGTCAAATTATAGAAAACTTAAAAATATTGCTTTCTGAATGGAATATCATGCAAAGAGTGCCTCTTTTATATTGAGATTGTTACATTGGTTTTTAGATATTCAATACTCAATTTTGCTTGTTTTAGTGTATAATCATTTTGCTATATGTAATAAAAAGACAATAATAAAAAAATTGACTAAAAAGAGATAAGAATTTTACTAAAAACTATAAATTTTAAATGAATTAATTTATTATATTAATGTACCCTATTTGGTTGAGGTTATTAAGATATTTCTATTTCTTTTATAATTCTGTTCACTCAGCTTCAACCTTCTCAGTACACTAAAAACTTAAACACCATGGAAAATCAGATGAGAATGAAACAAGTCACACAACTCATTTCAACAAAGAGTCAAGTAACACTAGAGAAAACTCCATTTATTCATAAAATTAATACATCTGCAGATCATCCCAAGTCCACACATTTTCCACAGATACATTCCACTGCAATCATCAGATCAAAGTTGTCACTCTCTGTGCACAAGCACATAGATAGCCAAACATCCTAGCACAGCAAACTGAAATTCAAATGTTACCAATTATACATTGAGGATAATTAAACATTTACTTACCATCACAAGTGTTTGACTAGCACTGTTTTTTTCTATATCTTAGCTAAATAATATCTACAGATTTTTCAATAAAGTAACAAATAGTATGCTGTGGAAGCATATTTATTGCTATTTGTATACATTTTTCAAGTTTAAATTTTTAAAAACCAAACAATATATATGCTGTAACTTTAAAATGGTATAAATACAAACTCCATTAGTACATTCCGATTTAATTACTAAAACAAGCAAAAAGTAATCATATATTGGTTAATTTTTGCTGGTTTTTTCCAACATCATTTAACTAATTTATATATAAAAATATCATTCAAAAATATTTGAACACTCTCACCTTAAACTTTGGATATTCATTCATATAAATTGTGACCATTCCAACATATGGTAGAAATCCTCTAGCACGGCCCACAACATCCTTTTTAGTTAACCACAACTGGCCTTGCGCATACAATCCTCTATCATCTACGCTGTTGTTATCACCTTTAGTGAGGAACTTAACTGTTCCATTATTCCTGAAATCAGAAGAATATTTCACAAAATAAATTTCAGAGGCATTAATTTAAAGGTTTTGTAATGCTCAACCATTACAATTGTTTTCAAATGATACAGAGAGTTCAAGCTTGTAGTTCAGGTCTACCTATTCTTACAAGGGACATTTAAAAATTCAAATTAAAACAGGATTTATCAATAATATAAAGGATATAGCTAATTACTTTAAAACAAAAAGTTAAAGACACTTGATCAAGAGAAATTAAAATGTCTTGAGCTTTTAATAAGCTTTAGAGAAACAATTGTTAGTATTTTGTATTGATGCAAAATTCTCACTTGGAAAATTCTCATAGCCATAATTATGCACTTTACATAACAAAAGAAATATTTTAACGCACCATACTTATGTATACATGTATACAGTTAAATATATTATTAGAGTTTGTGTTATAAACAACTTCATTAAAATATTAGTACAATAATATTAAAAAATGAATTATTATATATTTAAATTTTAGAAATTATCACAAAAAACCTAAATACAAACACCCAATAGTAAGTGTAGTTTGACAAATTTAGTTAAAACTTAAAGTTTAAGTGACCAATTTACAGAAAGGACTTACTTTTCATGAAGTTTAAGGACCCTATGTACAATGGGAATATCTCTTCCCTCAACTTTGAAGACAACAATTTCTCCAACGCGAACAGGTTCTTCAGGGTAGTTTGTTAAAAACAATAGATCTCCTCTATGAAATGCGGGCTCCATGCTTCCAGACAAAACAACCACAATAGGACTTTCACTGCCAGTGACTACCATCAAACCCTTCCATATCATAAGAGCTGATGACACTATCATGCCAAAACTCAGCACTTGATAAATAAACTGAAATTTTAATCATTAAAGTTATTAATAAAAAAAAACATTCTTAGCAACCCGGTACAGGGGGCACGTCATCTTAGTAATATTGAATAAAAACATACCTGCCGCTTGTTCATGCGCTTCACATCATCAAATAGACTGTCGAGCATTTTGTATTTTTTGATTACACGTAAAAATAAAGCAATATATTATATTTTCTCGTTTCTTCTTTTAGCATTTATGTTCAATTTGTGACTTCGACGATGACAGTTTTAACCACCACGTCAGTTATAAACGTCAAAATATAATGCTATTTTTATTCTGCCGTAACGGTATGTGACGAATGCATTTAATCAAAGTGTTACCTTAAAACTTATGATTCGAAATTTTATAGTAGTAGTGTTAATTGCTATTATTTATAAATATTAGTACTAAATTGTTATTTATTTAAAATAAAACTTTTTTTATTAATCGATTACAGTCTTTTATTTTTTCCGATATTTAAGTTATGAATGATTAAGACTAACGTGTGTCCTGATGTGTATGATTTGATTTTTTAATCATTACGATTTGATCTTTAACCAGGCCATAAAATCTTATTAAAAAAAATGATCTTTACATTACCTCTGTATGAGAATTAAAACAAATTTTTATATTTGTATTTATAAATAGCAGTGAATTGAACCAATCCAATATAGTAATCTTATAATACAATATCAATTTCTTCTGTAACCGAAACGACCTGCTTAAAAAGACTTTTTATTACCAAGTATTTTAAAGGTGTACTAATCTTCTAGTTTGATATAAGGAAGACTTTATCCCTGCATTTACCCTTATGTAGTCTCATTAATTTACTCACACATTCCTGCAAAATTATATTACCCTACATAATTAGATATATGTTATCATTCTATACACATTTTACTTCAGCTTGTTAATATGGCCAACTAGACAGTTGTAAACATAGACCTCATTTTTAATTTGGCACGTTACTCTCGCAATTTTCCGCAACAATATTTGTCAATATTACGATCGGCAAACCGTCTCCCGCATGAACAAATTTCCGAGGCACATTTACTTAATTTTTGCAGTTTTAACATGTTAATTGTTAAGATAAGGCTATAGCTAGTAAAGCTTGAACAAATTGTATTAACCCGGTGCAATTATTTTGTGATCCCAAAAAAAAATTACACGTTATTAGATAGTTTTCATGTGCCTCACTCTTAAAAAAAACGGATACAAACAATTATAATGAATTATATAGAAAAATAATGAACAACAATCAAATCTTTTTCAGAACAAATGATATGCTTCCATGTCGTCTTAATTATGATCTTATTAATACCCATGCTTCATGTTTTTAATCATCAAACAATTTAAGGCAAAGGGCACGACAATCAGCGGGCGCGAAGTTAGTGTCGTAAAGATAGCATACTTAACCAAAATAAGACGTGGAATTTACGTATAGGTCTTATGTCAAACTATTGAAGATAAAATGTGGAAATTACAAATGGCAGCGATCCGTGTTTGGCATAAAATTTTGAGATTAAAATGATTAAAAATGCTTTAAAAAAATCATAATTAACGCCTTTAATAATATGCGTATTAGTAATAACAGATCACAATCAGAATGAGACAGGCCACTTAATTATCTTGTCATTTCAACATCAACATTTTCTGTAAATTTTAATTTAATTGAAACTGTGTTTGGTGTTGTAACATCGGCGACTAGTATTTCTCCTCCATTATAAAGACCCAATTCAGTTATTTTTTTCTTTAAGTTATCTCTTGTCCTTTCTTCAATACTCTTGATAGAAGGCATATATAAAGTTTTATTGCGTCCATTTACAACTGTTGTAATACCTGCAAAAAAACAATATGATACTTTAAATAATTAATGTTTTATTTTTTAACACATCTTTTATACTCGGCCAAATAAGTATACAGATATACTTAAACAAAATTGAAGTGTTTGTTTGTAACATAAAAATAATTAATTTTAGATGATTTTAGTGTAATATATAAACAATTGTAATAATGAAATAAGACATTTTTTAATTTTTGTTTGTTTGGATAAATAGCAAATTTCTGGAATTTCACTGGACTTGGATTTTGACGAAACATTCACGGAAAGATAGCTAATGTAACTGGAGGTAAATTAGGCTACTATTTTCTTACCAAAAAAAATAACAGAATTATTGTTTTTTGTATATTATCGCACAGATGAAGTTGAAATAAGTTTTACTAAGTGAATGACTTCAGTACGGTATTACATATTGAAGGCACAATATTTTGAAGTTTATATTCAAATATGTTGTTATAGTGCAATGGGTGTAGAGCAGAAAAACATTACCTATTTGAAATATTCCAAAAAGGAGTTTTACCAGTTCGGAATATTCAAAAAGTTGTTATTATACTCAAGTTTAATAATGCTAATAAAGAATTTAACAACACAGTGAAATAAAACTTAATTGACTCTTTTTTTAAAGAAATACCTGGACTTTTCATCATGTATGCCGGATCTTCTTTTAGCTTTTCATAAATATCCATCAAAACTGCATCTGGCTTTATATCTAATACTCGGGTTGTATTACTGCAAGCTACACAATCTGGTTTCTTTTCTGCACTGAATGTATAGGTATAAACACCATCCGCCATATTTAGAACCATGTAATTGTTCATGTTAGTGCAACAAGATGATGCTAGTTTGAAAACCTTAAAGTGGAATGGATTTTGTAAATAAAAATTGGTTACCACATATTAATCACAGATAGATTCAAATGTTGCAAAAGTTTACATCCTTATACTCTATGTGATAACTACCCTTAATAGTATTGTTATGAGTAATAATCATCCTTCTCAAATCAAACCATCCTGTACTTTATCAAAAAATATGATATGTCTTTTTATTTAGTTTAAGTTACTTTCTGTTTGTTCATTATTTTTTTATAAATACATTTAAATTAAAATGACTTTGATTAGTTTTATTTGACTTCCCTCTGTGTTCCCAAAAAAGGATGGTAGTATATAACTACCATCCAAAACTTTAATAACCGTTAAGAAGTTTCACTAATAATAAAATAAAAATTTAGCATATCATTAACCATGTACGGTATAAAAAATATGTTAAACAAAATTTTAAATTGTAAAATTTATTTTTGAATTTATTTTATTAATTTATTAATGAATTTTAAAATTTACCCATCTATTATTTTTAAATTTGGCCAGAATTAAAACTAATCCAAATAAGAGCTGAGAGCAATCAGATTACTTAATGTTATAGATATAAGAATTGTTTTATAGAAAATTTTTGAATTCTAGTAATTCTAAGGTATCATTAAATTGAAAAATGTAGACATATAAACAATAGTACAAATTTTACTGGATATATCCTTAGTACAAATTTTACTGGATATATCCTTAACATTAATTATCTACTTGTTTATATGCATTTATTCCATTTCCAAATGAATTACACTAACAATGAAATTTATTGATCCCAATTAATATACATTCTTAACAAAAAGCCATTTACCTCTGTGACACATGTTGCAGCTATAGCTGCATTTGTACTGGCTACCGCTGGGATAATATTTTTTAATACACCTTGAGTTAATCGGTATGTAACAGAACTGATTCCATGTTTCATGGCTCTTTCTTGTGCTTTCTCAAACACCCATGCCACATGCTGGGGGTCATCACCATCTAATGGAGTTGCACTGCCCCATGGGTTCTCCTTGGACCACTGAATAACTTTTACATATTCAATGCAATGTTCTGGCAACCTGTAATCATAAATTATATTTTGACTATTTGATAAATATTTTTAATGTGGTAATTTCCTACTAGGTTAATTAATTATGACTTATTTTTGCCACAAATAAGACCTAAAGATACAACCAAATATGTTTGATTACAGAGCCTAAACAAATACAAAGCACAAGTTATTCCACAATACCATCGACGACTATACTTTAAGGTCATGAATGTGATAATGATATTAATTATTATAAAAAAATATATTCTTAAGGCATTTAAGTACAACCAACCTTGGTGTGTTCGCAATAGTACACAAGGGAAAAGTTTTTTGTGGAGGGTATAAATCAAGAGTGCACTCAATGCATGCACTCATTCCAGGCAAAATTACTCTTGCATTGCCTTTAAAACCCTCGGTTCCACCATCAACCAAAGGAATTACACTACTTTGATCTAAGCTTCCTGCAATTAAAATTTACAAGTCATTTAATTTTCAATTCAATATATTAATAAATTATAGTTAAAAATAACCAGATTAAAATGTTGATAAAAAAGTTGTTAAATTGTACCATAAAAAGATTTATTTCTAATGTTGCTTGAATATTTTTTGTTTATGCCACATTAGATATATAAAACATAATAATTATTGTGTTGGTTTCACAAAAGAATGGAATAAAGTTAACATATTGATACCACAATTGCTAAAATTTTATTAAAAAAAAATGTCAGAATTGTGTAAATTGATTAACATGCAAATAGGTACATTTTTCTTGAAAAAAAATAAGTTTTATTTGTAAAATAATAAATTTTACTTTACTGTCATCATTATACTGTAGCAATGACATTAGCATCCCATTAAGCCATCTTCTAGCTACAATTGAGTCAAGTCCACAAACAATGATATGAAACTGACGATAAAATCCTTCATCGAAATCTTGGATAGCACAATGATGAGCAACAGCCTCACAGCCAGGGACTCTATAAATATAAAAGAAGTTATTCTCCGAAACAAGTATCATTTACATAAATTTTTAATAATAAACCTACCTTTTATTTACAAACTCCACAGCACATTTCGCCTTTGATAAACCAATATCAGATTTTCTAAACAGGAACTGCCTATTTAAATTTGATAACTCAATAGTGTCCATATCAACTATGTGAATTTTTTTAAACCCCATTAAAGCTAAACCTTTCAACAACTCACAACCAAGCCCACCCGCCCCTACCACCAAAATTTTGCATGAATCCATAAGAAAATCTAATATTTCTGGAGAGGGCTCAAAATCAGGATGACAAAACGGTCCTGAGCGCTCAAGCACTTTTCGTATATTATGCCATCTTCTCAGCTGTTCAGGGATTTGAGATTCGTTGGTAGCCATGTCTTAGAAAAATATTTTAATAGCTCACAAAATTAACCGGTAATGCCCGTCCAAATCTACGGTATGTATTAAATATAATTTATGTTTGATATATATTGTACAACGCACGTGTCATTAAAAATGTTTTTTTTTTATTTAAAAAATAACAAGAATTGTGTTATTTAGAAAGCCTTAACATGAAAAGTAATCTAATAAGAGTCTCAAAATAACGCTAATCTAATATCGAAGACAAGCAATGACATATGACACTACTAGGGGCAACTAGAGATGACGAACAGTATACATTATTAATTGTTTGATGGTAACTTTCTTAAAAATTACCTAATTTTAAATACTGATATATGTAATCAAACCAATATATTATTAGTTCATAAACGTACGTTTTGTTTTTTTTTATTTTTTAATTAATGTTATCAAGTTTATTTATTGAGTAATAGACGTGGTCTTATTCCAATGACTGTATAACAGCTTAAAACCACTGTTTAACCACTGCTACCTTAACTTATGTTTGGCGCTAAATAGAAAAACGTTCGCACACTGATAGTTGTTGTGAAAAAATATAAAAACAAAACACTAACGCCCAGTTAAGAATCATATATAAAAATTACTCACTACACGCATACAATTTTAAGAAAGGAAGTTGTATGCCGATGTATCTTTTGATATATCGATATAAAGGTGTTTCGATATATCAAGATTGAGAATTTTTTTAAATTAGATTTTATGATCAAGAACAAGTTTGTAAAATCTAAGCGTTTCCCTTTTTATTAAAACAACTAGTTGTGGCCAGTGACTTCATGTACAAGGTAATGTTTTTAAAAAAATTCCAAAAAAGAAAGTGACCGAAATTAATCCAACTTACATCAGATACCTTTGAGTAACATTCCAATCAAAATCGGACCATCCATTCCAGAGATTTAGAGACCAGACCAAACAGACAGAAAGACAGACATAAATTTAAAACAATGATGTTGTATTGTTATATGTATCGCTAATATATCATAATGTAATTATTTTAAATCGTTAATTTTCATGATACAATCAGGCATCCCAATCTTATAAATTGTATAGATAAATATTAACAATAACATTAATTGCATTGTATTTCATATATTTTCTTTTACGTTTACAAAATCTTTTTTAAATATTTCTTGTTTAACTTTAAATATTTTTATTTTACTAGCTAAAATTGCCACAGTATTAAATTTATTAAAGGCCCCTGTGTTGCACTTAAAAAAGAGCGTTTTTAATTAATAAATTTTTATCGAAAATGTGCCTCACTTAATTACAATGTTTCTAAAATTTTCTAAAATTTATAAAGATTTGCCATGCACAAATTGTAAAAATTATCATTACAATATTTTGCTAACAGATAAATAATGTATCGCTACAATATACATGGCTGGTTAGTGTACATTCATTTGTTAAATATGGAGGTGTGATGGAGGTTCGATTGTCGAAATACTGTGATTTTCAACTTAGCAGTTTTTGCAATTTTCGAGTGCGTATACTTATTTAAGTGGTTGCATAGTTTTCTCTGTATATTAAAACGTAGTATCGGTATATTTTTGTAGGGACAGAACATACGTTATCGTTGATATTTGAGGGAGAGACTAGCAGGCTAAGAGTACCAGAGTAGGCACTACTCATACCGAACCATGCTGGATTTGAATAACACTTTCTGTTTTATAGTGTTAAAGTTTTGATTTACTTGTTATTTCGGTAATCCTTTAATTAATAAATATTTGTAACTAATTAATGCAACCGTAATTTACGAAGTAATTTTATCGGACTTCATTCAATATGGTAAAGAACTACGAAACAGCACATTTCGGACCTTCGAGTGCTATTATCTTTTTGTAACATCAGTGTGAATATTGAATGTGTCCGTGATAAAATTTGCGTTATTGTTTGTTTATTCAATCACATGTTCAAGTTATAATTTGTGTTTGTAGTGTTACATCACTACACTAAGTCAAGGGAATAAATTACTTACAATCTTGTGGTATTATTTTATACTCGAAACTTTATTTTAGATGTTACAATGGCTGGTAACAGAATAAATACCAAGGCAAAAGGAAGAGAAGAAAAATCTAAAGGAACTAAAGGTGCTACTCCAACAAATGAAGAATCAGAAGACTTAGATTATACCCTGCTTAGAAAACCAGTGTTGACAAGTGTTACTGGCTTTGCTCAGGCAAGAAAAATTTTTGATTTAGCCACTGAAGAAGTAAGTTTTTATCATATATTATTATTATTTAATTAATTATTTTAATTGTAAATAATTTCTTAATTTTAATGATTACATTGACCTTTTCAGCTGAAAAGTTTACTTTCTACTGAATGTGATATCTTGTATGAATGTAAGGTGTGCCGTAATTTATTTAGAAGCTTAGCTAATTTTATATCCCATAAGCGTATATACTGTAAAGAAAAGTTCAACTCTTCCATCCATAGCCATTTTGTTAACCCAACTTCAACAGTAAGTTTAAAGATTTTCTAACTTTACTGTCTTATATTTATTTTTATGCAAACATTGAAAGATTTTATTTATTAATTTCCAGGCAAATGAATTAAATAAAATAAACCGTGTAGAAGAGGAATATCAAGAGTCTTTGAAAATAATCAATGAAACAAAATTGATTGATGCTGATGAAATAGAAAGCCGCATACCACTTACTAAAGATTTAACAGCTATAGTTGAGAAAATTTCTTTGAACAAATCTGCTAATAAAAGTTCAAACAAGGAACAGGAATTATTTTTACAGAAAATTCCTAAAACATCAGTTGCTGTTTTTCAAAATGTCCATTATAATAAAGATACACAGTGCGACATTCTTTCACAAGTATGTGCTTTTTATTTTAAACCTTTGCTTGCAAATCGTTATTTACTGTCACATTAGTAATGAATATAAATACTTATTATTATGTAAACTGTAACTGTAGTTTTTATATAATAATCAAGGTGTAATTTCAATTTGGGGTATTATGGTTTGTGATAATAAATTAACATTGTTATGATTATGTTTCTATTAAGATTAATTCATTTGGTTGCTTTTATTTATGTATAAAGAAGTCTTAATTTACTGTTTAAATACATTTTTAACTTGCTATGGGGAATTTATTGTAATGCCAATCAATTTTTCTTATTGTAATATTTAAAAATTTCTTTATTTATTGTCTATAAGAAAATCATTAATAACATATTTTATTTCAGGTACAAGAACTTGACACAATGCTTTCACAGAATAAGGCTGTTTTACAGAGTGATGGTAAATTTACAATACAAAATGCGATAGGCGTAAGGAAGACTAACACGGAGCAAGAAAATATTATACAAATAAGTGATGACGATGATAACGAGAGCAACAATATACTGAAATGTAAAATTTGTAAGTAATCTGTACTAATTAATGTTTTCACCAAATTATGTGCTTCAATAGTTATGTTTGTTTAGTCATAATCATAGTGTTAATAATTTTTAGTTTTTAAAGGCAAAATGATATAGCAATAAGATACTTAAGAATTTAGTAAATAAATTTCACTTTTACTCTATGACAGTAGAATTCAAAAATGGAATATCAATTTTGCATATGATGTTTTGCTGAAACAATCATATTCTTGTAACTTTTTGTTCTGAAGTGAATTCTTTGGGGATTTGGTTTGATAATAAAGAGATAAGTTTACTTATATACAATGACAACCGGTTAAGCGTGATATTTTCTACTAATTGATAATGAGATATTTCTCATGTGACAAATATATATACTTCTATATATTCTCAAACATTCTGGTTGTACAAGAAATGTAAAAACAATTTAATACCCACAATAAAAATTGTTAAGTCTCAAATACTAATATAGTAATAAACAAATACTACATTTATATAGTATTTTTAACTAAAATTTATTTATTTTCCATAAAAATTGTATTTTGCGTTTTTGTTCATGCTTCCAATATCTATCTTTTTCTATTATCTACAGCTTAGTTTTTAATAAAAAATAACAGGCACTGAATACTTTTATCTGTACAGATAAAAATAAATTCCTCGGTTGAGCTGTTGATATTTTAAAAGTTTTGATCTCATATTAAAGAGGTCCAAATGGTTCAGTATCTTTTTGGTGCTAATTTTTGACGCGATGCAGTAGTGTGTACTCACTAATGTGTTTCAGTATTATTACTGGGTAAACGAGATGGTAACACCTCTTCTCCCTGGGTGGATAGCATTGTATGCTGCGTTTTATATGCGTATGACACATTAGTATTAACTGTCGGGTTAACATGCTTGTATACCGACTTGTATACTTTGGAGGTAATTTTGGAGGTAAAGGCACTGTATCTTACAATAATATTAAAAAATATTTTAAATTTTATTATACAATGATTGAAGGACATTAATTCTCCAAGGTAATCTCTTTCTTATACTTTTATAGTTCAATGACATGCATGACCTCAAGGAACGGAAAGAGATCAGACGCAGAATCGACTTTTTCATAGCCATCTAAAGCAGGGGTCATCTTACTTTACTAAAATTCGGGCGATCACCCTGCATCGCCCTAACCAACTAGGAAACAACTTTTGTTTGTGCGAACAAAAGTTGTTTCCTGGTTGTATATATGATAATATTTTTTAGCAGAGATATAAAAAATAATTGTTACAGGTGATCTCCAATTTTCGACGCAAAAGACATTGAAGTTCCACATGAAGTACAAACACCTCGAGAGTCGCCTAGTCTTCCCTTGCCCAGACTGTTTGGAGATATTTTCTACCTCATGGAGTGTTTACAGGCATCTCTTCAAAGTTCATCGGTACGTACTTATTTCGTAAACAGACTTGAGCATTGCTTATTTATTGTTAGATACACACAAGGTAAGCGTATTCTACTGAACATGTTCATTAGTGAAGTTAAGATTTAAAGCAGCCAATGTAGAGGAGTTTTGTTAGTCACAACAACACTAAATCTATTAATAAAATGACACCTATGACAAAAAAAGTGGCAATGTATGTACACTGCGTTGATATTGGCTAATTGATTCTAATACCAAATCATCCATCTAAAAATTATAGGTACGACGACTTTGTTGGTATGAGTTACAATATTTACATAAATTTCAGTCCTTATTTGGCTTTTGTATCAGAATATTCTAACATTGAATGTGATTCATACGAAATATTTAACTTGTTTGAATTTAAAAAACATGCAAATACATCGGTAATTCTCTTTTAATAAGTGATTATAAGTTTAACGCTTTCAATGGTGACATGATTAAATATTAAACTTTGTGCAAAATGGATGAGACTAAGTAAATTTATTATACCATTAAACTATTTTAGGAAAACCGCAGCACAAATTAGAAGACAGCGAGAATCGATACAAGCTAAAGCCTTTAGGATGAACAATCCGCCAGCTTTCTACGAGAAACGAAAAAACAACGTTAAATTGACGCCTCCCGCTCAGATAACTGAAGAGGAGAGATTGGATCAGGAAAATCAGGTATCAAATATTTTTCACATTTGTGCTAAATATACCTTTTATAACAGGCATTATACTGTTGTTTGCTACTTAAACACATAAGAATATGAGACATAAGACCGATTCTAAAGCGACTTTTTTTCGTTTTTAAATCCTGCAGTGTAATTATGTCTTTCTAATTATGGAAAAAGAAGTTTGTGAAAACGGCAACTTTTAATATTAATATCAGATAATATTATCTTGAATTTCTATTTTTTATTTAAAAATCTACTTTGGAATATTATAACTCACTTTTGAATAAGTATGTCGGAATGAGCGATACGTGTTTTTAGAGGGAATTGAACGCTCTGAATAAAAAATAATAAAAACAAAAACTTTGCGTTATCGTTATTTTCTGCCTGACAAGATTGTCAGATCACCCAATTGTCTGAAAAGTCAGATGACTCATGCATCGGGCGCACATGTAAACATTCGGTCCCGATTGGCAGGCCGTTATAGGACGTCTGATCCTTCGAAATTACTGACAACTAATTTCTTCACCTTCATCAACTAAATCCTTGGAATGCAGTTTACCCTTTGAGTTGTAGAGGCCAGATGCCAGTCGCTCTACGTGAAAACTGTTATTCACAATGCCAACCCCATGATAACTTGGGAAACTGGCTAGATAAAAGAGCTATTGTTTTCCTTAACAAATAAATAAATAATAATAAAGACTTTATATTGATTAAACTCTTATTTATTCTTATGCGTTTTTTCTATCGGTTTAGGCGTGGATGGACAACATGGAGGGGGACGGTGAGATACCGCGGTGCGGCGGTTGCGGTCGAACGTTCGAGCGTCGCGCCGCCCTCGCTGCCCACACACATACCTGCCAACCTCGCTCTAGGGCATTAGCGAGGCGTGCGGACACTAAGAAGATCGAGATTCAGATACGCAAGGACTATAATAAGGGACCGTCACCTATGCCTTTGCCTGTTAAGACGACTGATGCTAACGGTGAGCGTAACATTTGTAATGTTTTATTAGAGACGAATGCTAATGTGAGTATACACGGCCTGCCTATGTTCTGTCAATGCGGGATGAGTATGTGAAAAGTGGTATTACACTAATATTGCTTCGGATGACAGCTGTTTTGGCTTATTTTTATTTACTAAGCCAATGTCTTATGACTATGCAAGAGTCTTAGATAGGTGATTATCTATTTTACTTATCCGCCCATTAAGCCTTGTTTTTGTCCACATGATATCTTCCAGACTGCAGATGGCAGATTTCCAACATATAGCTGTTACTAATCTGTATATCCTTTTGTCGTGTATCACCTTTTTCATAATTATTACTGGCCGGTAAGCCAGTGAGATTATAATCAATAATGTGTCAACGTTATGTCATTAATAAAATGGAGATATAAACAATGTATTTAATTTCTTTATGTATATTAAACGTTGGCGACGTGTTTTAAACTCACGACCACTATATTAATGATGGAAAAAATAAAAAAACAGCGAAGTACAAAGAGGCTTACTCACTAGAATAGAAAAATATGTAACATCGAGGGCGTCAATGTCTGACGAGGACATCGATGCTCGCTCTGAGAGCCTTAATACAGCGATAAAGTCTCTGCGAGAGCTTCAGCAAACGATCGAAGACCACACCGTCGACCAGCATGAAGAGCCAGAACAATAGTACAGATACGATTTCGAAGAGCTGTACACAACAATTATCACGAAACTATTAACAAAAAAGAAACTAAACCAACGACTGCAAGAACAACAACAGCAAGCGCAACGTCATAATGAACAACAGTTGCATGACCAGTAGCAGATACGTGAGAGCATACCTAAAATACAATTTCAACCGCTAGAAGCATCACAAAGTTTCAACAACTTTAAAAATACTTAATGAATATTCAGATCCAAAACCTAGCAAATGGGCTCTACAACATAAATTCATATCAAGAATACAAAAATCTGACGAAACTATAGCTCAATTCGCAGCGGAACTAAAAAGTTAACAACCAACTGCGACAACTTTAATTGCCAACATTGTGAGAAGAACACATCAGAAAGTTTCCTTTGCCTACAATTAATAAGAGGCTTAAAAGATAATGACGCACGAACAAAAATTTTACAAGATCAAAAGAAATGCACATTTAAAGAACTAGTTCAAATAGCAACATCAATCGAAATGGGAAAGACAGAAAACGACACTATTGCTACAAATGTATTGCCCAGCACGAGTAACGGCAGTATTGACAAAGTTTCTACAAACATATATCGACCTAAAACTTCAAACTCAAGACAAATCACACGCCGAGATTTATTAGGTAAATGTTTTCGCTGCGGATCTTCTCATGAAACCAAGACATGTAACGCCAGCAATGTCACTTGCCGGAAATGCAATAAAATTGGACATCTTGCCCGCGTTTGCCTACAACGCAACCCTAATCTGCGCTACAAGGCACCAAGACCCAATTCACACCAACTAGAAGAGCCTAACAATAGCGATAACGATGACTGGAACGACATCAATATGATCTGGCGATGAGAAATTCATGATATCAGCACAGATCGAGAACGCAAAGCTGAAAATGGAATTTGATACTGGGGCAACAGTACCGTCAATGTCAATGCGAGACTATAGAAAACTGAATATTGGAAAAAGACTATTCCACACAGATATTAAACTTCGTACTTACACAGGAGAAGTATTAAAACCAGTCGGAGTCACTTACGTTAAATGCAAATAACAAGAGAAAGAATTTCACGGTGGACGTGGACGCAGTTGATGAAGGAACTGGAAAGCTTGAACTTAGCAGATATAAAAACTATACAACATACAAAGAACTTGGAACTAGACCAACTCTTACAACTTTATAAAACCTCAGTCTTTTAGTCCGACCTGGGTGAAATACCTAATTACAAGGGACACTTTAACCTTAAAGAAAACACACAAACAATTTTTATCAAATCTCTAAGAATGCCCTCCGCTTTAAAAGATAAAGTGGATGAAGAGCGACTTTGCAAGCTAGGGGTCATTACGAAAGTTGATAACTGAGTGGGGAACCCCGGTGGTACCAGTTGTCAAGCCGAACGGGTCAATCCGACTTTACGCAGACTACAAGTTACACTAAATAAAGTTATATTAGATGATAGAGGATATCTTTACAGAAATGAACGGCGGCAAGCTATTTTGTACACTCGACATAACTCAAGTATACCTTAATATGGTCATGGACGACGAAACCGCAATGCTACAAACACTCAGTACATACAAAGGCACATACAAAGTAAAGAGACTTATGTTCGGTGTGAAAATCGCGCCGAGCTTGTGGCAAGGATTTATGGACAGGCTCTTGCGGGGGCTGGAAGGAGTTGAATGCTTTTTCGATGATATAATTATTCAAGGAGATTCAAAGGACAAATTGTTACAAAGACTTAAGCTTGTGCTAGAGGAACTGAAAGAAAGCAACCTCAGAAATGTAAACAAGGATAAGTGTAATTTTTTTAAAACAAGTATTAATTACCTTGGACACACTATAGATAAAGATGGCCTGCACAAAAACAAAGACAAGATAAATGCTATAATAAAAACAGAACGCCCAGTAAACACTGCAGGATTAAGAACGTTTCTTGGTATGGCAAACTTCTATAATAAATTCATACCCAATCTCGCATCCATCACGAATCCCTTGAACAACTTATTAAAGAAAGAATCAAGCTTCCAATGGACTACACAATGCGAAGAAGCCTTCACCAAAATAAAAAATAAATATTAATCGAAAGAGTATTGACACATTTTGATCCGAAAAAATCACTAATATTGGCCACTGTTGCTTCACCACTAGGGCTTGGTGCAGTCCTATCACACAGACTTACTGACGGATTAGAGAGACCTATTGCGTTTGATTCGAGAACATTATCAGACAGGGAGAAACGATATAGTCAAATTGACAAGGAAGCTACGGCGATTCACTAGGTACTAAAAAAAATTTTTCTACTATATCTACGGCCGAAAAATCACCCTCATAACAGACCACAAGCCTATTTTATCCAAATAAAACCTAACCAGCATTGAACACTATGAGGTTATTTCATACGCCCACTCCTTGTCCGGATTTGACTACAATATTGAATATAAAACTTCAGCAAATACTACTTATCAAGATTTCCAATAAAGTCTACAAGGATTAAGAAAATAGACCAGAACTACAATTTCCAATTAGAGAAATGAATACTATAGACATCTACCCAAATACGATAGCAAATGAGACTAGAAACGATTCAGAACACAGGTCACCAGAACACCTCTATTACAGGCACTTAATTCAGGCATCTCGCTAAGAACACTTCGGTGTCCAGGATAATGAGTTTAAATTACATGATGGCTGTATACAAAGAGGAGCTCGCGTTCTTATCCCTAGAACACTTCACGAACGCGTGCTAAATGAACTACATGTCGGCATCCAGGAATAGTTAAGATGAAAGTATTGGCGCGCAGTTTTGTGTATTGGAAGGGGATTGATAACGACATCGAAAAGAAGGTGAGATCGTGCAGAACCTGCTGATTACAACAGAATGAACCTGAAAAGGCACCACTTCACCATTGGGAACGACCTGATGGACCTTGGCAAAGATTGCACATTGATTTTGCGGGACCTTTCCAGGGTCACCAACTTTTTATAATAGTAGATGCATTTTCAAAATGGATTGAGATAATACCTACTAAAACTACAACAACTACTTGGTGCGTCCAAAAACTGAAACGATTATCTTGCACCTTTGGAATACCATGAATTTTAGTTTCTGACAACGGACGACAATTTATTTCAAAAGAGTTTAAAGCATTCCTCAAAGACAGTATAAGCGTTCATAAGACGTCTGCTCCATACCATCCAGCAACGAACGGACAAGCCGAACGATAAGTGCAAACCTGCGGCCACGGTCTGACCCCCTACGAGCTTAAACATAAGCTCGTAGGGGGTCAGGCCGTGGTAGGGAGGTACGCACGTCGCTACATGCCAAGTTTTTGAGAGGGGAACTCCGACCACCATCAGTTAAACACCAGCCACATCTTATGAAAGAGTTCAATCCAGGCCCGTGATTATACCGTCGGCTCCATGCAGCGCTAGCGTTTCGGGACCATTCAGGAACGTTTAGGAAGACTACATTATAAAATAATAACTGATTGCGGCTCTGTCTGGCGTAGGCACATTGACTAGCTCCTTGGTCCAAAGTTAAGGGGGAGAAACTGTGGTGTATCACCTCTTTCATAATTAAGTTACTGGTAATGGGTCAACGTTATGTCAATTATAAAATAATGGAGATATAAACAATGTATTTAATTTCTTTATGTATATTTAACACCTTTAAACATAATGAATCGCAATCTTATGGAATATGACATGTTTTCGAATACTTTTTGATTCACCTTTTTATTTGTGCCGACGGTACTTAGAAGAATCATCATCATCAGCCTGTGCAAGTCCGCTGCTGGACATAGGCCGTCCCTACTCCATTACGGGGTTTTTAGACCGTATCCTACCACACTGCTCCAATGCGGGTTGGTGGACCGACTTTTTAAATGCCCATCCGACGCATGGATCATCTTACTTTTCAGACAATTGGGTGATCAGCCCAAATTGTCCTAACCAACTAGGATACAACAATGAAAAATTGTTGAGTCCCCGCAGGATTCGAACCCGCGACCTCCGGTGTCTAAAGCACACGCCCTTACCACTAGGCTACGGCTAGGCAGCTAGAAGCTTAGAAGAATATTATAATAAAATTAAGTAAAGTCCGTTAATTAAGTAAAGCTTTTATTCATTTGCAGATAATAAAATTCCTAATGATGATTTACAATCTACACCGAAACCAGTAGCACTGCTCAAAGAACCAGCAAAGAAAAAGGAAGAGGAAGAGGAAATAGTTCCTGAACCCGTACCCGTAAACGATACAAACGAGGATAGTATCGAAGGTGACACAATCGATGTAGAGAGAAAGATACCGCACCACGTAGAAATCTTCACCTCCCGATTGCCATTTGCTCAGCAAATCGAAAAAAACAATATCGCTGCGCTTAAAACTAGACTTCAACCCGATGTGGAATTGGAGCAGTTACTATGCAAGAAATGCGACGCAAAACATGAGAAACTACAAGATTTATATGAGCATATGGCCGGCCACTACAAATGGATGCGGTACGCGTGTAAATTGTGCAATTTCAAACATTACAACTATGAAAAACTACCCGAACATGTAAAAATAGTACACAAATTGAAGGGCGATTCAGATTTCTACTTTAGTACAGTGAAGGCAGTCGATTCAATGGAAGCTTTGGAATTGTGTGAACCTATAGAAGAGATTAGTGACCCGGTTGAGAAGAGTCCCGATTCAAGGAGACCTAGTAGATGTTCCAGTGACTCCAGCAGGTTATCCGATGACAGCTCGTCTAGCAGTACACGCGTTGAAGTAGGAGCTAAGAAGCGGAAAATGAACCACAGTAGAAACATGGCCAAGAAGAGAAAAGAAATCGTCACAAATGGTAAAATATTGCCTGTGTTATGTCAGAACGATCATTTAATTTTTTGTTCTAACCAGTCTAAACAGGAGTGGTTAAAAAAATACGCTAATGTTATCATTAGTTATTATGATACGGATGTTGCGAAACAGCAACGTTAAACTTAAATTCTAACAGTAGTTCCAAAATTTTGATCTGTGCAGGTGAAGACCGGCAAAACTTTTTCTTTTTATATCATTTTTGTTTATTAATTAATGTGAGGACCGACTACATCTTTAACAATAGCTTAATTTGAATATAGAACATGATGATGATGAACAACACAAAGATCTTTAAATATAGAACATTACTTTTAACAATATCAACATTGGATTGTGTAGAATGCAATAATATTTTTTTACTATTAATTTCGTAATAAATTCATTATTTATATTTGTTGCAGATGATCCTGTAGATAAAAAATCTAATAACGCTTTGATGGAAAAATCAATAACAGAATTTGAGTCCCCTTCCACTAATGCTAAAATATTTGAAGAAAATTCTTCGGATATGGATGATAGTGAAGAAAAAATAACAAAAAAAGGTTCGAAAGAAACAAAATCTGCTGTTTCGCGTAGGCCAGTGCGGAAAAGAACTAGACCCAAAAATGAAGATTTTGAATATGATTTATCAAATTTACTCAAGATGGAAGCTCAAGGTTACAGGGATTCACAGACCACCACAAATTCAAAATCCTATCAGAGTAAGAAGAAAATGCAGTTAGAAAGCCAAATTAATTATGATAATGCTAACAAAGACTGTTTTGGAGCCCTCGACACTTTGTCTAAAAAAGCCGTAGAAAATTCAGCTGCACATATGAAAATTTCGAGTTTTGCTTCCAATGTCATGCAAAAAGATCCAAGAGCTTCAAATGTATTTGTTCGTCCAATGCTGCCCAAAGTTCCAAGATCTGAAAAATCGTCTCCCAAGAAAGATATCGTTGAAGAATCAAAAGAAGTTGTTGTTTTAGATGAAAAATCGCCTGAAGTCAAAACTAGCCCGACAAAAGACGCCGACAGCGATAAAATAAAAGAGGACGATTCAATAAAGCCCGTTAAAGAAGTAGATGTTCGCAGTTCGCCACCAAAAGATGATAAAGTGGTTTTGGACAAAGACAAAAGCAAACTTAACTCTGTCAGTACTGTTTCTGAAACGGTTAAAACAAGTTTTAACATTCCAGCAGTTGTCCCTCTTAAATTTCGTCGACAAAGCTTGGACACTATTAAAAATCCAATTTTAAATAAAAATATTGATCTAACTAAAGCTGCAATGAAAACAAAAATTCTTGTCATTAAACCAATCAACAGGAACAAAAGCGGAACACAACCGATAACGCCATTAAAGTTTCAAACAATAAAACTGAAAGACCCAAAAAAAAATACTACTATGAAAGAAGAGAAATCTTCAGATCAAGTTGTTGTTGTTCAAGTTCCCAAAGTAGAGTGTGCAGTAACTATTCCTACAATAATATTGACTAATTCAGGTAGCAGTGATTCAACAAGTAATTTGAATAAAGAATGTAAAGTGAAAAGTAATGAACTATTAAGTGAAGGAAAGACAATAGTTAATGTTACAGATGAATTAAGTGATAGTGTTCAGACTACATTAAGTGAAACTGTGCCTCCTATATCAGATTTTTCAAGCAGTGACAAAGTGCATATAGAGGAAATTGATAATGTGGTGGAGCCAAAAACTTAACATGTGTATTATATACATTTTCTATGCAATATAGTTACTTTGTTGAACAAGTTTTAGTTTATACTGTACAGCTTTGTTTGTTCATATATTTTAGTTAAGCTACCTAGATAGAAAAATAATAAAGGTAAAAAAGATTTCTGTTGTTTTATGT
Source organism: Lamproptera curius (assembly GCA_029286875.1). NCBI lineage: Eukaryota > Metazoa > Arthropoda > Insecta > Lepidoptera > Papilionidae > Lamproptera > Lamproptera curius. Next base: position 284,126 of record JAGSMT010000201.1, on the reverse strand, counting down.
TATTCCTATTAGACTGACTTTTGACTAAGCCTCAGAAGAGGTACATTCCTTTTTACAAGAGGCTGTCAGGGGTGGTACCTTTAGCTGCTAGTGTAATTACTGGGTGAACAAGTCATGACATCTCACGTTTCAGGGCAGTCAGCAGATTGGTGGCATCTTATGCTGCTTTTCTTGTAGACCGGTCAGGTATCACTTACCACCATGCTGCTCATCTCATTGCATTTATGATATTAACAAATGAATTAACATTGATCAACTGCAAATTTTTTTTTTCTTTACATCTTGTACATAATTTAGGTGTCTTTTCAGTTATTAAACAAACACAAAAACATTGTTTTATGTTAACAATGTTTTTAGTAACAGCATTTTCATTACTGCTCTTGAAATTATAGAGGGCTTTCAAGTTTGATAAGACTTACAATAAACTTTATTTTAGGAATCTAAACTTTACAGTTACAAAACTGAATAAAATGCTAGGGAATTCAATATAATTGAGTGAACATTATAAAATTATTTATAACTGAAGTTGTTCACAAATGTTCTTGAACCCATCATGTTCACATCAAGAATTAATTTTCTCTGTTTAATGTATTTTACTTAGTAATTTTATAAATAAAACAGTGGTTTATACAGATCCACTTAATGATCAGAAATATGATGGATATCTAGACAACTTCTAAGATCTTTTTCATAGATAATGGTTATGTAATGAAGAAAAAATACTTTTTTTAAATAAAATTTAGATTACCTCAGATATAATTTATTTTAGTCCCTAAAAAGACGATTGACATTTATTTTCAATGATATTATTCCAAGAATCTTACATAATATTAGCAGAATGTATTTATGTAATGATAGTGAAGAGATCATATTTAAATACTATCAGAATAAAACTAAGTTTAGGGTATCACTAGGTGTTTAATAACATATAAAGTTACATTCTTATCCATTCAAGTCTACAACATTTAGGCATTCTTTGCTAATGTTTCTGCTTTAGCAACAACTTCTTCGATAGGCCCAACCATATAGAATGCAACCTCAGGCAGATGGTCATACTCTCCTTGCAGAATTTTAGAGAATCCCTTGATGGTTTCCTCAAGAGGTACAAGTTTACCAGCATGTCCAGTGAACACTTCAGCAACCTGGAAAGGCTGGGAGAGGAATCTCTGGATCTTGCGGGCACGGGCCACAGTCAACTTGTCTTCTTCAGACAATTCATCCATACCAAGGATAGCAATGATGTCCTGGAGTGATTTGTAGTCTTGCAGAATCTTCTGAACACCACGCGCTACATTGTAGTGCTCAGCACCAATAATGTTGGGGTCCATGATACGGGAGGTAGAGTCAAGGGGGTCCACAGCTGGGTAAATGCCAAGCTCAGCAATAGCTCGGGACAGCACAGTGGTTGCATCCAAGTGAGCAAAAGTAGTGGCAGGGGCCGGATCAGTCAAGTCATCAGCTGGCACGTAGATAGCTTGTACAGAGGTGATGGAACCTTTCTTTGTGGTGGTAATGCGCTCCTGCATAGTACCCATGTCAGTAGCCAGAGTAGGTTGGTAACCCACAGCAGATGGAATACGACCCAGCAGGGCAGATACTTCTGAACCAGCTTGAGTGAAACGGAAAATGTTGTCAATGAAGAGTAGCACATCCTGACCTTCCTGGTCACGGAAATATTCAGCAACTGTGAGGCCAGTCAAAGCGACACGGGCACGGGCGCCAGGGGGCTCGTTCATCTGCCCATACACAAGAGCTACCTTGGAGGTTTTGTCTTTCAGAGAGATGACACCGGACTCAATCATCTCATGGTACAAGTCATTGCCCTCGCGTGTACGTTCACCGACTCCAGCGAAGACGGAGTAACCACCGTGAGCTTTGGCGACGTTGTTAATCAGCTCCATGATAAGTACGGTTTTGCCGACACCGGCGCCTCCGAACAAACCGATCTTTCCGCCCTTTGCGTAGGGGGCAAGTAAATCTACGACCTTGATACCAGTTACCAGAATTTCTTGTTGTACAGACATTTCTACGAATTCCGGAGCTTCGGCGTGGATGGCAGCTGTTTTGTCAGTTGGGATGGGGCCACGCTCATCGATTGGCTCCCCGATAACGTTAATAATGCGGCCGAGGGTTTCAGCACCCACGGGAATACGAATAGGAGAACCTGAGTCGTGGACAGGCTGACCGCGGACCAGACCTTCGGTACCGTCCATAGCAATGGTACGGACGACATTTTCACCCAAGTGCTGCGCAACTTCCAGCACTAATCTAGGAGAGCGATTTTGTACTTCGAGGGCATTTAGAATAGGTGGCAGATTATCTTCGAATTGAACATCCACTACAGCACCGATTACTGCAACCACCTTACCTTGTCCTTTACCAGCGGCTTTAGCCGCATAATCTCTCTTATTTCCAGCGCTTACCGCTGCAATTTTGCTGCATTCCGATAGAGTTTTTTCGGCTGCCGTTTTAACAGCTAAAAAGCCGCTTCCAACTCTACTTACAGCCCCTAACATTTTTAATTATCGTAGCACTTGGACGAGGAATGATAGGCTACCACAAAGTAAATTATGTAATAACCTAAAATGATAACTGTACGTCGATAGCCAAAGAGAAGAGAATATCAATAAAATCGCTAGGTATTGCCCATATGTTGCTTTATTAATGTAAAATTTATTTTCTACTTAACAAATTCGTGTATCATTCAAATGTTTCTTATCGTTAAAAATTTTAATTGTATTAGCTTACTATTTTAGGGCAAAAATGTTGTATACAAAAAAATATTTTCTATATATTAAGAATGTGTGTTATATTTTTCTTAAAATAGGTACCTATGTGAAAACTGGCCAAACGATTTTTTTTTAAATACTATTACATCCTAGTTACTGGTAGTATTTGCTTCGTATTTGACTGTGATCAATACATTTTGTTATGGTAAACGGGAACCTGAATTTAGTTAGATTATAGAAATTTATTAGATTATATAAATATGAAATTTGGAATTCTCATGTTATATATTCGAATATATAATAGAGTTCTTATCTTATATTTTTAATGTTATAATATTATTAAAAAATAACCTACCGATATTGTTTTCTAATAAACACTTCCAGATTTGCCCATGAAATGTTAAAAATACATGGATAATTTGGATATATACCTTGATTCATTAAATAATAATTTTATATAGAAGATAGTTTCACATGTGGGATCTAATTTAACCGAGTGATATGTTGGCAATCGTACATGTTGTTTTTAAATTGTATATTATTTCTTATAATTAATAATTTCCTTGTTACTCCTAAGCCTTTTGCACTATAATTTATCAGTCTGATTAACAACTTTACACAAGCAGTTATCTATCGAACGCATCACAATATAAAAGCTGATTGATATTTTGATACTTAATACCTTACGTCAATGTCACGGACTGTCAAATTTAATATTTCACAGGTGTTTGTGAAAAGGTTACAGAGTAGAATTGTTTTGGTTGGCAGACACAGAATCCACTTTATCGGTATTTATATGAAATATAACGTAATTGACTTAAGTATGTAAATAAAAATCATTAAAACAATGTTCGGCCTCCGTTTCTTACCAAGAGTAGGTATAAAAAGCTTATGACAAATATTTTCCAATAAAAGACTGATTATGTGCGAAGTTTTTATCGCTATTATTTAATTTCTTTCAGCTAATTCGTTCTCAACGGCCTCTACGACTAATTGGTTACGCCAGACCCACTGTTTTTGGGAAAAACATAACCTTCAATTCAAACAATTTTAGCTCAGTAGCAATCGAAGATAGCTATGTTAAGAAATTTATGAATGCCGTGGGCTGGATGGACCAGTCAAGAACTGTAAGAATAGTCATAAAGGATTGAAGAGATTATAAATTGAATTTTGTACACCTATCAATTACAATTATTTATAGGAAGTAAAAGTGATATTTATTATCAATAAATAAACAATAGATTTAGAAATTATATTCTAATTATTTCCGTACCAATCAATTGTAATTTAATCTTTTAAATACTATTCATGGTTTTATAAAAAACATATCTGATCTTGTTAATATTATGAAAAGTGTTCATTCATGTTTTAGCGACTTAAACTGACTGGCTACTTTTTATATGAATGCATACCAGAAAAAGTGGCATATCAAGATTGGTTTGAGAAGTTGGACCTTCCTGACACCTTTGCATCATGGTTTATTGTTACCGAGCTTCATGTGTGGCTAATACTGGTTCGATATATGGCCGAAGATGTCACATCCATCACAAATGACAAGAAGAAGTATATCAAAGGTGATGGTCACTTTGTCAGGAACTGTGTTGTAGAAGCATTGTGGGCTGATGTTGCTAATAGGATTAAGCTATTGGAGGTTAGTGGAACATATTTTCCAATTATTTTAAATTATTGCATGTGGTTGGTGGCTTATTCAGATGTACATGTACTTTTGCCATATCTACCTCAATGACAAACTCTGAAAGCCCTGCTATATTCTGGTTTAAGGGCCACCATAACATAGACTATCGGAAATGAAATGTTGAATGCACAAGTGACTTGTAAGTTTTACATTGAATTTTTTATGGATACCAACTCACATCAAGTCATCTTTTAACTTATATCATTGTTATTTATAAAAAAAACACCTAAGAGATAACTGATAGCAGTGTCATAACGTTTTTCCTATAGAGATTTTTAATGGTTCTTATGAATTAGTAATGATCCACTAATAATTATGTAAGATGTGTTACCTTACATTTTAGACCTAATCTTACTTTTTTAAAAATAATAGTAATAAATAATTTAATCAACCCAGAAGTATAATAAACAAGTATTCAAAAATGTAACTGTATAGAAAAGTAAAATAACATAGATTAATAAGAAAAAATGAAATGCCTATTACATGGTAAAACAAAATGATTTCCTTTATTAATGCGAATTTCATGCATATTAAATCCACTTTCTACAGATTGTTTTGCATTCCTTATATTTATTTCCAATGTTGCAGACTCTTTCCAGATTACATGATCATGGGCAGACTAAGATGGGATATGCCTTTAACTCAATATGTTTTGAAAAACCATCAGGATTTTTTATTGAAAATTAGACACATTTTTCTCATAAAAATATATTTATTAAGTATAAAGTAAGACATAGAAAAAAGGAAGAAACAATTTAAAAATTACAAAATATTAATTAATTTAAAATACTGACAGGCCACTTACCTAGTGCAGGGTTCATTGATAAAAACAAAAAATGCTTAAAATGTATGTGTGCTCAAATATGTACTTGTTGTATATATAAGGCATATGCCTGTCTCTTTTTCTGTATGTTAGCGCTCTTTTTTTGGATGACATAAAAATATTATTATTATGAAATTGAAAGTACTTCTTTCTTCGATATTTATTTTAGGGTGCGAATCCGGCAATCGCTAGGAAACAAGTGACCGAGTTATCGGAACAGTTCCAAGCGGCACTCGTCGCTTACGACGAGGGTCTGAGCGAGGACCGAGTCATGGCTTCCGCTGTCTGGAGGAGGTTCTATTTTCTCGATGAAAACGTTAAGGCGGAAAACGTTGAGAAGATTGTACATTTCATTCGACATCAGGTATGAATGTATCTCAGTGGTTTGATATTTTTAGTAATTATACCCAAAAAGAAAGAAATGAAATTAACGTAAGTTAAGTCCATTGTCATGCTTGTAATGTATTTATTTAATATTTGTAAAATAATAGCAGTGCCTCCTCCCACTGCTCTGACGTAACTGTTATTAGATTTTTGTAATCGATTTTCCTACTGTAAAAACTAACCTATTTTACTCAAGACTAATAAAGCTTTCTATAAAAGAAGAGATGACGACCGCCGAATTTCTTGCCGACTCTTTTCTGGACAGGTCATAACACCCAAACCAGTAGTAGGTTGATGTTCATACGAGCTTGACAGCTTAAATTGAATAACAATATTTTGAATAAGAAACATTAATGGGGTAAAAAGCAACGCGTTCATATATGTTCATCGCTGTCTCATCAATCTTCACCCAATGTTTAATATAAATAACAGGTTTTGATGTTTAGTGCCAATACATCTTGTATCTTTTTCCCGCAGGTCTCCGAGCTGGACAAGATACCGAGTAAAGACCTAAAATGGAAACCGGACATCACCTGGCTAAACATATGCGATCACTAGCAGCATTATAAGAAATAAAATATGAATATATTCAAAAGTAGTTTATTGTTTGTAAATAAAACAAACGATGTATAAATCAATCGTGTCTCATTGAATTGTACTCCGCGATGAGCTCTTGGCATTTCTCCGATCGCCAGAGTACCGTTGTGACCGTTCTGCAGAGGTTGTTCAGTTTGCATTCGGCGTCGCAGGTCGGCCATCTTGTGTCGCTTAGTTTGGATGTGAAAGCCGAGTATAGGTCTAGAAGGCTTCTGTCCTGTGAGACCATCCTATGAACGAGGTCGTCTATAGACGCGGCGGTTAGATCGCTTAGACGGAAGGTGTTTCTCATGTCGTACAGTTGGAACCAGTGCGGACGACGATGCGGCGTCAGATTAGCCTCTGTCAGGTTGTAAACGTACGTTTGTATGTTCTGGGGCGCCTGAGAGACGAGATTACACGTTAATTTGGATGAAATGAGTTATAGTGTCATGGTTAAGCTAAATCGAAGTTGAATAAATTTTTAGTTTATATTTTTAATAACAGACTACGATACGGTGACCGGTGGTAGGTCCCCTGTTTACAGGAGACCGTCTGAGTAGGTACCGCCGGTGCCTATTTTGCCGCGAAGCAAGTGTGAAAACACTGCTGTGTTCCGGTTAAAGGGCACCGTAGCCAGCGTATTTACTGGGTAAACGAGACTTAACACCCTATGTCTCACGGTAGGCAGCGCGTTGGCGATACCACTGGTATTGCTAATGTCTATGGGTGTCGGTGACCACTTCCCAAAAAAAAAAAAAAACGTACAATATGTCTTTATACGATTTACTTTATACTATTTTACTGCACCGTAGCCTAGTGGTAAGGGCGTGTGCTGTAGAAACTGGAGGTCGTAGGTTTAAATTCTGCGGAGACTCAACTACTTTTTTTATTGTTTTCCCTGTTGGTTGGGGCAATGCGGGCTGGATACCCGATTGTCTGTAAAGTAAGATGATCTATGCGTCCAATGGGCAAAAGTCCTGCGCCTTATCTCTTCGGTCGTGTTGGTTATCCATCCGTCAGGCTTTGAGAGTAAAAAGAAATAGGGAGTGCACCTGTGTACTATAATATCTCCAACAGTTTGCTGATCTCTAATATAGATCGGCCGCTATAGTCGGAATCGACAAGGAGGACATTATTTATTGTTGTATATCTTTGTACGATACTTTTCTATTGTTACCCGATTTAAACTTGGAATAAATGTAAACAATTCGACCGTTAAACACTAATGGCGTTGGAAGCGATCGCGTTCTTATTCGACCGCGGTTTTTTTAATCCCTATGAGATGTTATAAAAGAACCCGGCTTAGGGACGCCAATGTTAAAATATTACACTTCATCACTCAATTTGTGTACGTATACTTTATCTCTAAACTGACTAAACTATAGACTTGTTTACATTTTTGCCGAGTCCAAATTAGTTCATTTATAGTTGGATTTATTCAATCGAGAAGGCGCTACATACAAAAGTCACGTTATCGAACGTAGCAATTTTGTAGTTCGAGTTGTAATTTGAGAATGCTGTAGCGCTGCCCGCCCCCCATGCTACGTTGATTGCAGTGTCGTTTCTGAGGCTGTAGAATATTTTGAACTCGTCTGAATGTGTGTGACCGTTGAACTCGGCAGCGATCGTTGATGAAAATCTGAAAGTGGAACCTTCAATTATTTACATCGGAGCCAATTCGGCTTCTAGCAATTAATATAAATAATTACTAAAGTCAAGGTCGTCTAGTTTATAAAATAATTTTACAGTTACATTTAATTTCAACCATTTTTGTGTGTTCGTCTTGTGAACACGATTGCTGAATTCGAAGAATCACACTAATCGATAGCAGACTCAATTTAAATTCGTTTTAATAACTGAAGATAGGCAACTTCACCATAGACACCGAAAAATGTATTTATAACTATAACATTATATTCTCTACCTTTTTTCAGACCTTATCTGCAAGGTCAGAAATCTCTCCTAAAATAATATCAATTTCGTAGTCATTATTATTCAATTAAGAGATATCTTTGTAAGCCAAAGATATAAAGAAAAACCGTTTGTATCCTTCACGTACCTATCGACAATCCTTGCGTACTCCCGCGTCCATACGTAAGTGAAATCGGAAACTCCAGGCGGTATGTGTGTCAATATGTGGACCTTTTCGCCAGCCAGCTCCGCTTTGTGAAGTTCTTGGACGAGCCAATCGAGGTGCTGTTTAGATTCCAATGGGTCGTACACAAGCCACCTAAAACCGATGATAAATTAGATTGTAAGTCGCTACAGCTTCAATCGGTGCACTTCATGCCGTTTAGATAAAAAGCTCAGTGTAAAAAGTGTAAATTGCAAATATTATAAATGTACCTTTAAAACATCGATTTACTTTTTATAATTGTATTGCATCTTTTGTAATATAAGCGAAAAAGTGCGTAAATTAAGATTCATAAGTATATCTCGGTGACATTTAATTAATAAAAACGATAATTCTATATACTAATTGGATGCAATGGGTTTGCATCAATTCTATGACTTATTTAGATACTGTCGGTATATATTGTTATCATCATACCAGTTATATTTGTAGGCAGCGTTGCTATTCAGAGATATAACTCGTAATCCTGGTCTGACTTGCATTGAGAAATCACCGCGAACTCTCAGTGACTGCTTAGCCTCTTCTGGTAAATAATCACTCCATTTCCTCGCTAATGCTTCATAAAGCCAAGTGGTATTCAATTTGGGTTCAATTACCGAGGGAGGAGCGAATCTGCAAAAAGTTGAAAACAATTAAATAAGTTTTTTAAAGAAGTTTTTTTGCTGCGCGGTAGTCGTGTGACAACACTACAAAAATATAGAAAAGTGCCCTGCTCGATCTGTCATCTTATTAAATTGAAAAAAAAAACAAAGAATAAAAAGCAGATTTATGCGCTGTATTAATTTTAATGGTTATTGCTTAAAACATTAAGACGCAGGGCCGAATTTAAACTTAATGCCGCCCCTGGGCACTGAAAGAAATCCGCCCCAATACTAGATAATTTTTTAAGGAATCACTACGAGACACGAAATTCAGTGCGAGGCGGGACGCGACCGTGAAGTTATCCCACTCATCCTGGTGTAGGACCGAAAGGTCCGAAACTAGGCACCAATAACAATTTCACCTGAGTTTAGCCATTACTAGAATACGTAATTAGCACAATGTCTCACGAAAGATTTAATTGTTTAAATATGATTTGCAACTAGAATAAAATATTTCACAGTCTTCGTATCACAAAATATACTATTAGATTATTAAATAAAAAAAAATGCTATGTTTTAAAAAATACACTTACTGATTTGTCGGTTGCGATTCATGGTTTCCAATAGCTGGTACAATTTGCACGTCATTGCCGAAGACATTTCTCATCTTTTGTATAAGATAAGCATTTTCCGCATTTACCAATTCATACGAGGTCTCCCATACTCCATGATCAATTGTATCTCCCAGGTAGTACACGACATCAAACTGTATTTAAACATTGTAAAGTATTTATAACAATATATATTGTTAGCAGCCATGTCAACTTTAGAGATATTCCATTATACTTATTAAATTTTTTCATTCTATAAATTTACGGATGATGTAGTTTGTGTTATTGTTGTTTCCTGGTTGGCTATATGAGCCTGTCACACAATTGCCAAAAAAGTAAGATGATCAGTGCATCGGATGGGCATTTGAAAATTCAGTCCTGGCTGTCAACCATCTTTGTAGTCAATATAGGACGTCAGTGCCCCAAGAACTACTAAGCAAGGTACTGAAAACTTTGGGGTGTATGTTTATAATTTTTTATATACATATTTTTATTGTACGGCTACTTTAAAACTGACAATGGTATATAATATTAGATTAATTAAAATTAAACGATTTCTGAAAAGTAAATCTCACCGTGTGCGATTCCTTTATCTTGTGAATGACATCTTCGAAAGCCCATCTTGGTGTGTCACAGTTCCGGTAATCGCCCCAATATCCAGCGGGCTTTGTCTGTTTCGTGCTTTTGGCTTGTGAGTGCGTCTTGTGACGCCTCTCTCTGATCACGTCGGCCACATCAAGATTCAAATATATGTCGTTATTGGTGGTTATGAAGCTTTTCTCGATTTCGGACCCATCCGATGCGAAGGTGACCGGTGACGCCAGCTTTTGGCCTTTCCTGCAGCAGACCGGCTCATCACAATCGCCGACACCGAAGGGCTCGTAAAGTGGGTCTACGTGCGCATCAGTTAGGATGGCAATCGACAGTGGTGGTTGTGTTACGTATTCGGGCTGGAAATAAAAAAAGAAAACCTTTATTTTTGTTCTCAACACCGATGCCGAACAATGCTTAAAGTCTTGTGACAATGGTGCTGAAATATAAAATTGTCGAAATTATTATATTTAAAAAATTATAAGTAAATATATTAAACTTTTTCATTACACTTGTTTTAAAAAATTACATATTCTATTTGGTTTAAAATTTAATGACACGCCAAAGCATTAGGCGCCCTGATCGCTCTTCGTTGCCAGACATGAAACGCCAAAAGACATTTGACCCAAATGAGGTACATATTTTTGGGTTTGTAATTAGATTTTTTTAAATACGAGTCTGATATGTGTTATGGGCACTAGAAAAGATTATAAGACCATAAGAGTTTGACAATAAACCAAGTTTTGGTTTAAAAAGTTTCCGTGCATTACTAGGCTCGCATATGACTAATACGTACATAAAGAACGAATAATAATTATTACCGTTAAACCATTCATTTGCTCAGGTAATTCGACTTGCCACTCGAATCTAGGGTCGCTGTACGTACAGAACGTAGGATTATCGGCCCTTTGCAAGACGAGGCCACAGAAGCTCCTTGAATTCACCTCTGGAGTGTTTTTGATGACATAATTGATAATATGCTGCAACAACAAAAAGTATTTTTTTAATAACTCCGTTTATTACAAAAGCTTTTTATTCTATTTTTTTTAATAATATTACAGAAAACGCATATTAGGTAACGCAAAAAAATCTTATAAGTGCGGCGAAAAGACGAAACGGCAATCCTTTTAAAGTTAAAGCGACCAGAAGAAAGGAAACAATTTCGGCGTATTACGCCACAAGTCCGTTGCCTCAGACAATTTAGCGATGCATCCGCATTTATCCAGTTATTACACAAAATTCGGTGCCTCCAAACCGGAATACCTTAGTAGTCTTCTTTGCGATTGAATTATAGGCACTTTGGCTTGTAGAACGTTTATGTTCAATAAAGTGGGAAAGTTATAATCTGTATGGCACTTTTTTTTTATTAAACGTATTAAGTACTCAGTATGCTTTGCAGTGCTTTTTGAATACAGAAATACAATATATGTTCTGAATCCCGAACATTTCATGTCGTGGGAATTTCTAATTAAAGTTTAATTAAAATATTATTACTAAGTAATAAAAAATATCGAGCAAAAACCTGCAACGTCGATTTTTATTAAGAATATCATTATAATAACACCTAATGCTTGTGTTTCAATAAATATATTCAGGTGTATGAGATACATATTTTTACGATTTATGTTTATGTAATTCCAACGTAACGGGCAATAAAATAAACCAACCTAAAGTATTCATCTCTAAATCAACATTAAGTATATAAAAAGGCACGAGAAATAGATAACTTAACGTACCAAATTGAGACCAACGGCACCTTTACACACATTCTGACTTTCTATGCCGAGGAGGTAACAGAGAGTTGATAACGCTGCTGCTAAGCTTTCATCAGACGCACCATCTTCTACCAAATCTATTAATGCTGCAAATGCACTGCGACAAAGTAAGCAATCCAGGCTCTGTAATAAAAAGATAATTTTGTCACTTATATTTTAAATGGAATTTAATGGAACTTTACTGTTTTAACAAAATATTTAAATTATATTAATAGGCCTTGTTTTTTTTACCACATGGATCTCTGGATATCAGTATAGCCTAGGATTTCCATTTAATCATTTCATGAAATACAAAATGGCCATATTATGTATGATAAATTTAAGCCCTTGCCGCCTGTAACAAAATGAATAATCATACCGCTCTCGCACCAGTGCTGGGTTCATCGTCCAATGTAATGTACTTGGGTCTGCGAAGTATTTCAAAAACGTCTGTCTGAATTTTTGCTTCCGGATGTGATAAAGTTTTGTTTCTCAGAAAATTTTTAAACACTTCTTCAACCTGGCCTAGAAAATTAATACAATATATTATTTTCTTTAACTTGATAAATTGGACATGTTGACTAGTATTTAACATCTTTGCATAATCTTTAACCAATAATTCTTACCTGAATTCATTAGATTTTCGGCTAAACCTGAACATGTTAAGGATAGAAATATAAACAAAAACGCAAACATTTTAATGATAGAGTTAACGCGTTAATAAAATTAAAATCACGGATATCTAAAAGAAGTATATATAGACCACTACTATTATTTTACACTGCCATTATTGCGGCCTAATATTAACAATCCACCGTTGTTAATCCAAAACTGAATGAATAAGAAGTGATGGTTTAATACTTGAACATTTTTTTATCAGCAAACTCTGGCTGTATCAGTTATCAAAGCGGCTTAGCTAACACGTGAAATTGAAACAAATCGCGGTATTAATTTTGAATGCATGTAAAGATTAATAGTGAGAGCATGACGAATAACATTTCCCTCATTAAAGTCCAATTATTCCTGATTAATGATTTACATTCGTGTCAAAATTAGAAACATGGATCACTTATACTTATATTTTGTTTGATTTTTTTTAAAAATTAATAGAAAGGAAACAGCTTTTCTGACTATGAACTATAGTTAAAAACAAACTTCAATGTGGATTATGTAATAAAACTTGAAATATATAAATATTGCTATTTTCAGATAGCGAGTTTGATACTTGTGGTATTGATAATAATATTATGGATTTATGGATAATAAATTATGATAGTTTGTAATCTACAAAGTGGATACTATTCTCAAAAACAAAAAATATGACCGACTTCAAACAGCGTATAACTTTTTAATTAATATAAGCAGGGAGCTACGTTTCTCTGTACGAAATTACGTCGCGATTTCTGCCACCGCATTTTAAATCTCTGATATCTTTTAAGGTATTCATTTAATCAAAACCTGTTTATAACACGTTTTATGTACATAGAATGAATTTTTTTTTCAATGCAACAACTTTTAAGCGAACTTAAACTGAACCTTAAATGAGCTTTGAATATGCCTGATTGCAATTTTTAAAATATTTACATTAAAATGCTATTCGTTACACGGATTTATCTAAGAAAAACAAACAAATCTAAGCGATATAGAAATCTAAACTATTTGTTTACATATAAAAGCACAGTATTAAACAATAAAAACATAATTTCGATTTAGAATCTCTTTGGAAGTCTAAAATACTTTGCATATCCGAGTTCATCTAACCCAATTTTTTACATGTTTATTGTAGTTTACAGGCAAGAATGAAGGATACTTTTAAAATTACCAGTTGCCAAAAATAATTTTTTCTTAGAGTGAAATGATATCAAAGATGAAAGAGAACAGTTGTGTCGGAAGTAGAGAATTTAACTTAATGAGATCGAATCGAAGTTGACTAAATCTAGTCTTATTGCCATCACTTGTGATGACGCCTATCATCATTAAAAGACGGATTTACGTGTTTGCTACTAAAAGGATTAACGTCATGTTTTGTCGGGAAAAACATCTTGCTTTATAAACCGGAGGTCGTTGGTTCGAGTCCCGCGGGGAAACAACTTCGTGTTATCGTTTTTTTCTGGTTGGTTAGGACAATTTGGACTGATCACCTAATTGTGTGAATAGTAAAATGGTCCATGCGTCGAATGGACATGTAAAAAGTAGGTCCACCGGCATTGAACCTGCGCGGTGGGATACGGTCCTAAACCCCCTAACGGAGCGTGCATTAAAAGAGGCCTATCTCCCGCAGTGGTGGCCTATCTAACACAGGCTGATGATGACTTGATTGTCGTATCTCCTCGGTTTCACGGTATTCACGATATACATTTGTCTATTGCAAGACACTAATAAAACTAACATAAAGAATATAACATTTATTGTTCGTACACAAAAGTTATACATTAACAATAGATAAATAATGCAGGCTGGAGTGGTGATTTCACACTTCAGTCATCTCAACGTCTTCTATATTCAAATCGTCCAACATCTCAGCTAATGTTATGCGTGGTAGAGATGGATCGATCTCATCTGTATCGACAGGCAATTTATTTTCATCCTTGAATATATTTATATTCTGCCTGAACGCTGGATCCTCCTCTAGATCATCCAAGAACTCGTTGTAATCCCTGTAAAACAAAATTAAATTAAACATTTCTATAATCAAAAACGCATATCTAATCTTCGTAACGAATCATCTTTTGTAAAGACAAACTTATCGAGTTTAGTGCGTGTACAAACAGCGTGGTATTCACGATCACAAGTTGATTGCGACTTATGGCAGTACTAATTGTTAATTAGAATCACGTAATCGTCACACCGCTTCAATTATATCGAAGTGTTTGCTTTGTTAAATACATATTGGCCTATCATCAATGGAACATTCGTGGTCCATTGCACTTACATGCGCATGAAGGCTGTGTTGTTGATCTAATTAAGTAATCTAAGTAATTGAGTCATTTATTTGTATTGAACCTAGAACAGATTGAAGGATAAATAAGATTTCGACACTATTTCGTTGAAATATACGAAACTTCAAATGAAGCTTTACAACGTTACACACGATTTTTTACTATGCCAAATATTAATTAGTCTTTCACAGGGTCAGCTTTCAGCTCCTCTTTCTACGTAACATATATTTCTTTGGTGCGATTTCATGTGTCATTTAAAATTCAATTTTTAGTTTTACTACGCGAGATGACAATACTATGATGGTATTAAATTGAAGAGAACTTTTTGCGTATGCAAAATGGACAATAATTGATGAAACGTCGCGTTTTGAATGGCGAGGTTAACCAATTAGCACTTAGAAACTGATTGAAATTAATTTCTGGCGTTAGCAGGAAAATTATTTAATTAAATGGAACGTATTTTACGAATTTTAATCCCAAAGAGGATTAGGATCATATGATTTATTTATGATTAATTAATTTATTTAATTTATTTGTTAAGAATTCTATTAGATACTCGTTTATAAACAACCAGAAGAAATCATTTTCATATTAAAACAAAATATATGATATAATCGGTAAAACCTCTATTATCGCTACTGGAATGTTATCAAGATAACAAAAATATGTAAGCGTGAATAGCTACATAAATTGACATAAAATAGTATTTCATGATAAAATCAGGGCAACTGGTCAAAATTTAAAGGTTATCTTTTGAAATAGATTTCATACTATCAAAAATGGCACTTATTAGGACAAAAAAACGATTAAATCATTCAGTGTTGTGCTAATATTGACATATTTGGATTAAATTTTAGCTCTCCTACAATAATATTTATAATTGTAGAAGAGTCGTTTTAAAGGTCATGTTACGAACCAATCGTTTAAGCTATAGACAAACCCTATACATGGTCGGATCTAAAATCTTGTCACCTAAAAGGCGATAAACGTTTTACGAATTATATAACTTTTTTGAATTTAAGTTTTTGTCAAAAATATATATGAATAAGCTTATGACACACCTCATTGTATTATACACTTTTTTTTCCGAAAACGTAAACCTCAACCCTATGAGCACGAAGGTAAAAAATATTCAGTGGAACTTTTCTTTTGTTCGCAATTTTTTACGCTAAGACGAAACGTTGATCTTGATCGATTACCCTTTTCAATTATCATAAACGATTACTTCGTAGCTATCGAACTACGATGGATACTCACTCGTTACTCGAACCGAGCCCCTCGTGCAGTTCCTCCGCCATATGTTTGAGCTTCCAATTACGTGCGCGCCTCCTTGCCGCTCTCTCGCCGTAGTACTTCTTCACCAGGAACACATCGGGTATCGTGTCACGATCGAGTTTGTCGAAGTTGGAATCGTTAACGTTCGTGTCGCACAGGTTGTATCTGATGGCGGAAAACGAAAAAATATAACATTGAATTTGTCCAACATTGTTTCATTTTACATATTTTATACCTAAGTCAAAGAAAAAGTGGAATTTATGTAAACAATGTAACCTATGGCAACGACATCACATTGTACGTAGGATGTTGTCAAGTTGATCGTCGCGACACGTCAAGCTTGTTGTGACATTTTGGTGACTATTTTGGAGCAACAAAAACCCTAGATTTAAGATGCCACCTTGTTGCCATATGTTGCGTGGCTTACTGAGGTAGATTTACGTGAATGGTAATTTCTTTAAAAGTTTTAACGGACTGGATAATAGACGAAGCTTTACAAAATCATTTGTCGGGAAGCATATCGTTGCAATGTTTGATAGTATCATGATCATTTTATTTAGCTATTACCCAACAAAATTACAAAATGTTTCTTATGCATTAAAAACATATTTAATATTTAGGTAAATATTATTATTTGTCTTCAGAGCTATTTTGAAGTGAAATTAAACTTTTCGTTAAATCAAATAGAAATTATTAGTAAATAATACTGTACCCCAACACTGTGTCGCCAGGTTTCAAAATGTGGCCCATGTGCGTCCTAGTGTGAACAGGATTTACGTCTAGACCGAGTTCACTAGACTTAACTACCCAGACATCAGCTATTACATGCTTATTAGACAATATGCCTTGGCCAGGGAATGTTTTCTTTTCCTAAAACATATTGTTGTTGGTAATAACAGAAAAAATACATTTACCTTTACATTTAAGAAGTATTGATATTTAAAATTGCGGTTTTTATAACACTTAAGATAATGCAAAGAGCCATTTACGTGAGGTTTTATCTATTAACCACCATCCGTTTATAAATACGAAATTTTTGTCTTTGGATATTTTGAACATTTTCTGTTGCTTACATGCCAATGGAAATTACCAATAGAGTTGGAAGTCAGTAATTTTGGTATTATAGTTAATTAATATAGTAGAAAAATTTATATCAGCAAATTATATCATTGCAATTTATTATCATAAAATTTACTTACATGTTCCTTTAAAATATCAATGTCCATAACGGTGTACTCAACCAATTGTTTAGGATTACATATCGGAGTAAAAGGATGTCTCCAATACACGGTAGATGATAAATCACATACTGAAATAAAATCATACAATTTTTTTTTTAAGTTGAAAAGACTGTGATAGTAAAAGATACATAACTTGTGTTTTAAAATCTAAACTAACTACTTAAAGACTATATTTTTTATTTAATAACTTGTACAATGTTAAAATCAATGATAATTAAGCAATAATATAGTGGTTTAAAATCACTATTTTTATAAAAAAACCACATACCTTGGCCAGTATTAGGATCTATTAAATGTATAGTGCTTGTTACTCTCAGTACTAAGCAAATAGGCGATATGGAGCCTAACTGGTGAGTCAACTTCTTAGGGAGGCAGACCACGCTATCCTTTGACACTGGTACTATTTCAATGCTGTATGTGAACTTGTAGTTGTAAATGTTGCTGTGTATGTCGTGTGATATCAACTTTTTGGAGTGTTGACATTTTATTGGAAGCACCGATTGCACAAAGTCAACCATTTTACGGGCGTTATTTTCAGTGGCATAGAAGAAATCCAAACCATCTGGAATAGGGAAATGAAAAGTTATTAGAATATTGTACAAAGTTATTGTCATTAAGCAGTTCCAATAGATCTTAATTTTAATATATTTAAGCATAAGATAACATGGAGACCGTCTGGGTGGGTACCACCACGGTGCCTATTTCTGCTGCGAAGCAGTAGTGTGAAAACACTGCTGTGTTCCGGTTTGAAGGGCACCGTAGCCAGCGTATTTACAGGGTAAACGAGACTTAACACCCTATGTCTCACGGTAGGCAGCGCGTTGGCGATACCACTGGTATTGCCAATGTCTATGGTGTCGTGACCACTTTCCATCAGGTGGCCCGACTGCTCGTCTGCCTGCGTAAGCTATAAAAAAAAAAAAAAAATTATATGTTTACATTAAACAAATAATTCATGTTATGTAATCCATTACAAGGAAGCATCATATATACAGCATTGTTATTAGTAGATTTTCACCTTGGTACATATTCAATAATTTTCATTGTTTGAGTCATTCTACTACAAGGATAACTACAAAAGTAACAATGAAATAAAAATTCATTTATATACCATGCTTGGGTTTGATACCCAATGTGTTTTCATGTGCCTTGTGTTTAAGTATTAGCTGTTCCAGATAGTAGAAAGTTTTTCGGTTATTAGCTCTTTGTCGAACTTGCACTAAAGCACGCCAGTAATCCTGAGCCTCGGACCTGTGGCAGGCATCGCACATCTGGTGTTGGATAACAAACTCGACAATAAATGTCTGCTGCAGAACAGCACCACCCATCACCTCACCTTGTACTGTTAATTTGACCTGCAAAAAGAAATAA
This sequence comes from Lamproptera curius, assembly GCA_029286875.1. Classification (NCBI taxonomy): domain Eukaryota; kingdom Metazoa; phylum Arthropoda; class Insecta; order Lepidoptera; family Papilionidae; genus Lamproptera; species Lamproptera curius. The sequence goes on along the minus strand of JAGSMT010000201.1, from coordinate 265,418 downwards.
ATAACAGTCAATCTTTGATGCTAATTGGTATATACACTAAAGATGTAAAGGTAAAAGAAGCCAAGATATACTTGAGCTAAAGAAAAGGCTACATTATATCAACAATGTATCCTATATCAACAAAAGGGCATTACTGTTTTTGAATCCCTGTAAATGAATTGTCACTAGTATGTCAATCATCGAGCTATTGCTAATTAAAAAATAATGGACATACAACCATGTATAACTCCATTATGTTGCTATGAGTTACAAGTTTATATTCTATAACTAACATTAAAACTTATCATTTGGATATATCAATATCAATTTTATTTTTAAGAACTTGATAATAAACTAGCATATCATTTTAAAGAACATAACAAAATGTGATTTTAACAGATTTAGAACATTTTATAATCAGTAAAGTCAAATAATATTATTAAATATGTGAATCAATACATTATTAAATTTTGCTATAGGACCATAAACTACTCCTCCATAGCCTAGTGGTATGGGCGTATGCTTAAGAAACCGGTGGTTGTGGGTTCGAATCCTGCAGGAACTCAACAAATTTTCATTGTTGTTTCCTAGTTGGTTAGGGAATTTTAGGCCGATCACCCAATTGTCTGAAAAGTAAGATGATCCATGCGTCGGATGGGCAGTAAAAAGTCGGTCCACCCACCCAATCCACATTGGACCAGCATGATGGGATATGGTCCAAAAACCCCCTAATGGATAGGGGTGCATTAGGGGAGGCCTATGTCCAGCAGTGGACTATCACAGGCTGATGATGATATGACCATAGCAAGGTTAAACCACAATTAGTAGCTGTAATATGTTTGTCACTAGTCTTACAATAACATAAAAAAAATAAGTATGATAGATTAGTTATATATATGATCTACTTTACTTATATCTGTTTCCATGTTCCATCCAAGTACCATGTTCTCATTGATGAAAGTAAAGATGAAACAATAGCAACACTATAAACAAGTTTCTATAAGTAATTACTACTATACAATAATTCCTACTTGCTATTTTACATTTGTATTTCTTTGTTGTTACAGCAAAAAACTCTAATATTAAGAAGTTAATAGATTATTTTTAGTTACCTTAATACGCTTTGAATGAGGTTCTGTCCATGCAAACCCAGCATCAATTAACTTGACTCTGTTCAGACCTTTCAATCTTTTCAAGCAAAGCGCTAGTAATTCCCTTGACTCCAGAGCACACACTAACCACTCTGCTGGAGGCTGCAGATACCTAAAAAAATATGTTTATTACCTTTTACAAAAGTTATTTAAAAAAAAAGATTTATTAGTCTTAACTATGTAGAACTGCCACATTCAGGCTGTTAAAATTTTCACTTTCTTTTATTGAAACAAGGGATAACACTAAAGTTTAAGGGGAAGTGTTTTAGATCATTGGCATAGTGAAACTGATTTATATTTTAATCCTACTGGCCACTTTAACAAGAAATTAAAATTACGTAAACTGCATTAAGGTTTTAAACAAACTCAGTAAAACAAAGGAATGAAATAAGAAAAATTATGAACAATTTGATACTTGTATGTAATCATTTCACACCAAACAGGCATACATTTATATAAAAGACGAAAAAAAAATTGTCTTATTGATTTTAGATTTGGATTTTTCTATCAAAGTAGTACGAATTAACTTAAATGCAGAGTTTCAGTCTTAAAAAAAACAAGCTGAAAAATCTTACCTCTCACAACCTCTACAGAAAAACAACGTTGCTTGTTTTGGAATTCCATCAGTAATATCCACATGAGCCCGCAAACATGCAACGCACATATTTGATGGATTAGCCTCTATAGGCGTTGCACACTGACAACATAATCTGAAACGAAACAAATTGTAATTTATGAATTCTGCATGTGTTTTACACTTCCTAACCTAAAATAAAAATATAAACTTACATGCGCGTACTGTTTGGGGTAGGGTTTGTTTCAGGAGTTATATACTCCATATTCAAGCTTATTTAAGTTCTTAATTTAAATTTAAAAAATGCTTCTTTTTTTGACTTATAGTGGCTAGATATATTGTTAACTGTTGACGATAAAATTACATATTCACCGTCCAGTCTACTACGTATTACAATCTTGTCAGGTGAGAATGACAGTTGACTTGACATTTAGTAATAAAATCTTTTTTAGGTTTATTATCTACTAGGCATTAATAGAGAATACTTTAAACCAAATTAAGAGAGTATATGCTAATTTTATAGAATTAGCTAAAATATCACAGCCATTTTCTAAAATATTATGAGACTGACTGTATTTGACTCTCCAAAAGGGTAAAAAAGATCATCGTCATAACCCATCTTAGATTACAGTCATCAAGACAAAAAATTTATAAAAACTACTAGAAAGGAAGAACGGAAAACTACCATGGCTTTATTACATACTTAATTAGGTTATCACATCATTCTATCCATATATTTCAAACTGCTAATGAGTCTAAAAAATTATGTACTGTGCTCATAATGATAATATTTTATGAAAGAAAAGTCTTGTTTTGATTGTTGATTGCAAGATAAGTAATACTTCTTTTCACGGAATATTTTAAATATTAAGAGTACTTAAACGAAAATTCAGCCAGTAAAAATGATAATAATGATAAAGTATACTTCATTATCATTTTAATTTATACTATCATCATCATAATTATTAGCGTAGGTCTCCTCATAAACAGTGATGAGTGATGACTTATCCAAATGCTAAGAAAATTTTAACGACTTATAGGAGAAGAGAATTTATCTATATAACATAATTTGTATAATTTATGCAATGATCGTTGTCGATTATAAAAAAATTTTGGATATATTCTAAATTCTGCGTTAAATTAAATTATGAATTCATATTCCCAACTATACCCGAGCCAAATAAGACCAATGAAAACCATTATATTTACAAATAAGTGTGAAATGCGGGCTTGTACCAGTTCAATTCAATGTTTTTTTTTTAATATAGACATAAATTTTTTTTAAAGAGTTTTCACATAGAGAACTGCCTGTTAGCTATATGTAAAGATATTGAATTCCTAGATTGTTGTTTTTAAATAAATAAGTTGTATATTCAATGTTCGCATTGATATTTAATTAGTATTGATTTAATTTAGCATAGACAAAATTTTTAAGCGGCAACACTGAGTCTGAACGGAAGTTCTCAAAGAAGTGTTACGATTTACTCTGGGTTCTGTCTCCGGCTCTTACGTAAACTTGTTCAAAAGAAGAACTGAACCTCTCCGATTACTGTACATCGATCGAGTTAAGTAACGAACATGTTTTCTACCGCCGGAAGAGCAGGCCTTTTGGCTGCAAGGACGGTAGTCAACAATTCTTTGGCTGAAAAAACACCTTTGGTGGCTGGAGCCCTAGTGAACAAGCGAGAATATGCTGCCAAAGCCGCAGGCAAGGGTCAAGGTAAGGTGGTCGCCGTTATTGGTGCTGTAGTGGATGTTCAGTTCGAAGATAACCTTCCACCTATCCTAAACGCTCTTGAGGTCCAAAACCGCTCTCCTCGTCTAGTGTTGGAAGTTGCGCAGCACTTAGGTGAGAATGTCGTCCGTACCATTGCCATGGACGGTACCGAGGGTCTGGTCCGCGGACAGCCTGTCCACGACTCAGGTTCTCCTATTCGTATTCCCGTGGGTGCTGAAACCCTCGGCCGCATTATTAACGTTATCGGGGAGCCAATCGATGAGCGTGGCCCCATCCCAACTGACAAAACAGCTGCCATCCACGCCGAAGCTCCGGAATTCGTAGAAATGTCTGTACAACAAGAAATTCTGGTAACTGGTATCAAGGTCGTAGATTTACTTGCCCCCTACGCAAAGGGCGGAAAGATCGGTTTGTTCGGAGGCGCCGGTGTCGGCAAAACCGTACTTATCATGGAGCTGATTAACAACGTCGCCAAAGCTCACGGTGGTTACTCCGTCTTCGCTGGAGTCGGTGAACGTACACGCGAGGGCAATGACTTGTACCATGAGATGATTGAGTCCGGTGTCATCTCTCTGAAAGACAAAACCTCCAAGGTAGCTCTTGTGTATGGGCAGATGAACGAGCCCCTGGCGCCGTGCCGTGTCGCTTTGACTGGCCTCACCGTTGCTGAATATTTCCGTGACCAGGAAGGTCAGGATGTGCTACTCTTCATTGACAACATTTTTCGTTTCACTCAAGCTGGTTCAGAAGTATCTGCTCTGCTGGGTCGTATTCCATCTGCTGTGGGTTACCAACCTACTCTGGCTACTGACATGGGTACTATGCAGGAGCGCATTACCACCACAAAGAAAGGTTCCATCACCTCTGTACAAGCTATCTACGTGCCAGCTGATGACTTGACTGATCCGGCCCCTGCCACTACTTTTGCTCACTTGGATGCCACCACTGTGCTGTCCCGAGCTATTGCTGAGCTTGGCATTTACCCAGCTGTGGACCCCCTTGACTCTACCTCCCGTATCATGGACCCTAACATTATTGGTGCTGAGCACTACAATGTAGCCCGTGGTGTTCAGAAGATTTTGCAAGACTACAAATCACTCCAGGACATCATTGCTATCCTTGGTATGGATGAATTGTCTGAAGAAGACAAGTTGACTGTGGCCCGTGCCCGCAAGATCCAGAGATTCCTCTCCCAGCCTTTCCAGGTTGCTGAAGTGTTCACCGGACATGCTGGCAAACTTGTACCTCTTGAGGAGACCATCAAGGGATTCTCTAAAATTCTGCAAGGAGAGTATGACCATCTGCCTGAGGTTGCATTCTATATGGTTGGACCTATCGAAGAAGTTGTTGCCAAGGCTGAAACTTTAGCCAAGAATGCATAAATGTTATAATTGCATTAGAAAGCATCTAATTATGTAGGGAATCAGTAATTTATTCAGTGTATCCTGCATATAAAGAAGGGTTATTGTTAGATAATCAATGATGTGCATGGTTATGTAAAATGTGATCCAGTCTGCCAGAAATAATATCTGTTATACAATAAAAGTCTTTTATTTCTTTCCCAATAATACATGTCTGCAAGTTATTTGAATAAGTAAGTTGAATTTTAATTAAAAATATACAATTTTTTTTAACAAATTTAAGCTTAAAAAACCTAGTTTTTTTCAATAACCAATAATAATCAATAATAACTTGTGAGTCTGTTCCTATTAGAGAATTATTACTACAAACAGTAATTTATGTAAGAGTAATTAATGCAAGTCCTTTTATATCAGCAAATGCTCTCTGTTTTTGCTAATTTAAATTTTACATATTTATAAATTTTTGACGTAATAAACGAGAAGTAAATATTGCCTCCGTAGCCTAGTGGTATAGGCGTGCGGCTTAGAAACCGGAGGTCGTAGGTTCGAATCCTGCGGGGACTCAACAAATTTTCATTGTTGTTTCCTAGTTGGTTAGGGCAATTTGGGCCGATCACCCAATTGTCTGAAAAGTAAGATGATCCATGCGTCGGATGGGCATGTAAAAAGTCGGTCCACCCACCAACCCGCATTGGACCAGCGTGGTGGGATACGGTTCAAAACCCTCTAATGGATAGGGGTGTATTAGGGGAGGCCTATGTCCAGCAGTGGACTATCACAGGCTGATGATTATGATGAAATAATGAAAAGGCAAAGACCAAGGACATATTTTTATTGTTAGAGCGATATTAAAAATAGTAAATATTCTGGCTTAAGTTAATTATAATTTCTCTAAAAATAGATGTTGACCATGTAACTGGATGTTAACGTAAATATTTCTGGTACGGTTTTTACTGGCTATAACAAAAATAATCTTAATAACAGGGGAAGGGGGCCAGGTGTGATTTTACATAGGTACCGCATTTCTTATTACTCCAATTCACTCGATTTGGTGATCACCCGTCACATACATGAATTAGATTAATTTTGCGTAAATTCAGGTTTCAAAAATTGGCATGGGATTTTATTTACCATTATTTTACATAATTTTCTAGACCATTTTGCCTCAATAGTTCATTATAGCAATTTGGCACGTTAGCAATTTACGCTAAACAGATATTTTATTTCAGGAAGTAAATACTCCAATTCCAACTAATAATCATTGGGAGTTACTACGCTTAAACTTAATTGAGGAATCTATTTTTCAAGTATACTAAGAGTCATGATAAGTAGATCAGCCTTCTTACATGGGATGGATAGATAATAAGAGCGACAGAGGTGCGACGCCGCTTTGTTCATATCGGTTCGAAATCTAAATTGACTAATCTACCTAAACTGTGTCTTTAAAACCAGATCTCAGTAGCATTTCATTCCGCGATAGTAACAGATAACCAAACCCCTTAACTTTACCCATCATAGACGTTTTAACGAAGACCATGGTATTCGGAAACAAGCTACGATTTTTGTATTTAAAATTAAACGTAAAATTTTCCCTAAATTTTCTTGTGAGTCTTTGATCCATTACATCATATTATACATCGTCATTAAAGGATGACAGTTGCTTTGTCAACTAGACATTGCTGTAAGTTGTGGCCAGTGTTAAGAGGTATAGGAATTAAAGAAAAATACATATGTTGTATTATAATTTTTTATTCAGACAAATTCTATCGCTTGCCTCCAACACGCGGTGCTGACTTCTGACTTACTTTTGCGGCCTTAGCTTTAGGCGCAGCCTTTGCTTTTGTTGGAGGGGCGGTAGTCTTTTTGGCTGCTTTTGTAGACTTTTTCTGTTCTTTCGCCGCCCTGGAAGATAAAACAATTGTTAATAAATATAGTTCTAAAAATACAGCTAAGTCGGTAATTTTCAGAGTTCAAACATCGCGTGGGGATTGAAAAAGGAAGAACACGCGAAAATGTCACTCATGACGTCATGATATTTTCGACATAGTTGTAGTTGAGAAAATTATGACCATATTTAAAAACTCAAGCAGAAACAATTATGATCTTGAAACTTATTTTATTTTTTCATATTATTTATGTAACGCACAATACTTTTAAATTACATTTGGAATTAAATTAGCTAAATACACCACTACTATCAAATAGAACTAAATAATCATAACTATATACTGTTAATATTAATTAAAAAGTAAGTCTCGACAAATAATATGGTAGCAACAAAACCATTTTAAATCATACAAATTAGATTTATTCTTTGATTTCTCAGCATATTCCGTAAAATCAGTCTACAGGACCAACTTGTTTTGACAGTAAATAATTTTATAATAAAAACTTAAGTATACCCAGATTTAAAATGTTTTTTGTTATTTTCAGCCAAACTATATCTCATTTGTGGATTAATAGCATACAAACTGAGAATTTGCTCTTAAAAGATTTATAATTATTGACATAAAAAAATCACATACTTAATTGCTTGCTCTCTCTGAGCTTTCCGAACCTCGGGCTTCATGTTACGCTTAGCCATGATATCACTTAGAGATGCACCCACAATCGCACGTTGGTACTTCTGAGTTCTTCTAGTGCGCTTCTTGGCTTGCTCCTCTTCCTGTCCTTTCTTAAACTTGCGTCTAAAAACATTGAAAATGTCCATTAGTTTACTCAGTTTATGAATATATATACCATACTATTATATATTGCAATTGTATTTCAATTTCAGGCTAAAATATGCCTTAAATTTTACATGTTATCCAAAAACAATAACATGGAAATGCTAATTTCATTGGCTCTTTTTACACCACAAATTTATTTAATGAAAAAAATTAAATATAAAAGTACAGTTACTATATATATAACTCAAAATGTAGCCATCAAATTAACCATATTTAACAAGGACATACTTTTTCCAGGTATTTTACAAGGTAGTTGTGTTTCATTCAAAGTATAATAAAAAGATATTGAATCCAACTCTATTCCTTTGTGTATTAAATATAGTCTTAAAGTATTACCTGTACAGGACAGTCCATGTGACTTTACGTGGATTCCTTCTCATTAGATGGGCTGCCTCACATTTTGAATTCAAGAATGTGAAGGACTGAAACAAATACATTATTAGATTATATCGATTTTAATTCCTAGAAATTATGCAATTTATTACATTAAGGGATGATGTAATTAACTTCTTATTATTCCGAGTATTTCTTTGCAATACAAAATTGTTTATTTGCTCAGGAGTAAATAAGTTATTGGGGAAATTTACACTTAAAGAAATATTATTCATGAAATCACATAAAAAGTTACAAACATTGATGAACAACAAATAAAATTACTTATCAACATTATTGTATATACAGATTTTATTAAATTAATAACATAATGAATATACATAAAATAATAATAACTATGCAGTAAAGGTAAATTAAATTTAATTAAAAATATTTCAATATTGTAATTATATAGTCAAATAAAGATGTATTGAGAGTTAAATAACTACACAAGGGCTTGAATATATAAAACAAGCGATACAATAATAGTACCATACAAGTGATGCACCTAAATTCAGCAACCCAGTAACAAAAATTTTAAATATAGCCAAATGTAGTGTACAGGTTAACTAATTACTATGAATCAAGATTAGAAAACACCAAACTGTAATGGGCCTTAACAGAAATGTGCTAAGATTCACTACGGAATATAGATGAATAACAAAAAATCTCTCAAAGATTAATTGGAACAAATGGCAGGACAACCTTTAAAAATTAATTGTTTTAATAATAAAGAAATGTTTTAAGTTATTCGCAGAAGCCGACTTGACAGCCAATTCGACAGTAACTTAGAAATGTAAATAACTTTAAAGTCGTTTTGTGCTTGTGTTATTAATGTAATTAAACTTAGAACACATAGTTATATTAGAAAGAAATAGCTTTATACCTTGCCATCAACCTTAACCATGGTTTTGCCATGGCCGGGGTATATCTTGTAACCACTGTAGGCGCAAAGTCCGATCCTGAAAATAAAACCCACATAATAAAATATGACACTTCACTAATTTATAACAATTAATTCACAAATATTTTATACAAGATTAATATGATATATAAAAATACAAAATAATTTTAAAAACGTACTTCATTTTGACTTGTGTCAAGAAAGAAAGAGCTAGTGTACAGATAATATTTATTCATAGACGTGACATTAGAACAGGGTGTACATGTAACAGAAGGCAAATCTTATTTTTTTTTATTTAAAATAATTGAGTAAGATTATTTTAAAAATAATTTAATTTGTGCGAATATGAGTAACAAAATAGTAAGCAGAAATAATTAAAATGAATATTTCATTGTAAACTGTTTTGATTCCAAGTTACTATACAATTAGCCTTCCTCCGAGCAAAAAGGTTTCCACATTGTTGAAGTGGTAAGGCTACAACAATGTGGAAACTACAACAACAGTACCTATGGTCTGATCCAGACGCGGGTACGATGAGAGGAATCTGGCCGGTAGTCTATCCCGAGTTATGAAAACTATTAGCCCTTTTAAAAACCAACTTCTTTTTAAAACGCTTTCATTTGTATCTAAGGATAAGCCTCAGTAAATTATTTTTATAAATTATTCTATTTATATTATGCGAATCAACTTCACTATACTCAAAAAACTTACATTTATTGTTAGTTTACCAAGTAAGGTTAAGTTAAGTTAAACAAAAACAAAGTTTAAATCCATATTACTGATTACATGTAAGATATATAATAAATTTACGCGCGGCAATGTATTAGTAAATAAATACAATAGGTATAATTTATATTTTTTTTTTAAATATAAAATAGTCGTATTCCAAATGAATAAGCAAAAACCACTGTTCAGATACGGGCAATGGAACTTTATGAATAGTATAATCTAATTTTGATTTATTAAATATAATTAAAAACGGATTTTATTTTACTTACGTAAATAAGTTTGACTTGCTTGGCCACGATTATTTTTAATATTTTAAATCAAAATACAGATGCAAAATGTAATATAGTCTATGCTTATAACTATAAGAAGTTCGGAGCCTGCAGGGCACTTAGAAGAGATCTGTCACACAGATTATTTTAGTTTGACCTGTATAAGATAGATGACGTATTTCTTAAATCTATAATAACGATTGATTAATAGTGCCACTAGATGGCAGTAGCGTAGCATAGCGTAGAAAAGTAGTGTGAAGAAAAGTATATTATAACATAAAAAGTAAAGTATATAATAAAATATTAATAATAATAAAATATAATTGTATTATCAATTATACATTAAACAAGTATTTATATATTTAAATACTTTCCATGAGAATATGATTATATTTTTCAACTAAAAACTAGCAGCAAGAAGTATTTAATTTTAGTATAAAATTTCGACGGTTTATGTTGTCATGTTATTATGTTGATGTTATTTCTATAGTTTGTTTTTGTGTTTAAAATCGTGTCGCTGCATTGTTTGTTTGTGTTTTCGTTTTAAAACTTTTAATGACTTATTCAAAACCGTTGAGTATTTTGATTTGATTGTAAAAATGTTAGTTAATATTATAAGTTTTCTTTTAGAAAAGTTGCTAACTATATTTGCTCATAGAAAGATATTTTATTTATATTGTAATTTAATATTTCAATCAGTTAAAAAGGTGGTTACAAAACTATTTTATTACTTGAAGATTGTTTCTTGTATTCGCTTCATGTATAATTTCTTTTATTAATGAATTTTATAAAGTGTAAAATAAAGCTTATGTTTTTTTTTTTAAAGTTCGTATACCTATGTGATACGAGAATAGTGTGAAAAGTATGTATCAACTAATATCTCGACGAGTTTCATCTAATAAAGTACTAATTAATTTATCAATTGCTCAGCATGTTTAAATGATAAGCAGAACAATAATTAAATTCTAATTATTGAAGTTCTTTGTTAATTCATTTTAAGATGGGCGTTATTTTCAGATAAGTCATCATGATAAATTTCTGGAACGGTTTCACCTGTTTTGGGATCATACTCATTCCTCAAACCCATGATGGTGGAATGAAACTTTTTGACTTGCGTTTCATGAAGATTCCACACTGACTGCCTACTGCCTGGTAAGTTCATACAATATCTTTTGTCAGTGTCTATAGAATTTACATAATGAAATAGCCGTTGTAAATACAAAAAATAACATCAACTTTATAATAAACTGAGATTGAAAACATAGTTTATTTATACGGGCAGTATAATTAATATTACCGTGGTAACTATGATTTTTATTATTCATTAAAAAAGCACTTAGATGTTTATTTTTAACCAATCATTCCCTTTTTTGTTAATTTGATATTAGTTTCTTTGAGGAGACGAAATAAAAAAATATTCCAGTTGTTTCCTATTTTGTTTTAGTTATCGTGCTATTAAGAATACAGAAGCAACCACCGACATTATAAACAGAAGAGCTCACAGTCTACAACCTAAAGAATTCGCGATACATTGAAAAAAAGCAACAAAAGAGTAATCGTGTAAGGAATACGCGCAAATCTCTAAATTAAAAAGAATTTGAAGATATGATGATATATTTTTATAATTTTTATTGTTTCATATGTGTATTTTTACCTTTTGTAATGATGTTTATGTAGATGATTATATATATGAAGTAATCAAAAAGTAAAAAAAAAATATTTAAATGATTGCTATAAATTGTAAAACAAAATAGTTGCTATTAAATTTAGTAGTTTTCTAAATATAATTTGTAAATTAAAATGTGTTAGATAAATTGTACAGTTAATGTAACATTCGTTAAAAAAAAATATTTGTCTCATTGTTATTCATTACTTTTATTATATTTAATAGATGTTTAAATAATGTGTAGAATAATTTAAACAAAAATTAATGAAAACATTTAATGTTTGTGACGTATTTTATTTTATCCTCAAATTTTAGTCCTTTTATTCAAATATTCAAACGAAAATACGAAGTAACGATGAAGACCACGCGTCCATATAAATATATATATATATATATATATAGTTATATATATATATATATATATATATATATATATATATATATACATGCGTGTATCTACACACGCACACTAATACAATTGCAAATGCGTGTACAAACACACGAGGATTACTCGCCTTTAAAATACAGAGTGCGCTCTTTAATGTATTCGAAAAGAATGTTTTAGTGTCCATTCTTATTCTACAGTATTAGTATACTCTTTGGTTCTGACTATGTATTTTGTCTTTATTTTGAATAAAACAAAGCAGTATAAATGATTTGCGCAGATTTTTTAGAATTTCAGGTTAGACTTTTATAAATATTTTTATGTATCTTAAAATAGACCGTTGTATACAATCTAGACCGTTAAATATAAAAAACTTGTATCAAATATTAATATAACCAATTGTGCTAAATTTGTGAGGTTATGTAGAATGCCGGAATATTTATTACATATAATTTTATGAAGATTTTTTCTTTTAGGACATCCTTAAGAAGATGCGAGTTTTGGATGACAAAATAGTATACGCTCTGAATACTTCTATCCCTACAGAATCTTTTAAAACCAAGATTGATGCCACCACAGCTTGCCGCGACTTGCACGAGCAAATTCAGAAAGGTCATGATGAAAGAGAAAATGTTATCAAAAAGTGTATAGTGTCCACAGCTGAATCTGTTAAAAAATTAAAATTGGCAAAAGAAACTAATCCAGATGATCATGATGTACTAAAAAATTTAAAAGCTGAACAAAGAAAGGTGAAAATCAAATCATTTTTGGTTCTATAAAATTATATGTTTTTAAAATAGGTAAAAATATAGAGTCAAACTTAATCATTTTTTTCATCATCATCATCATCATCAGCCTGTGATAGTTCACTGCTGGACATAGGCCTCCCCTAGTACACCGCTACCCATTAGGGGGTTTTTGGACCGTATCCCATGCTGGTCCAATGCATGTGGGTGGGTGGACCGAATAATTACATGTCCATCTGACGCATGGATCATCTTACTTTTCAGACAATTGGGTGATCGGCCCAAATTGCCCTAACCAACTAGGAAACAACAATGAAAATTTGTTGAGTCCCCGCAGGATTCGAACCCGCGACCTCCGGTTTCTAAAGCACACGCCCATACCACTAGGCTACGGAGGCAGTTTTTTCCTAAAGTTATTTATGTAGGGATTTATCTCTATCCAAATTTTTGTTACAATAGAGTGCTGATGATTTATTAGTCTGATTTGTAATTATTGTTTTTTTTTTATAGTTAAGGCTTCTGCAGACTGAACTAAGTGTGGAGGAAGTAATACAAGAGAAGACAAGTAAACTGTTCACGGAAAAATGTAGATCATATTTCAAACCAAATTAGTTATGAAGACTGAATATTTTGCCACAGGCTGATGCTATAATATATTTGTATATAATAGGGATAAACAGAAAATGGTTAAATGTAGTAGTCTTTTCAATAAAATTCAAAATATTGGTATAATTTGTTCTGTCTTTAACATAATATCAGGATCAAAAAATTAATAATAGGGGTGTACAATAATAACAAAATGGTACATAAATAAAAGTAATTTTAATGCATATAGCACTTAACAATCTAATCTTTTTTTACATAATTTATGCAGAAATCTACTGTAGCAATGAGGCAATTAATTTTTTTTAGTTAAACAATTTTAATTTGCCTTTGCCGCTTCTTTGCTATCTTGTTCTTCTTTATACTGTTTGTGCCAATCTAAATTCATTTGATGGACTGATTCTCCACGTTTTGCAGCTGCTTTTCCAGCTAAAATAGCACCAAAACTAGCTAATGCAGTTAAAACCATCAAAATGTTTGAAATTTTGATTCTAGCTTCACTTCTCGATCTATCGATTATCTCCGCTCTGTAAAGGAATATATTTCCTTAATATCAGGTTATGATAAGGAAAATGTTTAGCAGATATTGCATAATATTTTTATGAAATGCTAGTGCAATATGAATAGACGTACGATACAAATTGGGGGATATCTTCTTTCGTTTTATACTTTTTGGTCCAAACAAGTATTGTTTTCTGAAAATTAGTAGGTCTATATCTTCTTGACATTGAACGGGCGTCGGGCGCAGGATCTGATCCTGATGCGGGTACACACATATTTCTCCTTATTAAGAGTGTTTGCACTCTATTTATGAACAACCTATTCATTTTTGAAAACGCGTTATTTTCAATAGCAATAAATATAAAATAACTGCGTTAAATATTAATGTCATGCACTTAATACAAAAATAATAGAATCTGACAAGTTGCAAAAAGAATTGCCATATATTTTTAAATAATAAGAAAAAGCTAAAACAATTTAGGTCTGTAAAAAAGAAATCGCAAATCAAAATTTTCTCTTGATATATGTATATAGATTCTGTATATAAATTATCGCCCGAAAGAGTTGACAACCGCTTTAAGGAAACTGCGAATAATAATGGGACTTGGTTGCTGAGATTCGTATTCAAACGTGTTTCAAAGAAAGCTAACTATACAATCACGAAAGAGGTCAAATAACGATTACAGAGTCAATAAATCGAAATATTTAAAATCATTTATCTGTGACTATAAGATTAGATAGATTTTTACAATTCTTTTTTTCTTACTACATGTCCTAATATTTTACAAAATGACAAATTCATTTTATTTTAACAACAAGAACTAAGCGTAGCATTGCAGTGCGGAAATTTCCTAAATTGTTAGTAGTCTCTAATTATCGTAGTATCGTAGGTGGTAATCCGAGAAAGAAATCTATAGAACCACGTATGATAACGTACGGTTGGGATTACACCCACTTTATCGTAGTGATGGGGCTCAGTTCGGTCTGGGACAGTCACGGGGTGCCAAAAAGTAACATGGCCTGGCTTCAAGGTCGGCCGTGGGGGCTGCTCCAAGCTACGAAGCCAACTTTAATTGGAATCTTGCTCTAGCAGGTGTGGGGGACGGGTTTAATGTCGTTATTTCTGTCTCCGCATGCTGTCAGCATGGTGTCCTCGATCTTGTTCCTTCTGTCGGCCCACCAGAGCAGCCCTCGATTCAGCATGCTAACGGGAACTACAGAGTGACGGCCCAAGCTGAGGCTTCCCGTTTAGGTGCAGTTAAGGCACTTTCTGGGGAGACACGTCTATGGTAACGCCCCCCATATGTTCTATGCGGCTATTTTTCAGAAAGCACGAGATTGAACTAAAAAATAAAAAAGTGGACCCGAACATATAGCGTGCCGCTAGGAGATTCGTGCCTACAAATGTTTATATCTCCTAGCTCTCATGGCCCCTGGGCAACAGATTCAAGTGAATATGCTGCCCAAGCTGTGATGCCGTGACAAAAGGATTGTAAGTGCCGAAGCGCCTGAAGTGGCCATCGCCCAGAGATGGAACTGCCGCGGCGGTCTTCACTGGTGGGTTCGCAAAACACTGTGAAAAACCTTAAGACCGTCCTAAAGGCATCACGATGGAATAGAGTGGTGGGTTTAGTCGGGGGCAAAGACGGGTTATGTCAGCTCGATTCGATTTAATCTTTTGCCATTGAGTGGACGGGGAATAGGTAGTAGATTGAGAAATGTAAAGTAATGTGCTTTGTGCGACAGGTTTATCGTTATATGTACAACTTTGCCGGTAGCATACATATTTTTTCATAAACAAATATTTTAGAAATTCGAGACCTCGACGTTAAATATTGTTAGCCGCTCTTTGCGTACGGTGACCTTGCCCAATTTGTTTTGTAAAAAAATATTGCTTATGAGAAAATTATTACTGCATTAAGAAAAATTATACTAAACACCAGTATTTGTGGTTTTTCATTATTCATTAATGATTTTAATATTTTTAATATAGTATATGCTTGTTTAGCAACTTGTGTCTTGTATCCTAAGTTACTATTAAACTATTAATATTCCTGTTTGAGTGATAAGTGTTGATTTTTTTAATAACAAAAAAAGTGAAGACACCTTTTTTATATCCGTTTATTTATATACCATAGATAATTTTACATTTATAAGGATCAATTAATTTAATGTCCGTAGTTTTGAATTTGTTATCTGATACCTAATCATCTTCAATTATAAATCACAAAATATTTTCCGTTTTCTATTTGGCCTGAAGATCTAACACCTAAGCCCGCCCCTTGCAGTTTGTATATTTTTAATCGGTATACATTCGTGACGTGATCTTCAGCTAAAAGTGAATTGAATCATAGAATTATTTTTTATTCTACAATATATGTTGGATTGGCTTTTGTGGACTTGTTCAAAAACGCGTTAATTAGAAAGTAAGTGGAAAAAACACCTTTTAAATAAAACTAATGATTGGATTAGTATATACACGAAAACATATTAACAATAGCAACCTCTCGATTTTAACAAAGTCTTTTGTGTCTTGACTATAAGGCATATGTGTATGTTAGTCTTAGGAATATTTTATTTAATTATTTTTTATTTTTAACTCTTGTATAAGTAGAGGATTGTATTGTAGGAGGTAGAAACATACTATATATACTGGGTGTAAAAATATGAAAATTTTAATTAAAAGCTAATTCGACTTAAAATACTAATTGCATTACTTTTTTTCTTATTATCCCGCTATATAATAACTAAATGCTAATTTATTTGTTATTTTGCATCATTAATTTCTATCAGTATTACTTGTATTTTGTAGTCACACATTTTTGCCTCTGTTTTTGGATTCCTATATTATATGTGCAGAAAATAAACCTTTAATAAATTAATGGTGTCCATTGGAATTATACGATTTTATCTGTGTCTAGAATATTTAAAAATGTATTTTGTGCTAGCCTGTTCTATATTTATGTTTGTGTTTTATATAATGACTAGCTGTTACCTGCGCCTTCGACTGTGTGAAATAGGGAGGCATTTTAGCAAAGGGTATTTAATTATACTATATACTGGTATATGTTAATAATTAGAGAAAAAGCTTAATGGATTTATCTTTGACAATAAAGAATTTCCATATTGACTTTCATTCGCAGTTCAACCTGTGCCATCCTTGTACTGTTTAAAATTTATCACAATTTCAGTTATATCTTGTTTCAAATATCTAGAAACAAAATTTTATTGTTTTATGTTAAGACAAATTTTCATACAAACTTTTATCCCCCTTTTTTTTAAATCAGGGGAAATCCTCATGGATACTCTGGCCCCTATGGGGAAGGGATTCAGGTTATGTGAGACTCTTACTCGCTAAAACCCCTGGGAACTCCATCCTGGTTTGTTATTTGATGTAGTGTGGGATCACATTATTTCACCAGCACTACATTATGAGTGTTTGGAATTGCAAACTCACCACAGGTCTTTTAGACACTTAAACAACTTAGAGGCTGCTTTGTTCTTTCTTGGAATCTATTCTAAGTTTGTACCAAATATCAGTGATATTTGTTTGATGGCTTAGATGGCAGAGATGGATAGACAGAGCTACTCTCACATTTATAACAATTATTGGATGTAGATGAGATGTCAGTCAACTTACATAAATGATAATAAAACATTGCTTTACTTTTACCCTTTTGATGATACATACATATCACACACACATCATCGGCCTATGTTAGTCCGCTACTAGACATAGGCCTCCCCTAATGCACCCCTATCCATTAGGGGGTTTTTGGACTGTATCCCACAACAGTGGTCCCATGTGGGTTGGTGGGTGCAGCGACTTTTTACATGCCCATCTGACCCATGGATCATCTTACTTTAGGAAGCAACAATGAAAATTTGTTGCATCGACCTCCGGTTTCTAAAGCTCAGGCCCATACCACTAGGCTACGGAGGCAGAAATGATACAGACATGGATCTGTTATTGTATGTTACAATAAAAAATTTTCTATTTAATAAGATGTCGGGGGGTCACAAGCATCGTTACAAGAATGCTGGATTAAGCACGGATGAAATGCGCCGACGCCGGGAAGAGGAGGGTGTGCAATTACGTAAGCAAAAGAGAGAGCAACAGCTTTTTAAACGTAGAAATGTAAATCTACCATCACCAAATTCATCAGATATTGGCCTACAGGTACATTTATTGTTTTCTAAATTTTATTTAAATACTCTACCTAAGTAAGAGATTATGGCAATATTATGAAATACTTGGACACAGCCGAGTTAAAAAAATTATTGAAAATCTAAACATGATGCTTTAAGGTTAATTCAAATGGTATGGATAGTGTTATATAACAACAATGTGAAAGAGTATTATTAATAACAATCATATTTATTTTATTGATTGATTGATTGTGACTGTTCTTTGTTCGAAGTTATTACTAAGAAAATTATTATTATTAAGTTGTTGTTAAGGTTGTTAATTAATGAAATAACTAACAACTTTTAATATTTAAAATTTTACATAGCTCTGCTATTGATCTCTTTTGATCATTTGTTAAATATGATATTTAAGAAGAGAATTATGATTTTATGCTTTAATATGTGTAAATCAAAGCATAGTAATAGTGTCCATACTCTTGACTTATTGCCCGTTTGTAATACATATTCCTTCTTTCTCCTTGTGGCTTGTAATGAATATCATCATGTATTTTTTGGTTTCTCAATTGACAAAAGGATAATATACTTAAAATTTTTTGTTGTTTGAATATGGTTATTGGTAATTTATTTCATGCATTTATTTACAAAAGGACTGACACTGCATTTCACTAAATTAGATTTATAAATACCTATAATTATAACATTCCTATATCCTTTAAGAGGTTTTTAATAAGTTTTTAAATATATAAGTGTAGAATGCTTATTCCTTAAACATTTTCCAGTTAATAGAAAATGCAATTAGTTAAAAGAAAGCCCATTGCATCTCCATATTTAATATTTATTACTCAACCAGGGGGCTTCAGTTTATGCTTAGTCTAGTAAAATTACTGCCATTTTATAAATTATATTTAATATTATCTAAAGGCTTACATATGTTTCAGGATAACAAAGATGATCTTAACATATCTCTGTCCGATGATATCACACCTCAAATGGTGGAGGCTTTGTATAGTGACAATCCTCAGGAGCAAGTTGTAGCAACGCAAAAATTTAGAAAGTTGCTAAGTAGAGAACCCAACCCGCTCATAGATGAAGTGATAAGAACTGGGATAGTTCCAAAGTTTGTTGAGTTCTTAACTAACACCTCCAATCCAACCTTACAGGTAAGCAAATTTATTTTGTGGAATTGCTCTTTATTCATTAAGTTTTATTTAAATGTTATGGTAAAAAACTGCGGTCTATGTAATGTTGGCTTCAAATCATAGTATATGTAAGTAGCTGTTGCTTGCGACCGTATCCATGTAATATGGTAGTATGAAAAAATATTCTGTTTGTCACTATTTTTAAACAAAAAACACCCTAAGGTACTCCCAATTGCATCAGATTTCTTGCAGTATAAGTTTTGTCAAAATAGGACCAGCCATTCCCTATTAGTCAAAACAAACAGCCACAAACAAAATTTTTAAAAACCAAATTGGTTTGTTATATGTATGGTTTTTATATCACTATGTAATCATTTACATTTTCATTGAACCAGGCCCCAGATCAATGTGGTGGGATACCATCCAAAAATCCCCTAATGGAGAGGATATTATTTTTTATTTATTTATTACATTAGCGGAGGCCTATGTTCAGCAGTGGCCTGGATACACCAATTTATTTAATTGTAAACATGAGACTTAGTGTTGTCGTTGTTATTGTTACCCATGGCAATGACTTACATGTATTATTGTTATAAACTTTAGATGTATGCATATACTTGTTTATGTTTATCAGTGCCTTTTTCTGCTAATGGATTATGTGTTATTTAAGTTATGTCTGGTGAGTGTGTAAATAAAGAATACTTCTTTAACTATGGCAATTTAAATCTCCAAGCAATTTAGCAAAATACTTGTGTTGCACTCATAACAATTAAATTTTGTTGCCCTGTTAACATCAATTTCAAGTCTTATTATTTGTATCAGTCATTTGAATTTATAATTTAATATCACTTTGTACTTGTACTTAGCACATGCACAACTTGTCATAAGTTCTGTTTACATCTATTTCAAGTGTCATTTGTCTCTGTGGCTATCGGTATTATTGTCATAAGTGCATATCCACTTCTTTGCTATGGTTTTCATTCTTATCATTTTGATCAAGTCCTAGTACAACATAAATACATTCATCAGCCTGTGTTAGTCCACTGCTGGTACATGATTTCTAATTCACGCTCCTCCTAGGGTTTTTGACGATCCTCACGCTGGTCCATTGCTTGTTAGTGGGCCACTTCTGACTGTCCGACGCATGGATCATCTTACCTTTTCAAACAATTCAGGTGATCGGCCAATTGCTAACCAACGGAAACAGAATTTCGGACGTAGGTCAAACCTCGGTTTCAGTCCCTCGTTGACGCAACATCGCGTCTGTTCCATTCGAGGCAGCGTCGTGAGACTCGCGTCGCGTCGAGACGCGTGTGGTGGTCGAATGTGGGGCGGTGTCCGCCCTGGTGGCGCTCGTGGGCGGCGGCGCGGGCGACGACGTGCGCGAGCAGGCCGTCTGGGCGCTGGGCAACGTCGCCGGCGACTCGGCCGGATGCCGTGACGCGGTGCTGGCCGCTGGCATTCTACCGCCGTTGATAGAGTGAGTTTTTTTTATTTATGAAAAACTAACGAGTCGCCCTGGCTTACAAGGGTGCAAAGCGGGATATCTGTAATATTATCGGAAACATTCATTTAAACTTTTCATTCATTCATTCATTCACTAAATTGGATGAGGGTAATGCTAAATTTAATAAGCCATTATTTTCCCTTAATATGTAAATAATAAAAATGGTTACTGTTAACCATAAATGATAGACATATATCATCGCGGACTTTTTTGTTGAACTTTTTAAGGTGTGCAATACTTTAGTACATTACTTTGATTTATTTCGTGGGGCTAGCTTGGTGGCTAGGTGAGGTACTTGAGCCGCGTGGTCGATTGGGAGCCTACGGAGGAAGGCCACCACTATGGCGTATGTGCGGAGTGCCCAGCACGCGCTAGAGGATTGCACAGCCTGAGCGGAGCAACGCAGAGAGCTGCGAAGTGTCGTGGGGCAGGATATTTTGCTCACCGTTGTAGTGCGCAGCATGGTGGACAGTGAAAGGTCGTGGGGCGTCGTCCTTTCGTTTTGCGACGACGTGATGGCTCGGAAGGAAGCCGCGGAAAAGGACAGTGGAGGCCAATAGCGCCCTGGCTATCCGTCGAAGAAGGCCAGGGCGCCAAACTATGGCGTACGCGCGCAACCTTCCCCCTGAAACTGAGGCTGGCAAGAGGGTGTCCACCGCCCAGAGAAGGGTTCAAGAGGGGGTTGCCTAGTTGTTTGCTCCGGCGCTGCACCTAAAGCGGTCCGGGTGTCCCAACACACCAGGAGAGAGTGCCCGCGAGGGCCACGTCGCGCCGAGTCGCCGAATACTGTAATAGTACCCGCGGACCCGGCTATTGCGATGAGAAAAAAGCAACCGTTGGTTTTTTAATGGGCATACCAGCCGCTCCATCTTGGCTGGGGAGCTGCACATACCCTGTTGCACCCTCTCTCTCGCATCGCGAATCCGTAAACTGGATTTTTCCAACGCCAAAAAAAAGCTTGGTGGCTAGGTGCGCTTACATTGAAAACGCTGGTTTGCAATTTAAGCGCGAAAAATTGTGTTTATTTACGATATCACATTAGGAACTACAATATTATGCATGCATTGTCACATGTTTATAAAAGTCTGCTTTAAAATCCGTAGCATATTTTTGTTCATTTACTAAAAATTATATATGTAATGAGTTTTTTTTAAATTGTTTTACTATTTTCTTTGATTCTGTTGTTAGTTATATTTTTTAGCTTGCCAGAGTTCTTGTGTGTTAAAATGAATTTCTTCTTTGAATCAATAAAATTGAGTCTATTTAAATTATTGATTAGCAAAAAGTATTTTAAATACTTATCCATATTGTTGATAAAATTACCAGTGCCTGCGGGTCAATTTACATTGCTAATATAATTTATGCATATTTTTTTTGTTTACAGAATTTTAAATAAGTATACAAGGTTATCCATGACAAGGAATGCTGTTTGGACCTTATCAAATCTGTGTAGGGGCAAAAACCCTCCTACAAATTTCGAAGCTGTAGCTCCTGGTGTGTATTTCTTTTTATTTTCTTTAACAAGTTTTTATCAAAACAATTCACTCAATAAAATATCACTTTCTTTTTTACTTTTATTAATTACATGAAAGTTAATAATAATAAATTTATTCAAAGAGTACACTGTGAAATTGGATCATCAAAAACCTAATAAATTAACGACATGCATGCCTATGGATTAGTATGAATATATTTGACGGTTCTGATATCAAATCAAGACTGCTAAGTATAGTCTTGACAACAAACACCCAATTTCTACATGTTCATCACCAAATCACACATTTAGTTAAATTTCTTTTCTTGTTTCCCATTAGATGAGAACCATAAGATGCCTTTAATTTTCTAACTAACTAAATGAACCCTGTGCTATATTTGATTTCCTACTACATTTGCCAAAATTGCCGGTGTCTAATATATGAAGATGTACCTGAAAAACATTTTTTATGCAGAATGACTGGCATCTGACCTTCACAACCCAAAGAGCAAACTGTATTCTACATATGAATTAGTTGTCAGTAAATAAATCGACTTTTTATCGATGTATGGAGCATATAACTTTTCAGAAAATGATTTTTTTTAATTTAAAATGATGTCTTACCTATTCAGGTATTCCAGTACTAGCGAGGCTGCTCCATCATACGGATGCGGATGTGCTAACTGACGCTTGCTGGGCGCTCTCTTATTTATGTGACGGACCAAATGAGAAGATTCAAGCTGTGATTGACGCCGGAATTTGTAGGAGGCTCGTTGAATTGCTTACGTATGTATATTTTCTTTTATGAATTGTTCATGATTATTACTATGCAACTGCGTCCGTAGTCTAGTGGTATTGGCCCTTGCTTTATTAACCGGAGGTCGTGGGCTCGAAAACCGCGTGGAAACAACTTTGCGTTAATATTGTTATTTGGTTAGTTAGTACAATTTTGGCCAATCACCCAATTGTAAGATGGTCCATGCGTCGGATGGGCAGGTGGAAGTTGGTCCACCGTTGGACCTGCGTTGTGGGAAACAGTCCAAAATCCCCTAATAGAGTAGGCGTGCATTTAGTGAGGCCAATGTCCAGCAGTGGACTAACACAGGCTTATAAAGCTGATAACTTTGAACTTTTATGTCTATCTCAACTAAGTTATTTGAATGATCAAATATAAATTCTAAAATTTAATTACCTTTGCATTATTTCTCCTCGTTTTTCAGACATAACAAATCGACCGTGGTTTCGGCCGCTTTAAGAGCAGTGGGCAATATCGTTACCGGGAACGACGCTCAGACGCAGGCCATTCTGAACTGCGACCCGTTGCCTAGTCTCCATATGCTGTTGCGCTCCAGCACTGAGGCACTGAAGAAGGAAACTTGCTGGACGCTCTCCAACATAACTGCGGGGAATGCGGCACAAATTCAGGTTAGTTTATATAATAAACTGTTTCAAGTATATAACGACGCCGAAGCGACTGGCGCTATATATAGTGGTTGTTAAATAGCGAGAAGAAGGACCATTCAGACTATCACATCAAATGAAAGCCGAGTGATATTTCGACGCTTTAAGCCGTTTATTGTTAAATCGTGTGTCATTATCTTATCATATTTATTTTATCAGTCCTTTTGCGACGGTATAGTTAATATTGAAGTAATTCTTACTTTCTATTTTAAGCAGCTGCTGAAAATAGATAATTCTCATAATACAACTTTATGTATGTCTTTGCCTTAGTAAAATAAATTCAATGTCGTATTTATAATCTTTTTGATGAAAATTATTGAAGAATGTTTTATATAACTATTGTGCTTTTTGTTAATTTGCTGTTTGTTAATTTTAAAATAATATTTTTACTTTGTTCCTCAACAGGCAGTGATAGAAGCAAATATTTTCCCAACCCTCATCGAAATACTGAGGCAGGCCGAATTCAAAACGCGGAAAGAGGCAGCATGGGCCATTACCAATGCTACCAGTGGCGGTTCACATGAACAAATTAGGTATGTTTAATTTGATGTTTTTTTCCATTTCAAAGTTAGTTTTGAGTGATATTTTGTTATATCACAGCTTATTGGCTGATACTAATGTTAGGATAATTATCTTACTAGTGAGTAATGAACCAACTTTTCTGCTGCAAAGGGATTGGTATTTCTTTTATTTAGTTAGAGCAGTTCATTGTATGCTAAGCGATATTCCTGCCTAAAATATATAAGTGTTAGGTTATTTTCTGTGAAGTACATTAGCTACGGTGCCCTTTTAAGTGGAACACAGTGATGTTTTTGCAATACGGTTTAGCATTCTAGTGGTATTTATCATTTCTAGTTTTTATTGTTAAAATTTAACTCAACACACTCCCTGAGCTTGCTCCACATGTTGGTCATTTTGTCAGCACTCTTTACACGTGTTTGAACCACGTATGGGTCAATCCCACCATATAAATTTATGATATATACTATTTTTTTTGTTTATCTAAACTTATATTAATTTACTTTAGTATAGTTTTCTTTTGCATATTTCTTGAAAATAAATAAAGTATTCATTATAATATTACAGTTCAGTTGCTATTTTCGGGGGAATGAATACAACCGCTTATTTTGTACGGTTTAAAGGCAGCATTTTAGTGCTGAGCTAACATTGTGATTGAAGTTTATGTTCATGTATATGGAGAACCCATAGAATTCCATTTATTGTATTTTTTATTATTATTGTTAGTATTATATTAAACTAGCGACTTCGCAAGGATTCTTTGCTAAAACTGTAATATTTTCGGAAATATTTATGTTATAAATTTTCATATTCATTTATACATGCTGTAACGGGGCATATTGCTCTATATTATTTGGATCATGTATTTAAGATATTTGATTGCATATGGATTCATTCTGTATTGGTTAAAATCACTTCGCAAATGTAAAGTATTCAAAAGTGTCGGACGGACAGCGAAAGACTTTGTTTTGTTCTACGTAAAGAAGCTGCGTTTGCTTGTAATTGGAAAGCATATTCGCATCTTATTTACGTTCAAAGTTGTAGTTACTGATTTTATTGTATGTTTTCCCGGTCACACATCTACCCAAAAAAAGGGATAAATTAGAAATTATTTATCGTTAATTGCGTATTTCTTCTTAAAGAACTTATCTAATTAGTTATAAATTTTGCTATATATCTTGCTGTATTACTCTTGTCTGTTTAAAAAGTACAAATTTCAATATCTTAGCGTATCAATAATCAATCGTCATCGGGCTCCATGGTTTGAAAATGTTATTTCTATTCCTTTTTTGAATTACAATCAATGTTTGTTTCAGGTATCTCGTCGAACAAGGATGCATACCCCCCTTGTGCGATTTGCTAGCTTTGACCGATCCAAAGACTGTGCAAGTAGCCCTCAATGGTCTTGACAACATATTAAAAACTGGACAACACCCGGACCAACCGAACCCTTATGCGGCATTAATAGAACAGTGCTTTGGTAAGACATTTTTATAGTTATTATTATGTTGTAGTTAAATACTAGCAAGCTGTTGCTTGCGACTTCGTCCGCGTATAAAAAGGTAACATGTATAAAAGTCTTTGCTTTTTTTTTAAGTAGTTTAAATTACTTACAGTTATATCAGTTAGCTTTTAAAAAAGTCCCATCTAAAAATGGACCAGCTATTTCAGAGATTATCCAGAACGAACAGACAGATAAAATTTTAAAATGTTTTCTTATACGTATTGATTATATATCGTAATGTAATCAACTAACAAAGTTTTATACAACCAATCAAGAAATTGTTTAACAAAAAATACGACACACGTTATGTATGTATGTATGTATGTATGTATGTATGTTATACGCTGTTTGAATTCGCCTACAGCGTATGACTCTTTTACGCACTATAAGCAGGTAACAACGTGCTCTCTGTAGGAAATTTATGCCACCTCATTTTAAATCTCTGATATCTTTTAAGATATTAAATAAATCGAAATGTCCTCCATGACATGTTTTATATACATAGAAAAATGTTCACATTAAAATGCTTATTTTGGGTTATTCTTAAAACATAGAAATATGCTCTGGCGGTAGACGTGGGTCGTTACGTCCTTATTAAAACGAAACTAGTTACGTGGACGGCGTCGCTTGTTTTAATACTAGTTATCTTTATAACTAGCTACTTTCATCCAGTGTGTGCATACATAAGTTTCACAACGATACGGTTACATGCGTTTCCCAAGAATACGGTTACATACGAAAGGAAAATCACAGTTTCGTGTTTGATGCCGAACAGTTAAATTAATAAATTAACTTTCCTGCATACTTTACTCCTGCATGGTTTACAATTATAAAATGTTTTATTGATTGATTGGCGTTTACTACGAAACTATGATTTTGATAAAAATATTACTACCGGTGTACTTAAAACTTAATTTTATTGTTACAATGCTGAAGATTAATATTTACTGTTTATTTACACTTTTTATGTGTATGCACTTTTGAACGATTTTATTATAACTATTTTTCACTCTTATGTACACCGTTACAGTTACTTTGTTTGTTCGGCTATTTAAATAAAAACCTTTATTTTACTTTTGATTTCGGTAACTGCTAGTTTTTCGGAATCACACGACATTATTTTCCAACATGGGTCACTCGAATATGATATCTATGTGTATAAGTCATACCTATGAAAACTAAATGCGCCACTCGTCTAGTCTCGCTTACTCGGCAGATCTCAATCTTCCATCTCTCTCGCTCGGTAGGCAAGAATACAGAATTATTGACTGACTTATGAACACTGCTAGTATATGCATTGAGGATTAATTTTCAAATATATATTTACTTATTCCATCAAGTATTGTAGCCCTATCTTTTATTATACTTAACATAATTACATCTATACAAATAAATACTATTGGAATCTGTGTGTAATGAAAATAAATCAAATAGCAGTTTTTCTGGCTTAACTCTCAGATTTTGAAAGGTGGCTTACGGGAAGAAAGCTAATTTTACTGGGAGTAAATTCAGTATAGGTGATTTTTTTTATAAAATAAACTAGCGGAATATTTTTTTAAATTACCACGAGGACGAAGTTATATATTATAAATGTACTATGCATTACTACAATATGTGCACAGGCCGAGTTTTAATTATGTCACATTTTCAGGCTTGGACAAAATCGAGTTCCTGCAATCGCACGAAAACCTAGACATATACCAGAAATCGTTCGAGATAATAGAGAACTACTTCGGTTCTGAGAGCGATGACGGCCGACTCGCGCCCGAAGTCTCATCCACGACGGGCCAGTACCAGTTTGGTGCGGACCAGTCCGTGCCGATGGGCGGATTTCAATTCTAACAATGGTCATCGTCCATACTAACGGTGACTATTATTAATGAAGAATAGAAATTCGAATTTCTGACATAGTATAAGAATGTTCGCCTACATTGTTAATATGGCGGCCGTTCTATGTTAGAGATCAGCCAAATGCGTAGAAGATATTATAGTGCAGTGCTAGTTGCACAAACCCAGATGCACTTCATATTTCTTCACTCTTATATACTGAGGGGTCGGATAACCAATACGACCGGAACGATCAGGTGCACGCGAATGATAGAAATTTCAAATGTTTTTGCTAAATTATAATTAACTGCCTTCGTAGCATAGTAGTATAGGCTTGGATTTTAGAATCTGAAGGTTGTGGCTTTGAATCCTGCAAGAACTCAGAAACTCAATATTTTAATTGTTGTTCCTAGTTACGACAATGTGGGATGATCATCCCATTGCCTGTAGAGTAAGATGATTCATGCGTCGGATGTCCATTAAAAATCGGTCCGGCGCCTGAGCTCTCTCCGATCGTGTCGGTTATGCGTTTCTTCGGACTAAGGGAGTAAAGGAAGACGGGGTGCAACTGTGTCTGCGCGTATACTGGTGCACTACATCTCCTGTCGGCTAAAGTGTAATATAGACCGGCCTCCCTAGTCAAAACCGTCTCGGATAACATTATTAAAAATTAATTTCTTTCTTTCTACACAGATGCCTGTTACTGTTGTGATATATAACTCCAACGAAACAACTCACAGGGAAGTGTTGAACCAATGCACTGCAATGACAGCGGGACTGATGACATATATGGATAATAAGCGTTACACCATCTCAAAGTCAATAGGAAAAGCCAAGCTTTTTGAGATTCCAAGTTCATCAGCTGTCGACACATATTATACAGTAGTGTAGATCATATTATTATTTATGTTGAAAATTTATTAACCTCGCCTATTATTTCTTTGCTTTTGTAGATAAAGGCGTGACTAGTTCATTTATTTTGTTGTATAAAATATATTTTGTTGGCCTTTACGCATATAATAGTCGCTAAATATTACATTGTTGTTATGTAATATAACATTTTTATTTATTATGTATTACAAATTGGTACCAACATTTCTAGGACTTTCAATTGTTTTGTATCCCTCCAAGGTGACTATCAAATAAGCACGTTATGCACGAAGGTGGACTTTTAGG
This sequence comes from Lamproptera curius, assembly GCA_029286875.1. Taxonomy (NCBI): domain Eukaryota; kingdom Metazoa; phylum Arthropoda; class Insecta; order Lepidoptera; family Papilionidae; genus Lamproptera; species Lamproptera curius. Next base: position 236,955 of record JAGSMT010000201.1, on the reverse strand, counting down.
TGATCACATATGTTGATAGTTGTGGACCTAGTTTTCGTACATCGGAAGTATTTACTTTGATTACTCTTTTATTATTATTTTTTAATTTGGGTAAAAACAACAAACACAACATATACAATAGAAAGGCTGTTTAAACATTGGATATACATATAATATAAATATAATAGAACTATTTAAATATGGTTTAGGTTTCGACTGATGTATATATTTATGTTTAATCTCAAATATTGTGCGAATAATTCTGGAACAGCGTTTGGTACATTTTGTTGTGATCTGCTATTTACGGTCGATCTTAAAATTAGACATTGTTATTTATTTGTATTATTTAGGTTAATTATACTCGTATAATATTTTAACTAGCAAGTCCAGGGTAACAAAGCGCGACATGCATCTAGCGATCTTATTAGTGAATTGTCACCGTGATGTAAATCACTGAGTGTACACTCGTTTAATATCTACACCACATAACTTGTTTAAAGCAAAATAGTTTCGTAGGTCGTGAAAGCTTCAAAGTAATTGTAACTTGTTTAAGTTCAGTTCGGTTCGGCATTCATACGCTGATTATAAATGATTACCTTTTTTGATATATATATATATATATATATATTAGTGATGCAACGGAAGTATCTTAGCGGAACCAGAAACGGAAACAGATATAAAAGTAAATTTAGCAGAAACGAAACGGAAGTGTCAATAATATGAAAAACTAAGTTTACAAATATAATTCTTTATTAAATCAAATACTAATATAAATTATAGTATTTGATACTTAATAAAGAATATATAATAAATAATAATAATACTAATCTAGATTAGAAATAGATATATAAGAAATCTACTACAGAAAACAATATTGCAACTATGCAATTGAACATTTTATTAATATTAAAAATTTAATAGTGGCAAGCTATATTTTATAAAAAGTCATTTGGCCGCTTTTACACCTAACAATCTGTTCCGGTGTTCTTCGTATATAAGACAAGCTCCGCTAAATAATTGTTCACTGGCGACGATGCTGGGGGTACTGACAAATATTGGCGTACTAATGGCAAAAGATTATGGCATTTGTGTGAATTTAATTTCTAGCACACAAGAGAATCTTCATTTAAAGATAATCTCATTTCTTTTTTGTACTCCTGAAAATGTGACCGCATCTCCAAAAGGAAATTGTCACTCTCGTTAGTTGTAGTCGAGATTTCTTGGTCTTCGTTTGTACTTAACATGGATTCTAACTTCTAAATCTAAATTCTAACATTTGAAATGATGAATTCATCATTGAAGATGACGTCGGCTGGACTTCATCCTCAATTCGAGTTCGGCGCCTTTTCGATGTACCCCAAACTACACTACACTATCATCGTAAGTGGAGTTAGTTAACTCTCTAGATTGTCTGGTTCTGCTGATCGTCATTAAGTTACACACATGACACAAACAGCAGCCGAAAATATTACGCGCTTACATTCACGAAGAAGTACGTAAACAAACGTGACAAGTGCCTGCGCGGCTCCTTGGCTGATCCCTCCCCCGCGTGCTCAACCGTCCAGTGACTCGTATGCGCCTAGAGCCGCGCATGCGTGAAAAGCGCGCGGAACTTCCGCACTTGCGGAAACGGAAACAGATCCGTTGCATCACTAATATATATACACACACACATAACGCGATGTTCGTCAAAGCCCACGATGCCTCGATCTGGGGAACACATCACGTGAGTTGCGTGAAAAAAAAGGGCCTAATGAGACTTGCCTGTGCTTTAGAAAGCGGAGGTCGTGGGTTGGAATTGTGGGGTCTCAACAAATTTTCATTGTTGTTTCCTAGTTGGTTAGAGCAATTTGGGGCGATCACTTAATTGTGTGTAAAGTAAGATGATCCATGCGTCGGACGGGCACGTAAAAGTCGGTCCGCCCACTAACCCGCATTGGACCAGCGTGGTGGTTTACGGTCCAAAAAACCCCCTAATGGAGGAGGCGTACATTAGGGGAGGCCTGTGTCCAGCAGTGGACTAACAGAGGTTGATGATGATGATGATTATGTAATTAGTGGTCGCATAATCGGAAAATAAAACTCAAGTTTTTTTTAATTTACGACCGGGTGGTCGGATGACTATTTTTTTTTTTAAATTTTGTTATTCAATATCTTAGTTATGCAATATCAAATTATAGTATAGTGTTACTACACTATAGTGCAACAGTTTCGTGATTTATTTGACGGTTATCGTGCTGCTCCTGGATAACGTCCACCAAATAAAGCGGTAATTTTAAAATGCATAGGATTAGTACAGTAGAAAGACAAGATACGTAATGGGCAAAGTCGAGATTTGCATTGTGGATTGTGTTTAATAGTTTTTGCTTCGTCGATTTAAGTATAAGAGAAATAATAAAAAAACAAAATAAGATTTTTATATGCTACACGGAATCTTGATTATACATGTTTACATCCTACGGCTGTATGGAATCTGCTGACATAGCATCACGCATCAAGCGCATGCATGTCATCATCAACAAATGTCGCAATCACTCAAACGCCGACTCCTTTCCATATAACGGCACAATGGAATCGCTGACACGCTGTAAGACAGCGATCGCATTCCTTCCCACCGACGAATATCGCAATAGGAAGAAAGCTGACTCTGCAGCACGGGGAGAACATAAGAACATACGCGAACGGATGGACTTCTACTTCTTCACACCTCGAAAGTAGTCACTTGTATTTAGAATAAGTTAACTTTATAATTTATAATTAATAAATTTATTTTAAGTAAATCGGTTTTTGAGACCTCCTGCGTCGGTACTCGTAATTCATGTAATTTGTATAATAATATTATTATAATTTCTACCTATTTGTACAATTTATACTAATTATGATAACGACTTTAAAGTTGAAAACATTACGAACTGGTCGCCGAGAAACGAAACTGCCTTATTAGTAAAGCAAAGTGAAGTTAGTGTGTGTTTTAAATAAACTGTAACATGTAAAGCTAGAATCGTATTAACGCCGGGGGTTAAAAAGGGGCTTTTCCGCATAGACCAGTGGTGCTACCACGAAGAAGTAAAACAATATTTAACATTTCAATATTTATTTACAGTTTAAAGAAGTTTATTACCTGATTAAACATACGTATAAGTCGTACCGTAACCTTTTATAAGTACCTATAGTATAGATGGTATATTTTGTTTTAAAAGTATAAAAAATAACCCAATTGTTTGATAATTGGGTAATATAGGATATGCTTTCGACACGATTTTAGCCTTCATAAAAGACAAAAAACATTTAGTATACGTTTTCCTCAATAACGATTTCGTAATTGCTACTAAAATATGTTTATTGGCATAAATTTATCTTGTCAAGATAAAATTATAAGAAAAACATAAACACCGCACGGTGGTCACAGATAAGTATATGATAACAGTTCATATTTAACACATAACATAATCCCACCAAAGATGTTCACTTTTTAATCATTCAAATTTACTCGTTAATATTTATGTTACGTGTATCTGCATTTAGGTGTAGTAATTGCCTTTTGGTGTAGTAAAATCATAATTTTCAATAGTGAAATATTCATTAAATATATAAATATTTAACTAAAAAATATCTGGAACTTTTGAAAAATATGCTGTACACGAATTGTACGTTAGTTCCTGGCACTTGACAATGTTTATATATTTTATTTGTTTATATATGAGTTTGATGCGAATGTGTTGCTTTTTTTAATTTACAGCCCGCGAATCTTACAAAATATATGAAAATATACTACAATTTATCTAAAAAATATTAATTATATACAGATACTTAAATGTACAAATAATCTTATGAACTAGTTTTCATAAGTCTTACATTGTAAGTGGATGTACATTAATAAAACAAATAAAAAATAATTTAAACAACTACTCTCGTAAAAAATATTACATTTATAGTGTATATTCTTAATGACATATAGATGAGGACAAATCGCGTGATGCGAAATGTTATTGTTCATATCTCTACTTAGTAGAAATAGTAGATACTACTATCTTATAGTTTCTATGTTAACAAATTCGTCAATACGAATACGAAATACATCATACATACAAATATTATATCACATTCTTACAGAATTTCGATACGTCAACGACATTTATGGCATTTCAAGATTATTGGTTCGACAAACTGGCATGCGACAATAATTATAATAAGTTATTTCAACAAACAAATTAAACCAGCATTTAGTAACACACCGTCACAATCGAGGCGAACAAATATGGCTTCATTTCCTAGGCCGTTATACGGCGCCATTCGAAACAAGATTACGCGACTTAATATGCCCGTTGTAAATAATTAGATTTGCTGATTACTACGTCACTATTAATCCTTACAGCTTAGTCTATTGTGTGGAAACGTTACAACACGAAGCGAGCGGATAACCCGTACATGTATATTCTTGCCATTTAATTATCGTTTGAAATTTCCTTAAAATTCTACTGCCATTTAATTTTCGCATTCGATTATTATTTATTCATTTATTTATTTAATCTTTGTGCACGAAATGTACAGAGGCGGACTTAATGTTAATGGCATTTTCTGCCAGTCAACCTTGGGGTGATGCAGAGATAAAAGTGGGGAGGTGCAATATATTAACATCGTAAATTTAAACTTTGTACATTATTAACTTTTTTTTTTAATTTTTATGGTCAAAATCATATTGCTAATAAAAATTAAAATTTTGCTTAGTTACAATAATCAATTATTAAATATAACTTGATTTGCTCCTGCCTAATTGTTAGGTTAACAACAGAATATCGAAAGCAGTTGGTTTAAATTTAAAAAATAGTTTAATAATCAATTATGATGAAAAAAATTTAGGCAACTACAAATAATGCAAAAATTATATAGTAAGCTGAAAAATAAATTAGACATACTATTCTAATAGTTTGAACAATATTGTAAAAACAAAAGTTTAACTGTTTACCAATGATCAAATTTTAACGGCGCCAAAATAAAAAAGGTGGCATATTTTATTAAAGTTTGTCAGTCAGTCAGGCCTTGTTTAATTAAACATTACATCTTATTTATCTCTAATAAAGACGTATAAGCTTACGAAAAGTGACTTATTTATTTTAAACGAATATTCTACATTATATTTTGCACAACAAGACAAAAATGAAAAGATAGTTTTAAAAGACATCGCAGCAAGTTAATGTTAGACACAGGACAGTATTATCAAAATAATATTACCAAAACACTCCTATATCATGGAAGTGCGCGATCGCCCTAGTAAACTTGTGTTCACTGAACAGTTTTTCCCAGAATAGCATCCTGTCGTGGAATGGGTTAGTGCCTTTAGTTAGATCCTCGCCGATGCTCAAGAAATCCAGTTCCTCAGGGCTGGTGACTGGATCCCAGGTTATTTTCAGCTGTGGATCGTTCTCGTCGGGCGTTGGATTGCTTAAATAAAAACGAAATGTCTATAAAAAACTTTATCAGTGGCTCAACGACTCAGAGATCCCATCATTTAAGAAAATACTGGTCTATATTTTAGACAAATAAGACTCATAGTACTTATATAAAAGTAACCCATAGCAATGAAGCGGCATCCTGCTGTCATATGGGGTCCTTGTGAGTGTTTAAAATAATCGATGTAAAAGGATATTGTGTATTTTAGTTAAAACTTCAATTGGTTTTCAGAGACGCTATAGATAAAGATGTTGGAGAATGTTTGAACTGCTAACTGGTGCGCTTAGGAAGTGAGTTGGCAAATACTGATGTTAAGTGTTAAATACATTTGTCAGTATACCTAATGGAATTTATACAATGAAATAATCCCGTTATTTAAGAGAAAATTTACATTATATGAGAGTTTTTTTTAAAAGGACATTTTATCCATGCGTTGAGGTTTTGGTAATGTTTTATCATTTTCTGAGTTTTTGGGATTTGTTATTACTATCTTTCATTTTCTATTAAAATACATAATTATCGATAATATGTACATGAATGTAATATTAATTTTGTGGTTGAAAATTTACTGGATTTCTTTATGTTCTTAGGTTCTGTGTGATACATTTTTATTCTATTTGGAACTACTTTAGATTGTCTAAGTTTGAAGTCTTAATGTCAGAAGAGGTTAGAATAGGTTTAAACTTTGTAAAAAAACTGTCATTAATAATGTTCAATACTGAGATTAATTCTGGCACCTTGATACTATAACATTTCTTAGATAGAAACTCTACATTCAGGTGGGATATAAAATATTTAGGTATCGGATAGTTTATATTCAGATAACTTGTCATTATATACAGATAATTCAGAAGGATAGGTTTGTACAATAGTCCAATCTTAGTTGTAAAATGTATGCCATGTGTTGTAATTACCAGAAATTTGTTTACATTGAAGCCTTTTCGAAGAAGGCTTAGTTAATATGAAAACCAAAACATCTCATAATCTGTTTAAATATAATATAATAATTTTTGGAGTTCAAATCTACAGAGACTATGATGTGTTGGATGTACGAATTGATCGTTAATGATTCCTTAAGTGCTAACAAGGTCGAAGGGTATAGTCTTTTTCATATTTTACTTCCATACTTACGATATTGCTATTCAGTGTAAAAAAAAATCGTTTCTTGTATTTTAAATATGTGAACGTTTCTCTATGTATCCCTAAAATATTTATATGAAGACGTTTTTTGTTGTTTTATATCACGATTTCGACCAATTGAAATTAAAGGTTAAGGAATAAACAGTTTCATATTCAGAATTCAGAATAATGTCGTAAAATGTTAAAAGACTTACCCATATTTAGCGAAATTAGTCCACATTTTGATAATCCGGCACCTTGTCAACATAGAATCACGGCTTCCTCTGCATATCGTTCCGTCGGGTAGGGTGACTAGAAATAGGTAAGGTATTTCCGCCGCATGCCCTAATTTATTGAAGAAATCCAAATGCTTTGGGACCATCCATTCGCCGGCATGGTTTATTATATAAAAATATATAGGGCATTCCGGTGCGACTTGTTTGTGTAGCCTTATGGTCTTGTTAATATTGTAAAGAAAGTAATAATCGCTCATCAACTGTACGTAGTGTGGTTTCGTGTACTCTTTTAAAGTTTCGTCGCCGTCTAAATAAAAATTTATGATCTTGCGACCGATATTTTTCGAAAAGGTCTGCGCGGCCAACGATTTCGGAACGATTTTATAAACACTCGGATTATCCTTAAAACTATCGTAGAAATTATTTTCTAAGTATTCTAGAACGTTAGCTTCAGTGTTGTTTGCACCAATTATTATTGGCACTTTATTTAGAAAACCCGATTTCAGTGAAATTACCGGACTTTTAGAAAGGAATACTGGTGTCCCTTCGAATTCTTTTTCCACGCATGGTTTGAATATAAAATCGATAGCTTCGCCTGCGTTGAACGGTATCTTCTCTATCAGTTTTAAACATGCTTTCATAATTTCTCTATCTGGTAACGATATTAATTCCTTGACAATTTCTTCTATGTCTGTTTTTTTTAGTTTCAACTCGGCTGCTAGCTTTATGACGGGTTGTATTGGGTTCTTATCTAGTGACCAGTTGTTGATGGCACTGGCACTTTGAATAATAACCTTATGAAAAGGCCGGTCGCCATGGGGGAAAGCATCATGTAATGTACCATAGAACCACCGGCGCTGATACCGAAGAGTGTGACATTACTTGGGTCACCACCAAATGCCCTGATGTTCCTTTGGACCCATTGTAACGCCATTACAATATCTTTGAGGCCGTTGTTACCTGGAGCTATGATCTCGTTAACCGAAAGGAATCCGAAGGGACCTATTCTGTAACCACACTTCACAAACACTATATCACGATCGACGATCAATTTTGGATCCAACATTGCGTCCATGTTAAAGATGAAGCCAAAATTTCCTATCCAAAACATGACTGGCATAAGTTTGTCACTGACGATTTTTGGTGTGCATACTTCTATATAGAGGCAGTCTTCCGAACCGATTATTTCATTTTCGAAGTATAGAGACACAGGGGTGGCGCATCTTCAGTGCAATCCAACTCATCGGTCCACGGTTTCGCAGGCACTGGAGGCTAATAGAGACAATGTACATTTTAATAATTTTTGTTTTTCGATTATACACGTGCCAAGCAGGATATGGAATTTGAATGTTAGCTTAAATTCCATATCCTGTTTGGCACATGCGTGAAGTCAAGTCAAATTGTAATGGTGGCAAAACCTAATGTTACTAATGGACTCACGCTTTTCGATAATAACCCTGTAAACGTAAATTCGATGTTTTATCATAATGAAGGATATATTTTAAAATATCTAATACCTTCAGAGCTTATTTAAACCACTCTATTTTTCATCTGCAGACATAAATACTGATATTAACGAATTATTGTAGTTAATGCAGTTTTCAAATATAAAGATAAATACGTTTTATGTAATCTTTATTATTTGGCTTATATTATAAAGTGTAATATCGGCTTATTTTTAAATCAACGATATAAAGGTTATCGTATGTGGTAAGTTGTCAATATGTTAGAAGCATCACACTGGGAGGCATTATGGTCTAGAGACTATCAACATATTGTTTAATTGATATGATGCTATTCGATTTTAGTTCCAGGAATAAATTAACAAGTACATTTAAACTAAAACAATCATTAAACTTCAATAAATATATCATTTATGCACAGTAACACGATGTGATTTTAAAAGATATAATAGACAAATACATTAACTTCCAGTTCATAATATGTGAGAAATTATTTGAAGTTTATTTTAATATATTTGAATAATAATTTAATTTATCGTTATAAAGAATACTTCTTACACATAAACTCTATCGTATGATCATACAACTATACTTCATATGTTTAAACAACGTTCAAAGGCACATAAAAAGTCGTTGAGCACGACATAAAACCAAGCAAATCGCTTTAACAATGTGACATTTACCTAATTTAAAAGTAAAAAAAATGTGTCATTTTTGTTATAACCTATATAACTGCCTCCGTAGCCTAGTGGTATGGGCGTGTGCTTTAGAAGCTGGAGGACGTGGGTTCGAATTCTGCGGGGAAAAGTAAGATGATCCATGCGTCGGATAGGCATGTAAAAAGTCGGTCCACCCACCAACCCGCGTTGGACCAGCGTGGTGGGATACGGTCCAAAACCCCCTAATGGATAGGGGTGTATTAGGGGAGACCTACGTCCAGCAGTGGACAATCACAGGCTGATGATGTGATGTGATGTGTTGTTATAAGACTAGTAACGGAAGTATTCGTGTTCAAGGCCTTGCTTAGCATGTGATAACAGTATTATGTAATATGACTTCTTCGATTAAAATTGTTTGTCGTCGCTTTGATAACAGGTAAAATATACTTCATGAATACCCAAAAGGCAAATGAGGTATTGACTGTAAAACAAATAGTCAATATAGACATCTTGGCATTATATATGAGGGTGGTCTGAAAAGTTTCCGACCTAACAATGATAAAAGATTTTTTTTCTTAGTTTTTTTATTTATTTTTCTACATAGTCATCTTGTTACTCTACACACGTCTCCCAGCGATGCTCCCATCTCTGTAACCCGTCCAAATAGTACTTGGCGTTTTTCTCTGCAAAATGACTGTTCACAAAGGTGATTGCCTCCTCATTTGACGAAAATCTTTGTCTTCCGAGCGCAGTTTTTAGATGAGGGTACAAAAAGAAGTCGCTTGGCGCCAGATCTGGTGAGTAAGGCGGATGGTCAAGCAGTTGAAACCGTATCTCGTGGATTTTTGCCATGACAACTGCTGAGGTGTGAGACGGCGCGATGTCTTGGTGAAACAGAATTCTCTTTTTCTGTAAATGTCACGTTTTTCCGCAATTTGTGTTTCAGCTCATCAAGTAATGATGCGTAGTATGCTCCTGTAATGGTTTTTCCTTTTAAAGAGCTAATCGATAAAGATAACTCCATGACTATACCAAAAACAGTCGCCATCACTTTCCCAACCGAAAAACAGTTTTGCTTTGTTTGGAGCTGTTCCTTTGCAGTCCACTGTTTTGACTGTAGTTTTGTTTCGGGCGTAAATGGTGTATCCAAGTTTCGTCTACAGTAATTAACCGGCGGCAAAACTCGGATTTATTGCGCCTAAACTGCGCCAACAGAGCTTTGGAAATGTTCATTCGAACATGTTTTTGGTCTAATGTGAGCAAACGCGGCACCCAACGCGCGGACAGCTTTCTCATGTCTAAATCTTGATTTAATGTGTGACCATCACGTTCTTTGGACATTTTCATAACCTCTGCTGTCTCTCTCACTTTTATTCGGCGGTCGTTTAACACCATTTTGTGAACTTTAGCAATGTTATCGTCAGTAGTTGCAGTTTTTGGACGTCCCGAACGTTCATCGTCTTCCAAGCTCTTACGGCCACGTTTAAATTCAGCTGCCCAAAATTTCACTGTGGTAAATGATGGTGCAGAGTCCACATACATAGAGTCCATCTCATTACCAATGGCATACCACTAGGCTACGGAGGCAGTTATATAGGTTATAACGACAATGACACATTTTTTTACTTTTAAATTAGGTAAATGTCACATTGTTAAAGCGATTTGCTTGGTTTTATGTCGTGCTCAACGACTTTTTATGTGCCTTTGAACGTTGTTTAAACATATGAAGTTTATAAAGTTGGTATTGTATCATACTCTAGAGTTTATGTGTAAGAAGTATGCTTTATAACGATAAATTAAATAGTTATTCAAATATATTAAAATAAATATCAAATAATTTCTCACATATTTACATTAGAAAAATTACTTTACCGTACCGTTTTGTAGTAATTTATGTCAAATTCAAACGCAGCAGGGCATTGGCAACGAGTGGCAGGGGATTGACCGTCTTGGCGTTCATTTAAAAAAAAGGCCTTTGTCCAGCAGTGGACTTACAGGAGCCGATTATGATGATAATAACGATTGCTTCGCAACACGATCCGTTAATTAATAGTTTTAGACAATTTAGTTTTAGTAAGATATGTAGGACCGTCTCAGGTTTTATAGACCAAATCAGACTCTGAATAGACGTAAACAAAGTAACCTATCAACAGAGTGACGTCATACGTGTGACGTTATCATTGGTCGACTATCTTCTATTCACTTTCTACGTAATCGAAATCCGTCCTACGCAATGACCGCCATATTGACCATTGGAAATTCGTTTACAACATACAAATTATTATACCCGAGCCAATTAGGGCATGGAATTTAGGTAAACAAGTCTAATTCCTTTGGCGCCAAAATGTCGAGCACTTTTACTAGTTTAACGTTGAGTTTACTATTAACCTTCAAACTTTGTTCAAGTTAACTGTATGGTTTATTGCGCTTGGGTATACACGTGAAGACTAAAATATTTTTTTTTTCTAAAAATGAAGAAGGTAATTAACCCAATTTGTTCCAAGCAAACAAGGAAAAACAAAACAAGAACAACATATTGTACTCCTGCAAGATTCGGACTTCCGGTCCGTAAAGCAACGGCTGATGACATGTAACAAACGCAAATTATTTAGTTGTCATAGGTATTTCTCCTTATTGATACAGATTAAAGAAGTATTTTAAGTATTTTAAAAATATTTTACAACTAGGTATACGTTTTTTTATTCAACATGGTATCAGCTTATTGAATAAAAGAACGAGTAGAAAAGACACCAAATTGTTGGTGTGGGCAGAGGAACCTGGTCGCTGAGGGCATGGCAGCGGTAGCGTGGAGGAACACAGCTCAAGTGTCTGAAAAGCCAGTTCCAGCCACCTGACTTAAAGTAGGTTAATGAGAGAGTGCTGGATGAGAAACCACTTGAGTTTTTTAGCAATTGGGTAATCATAAATCAAATAGGAAAGACGGAAGGAGAATTAAAAACATTAACCCTTGTTTGTCAATAACAAGATCATGGTTATCAGCCTGTTCTAGGAGACAATTTCGATTTGGTCCCAGAGATTCTGAAGAAGTAGATATGATAAGACATTTGAAATAAAGTATAGTTAATTTTATTGAGATAATACATCAATGTTTACTGACAATGATGTATTATGATTAGGATAAAAAGTTGAGGGTTAGGGGAAGAGTATGTGCATCCTAAAAAATCGGTCAAAAACGATTCACGCACTAGAACGATAACTTGATATTGTTATATTGTAAACTATGTAATTAATGTCATAGGAAATATATAGTAAGTAATGCAGTAACTTAATAAATACACTATAAAATTTAGTTCATTTATCTAAAGCATATGTTATGAATTCAAATTAGTTCCATATTGTTCAAGTTATAAAGACAGTTTCTCCTAATTTGAGTCATTTCATTCAATACTTATAACACACACTTTATATTTCTTTACTATATCATGATTATTTAAATATCATCATAATGAATGTCAAATGATTTTATCAAATAAGCATATAGAGTAATAAGTAAACTTATAACCATATAAATTTACAATCTTTATCTTCAATCAGTCCTTTTATAAAATTGATGAAATCTGTATAATAGAGTCTAGTGACACAACTCATGTCACTTGTTATCATAGAGATACTAGTAAGATAAACATTTTTTTTATCTAATCTCAGTCTATTTAACTTACTGATGAGCCTGAGGGTAAGGCTTTAGACCAAGCGATAATTAGAACATATCAATTTGAGAAACATTACAAATCATAGGATTATTTTACTTCAAAAAATATTATAATTTTAATTTATAGTTGGTTAGAAGTTAATTATATATATGGGCCAATCACAATTGTTATAAAATAGAAGATAATCATTTCATGGATTAGCTAAAGACTAGTTCCATCCTACCCAAACGTTTGTGACCAGCATCCAATTTCATAGATGCTATCAGCATGACTAAAGAAGCTGATTCTATTGATGAATATTTTAGACTAATGTATCTGAAGATATTGTATATATAAGCTACCACTGAAATTTACTCATCATCTTATAAAATTATATAACAATGAATTTCAGACTCAACATCTGTTAATAACTTATAAATTTTATTTTTTATCAATATATTTTACCTATCTTGACATCCATGGTGGTTTAGCATACGGTATTTTCTTAAATTTATAGTAAATTTTGCTATCTATATTCTCAATAATCCCACATATTCGACCATCATTTGTCTGCAGGTGGATCTTTGTAGGATCCTGCTGTTCGGACATTATTTCCCAGTAAATACCTAAAAAGATAAAAACCTTTATCCGCTTGCACTATTATATTAAAAAGAATACTATTTATCATGGAACATAACTCATAAAAAACACTACCATTATCCAACTGTCATATTATAAATATTTTCTTATTTAGCTCTTTAATAATTCACAACTATATCTATTACATTGTTATTATTTTCAGATATTTATAGCTACTAATATAAAGTGTACATCAATCCAAACATTATCTATAAACTTGAAGACTCTAGAAGTTGATAAACAAATGAAGAGTTACTGATGTAACAATTGTGATACATACAAGGCTCTTGATTTGTTTATATCAAGAACTTTTTCCATTATCGAACCTGTAGGTGTATAATATCATGAACAATTATTTCTTGACTGACAATAATAACAAACTAAACATGTTTACAGTGGAATTTTTCAATTGAGCCTACCTTTTGAAAAATAAAATAGAATTAAAATAGTTCACCACCTTTGTACCCATTTCTAATTTTGTGTGTACATAAAGTTTAAATAAATAAATAAAAATAGTCTGCATAACAGTCACCATCGGCATCATGGATTAAGCAGTTTTGAGTTAAATATGTTTAAATGTTTACAATACAAATTATTTACACAGGTCTATAAAAAATTATAGACAATGTACACTAGCTTATATATATATATATATATCTATCTTAAAGTGCATACAAATAGTGAAATATTTTTTTCTTATAAGGAAAAAAAAACTGCTCAGAAGTAAAAGCTTACTTTTATTGTTTTTCGAAAAATATATTTTTTGTAAAGATTCTACAACGACTTGGCGTAACTGTAAAAAATTACACCATTTTTAAGCATCCAACAATGTAACAAAACTTTTTACACGAAACGACACATATTATGCGATTTTTATATTAACAAAGTATTTTTATTAATTGGTATATTCAAAATAAAAAAAATATATGTACTTACTGCTGTTTATTGTAATTATATCAAAAAGGTATATCTTCTTTATTTACCGCTATGTTACTATTTCCATGTAAATAAATAAAGCCTCTTGATGACGTATATAAAATAAGGAAGTAAATGTTTATTTAAAAGTAACGGTTACATAATATTTATTATAATTTACAATGCTTATGATTCCAAATTCCTTAATTACCATATCTTCAGCTGGTAGTCGTGTCAAATAACGAAAGATAAGTCATTAACAAATAGTTGTAGTATGCATAAGATGATTATGCGCGCGCGATCTCAATCGTCGAATCGATTCGAATCTTTACTGCTAACTAGTGATTACGGTGCGAACGATACATCAATGTATCGGTCGTAAATATCGGTGTTACTATCGATCTTTGTGTGAACGATATATTATAATCGATACATCGTTACTTTCATTTATAAACATTAACATCATTCTTTGGTCTGTTTCGATACACTTTCATAGTTCTCACGCTTTTTTGGTCAAGACATAAGGATAGTTTAATTATATAATTCATACACTGTTTTGATTACTTGCTTAGGCAAATAACTTATTCAGCCTGTTGTTATTCAACTCCATTAGCGATGCCGAGTTTGAATGTACTCATCACTTTCTGCAATAACAATAGAACGGAATGCTATTCAAATTTGGAGGATGTAATTGTAAGCTCTATTTCTAAAATAACCGAAGTCGCGATAATATACCTTTTGATTATTGACATATTTGTTACAAGTTAAAAGCTTGGAACAAACATTATTCATTGAAGAAATAGGCTTTAAAAGTGTAAATTATCTTAAATATTGCTTGAATCTGTTTCAACGTTCATAAATTAAAAAAATATACAAATTCAAATACAAAAAAGTACTGTTTTATTGCCATGGCAAAAAAGGTCTATTTGTATAATATACACATGCAAAAAAAAACATCGATGCATCGTTGTTATAAACGAAGTTATTTTACATCGATGTGTTGAATGCGAATATTGCGGTTTTATCTCAGAACGATGTTGCATACCTATTAGAGTGTGAGTAGAGTTTGCCGTGTGACCGGTACTTCGGCAGTTTATGCATGCCGGCGGCTCAATGGTGAGCAGGACGTCTTTATCCCTGGGACGTGAGCAGTCAGGTGTGCCATGGTCGCCGAGGAACTTCACGCAGCGAAGACGTGCGTGATAGTTGCAGGCCGAGTGGCCATATAATTGACAGTTGTGACACTGTCATGGAAGGCCGTTGGAGCGGAGACTTCGAAGTAGATGCGACTGACGACGCAGATGAGTTTAAAGTCGTAAACCTTTTTTCCCCTCAGAGGAGCGTCCAAGGGTCAGAATTACCACATTGAACGGTTTCTTGGTTTTTCGGTCCGATAAGCGTATAGCTTAGTAAATTGGTATGTTTTCTGATTTTATAGAGTCTAAAATCTCTGTGGTATCTATCTCTGTAGTGTGGTATGTGGGTATCTCCTTCCAAATATTGTCCAAATATGGCGGAGTGGCAGTTTGGTTTCCGCAAGGGCTAGTCGACCGTCCACGTGGTGCTGCGGGTCAGGTACCTAACGCAAGATGCGGTATTCCGGGGCGAAGGTGTTTTGGCGGTGTCACTCGACATCTCCAATTCCATTAACACTATGCCCTGGGCCTGCATAAAGTAGGCGCTCCATTTCTACGGGGTTTCCCAACATGGGAGGCTAAGCAGCTTCTGTTCCCACCTGTTCGCTGGAGTCGTCAGGTCCATGGTCCGGTACGGTGCATCCGTGTGGGCCTTCAAAAGGAGAGTACTTCGGTACTCAGAAGAACCCAGAGGGTGCTGGCGGTCCGGCCGAACAGAGCTACTTGGTATATTTTGGTGGTTAGCTCCTTGCTCTGGGACCTAGATGCAGATATCTTCATGTCACTGTTTTTCTGGCGCAAGGAGGAGAGGTCCCGGGGCTGCAGGCCAGTCCCGGAAGAAATAAGGGATGAACCGAACTCCCTTAAAATTTAGGATTGAGAGCTGCGGCTGGAGCACCCCAGTGCTGGCTGTCGAACTGTGGAGCCATACGCCTCATATTAAATTGGTGGCTGAAAAGAGGACACTGTTCACACATTTCGCGAAACAAAGGAACACGGCTGTTTCAGGAGGTACCTGTACCACGTGGCCGGCAGCTTACAGAGGAGTGCCACCACTGTGACGTATGCGCTGGAGGAGTACCCAGCCTGGATTGAACAACGCCGTGAGCTGCGTAGTATCGTGGAGTACGATCTTTAGCTTCCTGCTATAGTTTGCAGGATGTTAGAGAGCGAAAGGTTGTGTGGAGCGGTCCTTGCATTCTGCGAGGACGTGATGGCTTGTAAATGCTGGGCGGCTCTAATCGAGCTGAGTATAGACTCAGCTCGATTAGTAAATTGCTACTTGATTTATCAAAAAATTTAACAGTCTACTCGAGTACATCTTGAGTGACATAGTAAAATTGCTCGATTAACTCGAGTCATAAGATACTCGAGTCACATCACTATTGTCAATTTTTTTGAAATGTTAAGAATACAAACGATACATCGATGTTTTAAAAATATCGAAGTATCGGTCATAAACATATCAATGTTTAATTAATTTAAACTTAGTTAATTAATTCTATCCGCACTGACTGTGGCAACTTTTACGCATTTGTGTGCGTAGATTCACTTCAATAACTTTAATTTTTAACAGCAATGCTACTTCAACTGGTAACAAATTACACACATTGTAGATTTCTCAATTGGGCATGTACATACTCTGTACAAGGAAGGCTCTTTAAGCAAAACTGAGATTTAGATGCATAAAACGGCCAAATAAATTCGGGATAGTATGATCTATATATATATCTACTTTCAAGAGTAATATATGGTCTTGCATGTGTGTTCATCATTAAAACAAAAAATGTAAATTTTTGCAGACAATACTTGATAGTAATTAACAGGTAATTGGTACTTGAGCTCGAGATGCACTAGATCAAATAGCCTGGTTATTATTTTATAATAAAGTTCTATAAATATAAATTCAATCAGCTTAAACACAAGTATATTTTATTGATTTAAGGCGCTATCTGTAAATAATGAACCCACTATAAATTTAAAAAACAAGATTTTAGTAATTTTACATTAGGGGAGATTACTGGAAGGCGATTAACCCACATTTTGTACTCCAGATATTGTCACGTTTCAGGGCGGATCTTCACAGACGTAGATGCGTCAACGCCACCCGAGTGGTTGTAATCTTTAGATAGGTTTAACTTTTTTCGTAGCAAAATAAATATAAACTTAAAAATCACAATTGTATAGAGACTGATCGAAATGACGTCCGGTCCACATCACTCTCACGTTACTACCCGTATACACGATGCTTAAGGGGTAAATAACAGCGTAGACCGCGTAACATCCTCCTCAACCCGGACGAGGAAGGGGTCACCAAAACTCGGGAGCCAACGGGGGTCCCGTCACCTAACCTTTTACACCGCACTAGTAGGGATAGCAACATACAAACACCCGTAGTTCACCCTCGCTTAGGAGCACAGCGAAATACAGCCGGTACACAAACTACACCCGCGTTCCAGGTTTTTCTTTCCTCTCTAGCAACCGAATAAAATAGGCGCCAGATCGTTGGCGTCCCAGTTCGTAAACCGATCGTAAACGATACTTAGGATACGCTAATGAATGCCCAACTCACGTAAGTTCTGGACATGTGGTCTTCATTTTTAGCAAAAGGTGTTGGTAACCTAGTTCGTGGGGGCAATAGCATCCAGCGAACTCTGTGTTAAATAAACTACAGTCACTACTATCACAAAAAGGGGACAAATAAAACAAAGAAACGACTGATCGAGCCGAGGTACGCCCTATAGGGGCACCCTTGATGTAGGTCACTCACGGGGAACTAAACAAAAGTGACGGTGCGAGCCGTTACCACCGGGGCCTCAGCGCGCTTAAAATAGCACGGCCACCTCAATTTCCGACAACGTTTGTCAGTAAGGTGTTGTAGATGTACCATAAGTCCAAATTTTTAACCACTAAACAATAAATTATCCACATTGCGCTACCAAACTGAAAAACAAGAAAACAAAGTTGTTAAACGCTCGCAGGACTGAAGACAATACCTGGATACGTTTCTATTTTAACAGTATTTGCGGTCGATGCAAGTCATGCGAAATCTAAGAGTTATCTTACCAGTCAATGAAGTAAGGGATGCAGCGGAAGTGGCTTCCATCAGGGTAGAGAAGGACAAGAACAGGAGGAAAATGATAGACGTACCGATATCCAAAAGATTAGGAGTGTGATCAGTTTCGGTACTTTGCAATCCTTGAGGACAGGGAAATGTAAGCTTTTCTTCAGGTAAAAAAGTATTCAAATCGTTTGGTAGACAGAGGAACTGGGTGGTCGATGCGTACATCGACTTTTAAGTTTTAACCCACATGGTAAATAAACAAAGGTACTGCTTAACCCGTAGTGTCCCCTTTTGTAGTGTAAGCTACCCCGTCATATGTCATAATAGATGATTTCTGAAGTTCACCGAAATCCTGACATAAAATCAAAACCAGTTATGAAATATACCGCCCTTATAATAGTGACCATATCAGAACGACTTTAATCGTACTGGTATGTAGATAAGGTAGTTTCTAAGCATGGATATTTTCCTGTAACACAAAAAGGAAAAGATTTCGTAAAAGCATAATATGCCCGTGTAACATTTACAACTAGCTGTTACCTGCGACTTAGTACGCGTGGAATAGGAGAAATCATCGCAAGGTCTATTTAAATAAACTGTATAATAAAATAAGAGAAGTGTTTTTATTATATGTGTCTATCACAAAATGTCCTCGTTTTATGTTCAACAATGAGTTTTCACATAAACTTTCATCCCCTATCTCAACCCTTTCCATTCCTTTTAACGCAATTTTTGTTAGCCTGTGTCCTTGTTGTAACCTATTACATATATGTCCTAAACTTCATCGACATCGGTTCAATGGCTTTGACAGTAACTCTTTCTAAGCCGTCGAAGTAACTCTGTCTTTTTGTATGTTCCTCTGAACAGATAAAAAGACAGAGTTGCTTTCGCATTTATCACATTAATATGGATCCTAAGCCTTCGATCGAGTTTCAGGACACTTTAAGAGAAAATACTATTTTATAGGATAACTGAAAAATTTGAATATATATTATCTATAACACCACCTAACAGCAGTATAATGGAAATGTCAAGAGGGGCAAATTTTTTGACCTAATCATAGCAAAGTTATACCGGTTTTTAAATCAGAGTATGCGGTATGCGGTTTTTAAAACAGTATATACGGACCCCAATAATTATAGCTCTATATCTAGACTGTAAGCGTTAGGTCGTAGTTAAATATTTGTAAAACTCATATTAAACCCATTACTAAAACAATTTAAGTCTTTATTAATTACTAGCAATAAACTTTAAAAGAGGTACTTTAACAACTGACAAGGGCATCAGGCTTGTTAAAAGAAATTTTGAGGCATTGGAAGCTTCACAGCATGCTATAGGCATTTTCTATGATCTCAGAAAGGGTTTTGATTTTTTAAAGGCTCGTACAGCATGAGACTCTAGTCAGAAAATTACGTAAATATGGCATAAGTAATGCCGCACTCAACCTTGTGTGTTCGTACTTCAGCCATCGAACCCCGGCTCCGGTAAATATGGACTTTCTGCAAAGATCTAATTGCGCCTTTTTTCTTCCTCATCCATATATAAACGTCATACCATGTGTAATAAAACCGCCCTGCCCGCCATGGCCATTGCTTTATAAACCGGTGGTCGGGTTTGAATCTCGCGGGGAAAAACTTTAATTGAAATTGGCCGATAACCCAATTGCCTGAATAGCTAGATGATCCATGCGTCGGATGGGCATGTAACATGTTGGTTCACCCACCAACCCGCATTGTACGAGCCAGGTATTGGACCAACGTGTTGGAATAAGGTCCAAAAAACCCCTTATTGCCTGCATTAGGGGAGGCCTATGTCCAGCAGTGAACTAACACGATGTGTATTAAATAATAACGCAGAGTTAGATTTATTTGCATATGATACTGCCTTGATTTTAATAGTCAAACGAAAAACATTAATCCACGTGAGGAACGGGGAAAACGAGGCTGATATAAATACTATTTTGTACTTGAATATAGAGCGACTCGAGCCCTAAGAAATATTGAAAAAAGTACTTTAATGAGGGAATCTATAACAAATAAGTATATTACAAAGTATTAGTATAACTTAACATTTGGCATATAGACTTATGAACGAGGTAGGTAAAGCAGACAAGACTAAATATAATAATTCATTTGTATACTTAAAAAGAACGCGCTACATAGAAGTAGATTATTATCGTTTCCTAAAAAAAATATGTGTTAATATTTTTAGCTTTAGCCATACGTAATGCTTACGCTATTAAATTTTAGCTAATATGAAACGTTTGTATTGTTGATATAGCGCCATCTGTTAAATAAACACAACCTAGTCAACAGACATCACCCACTGTCAGAATCATTTGAAGCTGACAGTTTATTGTGACTGTCAAATAATAATAAAATAATTAAAAATAAAACATTATTGCGACGATAAGTTGAGGTATAAACTATCCAACTTCCCAAACAACTCACAGCTTGCAAATATGATTAAAATACGTTTAGTGGTTTAGGATCAAGGTCAAACAACGTGTTACGTTATTTATAAATATATTATAATTTATAGATAAAGAAGAAGATACTTACATTCATACGATTATTAAACGTATCACAATAAATGGATGCTGCTAATTAATTCTCCTGACAGTCCAATACTAGTTAATAGTATGATGGAAATGTAATCACAACTATTTTCTTGAACATGTTTAGGCTATAGTAATAATAAAACCATACTAACCGGGTTTTAAACACGTCGCGTGTACCTACCTGTACGCCGCCAGCTAATAGCGTAGGGTGAACATATTTTTGCGGTGACAACAGTACAAATTTATTATTCTTCATCTTAAATTTTTTTATACTTTTCTTTTAAGTGAAATTATTTTTGGGATGTATGAGCTTTGCACTTAACGAAAAATCAGCTTTTATATGTTTGGACATAAGATAAAATTAATGTTTTTATTATAAATAATCAAGATGTATGACATAAGAGTAATAAACTGTAACATTTACAAAAAGTTGATGGAACCCAATTTTTAACTTATTCTTGAACCCTTTAATATTAATTTAATAGGTTACCGAATACGATAGTTTTTGTTAATAAAATACAGAGTCATTGGTTACCATAAAATAAACTCGACTTATAGTATTTTTATTCTCTCGTCCATTACATTTTTGCTTGATCGACTTCGCGATCGTAAAAATCTCGTAAAATGTTTTGATCCAACACGACTTCATCGCAATATTTCATTTTGTTGTACATCCCGGTGCGCATATCTTTAATATCCTTAGCTAACATATCTTTAAACGCTGGTGTGTTCATTAAATTAGCAAAAAACTTGCGATAATTTGTGTACTTTGGACTGACACCAACTGTTGTTTTCATAGGGTAATTAACAAAGCTATGTAAGTCGTCTGTAAGAAATCTGTGCAGTACAAGAAAACAACAATATTAACGATGTATTTGAAGTCAATAAAACAAGATTTATATTTTTTTGTAGCAAGGTTACTTAAAAATAACTTAGCAGCTTCCGTGTGTCCTTGAAACATTCGGTGTATATCGGTGTAGGTTAAGTCAACAAAAACTAAAGTTGTTCAATACAAATACATTTTGACAGCTCATCGGTACTATTGTAAATTACCAGGTGAAACGCCCGCAAACGTTGTTTTGTCGTGTAAGTAATTCGATATGATAAACAATTGCATAAACCGGTAGGCATAGAGGGGATAACTTACTTAAAACAAACAACTCTACTAGATTTGTTTGTTTTTCTCAATGCCACATAATAATAAAATGTTGAAAACATAAATTATACAAAAATAAAATAGATAGTAGACGATTTTTAGACTTGTTTTCAAAGGAGTATGGGAACGAACATTGTGACATGAAAATTTTATGCTAAATTATATTGTTGCAGTTGGCTAATTTCGTGTAACGATTACAATAACGACTAACTCAACATTCAAAATGAATTCCAAAGATAACACAAAATTCTGATAAAACTTTATAGCAATAGCTTAATCATCAACAACATTAGAACTACTTGTGTTTAGTGCAATCCATTCCTCATATATAAAAGCCTGGGATAAAATTGCAGTCACTACATAATTAAACATACTTTATTTTTCATATTTTGAAAAACTGTTATATGCTTAGTTCAAAAAATAATATGTCTAACTAAAGTAAAAAAGCATGAAATAAATACTTTATCTTTAAATGCCTCATGTAGTTACATAAAATGATATTTTATCATTAGTAATAAGTTCAACAACTGCCACTTACCGTTGGTTAGACATTGGGGCTTTAAGGCATTCTCTAAACATAGTAAAAAATGTCTGACATATATCAAAGGCAAATGTATAAGCGTTTAATGCCCTAAAATGTAACAAATGGCAAGATTAATTTTAAATTTATAAAAAAAGAAGTTAAATAATTATTGTTTGTTTCAACCTTTGTCCAGCGGACACAGCATTAACCGTTTCGTGCATTGAATAATCCAATATAAAAAATATAACAGTACATTTTGTGTTCGTGCTTATCATTGTACCAAAGTGTACTTACAAGTTTATGGTTTATTGTATAGTTATGTAGTAAAATCAATATATATATAACATATTGTGAATATCGAAACAATAAAACTGTCTATAAAAACACGTTTTAATAAATTATTTTCTTTCTTGTTTATTAAAATTTGCGAAATGTTTGTTAGTTTCTTTGCTTAACATAAGTGTACATTTATAAAAATAAAACGGGTTACTCTGTGATAATGCACATATTTTAGAGAGAGCCATTAGATTTTTTTTAGTATATAAAACATTAGAATCTAATGCGGATTTGGGATTAATGCAGTTTATTTTGGTAATGAAATGGCTCGGTTATAAAATACAGATATAATTGTATTTGTGAATATTTTATAAGATAATGCAAAAAGCCCGATAAATTTCGTTCCCCAGTTCATCTCAGGTCAGAGGAGTCGTATTTCGAACTGGTGATAGCGTTTTGCAAAATCGATAAGAAAGGGTAATGCTTCACTATGTAAAAAAGAAAATCTTCGCATTATTTATGTGACAATCTTTTCAATATCGTATCTTTAATTCCCTGTAAATCGCTACCACGAAAAAATAGTAAAATCTTAACGCATTTTAATCGCGGAATGATTATATGCATAAAGATTAGTTATTAAAATGAAAATAATGTAGTTCTAGTAGTAGAAATATATATGCAAGGAAAATGGGTTATAGAAAAAGCATTGTCGATCATATGGTTACATAGTTTATTGTGTGTAACTCTAAGCTTAAAACGATTTATGCAAAATTTTCCAAAGTGTTGATATCAACGGCACTTGTTAATCAGTGCATAGCACACATGAGTATTATAAATTGTCTTTTTTCTTTAAAAAAAATAAAAAAGGCGTGGAGTATCGATCTCCAAATAAAGCTTGTTTACTTTTTGGTAGGCGCTTGCTGTAAAGTTTTTTTTCATTTAGATATGAAAAATAGCTTACAAATTTATTTTTAATAAAGTTTAGCAACTATTATGTTATTTTTATAATGTTTAAATACTGATGTTGTGATTATGAAGTTTTGTAAGGTATTATAAACGTTTTTTAAGAGACAAAATAAATATGCATTATTTAAAGTTTTCTTTCGAAAGTTCGCTACTATTCCAAAATTTCAGCGAAATACACAAGGAATCTAAGCCCACAACGTTAAATCTTTTAACCTTTGACTTATTAATGGTTTTTACAAGAAAGGTTTATAGGCCTTTTGTTTCGCTTTTTTTTTTTTAAAAAAAAAGGCTTATAGGCCTGCCCTGACTCTGCAACCCCCGGAAATTTACTTTTGGGTATGCCTCATAGTTTTACATAGTTTAACTTTAAAAAGTTTTTATTATTTTTATATTTAAATGTTAAACTCATTGATGTGTGATTATGAAGTTTGAAAGAGTGGTTCGAATTCCCACCACGAAGAGACAAATGATAAACTTATTAATGTTCTTTCGAGCTGGGTGTTTGTATTTATGCAACATAATTTATTATCTTACATAATTAATTAAGAGAAGAAAAATAAGTCTTTGTATTTATAATGGTCTAAGTTCTTGAGCACAATTTTGCGTACTTATATAGATGATTTATTATTCGTCCTAAAGTTTATTATTAATTAATAAACTCTTGCATATGCTTATGCTTCAAGAGTGTTTCATTCAGATCTTTCGTTGACATTATAACTATGATTTACCATGTCAAGTTCCCTTAGAAGAGCTTCTTACCGTAGAAGTACGAGTTGTATATTGTGTATTATTATAATTAATCTGTTTTTGAAACTTAAACAAGTGAGTTTATGTAAATGTATTATAAAGATATACTTATAGCTGCTAAAGCTCTTACACTGTAAGTTTATATTTTTCATTTAGGAAGTTTTAAGTTAAATTGGTTTATTGACCGATTTCCCAAAAGACGGAGGATGAATTCGAGCGTAAATCACATAAAAATGTGTTACGCTTTGTTCATTCTTTTTAGCATTCCATTGGTCCCATTTTTTTAAATAATGTTGTGATTTGTAGTTTAATATATATTTATAAAATAAAAAAAATACGCCAACAAAAATCAAAACCTCGTGTGATTAAATTACAAATGCTGCCTAAACCGTAAAAGATAGACTAAAGTATGTTTTACATAATTGTACTACTTGAATTGGTCTACAATAACGTCTGTGGTGATAGCATATAGATACTCTTTAAGAATAACGCACAAAAAGCATTTTAATGTAAACATTTAAAAAATTACAATCAGGCACATTCAAAGCTTATTTAAGATAATACAGTTTAAATATAAGTTATTGCATTAAAAAAATTCTTCATTCTTTGTACATAAAACGTGTCATAGACGACATTTTGATAAATGGAATATCTAAAAGGTTATCTCTGATAACCTTTTAGGTATTCCTATTTAAATGCGGTAGCAGAAAACGCGATGCAATTTCGTACGAAGAGTACGTTGGTACCTGCTTATTAAATATAAAATAATTATACACTGTTAGAAGTCGGTCATATTTGTTGTTAATATTTCACTTGTATTTTTTTAAATATAAGGTTATTTGTTTCTCATCTTACTGGAAGATATAATAATTACTGTCTAAATTTTAAAGCAAAACACCTTAAAAATAAAAACTAATTACCCAAATATTCAAATACTATTTTATTTATTGCTTTATGAAAGGATCGTAGTTAATATTATTGGTGCAATTGTTTCCTGATACATATAAATACATATATTTAACCGGTGGTAGGTCCCCTTTTTACGGGTGACCGTCTGGGTGGGTACCACCGAGGTGCCTATTTCTACCGCGAAGCAGTAGTGTGAAAACACTGCTGTGTTCCGGTTTGAAGGGCACCGAAGCCAGCGTATTTACTGGGTAAACGAGACTTGACACCCTATGTTTCACGGTAGGCAGCGCGTTGGCGATACCACTGCTATTGTCAATGTCTATGGGCGTCGGTGAACACTTCTCATCAGGTGGCCCGACTGCTCGTCTGCCTGCGTATGCCATAAAAAAAAAAAAACTTTCTCATGCAATATACATGATTTTAGAGATATTTATACATTAGCTGTTACCGCGACTTTGTACGCTTGGGGTAAAATACATGTCCAAGAGGTGTATTCAAATATACTGTAGAATAATGGGTTATAATATTATATATCTCTGTAAATAGAGACAGAGCTTCGAGACTATAGTTTCGATAATGTTGAAATTCCGATCTGGCTTTTATCCCCATTTCAACTCTATACATTTTTAACTACATTTTTTTATACGAAATTCGTTTTTACTTAATTTTTCGTATAAACTTAAATCGCAATAGTTAATAGCGTATGTGTCCTTTCTTGAAATCTATTCTAAAGCATGTTCCAAATTTCATCGAACTCGCTTCAATAGTTTAGGCGGTAAAGATGGTCATACAGAAAGACAGACAGTGTTACTTTCGCATTTATAATTCTAGTATGGATTATACTGTTTCAATAAATTGGTTTTTATCTTTTTTGAACTATCCAGAGTTTTGTTGTACTGGTAACTAAAATTAAAGTAGAACTTCAAAGGTTAAACTAAATACCTAACTATTCAAATATTAAGGCTTATCATTTTCGAGACGCTACTTATACGTTTTAAAAATCTAAACCTCTCGTTTTCTTTCTATTCTTTAAAAAGACTTTAATGGTTTCCCGATGCATTTAAATATAAACACTTTTTCTTGTTCATGTAGATTAATTCAGATATATATTTCAGGTAACATGATTATTTCGTCGAGAACGTGCCATCCGGTCCGTTTGTCATAAGAACTTTACGACACTTAGTAGTTTCTTTTCGACCGACTTCCCAATAGAAGGAGGTACTGAATTTGGAATGTATGTTTTTCAAAATTTATGCTCATATTTTGTTAATTCTTTTTTGACAGGTTTTAAATTATAGGTATCAGCTGTCATTTGGTCCCATTTTTAGAGTAGTTTAATAACCAAAAATCACAACCTCGTGCTGTTAAATTGCAAACTCCGCCAAAACCGTACAATTGTACTTCTATAATTAATTTCGCTAGCGCATATATTTATGTTTTAAGAATGAAAACAATAACCATTTTAATATAAAGAATGTTAATTATTGCAATAAGTTATAATCAAAGCTCATTTAGTTAATATACTGTAAGTTTATATAAAAGTTTATATAACGCATTGAAAAAAACCTTCACTTTATGTGCGCTAGATTTAGATGCAGTGGCAGAAATTCAGTCGGTAAAATTTATATTCCGTTTATTTCATTACTTTAGGTGGTAATTTTTTAATTATTTCTAACTACTACCATCACCTTTGTTAAGACTGGGTCATTTTACGTAAATAAATGCAGAATTCTCAATCTATTTTAAATATAGTGTTTAATTTTAACACATTTCCATTACAAAACTGGTGGTCTTATTTGTTTGGTTCTTATGCAAACAATTTATCGTTTAATAAGTAGTAACGCCAATTATGTTTTAATATAACTTTCCAGAATGTACTGTATCACAAAAATAAAAAGAGTTTTGATACACACATTTTCAACAAATTTACGCTAAATATAATAACTTAAAAGCATTTTACTTCGTCTTTATGGCCGAACGAATTTCAATATTGTCTAAGCAAATGTTATCTATCTTCTCGGTCGATTGGGAGGGGAGCGAACATTGTCGTCATATAATGTAAGTGAAATGGAGGGTGAGGGCGGTGATGAGGAAATTATTATTTTTCCCTCACCACGCGGCGGCGCGAGAGGTTCGCATTCAGAAATGACGTTTGGAATAAATTTCCTGCCGTCTCCGCCGGCGGGGCCATTCGATTGGAACATTGGCCCGATAATAATTAATTCCGTTAAACCGCATCCGTAGCCCGCCTCCTTACATCGAGAGAGCGCTCGTATTTGTGTGAACACGGCACTCGTTTACGATCCCTGCTTTGGAACATTATTTGATATTATAAAGCAGTTGTAATGTTCTGCAATCGACGTTCGTTTATTAGAATATGGTTTGCTCTTTAGTTGAATTGTTTAATTATCATTGTTGGTATTAAACTTTGGACCAATAATGAATCATTGAACTGTAGAGGAAATCTGTTTAGTTTGTGGTTAATTACGATGTTTAATTATCAGTAACTGTAAAATGACTAGCTAGCAGAGATGTTTTCTACATACAATTTGCCGCACATTTCTGTGTCTATATCCACGGCACGACGATATTCTTATAATGATTAAGACTATAACAAAGAAAAAATGCTAATATTAATTTATTATTGGCATTTTTTCCTTTTTTTTTGTATGCAGAAATGAGAGGAACCGTCACCTAAGCGATAATTAGTCGGTTCGCCGTAAACAGAAATTCTAATATTGAAAAAAATTATTACTTCTTTATTACATGTACGCTTTTGATATAATATTAAAAGGGAATTGTGTGACAAGATGCGGTAAGGCGCTGTTCTTGGCTACCTTTTCAATTATTCATGGTTCACGTAGATATATGTACTACTTATAAAACGTCCTCTACGTCTTGGAATGTGTATCTATAAAACCTTTAATGTCTGTCCAAAACTACGTAAAACTTTACTACGGCAGATTGCGGAAGTAAATAACATGAATTTGAACACCGAAAACATTGTTTCTTATCGGAAATCAAACTAAAATTTTTGGTGACTCCGACACAAACGTAATGGCTAAAAAGATAAAAATGAAAATATTATTTATACTCAACTTTATCAAAATTACACACAAAATATTTGGTTTTAATTGAATTTTCGAATTTAACAAGCTACAAATAATTATCCAAACGATGCAAATAGGTGTCCCTAATCACGTCTGATTGTAAATACTGTTATTAGGTGCGACTGGGAAGATAAATAGATAAATTAGGGGACAGGCAGGACACTGAATTGGACAGCCGATATTAATTAGTGAAGCCTTGATCTGTCACGCGTTGGGATGCCGTGCAATGTGTCAATCGCACTTGGGCTTGCTCCGTCCGACGGCAATTAGCGTAGGCTGCGCAATGAACGCCCTTTATCTTTGATTGACGCTATCATGACGGTTTTGTTTATCGAGAGTTTATGTCAGAAATGGGCTGGGTTTTTTGTCGCTATATTGTACATTTTAAACGATCAATGCGTTTATTCTCGGTATGTAGGAACCACGCAAAATTTTTATTAGATTGAAAACGTTATACTGTTATTAGCAGTCGAGGATTACTATGAATACGAAAAATATTTTGAGTGTTGCTGTCATTGCAACTAATGCGATATATAAATTAATATAACTTCGTTAAGTTTTTAGTAACTGGAATAATAGTTGAAAATGCTTTTAGAATATTGTTTTTCAAAATTAGTGGAGAATTTTTTTTTATTTTGACTGGTCTGGTAATATTACTCTCTATGGTAATATTAGCCAGGTGGTAACAAATTCATCAAGTCCCCCTAAATAAATTTCGGTGACGAATTTTCGCCCCCATTTGCAGCTTTATT
Source organism: Lamproptera curius (assembly GCA_029286875.1). NCBI lineage: Eukaryota > Metazoa > Arthropoda > Insecta > Lepidoptera > Papilionidae > Lamproptera > Lamproptera curius. Next base: position 207,645 of record JAGSMT010000201.1, on the reverse strand, counting down.
AGATTTTAAGTTTAATGTTTAACGTTTGCTCATTTATCAAAATTATTTCTTATGATATTATTTGTTTTAGCCGTAAAGACAAAAAGGTATAAGCTAGCCGACAAATAGTATTTTTATAGTTTAGGAGTTTTACTATAGCTACTTTCATTTGTACATTTGCTATATTAAGAATTTTATTTATATTTACTTTTAGCTGAGACTCTGAGAATAGACATAGGTATGTTAATACTAAATGTGATATTTTTGTTTAAAATAATTCTATTTTAGAAATAACACCTTAAACTTTGTCGCTAAATTGGTTAATAGCTTTTTATAGTTCATTTCGCCGATTATTATGATCAAACAAAAGAATTTAGGAAGATTATTTGTTCTGAATGCGTTTAATTATCTAATATTGCATATAAACAAGAAAAGTAATATTATCTAATATTGTTTAAATGTGACGTAAAGATTTGTGCAAAGTCTTCGTTTAGTTATGGCAAATTATGATTGTTTTAGCTTTGGTATAAGTTTGCTTTCTACTTGAGAACGGCACTTGAATTGCTTATTTATTGAATTGCTAAAGCAGGAAGCAATCAAATGGACCTTCCGCGTCTACTTGACACTCAATAATAATTACGAAAACAAATAAACAATTGAATTGCTTGTTTATTTCAATTTACTGTTTAAGTTGAGTATTTAGAAAAAGATGTCAGTAAGATAACAAAAAGTAAATAAAACGTTGTTGTACAGAAAATATTTTATTTCATTTATTTTTATAACGTTTGAACAATTTATTGTGGAATACAATAGTAATAAAGGCACAAATCTATGTATGCCTATATCTTTTCCACGGAACACCACACAGCGATAGATTGTATCTGTTATTGCTTTTAGTACAATACGGAAGCAATTTGTGACGTTGTTCTCTTCCCATTTCTATCAATTGCTATATTATTTGTATGTAAGATGGAGCACATTATTTATATTCATGAATACAACGTTATAAAATGAATGTGAATATAAATATTTGTCTGTTAATAATAATATTATATATTGCCGGAAAATCAACACAACTCATCGAGTCCTAAACTTAGCAAAGCTTGTACCATGTCAACCAGATGACTGATAAATACATACGCTTACTTATTAAGACATATAATATATATATATCATATTATCTAGTAATAAGTAAAATAAACTGTATTACAAGTTGATTAATGTTATGTCAGTTAATAAGCCGATTTAATTGCATGAAGAAAAACTGATATCATCAACCCTCGGATGTTTCCGACAACAACCTATTGGTTAGAGGATAAATAATGGGGGTGAATAAAGCCCCTGTGATGTATAGGCTATTTCCAATAACATTCAACAAGAAGGAAATATTCAATCACTCAAGGATGGACATTAAAGAAAAGATTGTTTATTTGGTATTCCTAGAATATGATTTTTTTCCGATCTATTCGAATATAAACTGCGTTTCTTACTGTTATTATTTCATGACATATCTTAATTATTATCATATTATAAGAGACATTAACAATATTTACGCATTAAATATTAATCTTTTGTAATACGGAAAATAATTTATAAAATTCTTTAAAATATTGTATAATATACAACTTTGCGTAACGAAAAAAATAATTATATACTATTATTATTCATTGTTAGTTAATTTACATATTTCTTGCTTTTAAAGGGCGTTAAAAACGTTTGACATAAAATCATTATATACAGCCACCGTTTGGGAAAAAAGGTATGTACAATGTCGGTAACTAAAAGACAATTGGTTTTACCTAAAACCAATTGTCTTTTAGTAAAAATATTTCGTCATATTATTATAGAAAAAAAAAATTGGTCTAAGACTAGTTTTTATAGTTTAGACATTAGGAGAGTGGAGCACGATTGCACTTCTTGGTAGTTAAACACTGAAAAATAGCAGAAATGTCTTTATAAAAAACTTTTATTAATATACATAATTACTATAAGTATATACATATTATTCGAAAGAATAAGCTGTCACAGTATATATATGAAGTGTCTGCATTATTCGTAAAATTACTAACCAAAAAAGAACGAATTACAAAAATAATAAAATGCTATTGTTTATTTAATAAATATTTTTTTAATCTTCGTAATATGATATTATTTTCGAATTATGTCAACTCGACGATATCGAATTCAGCAACAGTATATTTATTCGATGTTAGACTCTGACGATATTTCTATTATTCCTACAAATAATTTACATGTGATTATAGTTAATTTTCTATAAAAAGAATAATAGAATTTTGTAAATAGCTTTGTAATTATTTTATAATAAATAAATTAAATAAAATACACATAAATGTAAGTCATTTTATTATTTTATCATTTTATATTTCACAGCGAATATTATAATAGGACGGGAACGGTAGTCCGCTGAGGATCGCTTGTTTTGTCAATGTGATGGATTATGTTTACAAATTACAACAAGAAAATTAAAAAGCTTCATTAGCCAACAAGTTCATTGCAAGAGCATATATTGGACGTGTTTAAATTTTTTTAATTCTTTAAAAAGCACGCTTCGAAAAAAAAATGTTTGATATTTATAACGAGGAATTTCAAGCATTTCTTCCAATCTTCCTGTGAATATGATTTCATTTAAATAATAACACTCTACACATTAGAACAGTTTAAATATTTTTAAAATGGTTTATTTACTAAACTTAAAAAATACACATCCACTATAAAATCGATTGAAGAAATTAAATGTTAGTAACTTAAAAAAATCATAGAATTGTCTTAGTTTCTGTTGTTAAGATAACAAAATTCTTAGATATGATAAAACTAACCCACGCATTTGACAATATTTTAAATTCGAATGATATTAAATTTTCTTATTCAATAAATAGATATCAGTCGTTTTTCTCTTTTAAAATTAGTAATGATAATTTTAAAGATATGAAAAGTTCTATATAATTTTACTACATATTTCTACGTCTTATCTGTGAAAAGTATTCTTCAACGGAGATAGTTACACATCCAGACCTGAAAATATTATTTTTGTTAGTACCGTGTACTGTATCTGAATAACAATTATAATTAACTTTGAACTGTTAGGGAGTTTATGTCAGTTATAATTACAAGAATTTAGAAGTAACCGGTTGGCTAAATTTTGGTGATTTCAAGTACGGAACGTCATGTCGTTGAACGTAACCCCAAGATATTTGACCGCTCTCTCCCTGGGGAACGGTTGGCCGGAAGGGTGATTTGCTTTAACTTTCTTTTCTGTCTATCTCAGGCGATTGGATGGGTGGGATCGTGTCTATCACGGTTGCAACAATGTTTTTGGGGGTTTATATAGATTCCCCATTTGCGCTACTAAGACGAACGGCGTTGTAAAACAAGTAGTAAAGTTCGTATTCAACAAGGTTACTTCATAAGAATCAAAATCAGACCGACCATCTTGATCAAATTGAGTCAAAATTTTAAATCAAGGGAAAATGTCGCTACTGTTCGTATTACAAAATAAGAAGTTATTTAACAAAGAACCGTAGTTATTTTGAAACCGCAGTTAGTAACCCCGGATTAAATGTAATTATACTAGTACTAGATGCACGAGTTAGACTATATGCGCGTACAGTTATATGTAAGAAAGGAATATGTAATTACGTGTTATTTTATATATTATACAATTCAAGATTTCAAACAAGTTGACCATGTTTATGTCTTATCATGTTCAACTTTAATTGTGAAAAAAAGTTTTATAAAACATATCTATGAAAGTGTTGTTTTCCGTTTTTACAATTCGTAGTTAATTAATAGAGTAAAAATAGTTTCTTTTCTTTATATACACGTGGATAATCTTTATAATTGATTAAGATTAATTAATTAAGATATTGTGTTCACCCATGAATACATAATACACCAAATATATACTTAATACACCGAATATTAACGAGTATAATCGATATTTACCTTACCAAATGGGGTGTTGAATTAATAATAATTTGCGACTTCAATCACTTCAATCACGCAAACGATTATGAATTCATCGTTTGGCGTATCAAATAAATATAGGGTTGAAATTGAAAGACAGCTCATGATTTGTTTATTTCGGATAGAATATTTAATGATCCGTGCAGAAATATTCGAAACGGTATGATTGGTATTTCAGGCCTTATTATGAGTTCGGTCTGGTATTCCGAAGGGGTCAACTATGTACGGATATTGAATTTTTCTTTTTGTCACGTGGTATAATAAATTTTTTCGGTTGATTATATTAATATTCAAACGATCACTTATATTAAATATAGAGTTAATAGTAACATACGAAATACTTTATCTATATGAAAGATGTGTGGTCATGTACAATATTAATATAAAGAACCAATGTGAAGAGAAATATCTATTTCAAGGAAAAAACATTCAAATTCAGAATATGTTCACGATCCTTATTATTGTCTGCAACTCCACATCGTGTCGTACGTGCGGTTGCTGCGAAGAAAAAATATTTGAGTTAATAAGATATAGAAAGTTTTCCCGAACTGTGCGCAACATTTTACCAGAAACCGATAAGCATGTTAATATAACGAAAATGTGGAGCCCAAGGAGAAAATAAAGCGAACGCGTCGAAACATCGCACACGCGACATCCTTATATACCTACGGGATAATCTCAAATCGATAAGTCGCCGAGAAAGTCGGCGTTGCAAGATCATTAGAAAAATTACAAGGACGATATTTCATCTCGAAGTGTTATCGTAATAATTTAGTTACATTTACGTAACGGAACATCGGGCGAGAAAATTCGCTCACTTCAAATTTCCTCAGGCAATTTGTTTCCGCGTCTCGCTCCTCCGCAATTAAATTTAAAGAGAACGGCCCGACACTCCAGTACCGTTGTTTTGATTTAAGAGAATTAATTAATGGTAAATGCCGAGCACACTGGCGCTGGATGCTAGTATTAATGCGCAATAATCTTGATTGTTTGAAGAGCACTAATGAAAACAGGGAAATGTATGCGAGTATTCTTCCTTATTTGCGTTCCACATGCGTAGATGTGCGTATCAAAAGGAGGGGTGATTTTGTTTTATGTTCAAATTTTATAAAGAAAGTTAAGAGATAAGATTTTGTTACGAACATTTTCGTTTTTCCCTTGCATATGTTTAACTATGAGGTTTTATCGACATTTTTACAAGAATAGCCACGCTCCGGTGGCTAGCATAAAGGAAATCGGTAAAGGTTTTGTAGCTGGTAAGTGTTAATGTGAAATAAAATGTTGTTAAACATAGCATATGTTCCTTTTACCTAATGTTTTGTACCGAATCTTGAATATGATTAAATTCGACGCTGAACTCGATTAGTGTGTAACCTTTATACTAAATCTAATCTTTGAAAAAAAATTGGTTTAATTCAGATTGAAAGGCATGTAAATAATAAAATATATAAATTTTAGATTTTTTACTATATGTCTTATAAGACCTGCCTCTGTAGCCTAGTAGCAAGGGCGTGTGTTTAAGAAACCGGAAGTCATGGGTTCAAATACTGCGGGAACTCAACAAATTTTCATTGTTGTTTCCTAGTTGGCTAGGGCAATTTGTGCCGATTACCCAATAAGTGTATTAGTGGAGGCCATGTCCAGCATTGGACTATCACAGGCTGTTGATATCCTATAAGATCCTTGATAATAACTGGCAAGTAAATGTATTTATGGTGATCTTTTTAAACAATGGAGATATCGAAAATTTCTGACAATTACATCAAAATATTCCGAGGATTCGCCAATTACAAATTCGCACAGCAGCTGCGCCATAATGGAGTATTTCGTAGTCGCTCTAGCCTTAAATGAATAGGCAACTTTGCAGATGTGACGCAAAAACAGCCTTGAAGACGATCGAGGAGAATTTTAATATAAAAAAACATACGCTCCAAATACAGTACTTTCTACCTACATTTAGTAAGTCGGTCAAAAGTAAAGACGATGTTTGCAATATAATACTTCGCTTATTCTGTTTGCGCTATTATAGATTATGACACATAAAATATTTTATGTATCATAATGTATAATTTTAAATTTATTTGTCGAACTATCTCTGTATGCCTCTTTTAAAATAGTTTAGGCAATCAGTTTACGTAAACAAGTATCGGTATTTTTGAACTTAAAAATATTGTTGGAAACGTATTATCGTAGCAGGGAGTGTTATCACAATTTTGTCGTTTTAATGCCATGGGGTGAATTCTTATGAAGTTCAATATTTAATGGTTTTCATTTTACTTGTTTAATGGCGTCTTTTATGGCGTCATAAAATAGAAGGAACGATGTTATGATAATTTTATTATAGCCTCTCGCTTTAATTGTAATATAGGTCTATAAAGACGTTTTGTTTGTGCGTTGCTGTAAGACATTTTATTGCCGCGATAAAATACCGATTAAAAACATAAAAAGTGATTGCAAATTAGAAATATAGAAAAATCGCATAATTTTTTATGCTATTGTTTAATCACGTTTGAATATATTACAACACGTAGTTTCTATAAATATCGCTCCAATTAGATAGAAATTTCTCGCACCCTTTAAGTTTGAACTGAAAATTTTGTTATTATTGGTCTTCCCCTTGAGGGTCTGATATAATTTACGATGTTAATAAGAAAAACAATCAACATTAGATTGGATATACCTTATAGTACGTATTATAAGGGGACGTTTGTTTTGTCAGCTGTCGTCACCTAAACTAACGGTATAATTTCATTTTGTTTGTCCAACTAAGAGCTGAGGGATAGTGTATAGAAATGTACCTACTTAATCTGATTCAACCCACGTACTCGACTTGGAAACTTTGACGATAGGACTCTATGATATAACACTATTGGATGTACATTACTCTCATGTACTGTAGTCTTCCATTATATATACCGTTACTATTTCAAACGAAAACTATGTTCCTCTACATAGGTATATATAAAATTTATAAAATATTTTGAAAAGTAATAACAATTTTTTAACGGCTTCAACTCATTAAAATAATTTTAAAATTATTATTTGCAAATGATTTTACAAATCAAAAATTGTTACGATCATTGCATTAATTTTAATACGTTATATATGTATTTTAAGGTAGGTTAGTAGTTTTTTTAAATTACGTCATAATACGATCAACATACACATATACAATATGTGAATAACACATATTTTGCGTGTGTAATAAAACCTTTAACTTCTATCCCATTTTTTTTTAATTTTTCAACCAGAAAATTTATTTAGATTACTTAATAAAAGGATTTTGCGCACTGAATTAAATATGTTATTAGATAATATTGACTCTGAAAAGAAATGCACTATTAAATATAATTGAAATTTATTATACTCAAACAGACGTACGCTTTTAAGGATTTATTATATTAGTTAACAATTCTATTTTATTACCCCCGATAATGGCATCGCATTCTGAGGGTCTTAATACATTTTCCACAGGCTTCTTACGATAACTGCCGTATAAAAAAGGTCTTTTTCTATTACGGAATTTTCCGCTAGTGATATCGAGAGGTGCTCCAAGGTGCGTCGAGTGATACGTAACGTTCGTTTTTCTATCGGATATCAGTTCAATCTAATCTCATAAAAGAAGGAGGCATCCGCCTCGAGATACAATATTTCATTTTTATGACGTAGGTGGCATCCAGTTCTCCGAGTGAAAAAGTAAAATAAAAAGGGAACGTAAGCGCAGTGCCGTTTCGACGGTGCTTTTTAATAGTGTTGCCATATTGGTTGGCATTTTAAAAGACTGCATTTTTGCAGTTTGCAGCTTTATTTTTAGTAAGTATCGTTAAAATATATTGAGTCTGTTAAGTTTCTTTTTCGTTTTACTTTAGTCTGACATTATTAATTGAAAGTTTACGAGTTTGCTCATAATTATTTTTATAAATATTTGTAATCAGCTTTTCTTTCTCACGAAAAGATTTATTTTAAATGACGCTTACATTAATACAATATGTTAAGATTAATAGTGCCTTTTTCCTAAAAGTAAAATGGCTTTTATCTTATACGCGAAAGTTTGTATCATTTACGACTTTTGTTAATTACTCTTTTACGCAAAAAGTACTAATTGGATTTTAAAATAACATAATCCATCAATATAAGTTATATATGAGGTATACCAACCAAATTAAAATCAACTCAACACCCAACAAAATTTTGAATATATTATTAAATAACTATGCCTTTTAGCCTAGCGGCAACGGCGTGTGCTTTAGAAACCAGAGGTACTAAGTTCGAATCCTGCGGAACTCAAAAAATTTCATTGCTGTTTCTAGGAAACAACGAAGAAATTGGTTAGGGTAAAGTAATATGATCCATGCGTCAGACGGGCATGTAAAACACGTATACCAGCGAGGCGTGCATTAGAGGAGGCTAGTGACGCAGGCTTATTATATATTAATAAATCAATTCACGTATTAATAAACTTTTCGTCATTAAATGTTTCGTTTAGTTTTGTTTCAGGTATAGGTAAAATAAAGAAACATTGCAATAAACGTTTATTGCAATATTTTCTTTATTTTACCTCACTTCATAAGATGAAAGGTTCTGTTCATTCGGTTTGAACTATCAACTTATCATTTATGACAAAATAAGTTTTATACCAGTAAAAAATTTAATTTAGTTTCATTATACACAGCAAGCTAGATTTAAGATGTTTTAAGATGTCTTAAAATTTACTTTTGACTTTGATTTAATTTCACGCTTAGAAAATGCGCCTCGTAAAAATAAGTTTGTTATTTAAAAACAAAGACAACTTTGTTTAAACGAACTAAAAGACATTAAAAGACAACTATCTTTACGCTTCCTCGAGCAGTATTGTTTTGCTCTCTTAAATAACGAAAGCAACATATACTAAATCTTTTATCTTCTAACTAGTCCTTGTTTAATTAATTTATTTTGAGGAAATTGTAGTAGTAAGTTTCCTGCACATAAATGAATCAGGAATCTATCTATAAAAAGGTTTGGTCTTTCAAAATTTTTGTCTATAAAACACATCTAGACGATATAGAAAACATACGTACCAAATTTTAAGATTGAACCTTTGGTCCAGCAAAGAAGTTAGTATACTGATAAAAATCATAAAAACCTATAAGATTAGCTGTTTCCCTCTCATTTGGCTGGATTAAAGGAGTTAAATATTGTAAAATTTCTCTTAGCTGACCTCGCTCGAAACCATAAATATTTAGAGCATTATAGATATAGTGAGAAAAGATTTTCCTTCATGACTTTTAGGAAAAATTCCTATTTACTGTGCTCTCTCATTTGAATCTTTTAAGTTACAATACTTATACATCTTTATATTATGAAATTGTTTATGACATTCAGTCATTCATTGACAGTTCAGGTGTCATTATATTTCGGTAAAGATCTGAGTTTTTCCAAAGGAAAATAATTTCCCGCTACATGTATACAATCTTATGATAGATATACTCGTGATATGTCAGTCAGTATAAAGAAGGTAAGCACGTATTAAATACTGATAAGGTTGTTTTATTATATTATTAATTTTATTAACCAAACTTGAATGCAGTAAATACTCGACGTATTTACTGCATTCGTTATTATAATAGTGTTCAGGTATGCGCACAATTCCGACTGCACACTCGGTTACTGTGATATAAGAGCTGTTTCCAAAGTCTGTAGTCATGCAGAACTTGCTTGACACGTAATTGACGGCCAGGTGTGCCTTGTTGCAAATCACGCTCTGAAACTAAGACACTCGGCTGTATTGTGTTAACCAAAGGGGTATGCGGAGGAAATGCTAAGTCGGTATGTGGTGAACGTAGTGTTGTGCGTTGCTTTAGTTTTTTAGATATCGAACTACGATGATAATTATTTCAGTATTGAAAGGAAAAGATTCAAAATATTGGTCGAAGCATCGTTCGCTGTAAATTGATATTGTAATATAATAATAATTCTTAGTAATTTATGTCTTGTCTTTTTCTTAGTAAGATATAAAGAAGGACTTTTTGAAACACTTTTTATTGTTATTAATCTCACAATAACAAAATTAGTTATATTATAAAGCTCTACTTAAACGTTAATTTCGATAGAACCCTTTTGAAATGAAGGTAAGAATGTACATTTAATTAATTCGAACACAATTAACGTCAAGGAATTTACCAATCACACTGTTATACGCAAACATAGATAAATGACGCAATTTAATTAAAGTAAACCTAGCAACGAGGACCCGTGTCAGTTTGAAGTCGGTCGGCGAAAATAATATCAGCGATATACCTAGTAGGCGGGCACTCAATCTGCGACGCAATAATTCACCACTGTCAATATACCAGGACGGAATATAAAACATTAGTTACCGCCAACAGGCTCTCATATTTCGAGGAATTTTGCGCTCGGCTGCTACATGCGCCTGCAATATATCAAATATATAAAAAATATGACCCCACGTTTCGTTTCACTTCAAGTACCGAATCGTATTTCGGGACTTTTGATACGTTATTTGATTGATTGAAACGCCCTCTTTAGTGAACTCCTTTGTCCTCTGTTGAAACATTGGATTTCAGTCTCGATCTAAAGTCATAACTCACGGCTGACATTTACTCGGACAGAGACTACGATAGTTTACTATTGCGAATTGTGTAGTTTACAAATGAAATTTCACTTCGGAGAGACGTTGCGGTCGTATTGAGTTAGGAACAATTATTATTGTGCTATTTGTTGACTTAAGTTTGTTCATATAATAATATACGTCGCATTAAAATGAAATGAGTCACATCAACGAATTACGAGAATAATACTTAAAGCCTTTCATTTATGTATTTTATGTTTGCTTTCTTTTACATTATCAATACAAAGAAATAACTCGCTAAGACTTTTGTTTTATTTCTTTCTTATAACTGTGAAGGTATATAAGAAGATCTCGTTTTTACAGGGTACCGAATGTTGGGATTTACCTAGCCGGCCCTTACTCGCTTATAATAGACACCGCATTACTTACTGTGGTGCCTATTTCTGCCGCAAAGCAGAAGTGCATATACACTACTGTCTTCCGTTTAAAGAGCACAGTAGCCAGATTAATTAGACAAACCATTCTTAGCACCTCATATCTCATTGCTACGAGCGAATTCGTCGCATCTTACATGATTATAGACAGAACGTATTATTTACCATTTATCGAAAGTTATGCTCATCTCGTCACTTTAATAAAAAATCCATCGTTTTATTTGAACATGAAAGAGTACATGCGTCCTGGCACGCAAAGTCTCTAACAAGTAACGCATTTAGTACAACATTTTATATAAACGAACTCATTAATTTTCCATCATCATAATATAAGTAGAAAATTATAACAACACCACAGAGATAATAAAAAAAGAAAATTAATACAACCACACTATAAATCACGGCGCGCAATATAAAGCAACGTCCGCGTTCCAACGCAACGACGGAAGGAATTGTTCACGTATCTTCATTAAGGTGGGATAGCCGGGCGAGATAAAAAGCGTAATCATTGTTGATACAATGCGGCTTCGGTGGCTGGGTTAATGGGAACAGGCGTCATTTCGCATCCAGCCCCGACGCGGTGGGTCGCAATAAAGTTTTACGCCGCGACCCGTATTACGGCCCAAATTCAGCCGGCCCGTTGGACAGGACAATTAACAATCCGTAAACTGATTTAGTTGCCGCCGTATTCTGTTCCTGCGCCTGTTCCCTGAATTAAATGGGCCGGTGCGCTTGAATAATTGCCATGGTTCGCATTGTGCGAAGGACACAGGTGAGATAGGTTTAAGGTGGCAATTACAAGTGGCGTGGGCAATATTGGGTACACGAGTGTACCTTAATTATTATGTTTGAATAGTAACGGATATATTGAGATTATGGGTTCTTTTGGATGAGAAATTTAATCAACATGATCGAATCCTTCGGTGTTGTTATGGTTTACGATTTATAAATATAACTAGATACATACGTTTGTGTGTTTGCACTTTATACACAATAGAACGTAATACAATGTTTATATGTGTTTTGTTTAAGTTTTATTATTTTTTTTATCATAAATATATTTCGTAAAATATATCTTAACATATATTATCTTATACAAACAAAGGTTAACTCAGAAACAATGAAATCAGCATAAAGTTCCGCCTTTGTGGCATCTTTTAGTGATAAAAAGATTAAATAAATAAGTGTTTACCAAATAACAATGGTTTCAACAAGACACAAATGTTCTACTTTCTTTCTTAATCTATCCCCAAAGCTTAATTCTAACCAAAGGTATTAATAATATAAAAAAGAGTTTTTGATATGTCAGTAAATATTTTATGATATATTAATTAAGAATTACCTATTACTTAAACAAGAACATTGGTGCTTTTCATGCTGGTAACCAAGGAAAAAGAGTATTCTAAATTAAGTAAAAAGGTCTAATCTGACAGATATGTCCTAATTTTAAACGAAACTCAGTTATTTTGCATATGTTCATTGAAGGAAACTCGGAATATCCGCTATTCGTGAGCAAATTAAAAGCTCTGAAATCCGTAAAGCAGTCGACAGAGCGTAGCATTGGAGTAAATACGTAGGAATTCTTTTTGAATATGTAGAAATTGAATAAATTGGACCGTGAATTACTTTGTGAGGGGTGGAATAAGATTTTCCGCGCGGGGGTACGTGAAAAATCACCGCATAAATAGAAATCACAATTTCATTGGTGCCGGCTCGGGGATTTGCATTCGCGCATAAACTTTCTGTGTCCTGGCAACTCGGATATTTAGCTGCTACGGCTTCATTTCGACGCTCTCAATAACATCTGAATTATACACACTGTTTTTCTTTTGTTTCTCAGCTGTTGCCCGATGTTACATCCACGTGGACTAACAATATCTTATATTAGTATTCGCGTAATGTTATTTCTATTATGTATATGCATACATAAATGTGGGGATCTGCTTTCCAATTATCTCAGATTCACATTCATTATGCTTTGTTTGTAGAAGACAAACGCAACGCGTAAAAAAACATATTTATAAAAAATACATAGCCTTTAAACGGATAAATCATTTTTAGTATGTATTTCTTTTGTTCCGTAACGGAATCAACGCCGGCGATACGGGCTATACGTTTTGTTTGTTATAATTAATTAATGTCCAACCGTGCGTCGACGGAGGATGCTTTCAAATTAAGAACAACACCAACTTTTTCAAAGCGTAAGCGGATTAAAGTCAGTTACACCGTGAAAAAGGATTAAAGCGGCGGGCGTGCGCTTTAAAATTACTTCGCAAGTCACATACGAGCAACAAAGGTAATAAGCAATCAGTGTTCCGTTCATTGCAGGCTAAATGCCAAGGGTGCGCTAGTTCATTAGGTCTTAGCTAAAGAGTTGCTTGGCCGCCCCCGCCGCGTCAGCAGTGCCCCTCGTTACGCTAATGACAGCGATTTCGCTCCACAGGCGCAATTTTAGTTTCACAGAACAGTTTACTGTTAGACCTCACTAATGGTCCATAAAGCTTCGGCCTCCACTCCGCTTGTTTTGTTGGTCATTTTTCCAAACAACAATGTAATTAAGCGTTCGTTTAATTCGTCGTCCGGCTCTGTTTGTGCAGGACCGTGGAAGTCGTTTGCTTTCAGGTTATGTTAGTTAATTAATGAGTTTATCAAATTAATACGATAATGAAAAGTTAAATTAAATATAGACAAAGATACGGGAAAGGCACCAGAATATTTTTATTTTACATTTGCCGTGTCCATAAATCAAGGCATATAACTCTTTGTGTCCCTTTGAATGGCTTTCAGAATATCAAATTAGGTGTTTACTTTGTTTAACATAATTAATGAATTAAACCATGGCGGTACCGAAACGGATCAAAGTAATTATCTCTAAAAAGGAGTTATTTTAGGTTTTATTATAAGATTTGTATTTGAGCCTTTTATTAATAAATAGGCAATAGAAAGGTGTGATATCTTTATTATATTTTAGTACTTGCTTCTTGTTGCTTCTAATCCTACTTTTTAGTTTTGATATAGTTTCAAATTGAGCTGAATAAAAGGTATTTTACCTTATTTTTAGAAATCGAACTTGTATTCGAATAGATATTGTTTTACGTCAAACATTTTGCCAATTTACAGAAAAAGGATTTTTTTATGATTAAGTTGCTAAAATGAATTGGCATAATCGATATATTAACACAGGTTTTATATAAACCTGATTTATATTCAAATTATTGAATTAATAATAGTGAGCAAAGTTCTGCTAGCGTCCACATACACGAAGTATGTCTTCCGGATGAAGGGATCCTTTGTTTAAAATCGGAAGCATTGTGTGCTTAATTACGTATGGGTTCGCATATGGAATTTATAAGGCATAATATTTTTTATTCTAACATTATTCGTTCGTATTTTTAACTTAATAAATTGAAACAAACAACTTCTTGTTTGTTTTCTTTACCGTGGTTGGTAGATTTTATAAACCGTTTATTTTGTGTACAGTATAAGACATGAAATATAGTATTTTAATCAATAAAAGTCGTCAATCATCGTTCAATATTTACATATAAAGAGGAAAAAATATTCTATATGATGGACACCTATCATAGAGATCTTAGAATGAGAAAATGATTTCATAATTTTGTTTTTTTTTTCACCCGAGCAATAATACCAATTATAAGTTAAAAAATTTCAAGCGAAGTTATAGCGTTTATTTTAAACTTCCGATTATTGGAACCCTGTGAAATGCCCGTGATCTAAAAATAGCTATATTTGTAATATAAATTGTTCCTGACACTAGATGAAAAAGTGTTGTAATTAATTTGTCATCTGAAATTTTGTAAAACCAAATTTGTTATGAAGTCTCAAATCGAATTATAAGAATTAGTATCATTGTGACTAACTTTGCGGTGTGATTGTAACTTTTTCCAATTTTATAATATACACGTAAAAAATACAACTTTGCTCACTTGCTGATTGGAAGATTAAAGACAATACGAAAAAATTCAATTTATTTCTTTTAGTTCGGGTGAATCTACGTCTGGCGTGCTTCGTAATAGCGTTAAATAGGAAAGTTATTCAACGTCTTCATTTAATATCCTGCTCTGCCTCAGAGAAAAATGAAAGAAAAACTAAAACCTCTTTTTAAACATCATTTAATGCCCTATTCTGAAAAATCTAGAAAGACGAAGTAATATGTACAAGATTATTTATATCTAGCATATACGTTATTAGATTATACTAAAAAGACATACATGTTTATATATAAAAGACATCGTATGTATGTATGCTTTCTATATATTTGTTTTAAATAAAATAAATTTAACTACGCACTTATTCTGCTTACTTTTCTTTCTGTTCATTTGTTATCTCATATATCCTTCCAAAGTAAACTAATTATTTTTTATAAATCCCTTTCCCTGTAATAAATTTCAAATTAATAACTCATTTAAAAGTTTAATTCATTATAAATCCATCAGAATTACTAGAGGACTTCCTAGTGCCGTCAGTCAAAATTATTTCCACATAAATTGATCGTTGATTTAAGGTCCCCATCGTTCAGGTTTTTTATTTAACATCGTTATAAATTTTAACGATGTTTTAATACTAAAATATTTACGCCATAGGTTAATCACAAAATTTTTAGTGCCAAAGTGTAAATATAGAATTAGGTGCTTTACAAGGAAAATATAGCTCAGTTCACTTTAATAACGAATACCTTATAACAATCAATAGCTTACCTAATGTCAGTTGATTATAAATAACGACGTATAATTACAAAGGGGTTGAGGGGAAATTAAGGTGACGGAATTTCCGTCTCCCAAGAATCGTTCTAATTGCTCGGAAGACAGCAGCGCCGTACATTTATATTAGAAAGAATTCTTCCTTGTTTGGTTTACCGCGAAAATCCCACTATTTCCTGACTATGATTTATCTAGCGGCCGAAGTCCAAGGGTCACTTTAATAAATATATTCGGGAAAGGCGCTCCATAAAATGGATGGAAACGTTCATGAAATGCAATCATTTCTTATATAGCGTATGTTCACGCTTACTTTAATAAGATTTTGGAAATATAGGAAAATGTTGGAAGATAACAATTTTATAAAGAAACTCGGCTTATTGAGTCATATATTTGGTTAAATAAGGGCTTTGATAGTGACGTATAAACTGTTTTGATGTTATCCTTTCGTATTTTGTCTTGTGTGAATTTTTATGTATTTACGAGAAATGTATTGTAAATGTAATTCATTGTTATCATTGTGGTTTTATTATGATTAAGAACCTTTGAATAGTTTGATAGAATCATTTAAATCGTAGTCAGGGCTGGTGTAATAAAATACAAACTAAAACTTACTGTAGAGAGAAGATTAAAAATATTATCTTTTTATAAAATTATAATAATAATAATACTCAATAA
The DNA here is from genome assembly GCA_029286875.1 of Lamproptera curius. Classification (NCBI taxonomy): domain Eukaryota; kingdom Metazoa; phylum Arthropoda; class Insecta; order Lepidoptera; family Papilionidae; genus Lamproptera; species Lamproptera curius. Next base: position 191,284 of record JAGSMT010000201.1, on the reverse strand, counting down.
TAATAAAAAAAATATTGAAGTTTATGCATTATTTTATTGAAGTTTCAAACTACGATATTTATAAAGAATGTAAGTCATAAATAGAACATTTCGAAAAAAACTAGTTGTTAAAACTCATTTTACTTTTAAAATATTTATACATGCAAGTTCATTCGTAGCACAAACATTCCACAAAATTCTCTACTGATAAATTTTTACAAATATGATCGCGAAAAATAAAAATTTCTATCAAACGTAGTCATTGGAGCGAGCATAATTGAAAAATATACGTACATTTAAAAGCGCTAGCGATGTCAAAATAGTATATTAGGGTGCCGGGGAGTATGACATACATAAATAGTGGCGGTGTGGAAGTCAGTCGACTATATAGAAATGAGGCTGTGAGCGATGTAAGCGGGGCCGTTAGAGCGCCGGCGCTGTCCCACTCGCCCAAGTTTCACGCGACCCACCGGCAGACGAGCAGGCGCCATTGCTGCAGCCACCCGCATTACCATTGCGCGTCCCGCCTCGAAACGATTGCTCGAAAACGATCCAGCCACATACCCGTGCTCCCGCGACTAAAAAACAATAAAACTAAAAAGTTCAAATAAAAAACATCGCGAATAACCCACAATGTGTCGCGGGATCCCTCCGCGAATGGACTAATTTATGTGTTGGTGCCGGTGTAAAGTTACAAATTTAACTATGCTCGTATTGTGTACGGATGATTATGTTTTCAAAGTGACCGAGAATATTACGACGGCGCAGGAGATAGAGTGTTGTTTTAATTATACGTCGGAACTAATTTGAAAGTTTGAAATCAAGTATGGCTTATACGTGGAAGGAGTGTTCTTTTTTGATGATCGTAATTTCTTGGCAAATTACTAAATTCGCTTCTTCACATCCCGATATATGTTCTTGTTGCGATAATTCAGTGGGATGCCAAGAATGTTTTTACAATATAACTTTGAAAGAGATTAATAATCAACAGAGGATTTTAATGTGTTGTGACAAAGGTGAAACTACATTAAAAAAGCCAATTACGCTTTTGGGTAAAACATATTCAGAAGTTTCGTTGGATTATGCGACTACATGCAATAGAAGTAACATCGTTTTAAATATACCTTTGTTAGAAACTAATTCCATTAATATGCGAAATAATGACCTCTTAAAATTTGAAATAAATGTAAAGCACAAGACGTTAAGGCATATTGATTTATCTTTGAACAATATCAGATTAATATCGAAAGGTATTTTCAGTGGTTATACTAATTTGAGAAGGTTGATACTTTGCAACAATTCAATTTCAACTATTGTGCAAGACAGTTTTGCAGGATTAACAAAATTGGAATATTTAGATCTATCATTCAATAACTTAAACACATTGACGAATGTTTTTACTCCACTTAAAAATCTGCAACATTTAAATTTAAGCCGGAATAACATAGAATTTATTCACGAGAATTATTTTAACAACTGGCTGTTACAACATTTGGACGTCTCATATAATAACTTAAAGAAGCTAGAGCCTGGTGCTCTTCAGTTATTGCCAAATCTTGCTCGGTTATTACTCACAGATAATCCACATTTAGGAATTACACAGTTGGATACGCAGTTATTGGTTGGAACTGGCCGTAGATTGCAGCAAATCGATGCTTCGAGAACGGGATTGTATCAGGTGCCTGAAGCTTTCACGCATTCAGTGCGATTTCTGTCGCTTATAGGCAATGAGATTACATCAATAAGATGCGGCGATCTCGATAGTTATCCCCTTTTACAGTCTTTAGACTTTTCTGAAAACAAAATTACATCTGTGGAAGACGATTCCCTCGGCCGACTCGAAATGCTTTTATTTTTAAACATCAACAATAATATTCTAACTTTAGTGCCAAAATCTTTACCAGACGAACTAAAATACTTGTCTATGAGTCATAATAAAATTCAAAATATTTCGTCACCTGATTTTAAGAATTTACCGAATTTGCGTATGCTACTATTACAATATAATAAAATTACATTCATTCAGGACCATGTCTTCGACGATTTATTATCACTTGAAATGTTAGATCTATCTTATAATCCCATTCAAATGCTGTCGCCAAATACATTCGATGGACCATTATCTCTGAGAGATTTAAGGCTTTGCTATTTAAACGTTTCCGTTCCCGAAGGAGTTGGTTCATTTCCAATGTCTTCACCTGAGAGCGTTCAAATGCTTCACTTACAATCCAGTCCAGGATTAGCAAGACAATTATTGGCTGACTCAGCGGCCTTAGCTGCCTTTTCTGGTTTGCAATACTTAGATTTAAGAATGAATAATCTGACAGAAATTAGAAATGATCTTCTGTTCTACCTTGTTCAATTGAAAACTCTGCGTTTACATGGAAACAATATAAATTGTAGCAAAGAACTTTGGTTAACTGATTGGATGAATTGGAACAAAAGTTTGTCTGACGGGGAGACTTGTTATTTTTCAACTTCAGAACACAAAGCTGATATAACAAAGTACAATTGTACTTTTCAAGAAACTTTTACAATAAATGAAAGTTTGCCGCCTGTAAGTTTATACAGTACCGAAATGATTAATAAACTATTAAGATATTACGGTTATTTGAACAATAAAACTGAAAGAATGTATGTAAAACATGATACTTATAATATTGAGAGTAAAAACAACGAATCTAATGAAAACACAATGATAGTTAGCAAAAGTAAACAGGAAAAAATAATAAAAAAGCTTGAGAGACAATACGATGACAAGTTAAACGTTTCAAAAAAGAACAAGTGATAAACAATCAAATTTCTGAAGCAGACGATTTAAATCCGTCTTCTATGACCAAGGCTACGCAATTGGTTAAGATATTCGATGGTAATAAATACCAAAATGATCAGTTGAACATTGATCGCAGATTTTTGGATATCGATGTTGGTATGACAATGGCAAGTAAGACGTCAAAGACGGTTCCTTATGAATATAATAATGATCCTACAAGTAAGAAACTTTCAGGTAAAAGATTGAATACACCAATTGTTTCAAAGATACCCATACCATATATTTTTACAACAAAAGTAAATCAACATAGCACGGTATACGAAATGTATACAGCTCAGCCTAAGCTTGAATATTCGCCGTATCAAGCTACAAGCCGGAATTATGCCCAATATATCGGAACGGCTGCAGTTTTAAGCTTAATAGTGATGGCATTGGTTCTTTGGGCTAGTTTTCGACTGCGATTCAGAAGACGGCAAGCACTCGACGTGGATACTGACGACCAGATAGAGGTTTCAAATATATCTGGCGGTGTACTATGGTGACATTTGAGAGCAGCCGATCCAACGCCTTTTGAATACGACTCTCTTCTTACGTAGCACAAATGTAAGTGTCCGTTTCGTAGTTGTTTTAAGAATATATATTTATTTATACATTTTGCATTTGATAGACCAAGTTATACATAATTTTTATAAACGATTGAGCTAACTAAAGTTGTGACAACTTTTTAATTAAGCCTGCTTGTATTATTTGTATTCAAAAGTTTGGTTTAGTGATTGCTTCTTACAATTTTTATATTTCTTTCTTATTAAAAATTTACTTGAACAACAAGGTTATCAAATAAATTTTAAATAAGAAGTAATTTTAACACATATTTAGTTGTCATATTACCATTACCAGTTGTTTTTTATATACACATTCTCCTTAATGCGACCGTGAAAAATAAATGGGTTAGTTCAACCTAAAGTAAATGTAATTTATCCTATCCAGTTTAAACGAATGTAAATTAGAAAAGGAGTTATGTTTGTTTGTATTTCCGTTTACAATCATAATGTTGTTTTAAAAGCGTTTATTTTTTGTTTCAGTTTTTTGCGGTCGGCTGCAGGCGGATTGAATGTGTTTGTGATAAATTTTGAACTTTCATATTTTTTTATGACATAAGTACAAATAGACAAATTGTCTAAGCACTTAAAACAGTTAGTGATCCGTGTATAAAGTGTAAATATACAATCATTTTATTTATTAATAGAGATAATAGAAAAAGAAGTATTATTTTTTATGTGACGTAGTGACGTTAAGGTATGTCAGTAGCATGTAAATAATGTATTAATAAAATTGATAGGTGTTAAGTTGCTTGCGGGCTGCGCCATATTTCTCTTTCAACTGCAAGTAAAAATATTTAGGTAACAAAAACATAAACCGTCAGTTCTGTTCTATCACAGATAATATGTAACACGCTATGAAATTATTTAATTTCTATTGTAATTTTGTTAACACCAATTTCTCACAACTCAAATGGAAATGTGGCGAAGCATGTAATGCAAATATTGTTTGTATTGTGTACTGTTAATGTTGCTCCATATATTTGAAAAAGCAGATCACGTCTTCCCTCTTGACCCTTTAGCGTAACTTTATACATAATTCCTAATCATAATCATCGGTAGATAAAATCCAAGAACAAGTGCCAATATTCTATGACAATATTAAAATTTCTCTTTTTCATTTAATTTCTAACTTATGTTGAGCATGTATTTAACGTGTAATATCATTTCGGTTGTAGAATCTATCTTATGATCTTATGAATAATAAAAAAGACTTATCAAAATATTTTAAATAAAAATATTAATCATGTAAGCTTTTACAAGGTGTAAAAACGTAATAGATCATATGTTTTCTGTACATCCATCAATTATAATAATGTTACAATATTAATATATCTATATATATTCATATAAAGGTAAGAATCTTTACAAGCTTATTGTTCAATAGAATAATAACGTAAATGTTTGTTCAATGTTTAAATCGCATAATTTCGATACATTTCATGCATCACTGTGAAACTATGGTTGTAACTCGATATATTTATCAATATGAAGAAATTTTTGGGTAGGTATATGTTTTTACGTAATTTGTAGTTAACGATGTACAAACCGGTAGCCAAAAAGAATAAATGATTAGAAAACTAGTCCCCTTTTTATTCCCTTTCACCATTTTAAATTAAATAAGGTTTTGATTTAACAGGGATACATTACATAGTTATGAACTTTCTGCGGTTTCTTTGGAAACTAACATAATAAGGTTTGGTCCGTTTTATCGGTAGTGTAAACGAAGTAAGAAAATCTTAAAGCAACTTTTACGAGAAAATTCTAATAGTAAAAGTTGATTTTAACTAAATTTTAATTTTTAATAGCAATGGATAGAAATAACAATGTATTTCAGATGATGTTACCCAATTTAAAACGAGATAACTGATTACTTAGTTCAAGATAGTGTGGTAAAAGTATAGACAGTAATTAAAAAATTATTTCATAATTTTTTGATAATTTCTAATTTCAGCTTATTTTCTTATTTATATTTATTTATTACTTCGATGATGATCATTCGAAGTGAATAAAGGTTTATTAATAAAACTAGACAAATGAACAAATAAATTTATAATATAGTAGCTTTTCATTAATATTTGCATTTCAATTAATGTTTTTTTTTTCATTTTATATTTAATACAAAATAGATTGAGTCACATTTTTATCACAGCGTCATCTTAAAACCGAGAATTAACTTTAAATTTCGACTGAAGGGTTTCACAAATAGCACTAATTGTTTAACCGTATTTGAACACACACTAACTACACAGAAACATGAGAGCATTAACAAGGTTGTTCCAAATTCTATAGTGAACAGTAAACAGCCCTTCAGCCATTATGAGTCGCGGTACACAAAACAAACAGTCTTGAAGCGGTGTCTGTATCTATATTAAATATTGACAGAGGGGTACACCCTATCAGCAAAGTTCTGTGCCTTCTTCTATTTGTATTGGATGGAAAAATATAGGAGTATTTTTATGATTATTTAGAATTACTTTAAAGATTAGGTTTAGTTGCTCGAAAAGATAGAAAGAGTATGTACTATTGAATTTTTAAGTACAAAGTTACTCGGACCTCATCAGATTTAAAAAGCTTGTTAAATGCTTACTATTGTATAGATATAAATAAAAACTGTTAAAATTATGCTAAACAAGGATTTTGCATATATTTTAACAGTATTTACAATCGTATATTTCAGTTAGTATTATCACTTCCAGAAACTGGTGACTTTACAGCCGCGAAGTGATATTTTTGGCACAAATTGTAACTGCTAATGATTTCCATTTTACGCTTAGGCTTCATAATATCTATTTATTGAATACTATTCTTTACTTACAAGACATTTATATCCGGAGCCATAAAACTCCGACACTTGAGATTTAGTATAAATATTTCTTTCGTATTTTGGAAAATTTTCGCCGTCAGCGAGTTAGACAATCAATTATTTATGACTAAATATAAGATACTATATATCTAAATGTAAATCTTATTTTTTTATGATTAAGCACAAGCCTGTATTTAAGTCGGAAATACGATAAATAGAGAGGAAGGAAAATAAATGCTAATTGATTTTGCTTATATATAAAATTCAACGAACAATAGAACGAGGGAACCGCAAGAGATTTCGAGACGACCGTGGCCTATGCCTATTCTATTAATCATGAAATAGAACTCGATGATTAAGCCTTATGGATAAGACTGGGGCAGGGGTGGCGAACCTTAACCTACCAGTGTTCCATTATTCAAATGAAATGCTGAATAAGGGCGTTGACGTGCCGACATACATTTTAGAAATCGTCATAGATAATGCTATCAATATTATAATGTTTAGTAAAAGTATTAATAACGTTTAATTTTTTTGCGTAATATATTCAATAATAGATTGTATGCTTTTAATTATAAAATAAAGTAGTTACTTTGATCTGCATTAATTTGCCATTTATAGACTATGCCTTTTCATTAAACGAAGTTATTGTATTATATTTATAAACAAATTTAGTTTTACGAACGGATTTGCGGGGATTTTTAGTGTTAAAGAAAAAAGGAAAAATTAGAATATTACACTATTAGTTCACTATTAGAAAATCAAGCTCCTGAGTCAGGATGATAATAAGAAATGCGCTGATTCAAACTTAAAATGGTTTAAATTTACCTTAATATTTATTTTACAATATCCGCATTTCCTCAATACTTGCACTGGTTGACCTTGCGTATAACTTATTTTACAATTTTAAGTCATCTGGAAGTAATCTATTTGTTTCGCGCTAAAACCAATGTGACAGTTCCTATTAATTCCTATTAGTTCCTTAAATCATGAATTTTTTTGAAAGTCTTATAGCAGATATAACAGAAATATTCCACAAAAGAAAAACTTCATCCCTCTTAAATAAATAGTCGACTGAAAACAATTTTGGTCAATATAGTATATAAAGAATACTAGAAACGAACATGTATATTTTAAACCTAACCGCCAAAAAAAATTTCTAATTTTATTTTGTTGTCATAATGGCCTACCCATTACGAAACCCTCGGCTTACAAGTTTAGTACGAACTTCACAGTTTTTTTTAATAAAACGAATATTAGAACTGTTGGAACAAAAATTTAATTTATTTTTAAGCTTTGTTAATTAAATTCTTGTTAAAACAAAGTTTTTGTAAATTATTTAACAATTCCAAGAGCTTGTTAACAATTTTCGCTTAATTAATTATTTTAATAAAAACACTTCACTGAAAGTACTTCGATAAAAATACGTTTGCCTTTTGAGTTATTTAAAATGTTCTTTTCTCTTACCTTCTTATTGTTTTTAGTCCTGTTTTCCAGCAATATCGATGCAAGTGAACGTGTAGGCGTTTCCCTTAAAAATAGATACTAAAATTAATACACAGCAAATACTAATAATACAAGAGCAGAAATTTAGCTCCAATGTGTAAAATAGTGTCGAAAATGTCATTCATCTCTTAGCTTCAGCAAATACAATAACAACGTTGTTCTTTAAATTCGAAATCTAGTCTTATGTACTAACATTTTAGCCTAAAAAAATACTTTTATTCCATAAAGAAGCGTTACAAATTTTTATTGACAGTCGATTAACCTATTATAAGTAAAATAAAAAAACGTTAAACTGCCTCCGTAGCCCAGTGTTACGGGCGTGTGCTTTAGAAACCGGAGGTCGTGGGTTAGAATCCTGCGGGGATTCAACAAATTTTCATTGTTGTTTCCTAGTTGGTTAGGGCAATTTGGGCCGATCACCCAATTGTCTGAAAAGTAAGATGATCCACGCGTCGGATGGACATGTAAAAAGTCGGTCCACCCACCAACCCGCATTGGACCAGCGTGGTGGGATACGGTTCAAAATCCCCTAATGGATAGGGGTGTATTAGGGAAGACCCATGTCAGGCAGTGGACTACTAATTGTAAAAAGAGTCTTTGTAAACGGCAGTCGTGCTCAATAATAATAAAACACTATTAATAAAAACATATTAAAAAGCTGAAAGTATTTACAATTTAAACCGTTATTTTATATATTAACGACACCATCGCTTTTATATTTATATAACCTCTAGTTAGAACGGTTGTCTACAGACGCTGAATTATATTTTCGTATCATTTAAATAGTAACGAAGTTAATTAAGTTTTTGAAGTATTATTCTTCGTTTAACGTCTCCTTTTATAACATCTCCTTCTCGATGGTATCTTATTTTATACAAGTGAAATTATCTCGAAATTTTTTAACAATTACATTATCGCACAATATTGCGTTAATGTAAGCGGCAACATAAAACAAGAACAAATAAGAAGAAAGAAATACGACTATATATATTATCCCTTTAAATTGATAAAAAAATCATATAAAAATTATTCAACAAGAGAACGAGGTAAATTAAGACAGGTTTCAAGACAATAGTTCTTTATGATATTCTATGAAATATGCCATAGAGCTCACATCTAAGTCGAATTAATTGGATTAGTCATTTTTTAGCATCATTATCATCCTGTGTAAGTCCACTGCTGGCCTCCCCTTCTTATAAGGGCGTTTATGGACCGTATCCCACCACGCTGGTCCAGTGCGGGTTGGTGGGTGGACCGACTTTTTACATGTCCATACAGGTAAAAAGTCGGTATTATATATCATGCATCATAAAATGTGTGTTTCGCTCCTAGCTTGTATAAAATATATATAATATATATATATATATTATATAGATACATATGTTTTAAGATTTAACAGTATGCCATTAAATTTTAATTAGGGCGAATTAATTTCACGGGAAGAGAAAGTTTATGTAAATTCCGAAACATTGTAAAGCTTTTTAAGTAAAAAAATGTAACTACGTATTTTTGTTATGAAATATCCAGAAATTTACATACTTCTAATTAAGTACTACCACCGAGGTGCCTATTTCTACCGCAAGGCAGTAGTGTGAAAACACACCATGATCTGGTTTGAAGGTTACCGTAGTGTGCGTGTTTGCGGGGTAAATGAGACGTAATACACTTTGTATTACAATAGGCAGCGCGTTGGTGATGATTATTCATTCATTGGTCAACTTCTTAACTATTTAATGGTGGTATTATACCAGTACAGTTAAACACGTTATAATTATAATAAAAATAGGATAACGTCATTTATGTTTGCTGACATCCTTATTGGAAAAAGTATAACAAAGTCGACCAATAAAAGTTCGAAAAAGCGTTAAAACATATGAATTATTCAAAGCATATTTGGGATAGATTTAGTTTATAAATCGACCGCCCAATATCAACATAACATCGTGAAACACCCGAACCTATGAAGTTCAAAATAGTTTACAAATTAAAAAAATGAATAATATATTGTAAGATAAAACATAAAATGACTAAAAAAGATTGTTGTAATAACATATAAACTTATTAATAGTACATATATATTTATTAATCTAAAATATTACACATAATCTTGACCAACCTAAGGTAATTAATCAGGTCGCGACAGCAATTAATTTTAAATAAACAAGTCTGTACCTATACAAAACTTTGTACTTGTGTTTCGAAGACTCGGAATATATTTAAAACGTGCATTATTTTTTTCTTTACCATGTAAAAAATATATATGATGCTTATTAAGACGTTATTTTTAATTTCACTTACATATGTTTCTATAGCACCCTTAACTTAATATCTGATACATGGTTCATTTTTATAAATCCTCTAGAGTTCACAAATACAAGGAAGCTTAGATCTATGTGTTATATTTCACGTTGAAACAATTAAATGTCATTAAATCAAGTAATTAAAAATAAAATACGTCCACTTCAATTACATAAGTAAGGGGGATGTAATTTGAAAACGCACGGCAGTCCTACCCTAACGTCCCCACAGACACATTAAACAAATTAATGTCTTGTGATACGCAAACAGATTGGCTCACTACTCTGTCTGCAATTAACATATAACTGTTATTCTTTAAAGGTATGACGAGAATATTTTAATTTGACGTGATATTTAGTTACATTAATGTAATCAGTTTATATTTGAATATAAGAAAAATATTACATATAATTCGATAATATAACCAACCTTCTCAATGATATATACAAATATCAAAATGTGACTCTGTTAATGATAACATAATGTTCATTTTGTTGAATTAACCATACAATATGCTGTATATAATATTGAGATGTTAACATGTTATAAATGTTGACAGAGAAAATGATGATGATTCACACTTTTGAAGAAAATGGTTTCTTACTGAAAGTGTGAATTGGTAACATCAACGTTTTATCTACATCAAAGGTACATAAAGTAATTAATAATAATCAATAAATGTTTATCTCTAAAATACGTATGGTATAAAACAAGGCGTTACTGCTTCCCGCTGTCTGCCTGTTCCTATCTATGCTTTTGCCTTTGTATAAGATTTTAATGTAGTTTTTTTAAAGATACAGGGAGTGGAAAGGAAGTATATGTAAGGTATAATAGAATAATATTGATAATTGTAGTGATTTCTAACGTGACGGGTGAAGATGTACTATTTGGCAATTTCTTTACGCTGGCCGCACCATACGAGAAAGATTAAAATAATGTATTAGAGTATTATATGGTTTTCGCTATTTGAATGGATACAAACATGTTTGAATTAATTTGGTAAAAAAGAAATAATCCCACAGAATGTCTTAATATACTAGGTTTACTTCTGTTTTACCAAATTATATATTATATTACAGAATGCCTTACGCCGCTAAAAAATTACGCCGGAAAAGCCGGGGCGTGTCGCTAGTAATAAATAGTTTGTGTTTTTTTTTGAGGAAAATCGTTATTCCTTGCCTTAAAATCGGGCTGCGTATTTGGTTTTCAAATCGATATGAAAAATTTGGTTTGCTCATAAAGTCCTCTAGGGAAGGGGAGAGCTCCACGGTTTTTTACTAACGCTACGGAAGATTATTCAGCCTTAGGGTTAGAGATATTTATTATACTTATTGTTATACACTTATTAGATGTGTATAATACATAAGTTTAAGATCGTTTATATTTTTGTATGTAAACACGGTTAACTTAATAATTGTTGATTAAACAAATGCAGAGATGGAGAGGCTATTAATAAGGGAAGGCTACGACCATATTAATATCAAGCTTTATTTTACAAGCTATGAGCGAAACAGCAATTAAAATATTACAAAACTTTCTTTTTAAAGATTCTGTTGGAGGGTAAACTGGGTTGTTATATAATATAAAAGTATGTGACACAGATTCATTTATTTTTATGTAAATAATTATCAAGAATTGTCTATAACTAAATTAAGTATTTAGTTAGGAAAAATTATAACAGTAGGTAATATCTATATACCTAAAATTTAAATGAAACAAATAAAAATTAAAACAAACCTAATCCATATTGTGACTAATATTAATACGGTACTAGTAGTGTGCAACATTAAGCTGTTCCCGGGAGGAAACTTCCAAGCACATTCGATAATTGCGAATAATAATTACTGAATGTGCTCAAGCGATAATGATATTTCTATTATGTTTCTGTGACCAGCAATTGCACCTCAACTATATATAATCGTTTAATTTAATTATTAACAACATCTAAAATGTAGTTCCATAATTAAATTTAATTTTCAAATGTATAGAATTAAAATGGTCTAAGAATGCATTGACTTTAGTGTTTGGCAATATTGTGAACATGTCATCTACTTACCTCTTGCGACGCCTCGGATGAACAGGACCTGATTGAACGGCCTTCTCCTCAATTTCTCCTACAAAAAAGTCAGCAATAACGGGCAAATTTAGGGAGCCTATATCTCAACCATCCAAACGTCGGGTATTGATTGAAATAATTGTAATGTAAAATTCGTAAAACTGTTTTGTTTATCATGTAAAATATTCACATAAGCAACAGAAAAAAAATATAGGGTTAGAATGTCACCTTTTTACAGACTTAAGAATTTCCCCGCGTTTACTACCTTTATCACGGAGCAGTGGGGTACAAGCACTACTGTGTTCAAACTTACAAAGCAACGTAGAATGTGTCGATATAATATACGGATTGAATTTTCTACTGCATTTCTACACATACTTACAATTTCGTAAACAACCTGCTTGTATTGTTGCATCGAAAAATAGAAAAGAGGTATACACAATATTTTCCTTCTCAATTACGAATCTTTGGTACTGTATACAAAAGTTTTTTACACTTTGACTTCTGCGTCGAGAAATACTTAAAAATCTAAATGAATACCGATAAAACGTGAAGTTATTGTATAAAAGGGTACAGTGAGTTCAAGAAATTACGACTACGACAGTAGTAATAAAAAACTTTAAATGGATAATATTTTTGTTGTAAAGTAGACTTTTGATTTGAATTTTTTGTAACTTTCCTAGTTATTATTCTAGATGACTTTCTGTTGTCACATAAAAGTGTTTTTTGTCTTAAAACTATTTGTTAATTAATTGGGTTTGGAGATACAAGTTTTTATATTATTTCTTGTCTTGTTTACGTCAGATCCGGGTGTTAAAGGGAGCTAAAGATTTTCAAACAGTCGTCAAAAACGTTGCGTGACGTGTTTATTACAATTCAATTTCTTTTGTTCAATTTTAAATGATTTATTTAATGAATAATTCCCCATATTTTAAATTACATACATACATCATCAGCCTGTTTTAGTCCACTGCTGGACATAGGCTTCCCCTAATACACCCCTATCCATTAGGGGGGTTTGGACCATATCCCCACCACGCTGGTCCAATGCGGGTTGGTGGGTTATTTTAAGTTATGTTAATTAATATCGCCAAATACCTGAAAAGAACTAAAAATGATGCTAAGAAGTAATTTGTGAAAAAGTTTGAACCTTTTACTTCGAAACTGTATCTGTGAACTTCATGATTAGGAGCTGATGTTTGTACGCTTCTTTAAAAAGATACTTTCTTCTTTATAAACACTACAATTTCTATTTTTTTCATGACCAAATATCTTTGCTAATGTAAAATTTACAGCTATGTATAGATTATGTTTCACATGTTGTTTGATGTAGGTAGTAAGGTATGGATGGATCCGTCTTAAAGCTAGTAATAACGGCAAATCAGAACTGAATCGGAAAGTATATGCAGCTATCTCACCAACAAACTTCATTATTAACAGGTGTTTTTCCTTCTTCCCTTTTCACATCTTAAATCCCGCTTCATCACATGTATCCTTTTGTCTTTATCGGATAGTGAAAATTTTATAGTCCTTTCAACCGTTTTTGCATATGATGGTCCTTGAATAGGATCACACATATTTTCCTAAACTCTGAAGATCCTGCGCTCTCCTCAATCCAAATCTGTGATTGATGGGAGCGTAAAGCTAAATCCGACGCAAACTAAGCATATAACATTATTTTAAGAAGAGATTGGGCATGCAAATCATTCAACCGATGTTAGGTAATAAGTTCGCTACTGCACAAACTGGAACGTAGTATCCTTTATACTCAAGTTTTGCGGTAAAAATAGGAATTTAGTCGACTTCCCATAGATATCGCTTCAAAAAAGTAATAAAATAGGTATAATGTTTAAAAAATTCATGATTAGGTTAAAGCATAACATTCTATTTTTATACAAAATTGCATAAGTACTGTAGTTGACATGTTGTTAATTTTTAAATTAATAGTTAATATATTTTTGCCTATGTATCAGCTGAATTGGTTTCTGTTCGATTGACATAAAATTATAATGCATAGTAGCGTGGCAACCGCATGTGGCTCTTAAAGGAGATCGATTCGATCGATCGCCAGTACGTACTTCATTAATTATGCAAAAGCGCTACATGGTTATGGCTTACGGGTAAGTGAAAGGGCTTATAGGAAAATGTATAACTCTGATCTAAATAAAAAAGCATAGTTCTTTAGTAATTAATTTGTGCTTTTCGTTATACATAATATGACTTGCATAAAATACCACTTCGTTTTCTATAAGTCAAATAAAAGCATACAAACTCACAGCTAAGTATTATGTGGGGTAAAATATTACCATAGCCTTTTTATTCTGAAAAAGAATAGTAAATAGACTTTTTGTCTATTTTAAAATAGCTGAACAATAATAGAAACGATGCAATATCGTCTGCCGCAAGGTTGGATTATGTTGCAACACAGTACGGTTTTTATAGCTTTTTTATGGGCGAGATATGGCCTATGTCGTCATATTTTGCTGGATAGAAAAAAATTTGTGATCACTTCTAGAACTTTTTACGATTAATATTCAGGATTTCTAAATATATTAAAAAAGGGAATCAGCTCGGTTTTTTTAGTCATGAAACACCCTCTTTTTGTCCTTAAGTTAAATATAAAAAAGAACTAGACTTTTATTAGTCGCTAATCATAATCATCAACTACTAATATCGGAGGTTTCTATTTTCATAGCATCCATGTTTTATTAGTGTTTATTTTTAATAATGTATGAATCTGAATCTGGTAATAACTACCTCCATAGCTTAGTGCTAAACGTGTGGCGTGTGCTTTAGCTAGGGACTCAACAAATATTGATTGTTATTTCCTAAGTGGTTAGGACAATTTGGACGATCACCCAATTGTCTAAGAAGTAAGATGATCCATGCGTCAAACGGACATGTAAAAAATAATCCAAAAACCCCTAAGAGCAGTGGATTAACACAGGCTGCTGATGATAATGATGATAATGTGAATCTGATCGGTTGCATGGTGGTCGCACGTATGGATTGAAAATTTAAAAGTGGAAAAAGCCAATAAAGAATAACTGGTGATGATGGTTAAGTTTCATGAGTCAGCATATTTCCTAATCTAGCACACTATTACAGACGTGGTCTGATATTGGTCTCAAGAACAGCTCCATTCTAGTTGAGTCTGAAACGAGCATTTCAATCTATGCGATCTATTCGGACTGCTGATTCCGTTTAAAGTCACTATCCCTTTTACTACGAACGTACTTCTAGACGCTCATTATGTTCACAGTCTCTCAAGACTGGTCACGCCAAAAACCTTGCCTTAGCAATATGCTTGCGATTCAGCTTCAAATAAACTCTCAGGTAACGCAACATGCTTGCTTTCACCTCCAGATAAATTGTGTAGAAGACTGCTTGAGCGAATCCATTGGACAATTCCAGAAATGTCGGATCTCAGGTCGGATTGCAGGAAATGTAAGTCCGATGCCCGGATGCGAGAGTCTGGATGAGCGGAGGGTCAAGCGTGCCAGTAGAATGTCCTGTGTGAATAGAAAGTCTAGAATGAAACGTAGTCTAGAAGTAAAGTCGCGTTTGGATTGAGAATGATAGAGAATGAGATGTTAGATTTAAACTGTCGAACAAACGTTGCTGCTAGAATTCACAATGTAACTGATGAAACAATCTCTAATTACTTATTGTTTTCAAATATTCTATAATTATTAATTATTATAATATCTATAAATTCTAGTAAATATTCATATAATATCTATATAAACAACCATGTAACTAACCTAAATACCTGGGATGATTACAACGATGATTAATATCTAAATATGCATTTTGAACATTATATTGAATTATAAATAATAAATTCTTTGTGAAAATTAATACACTTAAATAATATTAACTCACAATCGAATAAAACATCCTATTCATCACATAATTATCCCATGATTGAATAACTACACAGATGTTGTAATAGTCAGTTAATCTGTTTGTTTATTTATGACACAAAGAATAATATGCATATATTTAATGGTTAATCATTGCCTAATAATTAGAGCAAATATCATTTACCAGCATAATATTTACAATGTCCTTTAAAAATGTTTATATTTATCTAAATAATAATAGGTATCCTTTTTTATTAAAAATCGCTGGTCCCATTAACTGCTTACCTCTATCATTACTGATCACCTCTATGCTTACTAGAAAAAGACAATCATATCTTAAAAGTACTTGCGATTCCCTTCTTTGTATTTATATTGATATTATAAAAAAATCGATAAAGAAATAATTTTTCTTTTAAATATTTTATGAGAAAATTTGATAATGAACTCTCTTTAAATGTGTAACTTTTCAAAAACTTGATTAACGTCGTTACAATTTTGATGATACGAAAATACGACTCGCCTTCTAAAGTAATCCTAAAGGAATATCTGATGTTACAACTGTATTTTTTTTACACCTAAGCTTTTTTCTACTAAGTGATTGATGTATTAAATGATCAGCTGATAATCACAAAGACTATTTTATAATAAGTGTAATAGGCATTTCTTTTTTTTCAACACTTAAGCTTCTGTTAAACAAGCAAATCTATTGTTTGCACAGAATTTTGTTTGCTTATGTTGAAGCAGAATTGTGGGTACCTTCATGGTGCCTTTTCACGTTAAAAATAATGATTGGAAATGAATACCAGCTTTTATTTTTAATAATTTCAAAGAACGTACTTTTAATTGAGCTAATACTAGGCATGTGCCTGTTTTCTTCAGCTATTGATATTCCTTTTTGGAGAAACAGTGTGTTTTTTTATTATAATAGACTTGCTTTGGAGTAGTTCGGACAGCAGGTATTCTTCCACACTTTACAAAATTGTTCCTTGATAGTTTGCGATCCAATACTGTAAGAATTTTTCGTCCCAAACGCTAGTATTTTATGTAAATTGGGGTTGCGATCAATGAAGTTTCGCCATCAGGAAAAAGGTACGGAAATGAAATGTCTGACTTCTTTATTTTTACTATTTATGTTTATAGGATATTTTCAAATCTCTTTTGTGTTTAAAACAAAAAAATAATCTTGGTACGAATGTTCTATTTATGGAAGTATCAATACACAAGTTCGAGATACTATTTTTCGTTAAGTGTTTATTATATTCTAGCGAATATCCTTACAGGATTCGTTCATCATATTTGAAACATTAGAATTTATTCCTTCAACATAAACACGTCTATATTGTGTTGCACCCGGAAGTAGCTTCTACTTTTTCACTAATGGGCCTGCTCGTCAACCTCGTCTAACATATATGTATGCAAGATGTGATTCAAAAGTAATGACATCGTATATTTACTTCTTCTCTGATTTGTTTCGTAATAAGGTTATTTTGCCTTTTATTTCTAGGTTAGAAAAAAAATCAGTCATCCTTGTCATGTTTTAATATTGCCATATTCATGTTTAATTTGTGTATAATTTTGTTTTAAGTTCTTTGGATTCGAATGAAATCTTGAAACTCAATTTATATTTTATAATGAAATATAAATACTGGAGTCGAATTAAAATAATATCTTTTATTTAATTCAGCATTTTAACTTTTTTCTTTGTGTACCAGTTTTACCTTTTATTTTAAATTGTCATCGGTATTAAAAAAAAAACAATTATCTGCTTTCACAGAGAAATTGTTAAAATTGCGTCTTTTTCAATAATTTAGCTAGTTAAAAGTTTGTCACGTTACCCTTTGTTCAAAAGACTTACAGAATCCTTTTGTCCGGCAATTTTGTTTGTTATGGTAATTCGCGGTATTTTTGGGTTAATTTTCTTAATTATACCATTACCTATTTAAATTGTTCTAGAGATTGACATACATATAGTAAAAAATACATTTAGTAAAAAAAAACAGTGTTGTTGTTTCATAAAACCGCTGTCTTAAACCTACTTTTTTCAGGTATTCGTATTTACGTAAAATTATGTTTTTTAATATTTAATAAACCACCGCGGCATTTTTGTATTTGCCCGCACACACCGGAGGCTGTGGGTTAAAACCCTGCTGGAAAACTTTTTTAACAAGTCCGTTGCTTTCTAGGTAGTTGTGGTTATATAGACCGATTATTCAATTCTTAAAATAGTGAAATAATAAAGGCATGCAAGAATATGGTCCCGGTTGTAAATACGATCTTTAGCAGGCGTTATAGGGTGTCAGTGCCCTCAAATTTACTGACGACTAATAATCTAAAACTATCCATGGAATGCTGCTAACTCTCTAGATGAACCCAGTCAGTCTGTAAATCATACAGTCTTCATAAAAATGTTATTTTTTAACATTACCCATTACATAAAGTGAGTTTATTTCACGTATTAATTTGGGTGGCACACTTATGGAGTAGAACTTACTACAGGGTGGCATGGGATCCCCGAACAGGTTCTCGCTTTGTCGTAGCGGTGGGGCTCAGTGCATGCGGCCTGTCCAGCCGGGGGGAAGCTAAGAAGTGAGAGAAATAGGTTTAAGCGATTTCCAGTAGCAAATTTGTTAGAAAATATCTATGCAATATAATCTATAAGCGAAATATTCTTTTAATGTCATCAAACATAAATAGAATGCTTTAATATTTGTTATGAATATTAAAATACGCGTATATGTACAAATCAACATAACAACATTTATGTTTGCTGACTTCCTTATTGCTAAAGGTCTAACAAAGTCAACCAAGGTAAGTTTGTGATAACGGTAGAACATATGAATTATTTAGAGCATATTCAGGATTTCCTTACTTTATACATTGACTCAATTTTATTAACACTGTAAATATTGTGACAATTAATACTGTCTTAATATTCTTACGCGCATAGAATCATGAAATAGTTTTGAAACATACAATATTATGATAACAATTTGAATATATATAATTTAGCAGAAGTAAGATTTAGGTAGATCGCCGTTATTGCGATCCCAATTGATTGTGAATAAATCAGGATTACGTCGCCTATTTTAAAAAGCAACTTTCAAAATTTAACGTTCATTATAAGGTTAGCTACAAAAAAGGGTGTTATAGCTCTCTACTTAAAAAGGTGTAATAATAATAATTTTCTTATAAACCAATGGTTCGTGTTATCTGTTTAATTTTATGAAATTTTGGAACCGAATGTTCATTCAGTCTTAAAACACAACAATTACGTACGTTAAACCTTTTTGTTATTAAATTTGCATACATAATTGTGGTCTACGTCGGGGTCAATCTCTCGTCGTTCGTCTTTATTGCGTTCTTTATGATATTAAGTAAAATTTAAATCTGTCTCCTTTTTTTGTCATAAATGTCACGATTACTGCGCCATATTCTTTATCTGACAAAATAGGTATAGGGATAAGTTCTTACACGTAAATTTATCTAACTGCATTTTTTTGGAAGTTTAAACCATAATTAGCCAATTTTGCAAGTTTTCCAATTTAAAACGTCCTATGTATAATTTCATAAGGCAGTTCGATTGAATAAATGTACTGTAAATTGGTAAGAAACATCAAAAGTCACTAATTTATTAATTTACACGTAAGTTTAAAAGGCTTGAGCACGAGAAAAGAGCTCTTATACTCGCGTGAGCTTTCAAATGTCAACTGTGAACACTGAAGAGCACTTTAACTTTAAATATAGTTTAATCACCAGACCTTTTTACGTACAATTTTAAAGGCACACGTAAATAAAAAAAGAAAATAAAACAATATATTACATCAACCGATTCGTTGCCGCTGATTTAACCAGCAAAATAAAAGGGACAAGAAAGAATTTTGTATTTTTATTTCGAAAATAGAATTGTATGTACATGACATGGTCTTGAATGTTTTATTTTATCCTATGAAAATGCTTTTGTTATTAGTAACTATTTTTTTTGTTTAAAATTGTTATTTATGTTCGATTTGTATAAAACACTAGCAAAATCATTATCTTTTCAATAACAGTGTCTGTTAAATATTACTTTATGTAAAATATTCATGTAATTATATAAATTAACCAAAATACAGATTAAATGTTAATTAACTAAATTGTAGATCGAATTATTAGCAATTCTTATTAGCAATTCTTTTACCGGTGGTAGGTCCTCTTTTTACAGGAGACCGTCTGGGTGGGTACCACAGCGGTGCCTATTTCTGCCGCGAAGCAGTAGTGTGAAAATATTGCTGGGTTCCGGTTTGAAGGGCACCGTAGCCAGCGTACTTACTGGGTAAACGAAACCTAACACCATATGTCTCACGATGGGCAGCGCGTTGGCGATACCACTGGTATTGCCAATGTCTATGGGCGTCGGTGACCCCATCCCATCAGGTGGCCCGACTGCTCGTCTGCCTGCGTATGCCATAAAAAAAATCTTTTTTCTTTGGTATTTTTTTAATGAAAGTGCTTTTTAATATATTGTAAGCTTGTTAAGTTTATTTTGTCAATATGCTTAGCCATTCACTATGTTAACCTGCAATGATTGAGGCCGCACATACCATATTATAAATTTTTGTGTAACGAAAAATATTCATAGTAACTAAAAAGGTCAAAAATATTATTTTATTTTGTATTACTATTTGATTCGTTCGTTACAATTATGTTCTTCAGTCAATCACGGCTATGGCGGCCGACCTATATTAGAGATCAGCCAACTACGCAGGAGATATTATAGTGCACAAGTATACGCGCAGAGACAGGCGCACTCCCTGTTCCTTTATACTCTCAAAGCCCGATGGGACGGATAACCGGGACGACCGGAGAGAGTAAGGCCCAGGACCGACTTTTTACATGCCTATCCCACGAATGGATCATCTTTCATGGCAGACAATTGGGTGATCAACCCAAATTGCCCTAACCAATAGGAAACAACAATGAAAATTGGTTGAGTCCCAGCAGGATTTGAACCCACGAACTCCAGTTTTTAAAGCACACGCCCTTACCACTAGGCTAGAGACGCAGTTTAAATAATATTTCGTTACAATAATAAATATAGAAACAAACAATAGTACAGTTTCATGTTATTATTATAAACCTAGATTTACGATCATAAACATACTAAGCACTGTTTACAATTAGTCAGCTCAGTTTCAATGAATATATGTATATGGGAGAATTAATTTCAGTTGCGTAAACTGTTTTGCGTTGTTACTAAAAACATCACTTAAATGTTTAAAGTAATAGCGTATATATGTACCATTAATATTGTACATATACGTTATACTTGTGATTATTAATATTATAATTCAAATGAGATGTAGGGTCATTACACTTTATTTATTCGCGGCTATAAATTCAATTCAAAGCGTATAATAAATTGAAAAGTTTTTGTTGCCAAATCAAAAGCAAAATAAGCTGAAAACCACATATATAAAACGTATTTATTGCGTGCATTTTTATATCTTTACCAAAAAAAATGTATGACATGTGGTGACGCGATAGTTTATTGTAATTTACAATTCACTTTTGATTGACTTTTCGTAACAGATTTCGATGCAAGTAAATATTGTGTAAGTTAATGAGTTAAAAAAATTGTTCGATTGGTTAAATAAGGGGATTGTAATGTCAAAAAGGCAGCAATACTGACCCTTAAGTCCCCACAGGCACGTTTAATAAATTAATGTATTATCAAAACAATCAAAGCCGTCTTTTAATTGTATTTCCATCCGTATATTATACAGTAGTAACGATTGATGACTGTATAAAATATATTATATACTCGTAATAAGCTTTTTCATAGGCAACGTTAACAACAACGTCTATTGCAAATGTTTTAATAAAATCATTCAAAAATTTTTAAAAAAATATTTTAGTGGGTAGATATTGAATTCAGTTGGTTTGTTTTACATTAATAGCTTATTACTGTTTAATAAATAACGATGTATTTTAAACCCACCGTTGAGTTTATTTTGGTGTGAAAAATAATAGTTTAAGGTGTACAATAAACTTATTATTTCTTTCAACCGAAACACTAATTAGGTACATTTTATATTAGATTCGAGACTTAAGTGAATGCAAATAAAATATTGGACATAGTGGAGTAGTTCTTTAATTCTACAAAACGGTTAGGCGAGCAGAATTTGATCTTTTGACACTCTATTTTCGATAGCATACCAACAGAGTTATTTTTGCTTATAATGGTTAAGTATTTTAATTGGTTGCAACTAGATAAATGCAAAAGTGTATGAATAGAAGCACGAGAACCGCAAGTGGCTCTCCAAGTAGATCGATGCCAATGCGTACTGCATTAATTATGCAAAAACGCTACATGATTATGGCTTACGGTTAAATGAAACGACTTGTTATAGTAAAATGTAAAACTCTGAGTTAAATAAGAGGTTTAAACTCTTTGGTTATTTTTTTTTCGGTTTGGTATTTGAGTGTAGTAATTGATTGCCTCCGTAGTGGTTAGGGCGTCTTTTAGAAACCGAAGCTCTTAGGTTCGAATCCTGCGGAGACTTAATAATTTTTTTTATTGTTGTTTCCTAGTTGTTTAGGGAAATTGGGGCCGATCACTAGATTGTCTGACAAGTAAGATGATCCATGCGTCGGTTGGGCATGTAAAAAGTCGAACCACCCGCCAACCCGCATTGGATTGGTGGGATACGGTCCAAAACCTCCTAATGGATAGGGGTGTATTGGGGGAAGCCTATGTCCAGCAGTGGACTAACACAAGCTGATGTTGATTGGAAAAGTTCAAATGGAACTATCCCTGCCTAGATATATTTTGTCATTCAGTCCTGTGTAACTGTGAACTCCCATATTTATGCAGATAAAACAAATTGCTTTTTCACTGTATTTAAAAAAATAATTTTTGGTTTAAAATGAAATATTTAAAGTATCTTGTAGTCTTTGCTATTTTAAAAAAAGATATTGAACTTGATGACAAAATTTATGTTCTATATCATTGTGGGTATTGCATCAACTTAAAATGAGGTCAGTGTTGGCATTTCAAAATATTATGAGATAATATAAAACATATTTGAGGCAATACAATGAGTGTGCTCATTCATATCTGATCTTTTATAAAATGAAAATATATTTTAAACAAGTCTGAAATTATAGCATGAGTGTGCCGGAGAAATTGTGATGCAGTTTTTTGTCTTAAGCATGTTATTATCCAATTATCTTCGGAATGGTGCATCTACCTAGAAAGATAAACTTAAAGAGATAAATCTTATATCTAATGACAAATCACGTTTAATGTTGCTAAATATGCTAACAAAATAAGATCAGTATATTTATATGGTCCACGACAACAATTTTTTGTCAGAACTTCACTCGTTATAATCTCACTAGAAACGTTTATTACTACCACTTAATTTAGAAAATTATGTGGATTAATCCTCCTGCTGAAGACATTAAGCACTGATACGGAGGAGGGGATTTATTTATTTATTTATTTAAACTT
Source organism: Lamproptera curius (assembly GCA_029286875.1). NCBI lineage: Eukaryota > Metazoa > Arthropoda > Insecta > Lepidoptera > Papilionidae > Lamproptera > Lamproptera curius. The sequence goes on along the minus strand of JAGSMT010000201.1, from coordinate 167,909 downwards.
AATGCACATATTTATAGTACAAAGGACTTACTGCTGTAAGCATTTTTTACCAGTCAACCTTAGGGTGGTGCAAGAGATAATAGTTGGAGGTACAAACAATATGTATTGAAAAGAAACAAAAATAAATGTATATATTTACATGAATACAAATGCCAATATACATATAAATACATAAATATTAATATAATACATATATAAATATAAATAATATAATACATATAATACATATACAAAAATATAACTCTCACAGTAAATAAGTAAATGTTTAAATGTAAACATAATATAATAACTATATAAATAATTTGATGACTACTTATCCTCAATAAGTCCTTAGACAAGTGCTTTTTAAGTTTTTCTTAAATATTGCTGTACTTTCGGCCATCCTAATTTCGAGAGGTAGCGCATTCCATAGGAGAATAGATTGAATATAAAACGAAGAGTGCGTGAAGTCAGAACGGTGAATGGGGCATTGAAGGAGACGATTATGCGTTGAACGAAGATTTTGTTACTGACTTCACATAGGTATTGAAAATTAGTTGATAAATAAGACGGTGTGGATGCAGAATTTAGGATTGAATAGAGAGTGGTTAAGGCTCGTAAGGAGCGTCGCTGGCGTATAGGTAACCACTGAAGTTGGAGGCGGTAATTTGAAACGTGTTCAAATTTACGGAGATTGAAAACGAATCGAATGCAGTTATTCAGAAGTCGGTCAAGTTTATTGAGGTGATCTGCATTCAGGTCAAAATAGCACACGTCACCATAGTCGATAATTGGAAGGACTAGGGCCTGCACGAGCGTAACTTTCGATTGAATGGGTAAAAAATTTTTCATCCTGTACAGGCAACGCAGTACACCGGTGACTTTTTGGGCCACGCTTGAAATATGGCTTTTCCAGCTCAGCGTTTTATCAATTTGTAGACCTAGATTTTTTACGCTATCGCTGATTTTAATGATATTGCCGTTATAAATTATGGGTGGAAGTGTAGTAAAATCCACCTAGTTTAAAGCTCGCGTACTTCCAATAACGATTGCTTGGCACTTTGATGGGTTCTCAGTTAAACCGAATCTGTCACACCAATTTTTTATTAAGGCCAAATCATCGTTAATGGAGCCAATTGTTTGTGGGAGCTTATCAACGTGGTCTTGAGCGTATAACTGGAGGTCATCAGCATACAGATGATACGCACATTGAAGATTGTAGGAAATAGATTAATGAACAAAGAAAATAAAAGTGGGAAAGTATACCGCCTTGAGGAACGCCAGATCCAAGACTCAGCCAGCACGAAGACGATTCGTCAAAATAACGGACTGCTGGCGTCCTCGAAGATATGAAGAAAACCATTTCAGTGCTTCATCCGAAATCATTTGGTTGGAGAGGACTGCAAGAAGGATGTCGTGACTGACGGTATTAAATGCATTAGTAAAGTCAATAAGAACTAAAACCGTGACCTTAGAGCTTTCCAAACCCGCTCTAATATCGCCAGTCACTATAAGAAGGCAGTAGTGGTACTATGGCCAGGTCTAAAACCTGATTGTAAAGGACTTATCAGTTTATTGCTGAAGACGAAACAGGATAGTTGTTTATAAACACAAAATTCAAGTACCTTAGAAAGGAAGGGTAAAATAGAGATAGGCCGGAAATGGTTTAAAAGCGAGGGATTGGAACATTTGGGAAGGGGACGGATAAGTGCATCACGCCATAATGACGGAAAGTCCCGAAATCTAAAGAAAAGTTAATAATATGTGTGAGCGTTGGTAGGAGAAAATCAAGGATAGGAACAATCATCCGTCGACCGATTTTATCACATCCGATTGCATTGATTTAATAGATAGGACAGCTTTTTAATCTCGTCTGAAGTAACTGAAGAAAATTTAAAAGGTTCAATACTAGGACGTGACAAACCATTTAAAATGAAATGGATTCACGAATAGTTAGATGATCTAACGAAGAAGTGAAAGTGAAATGACGATTTAAATCATCTAAACTTAAAGAAATTGGTAGGTTTGATAGCCGCGACTTACCGATACCTAGAGTTCCAAGGAATTTCCAAATATCGGCAGTAGTAGATTGAGTAATATTTTCGTGGATATAACGGCGTTTAGCATTGCGTATCATCTAATTGCATCGATTTCGAGCCAGTTTGTAGAGCGACCAATTCACATCAGTACGATCCCTTTTATATTTTCGAAAGGTACGGTTCCTACGTCTCATCGCTATACGAATGCCATTAGTTAGCCAGGGAGCTGGTGGACGCCTGAACTTAATTTTCCTAATGGGAGCATGAATGTTATACAACTCAGTTATTAATGAGTTCAAAGAGTTAATTTTATCCTCTATGGTCTCCGCTTCGAATACAGATCCCCATTCTATTTTACCAGCATCCTTGCGCAGTTGATCAACATTCAGCCTGGCGAAAGAACGCACGCGCAGGACCTTAGGTTTAGGTTTAGGAGGTTTAAGGAAATAAGAGAGGAAATTAGGTCATGGAGTGAAAACCAGGGAAGGATGTTGTCCGTGAAAGGACACCAAGGAAGGATTAGATGAGGATTAAATCGAGCCAAGTGTCTTTTCCAGAGGTTTGAATGGGTTGCTTGAAGTGGCAAAATATGAAAAGAACTCGACTCGACTATATGCAGGAGTTTAAGGGTTTGGACCGAAATTGGCGAAAGGAGATTGGTGTTGAAATCACCCATAATGACATGATGTGGGATTGTGTAGAATGCTATTATAGTTTTCACAGAAATAACGCCTTCTTTGTTTTTCTGGTATCATTTATCCTGTATTTAGTAACCGCTATTTCAATACATAAACATTATGTATAGTATTAAAATTACTTAGTCTAACATACATATATATGTATGTTAGACTAAGTAGCAATTATGTACCGATGACCTACGAAATTAATAACGAAATTTTAGGCATTAATATCCGGAAATATGACAATATTCTGTATTTTATGGCTAATTAACCTTTACAAGCACGCAAACGTTGTAAAATATTGAAAATAGAGACAGTATATATTCATAATTAAAATTGTTAAAAGAGCAAAAAGTAACGATATGAAAAAAATCATAATAAGAAAACTTTGTTCGTTGCAAGAATATTTTGAGGATAAATACTATCTACATTGGGTTGCACGCGTCAGCTTTACTTTTTGACTAACGTGCTAGCTCGTCATCTTCTCGGCTTACATATATCGAAATAAAATTTAAATGTTTGTTTGTTATAAATCTGTTACAGGTGAAACATAATTTTGTTATTAAATAGAGAATTCCAGTACCTATACGTTACTATGATATAGATATAAAAAGGTAGGGAGTATTTAGAATTATTAATCTAATTATGATATGACTATTGTCAACATTGAACGATTGGTGTTCTAGGGACATCACCATACCCGACAGTAGTACAAATTACTCTGCAACTTTAACAATTATTATGTTTGTATGCAAAGGTGGACTGCAGTCATTATTCGCGTAAATCATAGGAAATTACTGTTTTAAGCTAACTTTGCATGAATTGTATTGTGATTTAGGGCTATATTGGAAAAGTTGTGTTTAAAAGGAACTGAATTACTTTTCCAAACTATTGTATGATATTTCTGTAACTTTTTAACATCTACACTAGTATTCATACATGTTTGTTTATACTTGATCATCTATTATCTTCAATATGAAAAGGTTAAACGAATTATCATCAATTATAATATGTAATGTTGGTATTAAAACCAGGATAGAAGCATGCAATTACGCTATCAAGTCAATTTAATTGAAGAATTTATCTGTTGTTTACCATAATTTTGATCCATTCGAAACTTTGTCATGCTATCCATTGCTTAAAAGAAATAATAGAGTAAATACAAAACGAAAGGCTTATGTTGTTTTAGATATCTATACATCATATCTCGTTGCTACGCTCTTGTGGTTCCGTTTTTTTTGATTATATTTTGTTTGATAATACTTGTGGTCCCATTACATTAAAATAATTTTTACTTTTCTTTTGTAAGAGTGCGACAGTTTTAAACCAATCAACTAAATTACAGTAGCAAAAGTGCACCATGTGCAATTAGTTTAAAAACACTAGCCCAACCTTAAGATAATATCCTGAAAAAATCTCTGTCTTAATTTTATTTACAATCATGTCGGCGGTGATATATACCTTGTGTATTTTAATCATTTGTCTATATTGAAGCATTTTCAAAGATAATTAAGGGTAATATAGTGTAACTCCTGAGACCCGAGTGCAAGAAAATACATTTGGATTATTCATTTTCATTTTATGGTTCAAAACAATGTCCTAAGTAGCATTTTGATATAATGAATACTTTACAATATATAAAATATTTGAATGCAGAAATCTGGAGGCAATGTTTTATAAATAGCCTTAAATGTAATAATTTTTGTAATCTTATACTGCGATATTAGATTAACCTTAATAAGTTAGTTTGATTTATCTTAAAGATAATTCAAAGTAACTTATTAAGGTATAATAATTCAATGATCAAATAAAATGTCAAACCCCTGTCAACATATTTAGTTTTACGGGTTTGGAGATGGAGTGAATCATTGTTTCAGTAACTATATTAGAAACGTTCAAAGTAACATATTAAGAAACATTTAAAAACTATCCGGTGGTCTACTTAGTGAGGTAGCGAAATTTGGATAAATTGTCTTGTAAATATTAAAAATGTATTGTTATGTGTTAAAAGTCTCCATTAACTCCCTTATAAAAAGAGAGGGAGAGGAAAAGTATCGCGCGTGGTAGGTCCCTTTTACAAGGGACCGTCTGGGTACCACCACGGTGCCTATTTCTACCCAAAGCAGTAGTGTGAAAACACTACTGTGTTCCAGTTTGAAGGGCACTTGGCCAGCGTAATTACTGGGTAAACGAGACTTAACACCGTATGTCGAACGGTAGGCAGCGCGTTGGTGATACCTGTATGACCAATGTAATGGGTGTCGTGACCACTTTCCATCAGGTGGCCCCGACTGCTCGTCTGACCTGCGTAAGCAATAAAAAAAAAAAAAGGTAATAAATATGTGAAAGCGCTTTGAAACATGAATTACTCAAAACAAATTTCGATTAGCCATCACCGCGACTTCATTCGCGTAGAATATGAGAAATATTCCCGAGGCGTATTGAATATATACTTTAGTTAATATAGGACGTGTTATAATTGGATCCGTATGGCCTAACAGAAAAAGTTTTTAAGTCCCTTATTCATCCCCGTACGCTTGAAACTACAAAATTGCTAAAAACACTTTAAGCTCGGCTGAATATTTTTCTCTCCTATCGACAATGTTTATCGCCTAAATTGTACACCCTTTCTTGAGTCTATTCTAAATATGTATTAAATTTCAGCGAAATCGCTACAATGGTTTAGACAGTAAAGACGGAAAAAACAGACAGACAGAGTTACTTTTACTTTTAATATAATATGGAAATATCTTTATATATAAATGATATGTTTTAAATTATGTACATAGTTTGTAGTATGTTTTAATTTATATTTTATTTTTACTCGTATCATTTTTATTTTTTGTATATGTATGTTTATTATAAATATAGTAATATAAATTTATTAATTCAATTTATCTTAGTATTTTACGTGAAAACCCATATTAATAATTATACTGTTCCTACATTTAAAATACATTGAAATTTTTTGCTCATTTTGGTGCACCTACTTGTTTTCTTCACCACCCAAAGGTTGGGTGTAGACAATGCCATCGGCATTAAGGCCTGCCTTTGTACAATTTTTGTGCATCAAGAATAAATAAATCAATAAATACTGTATTAACTCAGTTATATCTACGTTATGTTTTGCTAAACAATTGTACTGATTGTTTTATGAAACTAGTATGTAATATTCAACTAAACGAAGTTATAATTATGCCAACATCTTTAAAGTTATTACAATAGTTTATTAAATAATTCTTAGCTTGTCAACCGCCAGGGATAAAATAACATATAGCTGACGCGAAGCACCGCCAGTTGGAAATACCTGCAGTATGCGACCATCCAGACGACCAACACTTCAGTCCGCCTAAGACCAAGGATCCAGCAAAGTATCTGAAAGGTTAGAAAGATTAAAAGAAAAAGCTTTAAAAATGCGCTTTGTTGTAGATATAATATACGAGCGAATGTCACTATTAACTTCAAGGACAAAACTCCTTATTTCCCTTTTAATATTTATATTATATCTAAATAAATAAATAAAATTGGACTGTTTGTAATATTAAAATAACCGCTATCTAATACATGCATATTAATGTATATACGGTACAATACCAAAATGCATATTTTTAATCTATACAAATAAATAAAATTGGTGTGTCGGTTTGTAATATTAAAATAACTGCTATCTACTACATGCATATTAAGGTATATACGGTACACATACCAAAATACATATTTTTAAAATACTTGTCTGTCTGTCACATTTAGTCACATTTAGTGATTAATAAAAAGCTATACCTCAAAATCTTTACTACCAATATCGAGATTACTGCGTCACGTTGTCTAACTGATAAAATAAAATCGGGGGAAAAGTTCATCTCTTAAATGTTCCTCGTAACTTTGTGAATCGTTACCTAATATGTACCCATAGATAAAGTTATTTTATAACTTGAGTAAACATTTCAATTATAGAACCTCATAAATTGTAAAAAAGTATTTAAATACGTCAACTTAACTAACTAATACAGTAGTGTAAAGAGTTAAGTACCAGAAAAAGGCCCTCATGTTTTCGTCAGCTTTGAAATGTTAACTGTGAACATTCAATAGCACTTAAACTAAGTATTACTTAGTAACTGAGGTATTATACTCAAACGTGTATATTTAAGTTGCAATACAATAAATCAGATAAATAGATTGGTCTTATTAAACTTTGAAATAGTTTAACTTTACCCATTTCAGCCGTTTAAAAAGAAAAGTTTATAGAGAGAATTTTATAGTTCAATTTAATAAGTGAGTATTTTTTGCGAAAATTAAATGAAAAAACTCTGTTTTCAATTATAAATTTAACAACAATTATGACTTAAACGAATACTTGGGTATGCAATCTAAGCAACGCTTTAAAAATGAGTTTAAATGATACAAACATGAGATATATAATATCATTTTCCACAAATGTTAATTAAGTGACGATGCATAAAAAAATCATAAAAAAGTACTAGTTATTGATTAGCATACTTCTTGATATTTTCATGCCTTCTAAAATACAATGTACAAGATAATCTTCTAAGTTTTTTTTTCTGAAATTATCATGGGGATTCTGGTGCGCTTAATTTCGTCTGAATAATATATTTTTAAATCAAGGGACAGTTATTTTTAACCATTCATCAGAAATTTTTAATCCATGACAAGAAATTTTTCGGTACCGACAGATTATACTAACTGCCAAAGTTGTTTATGATAAGTTACTAATCAGGATCTATTATGCATCCTATCTGACAAGAATCACCATAAATTATGTATATATATATATATATTATCGTATAATAGCATTTTACTTTTTAGAAAATTGGATCATTGACCCTGATAGCTTAAACAACTAGAAAAGAAGGATAATATAAAGTTTTTCTGCACAGACATGCCCACGACCTCCAAATGAGCAAATTTTATGGACACCTCATATTTTTACAAGTTCTGTTTAATAATTTACAAATTAAGTAAAAATTAATTTTAAATTGCTTTAGGTTTGTAACATAGCGCAAAAAACTTCTAGTTATATTGAATAAATTTTATATAGTACGTATAAGTAAATTAAAATTGAATTTTTACAATAAGTCATAAGCTTTGACGTTGAAAACTTTAATCAATATTTTAGAAATGAACAGTGTAATGCTTATGCTGAAAATTTTGTCTTTGAGTGGCAGCCTATATGTATTTCGATTAAAAACAGATGAAAAACTGTCTGAAACTAAAAACATGAAAATAAGAATGGTGCTATTGAATAGAACATTTTTTTTTAAAATTTATTTATTTGTTAAATAAAGAGCTTTTGAGAAAAAGGATCAGTAAGATATACGTTTAATAACGTTGTTTTTGCATTTATTTTTGCAGGCTTGCGATTTATAAATTAATATCAGTAGCGTGGTCGGTAACAATAATACATTGTTATAATTGCGATACATAATTTGGTTTTGCGTAATGTTTTCTGTAATTTGGCTTAAGTAATAGTATTTATATTTAGAGTTGTTCACAATTTCCGTACAATTAAGAATAAGGTGAATTAATAATATTTATGCATTAGCTTAATAAATACTTAAATAGACAAAATTATTTTCAATATCATATTTAACTTTTATACATAATAAAAATCAATTTGGAGCTTATGATTTGAATATTTGAAATGATGTCCTAGTGAATGTGTCGCGACAGCAACCACTGCACGTGGATTACAATAACACCCGCGATCGTTGACTAGCACAAAGAAACTTAATGCCGGTCACGACCCATGACCTGCTAGACAATCGAATGTTTGTGATCCGATAGTCTAGCTGACGGGTTATGATCGACCCGGGTTGCAAGAAATGATCGACTGACACAGCCCCACGAAAGGTATAAAAAAGTAAATGGACATTTTGTCGTCTATGCTAATAAAACTATTTTATGAAAAGACTTTTACAATAACTGTCTATATACACTAACAAATGTTACAACGGGAATGTTGTAGTAATGTAACATTATTACTATTGAAACATTGAATTTACTCTAATATTATGAAAATAATTGTTTTTTTTACTTTACGTAAATTATGAAAAACTAGGTTTGGGAAAAATTGTACTATGACATCGATGGTTGATAAATTTCAGTTTTATGTCATTGAAAGTTTTCATTAACGCCGGTGAAAGTTTTGCCAATCTTCGTTTAATCTCATAGCAACTGTGTTAGAACCGGTCCGACACTGATTTTGCATCATGAATATATGTGACAGCGAGGAGTTGCATAGATTATCAGCTAACGAAGTCATAATAAACTAGAAGATGCCAACTAATACACCTCGCACATACAACGATTTTCAGTATAAATTGGACACATGTTGCACTTCACTGGTCGAGGGTATGAAATGCTGAAGGTATCGAGTTATGACAGTTTACTTTCAATAAAATAAATTAAAATGTAACGATAAACCACTGCGCAAAAAAATCAATTCAGAGTATAAGTCATATGAATAGATTATAGATTAAGACGTAAATAATTTGAAGAAGTTGTAATCAATTAAAGCATAATAGTAAAATAAATAACTAGAAAAATAATAGGTAAGTAGACTTATTATGAAAATATATATGAGATAAGAATATTAAACACAAATACAATTATGTTTACATAACTATGCAGATCTTATAGCAAAAGTTATATATTATTATATATAATATATTTTTTCACTCGACAAGTGAAATTTAGTAAAACAATTTCTTTACACCAAATTATATTTATACAATTAAACTGATGTTGACAAGAGAATTTTGTTTGCCTACAACATTTGTATTTACAGTAAAATCATATTCCTCCAAAGAGTATATTTTATCTTTGCAACTAAAAAAAAAACAAAACGGCCAACGTATTCGGGACCCGCATCGAAAGTAAACACTTTGTTTGTTCACGAAGACCTTTGGGAAAAGAGAATTCCAAAGGTTTTTTATTAACGCTACCGAAGATTATTCAGTCTAAGGCTAAGAGATATTCATTGAACATTATTTTGCATAATTTACGAGATTTAAGTGTGCATTTTTTTGAATAGCTAAATTTGTTATATCTACAGGGTTTGGTTTAAAAACTTTTAAACGTCCAAAAATATTTAATCATTGCAAATAATAAGCACAAAAGTTGTTTTTTTATTTGGTGTTGTTTTACAATTTTCATGTTTATATTAAAGATAGCAGTTGTCTTCAATGTCTTATTAGGTAATAAACAATGCAATATATTTTAAGCAGAGTTATACGTATTATCATAACGATTTTTACACGTTAGATTACAAAAGTAAATGAATTACAAAAGATGATACTTTCGTTTTCTATGTATCTTGTTAACAAAATTTACATAGAATGCTATATATTAAGTAATATTATTTAAATGCTGACGGGAGAAAATATTTTATTTTAGGCGTCACTGATTGCGAAAGATCAGTCTAAAATTCAGGTCATACTCGTTCGAGGTTCGCCCGTCACTGCGTATTTCAACTAATTTTTTCGTAGAATTCAAGTAATTACATTTAAATGTAATATTAACAGGGACGTTTACATTTGTCCTCGTTAATATTGACTTTGAGCCATAAGCTAGGCGGAATCTTATTACCTAACTTTTTTTTTTAGTTAGGATTTTGTGAAAAAGTGGCCTTTAAATAGAAAATAAAAAATCCATGGCGTTGTATTATGCCTTAAACAGTATCAGGGAAGCAAGTGGTATAAATCAGAAACAAATGTGTAATGAAATAGTCTTATACGGATATCTGGTTCAATACGTTACCAACCCTATAGCAAAAACTTAGAAAAAGCTCAAGTTAACATTCTAAAAAAAAGCTGCGTTTAAATTTAAATGAAACATAATCAGTAGTATATAAAGTGTAAAGACAATAACAGAGAAGTTTTCACTGCACGTTTTTACAGCCAGTAAAGTTGTCCCCCAATATATTATTATAGACCCGACACTGCACAACCGACAGTCACAAAACTGCAAAAGTTGGGGTTGGAAGCTCAGTCTCCCTACTGACAATTATGTTTGCCTCTTCGCACAACTTTTAGCGGTAAAAATTGCACGCATTTCTTGAGTGTAAGTGTAATAATGCCTCTAAAGACTCAGTTGCCTTCCAGCAGATTCAAATAAGAATGACATCAATCAAGAAATCACTACATACGTAATTATTTTATACTCATTAATATTATATGTTTAACGTACCAACATTGTACAATAATCACAAACACAAAATAAAGAAAGTTATACTCATTGGTCTAAACTCGATAAAAAGAAAATTGTATGAATAGTAGAACGACAACCGCGGAGGTTCCCCAAGGAGGCCGATGCCAATGGGTAAAGCATTCATTATGAAAAGAGATCCATGGTTCTGGTTCGTGGATAAGTCATAGGGTTTGTTATAATAAAACGTAAAAATTCTTGGCACTGTAGCTGATTCTTTATGTTTTCTTAATATGCAATTAAACACTCATTTCCGATTATTGTTGATATTATTTTATTGCCGTGTTGATTAAAACACATGATTTGAAATAATAAAAAAATGTATATTTTAAGTTCCTGTTTAAAAAACAATCTGTTAGCATAGCAGGCGTTTATAGATGGATAGCACTGTACTGCCTCTTTGGATATAATAATGAGCAAAATTATATGATTATTGAAAATCATCAAAATTATATGATATCTGAACGCTAAAGTTATTGGATAAAAATGCAGTGCAGTACGGTTTATATCGTATTTTTATTGGCAGGGTAGGTCGCCCATGGCATCATGTTTTTGCTGAACACCGATAAATAAAATAAAATCACAATTATTCTATGTACAATTTTTCAGTTTGATGTCGTAGATTTATTTCAGTAAAAATTACTAACACATTTTATGGGGTATATGTATTTTAAAGTAACAAAATAAATATTTTAAAACAATAAAAACATGCTGCAGAATTTTTTTACTACGCTTATGTGCCACTTAGCTTACCTTAGCTTGTTCTTTTAATTAAATTCAAATATTCTGAAACAATCCGATGGCCTTTGCGAATCCCGAAGTTTTACTTATTTGTCTCTGTATTTCTCATACATATAAAATAGAATCCTTATTAAATGTTAATTATTAGGTTTATAAGTTAAACTAAGTTATAATAGCTTTAAAATGAAAGAAAGTAACAAGGTACCCGACCCGAAACGAAGAAATCGCCATTTTTCAGAAAATAAAAGCTATTTGACTTACAGGCCTATCAAGTTGTTATAATTACGGGTAGAGTATTATTCCAAATTTGACCGAAACAAAATTAGTTTTTTTATTTATTTTTTATCTTTTACTCCTTTTTTGATTTGTTACTTTGTCAAAAAAAACTTAAAGTTTTTTGTTGTGGACAGCAATATTATCGTGCTTGTGGTTTACTGAACTGTTAAATCTTTATTAATTCAAAATTTTGTGAAAGATTCATAGAAAAAATCTTTCTTAACTTTCTTTATTGTCAAGCTTTATTACTTTCAAAACCTGGAGCGTTGCGAATACGCAATCCTTTGAAATCAGTTTACAAACTAAAACTGTGGGGCGATTGCTTCGTTTCAATTTCATTTCAAAAACTCAGTTATTTCAATAAAAAGGCAAATTTATTTAAAGGCAGTAATTAAATTAATTAACAGGTAAGTTTAAAGGGCCATGGAGTAGAGGAAAGGGCTCTTATATTCGCGTCAGCTTTGAAATGTGGACTGCCAACAGTCGAGAGTGCTTTAATTAAATAACTCTTAATCTGGATATTTCAATAACCTTACCGTAATTTTTTATTAGTTGGCCGGCGTGTTATAATTCCGCGGAACAAGTATTTTAAATAGCAGGACCATTAAAAAATTTAATAAAAATAAATTTAATAATAATAAAAAATACTATACATTTTAAATTTACAATTGTGACTTTTTTTAAATTTTGATTTTAATTAAGGAAACTTTTTGTTTTTTGCACCCTTTTTTATAACTGGCTGCAATGTTCTGATCCCAATAGTTGTTTTCCTTTTTGATAACTGAGACCTCAATACACTCTTACAGGTATGGAAATAAACTTGTATGGTTGATTAAAGATTCCAGTTGAAACGTATGATAAAAATTTATTAGGTACTTTAAATGTGTTTTAATTTATTAAGTTATGTATAATAATAACAATATTTATAAAAAAACTATTATTAATATTGTTAATAATGTCGGGGTTTCTAGGTTAACTGATAATAAATATCAGGGTATATATAGTATACATTGTTGGCATTACTAATCACAGTATTAGTTTAAATCGATTCTGCGGTCGGAAGCAAGGAGGCATCCCGTGACATCACCCTTTGAATTGTTGTGAGTGAAAATGATTAATAATACCAAGATTAATTGCAGTAGTTTTAGATCTGCGCATAGTAAAATACATTAAAGTGATGGTGTTCTAATGAACTTTGACAATAGTAAAAGATACAATTTTTTTGTTAATTGATTAATATAAAAATTTGATTAAATTTAACAATGGTCATTATATTTTAAAGATAAAAAAAGAATAAAATTTCACTACTTTTGATCCTTAAACTTTATAAATTATAATTCATTAACTTATACTTTTAATGGAACAGTAAAATAAAACAGTCATTTGTTTATTATAACTTATCATTTTGCTATTGAATTAACGTTTGTTTCAGAAAACCAGTTTCCTTCGCTTGATATGATTAAAATAAAGGTTCTGTACGTTTCTGACCAGTGCGGATAATTTTTTTAAGTAACTCATGATACCCATGTCCAGATAATCATGTCCACTGACCGTGTAAATAGTAAATTAAAAGGGCAATCAATGTTTTTTATAGAGACATAAAATTACTTGAGTATATAAGTTTGTGCCAGGATCTGGGCTTAATTTGTTCATTAGAGCTATCTATGATTTTAGTGATTTAATATTACAATTATTTTGAAAAGAAACTAAAATTTTAGTTGAATAATTAAACGTAAGTTAATGCAATGTAATATAAACGCATTATACTTAAATATTTTTAAATTCATATTTTATATAATTATTTAAAAAAAAACGCCTTACGTAAAACAAAAGCATATAAAGAAAAAGTGGCGAGTCGAAATAATATGTGGGGGATTTATGTTAGGATATATATCCTCTTTACATAAATATATATATAACTTATTTATGTAAGGAGTAACTGCCTTCGAAGCCTAGTGAGCGTGTTTCAACCTGGAGCTAACAAATTTAAATGTTATTCTCAGTTGTGAAATTGGGCCGATCCAATGTCAAAGGTAAGATGATCCACGTGGGATGAGATGTAAAAATCAGTACCACCAACCCGCATTGGACAAGCGTGTGGATAGGCCAATTCCTGTATGGTCTGGGAGGCCATGTCAGGAATTTTGATACTATAATGTGATTTGTTTATTCAAATTGTATAGAAAATTTAAAGATTATATATTTGTATAATTAAATTATAATATTGATTTAATTTATCTAATTCTTTAAATGTTTAATTTCTATACATTGACTACATGTACTATTATAAAAACGATTTTTCGATTATCCTGAAACAATGCTGCAATTTAAAAAACGTTTTTGTATCTTAGGAAACTACCCAAAATTCTTTGCATTTAAAATTAATAAAACGAATGAAGTCTATTTCAATATTTATATAGTATTCTATACAATATTAAATCAACAATAAATTCAATTGACAAATTATAAATTAAAACTATAAATAAGTTCTTTTTCTAAAAAATTTATTTAAAAATAATGTAAACCTTTTACAGTCCATTAAAAACATTGTATTGAATGCAATTACGAACCAGGAATGCAATGCCTTAATTTCTAGCCTTTTTTGAATAATTTGTTTTTTTTTACCTTAACAAAAAGCAATTATAATTTGTCCTAAAAAAAATATTTAAACTATACTTTACTTTTGTTTTCCAATTGCAATGTAACTTGAATTGTTATTCCATATTTTAAACTTTTTTTTTTTTTCCGTTAAACAGAAATTATTACATAAAAAAACATGTTTGATATCAAATCTATGAAATTAATTAAAGATATTTATCCTAAATTATTTTAGTTTTTTTTACTTAATGCTATAACTTATTTAGAATTTAAAAATTTGTGTTATACTCAACCGGACACTTACAAATTTTCAAGTTAAAAAATTAAATTACTTTCATTTCTTGGCAATATTTATAACAATTACATTATTATAAATCAATTAAAAAAACAGTATTATACAGCGTTTGTTTTTAAAAATTTCCTTACTCATGCATTTTATTTTATAACAATTAAAAAAATTTAAGAAATTGTTACTGAACTTTTAAACGTTGTAGTTTCACAACAATGATTTTTAAATTTTTTACTTTTACATTGTTATAGAAACAATTAATTCAGATTTGCGTTTTGGTTTAATTAAACATGTTATAAACTCAGAAAAAAACAGTTTAACTGTAATCCAAATTTTATATTAAGACAATTTTTTATTTTTGTGGTATAATTAAGAATTATCATGTTTTCTGAAAGAGTTTGCTTAACTGTAGAATTTATAAACATTTATTCGACCATAATTTATTAATAAAATATCTTTAACATGTTAATAGGATTATATATATAATAATATATAATATATATATATATATATATAATATATATATATATATATATATATATATACATATATATATCTTGTTATTAGTTATAATATCAATGCAATAACGTTTATTGAAATAAACGAAAGTATTTTCGCAAAATAAAAATTTATAAGTGATTCCTTTTTACGTCTCCATCTCCTTTAGAGATTAGCCGAAATAAACAGACAAACAACCGGACAAAAATTTTGAAATGTAGTTTTGGCTATCGTTGTACCGGATATACATGTCAATGAACAAATTAAAAATTTATTTTAATGTTAAACAAATATACTCCAATTTGATTATTTGTATAGATTACTAGGCGTTTCCTTTAAGTTTTATTGTATTAAAGACGCTGAACGTGATTCTGGTAAAATTTGTTGATTTCTATTGGAAAATCAGTAGTATTTAAAAATAAAAAAAATGGTTGCTATAAATCTAATTTGTAATATCACCGTGTAAATATTTTTATTTTTTAGCCATTTAGCTATAAAATCTATAATCTAGTAAGACATGTAATTAAATAGAAATAGTACAACGTTCCCGCACTACTGAAGAAATAAATAATAGTTCTATATGGAAATCTAGCACATAAATTTTAAAGCGTTACTGAGTAACCTTATTAGCATTAACTTGTAGTTAGCTACTAACGTAGTACGACCGTAATACTGTTTATGTATATTTTTCTGTTTTAGTAGATTAAGAAAGACATCTGCGCGATTTTCTCAGTGCAAATAAAATAATGTTAATCTAAAACGTTTTGAAATGGGTCATGAAATTCTTTTTTGAATAACTTAAATTGATTACTTTTTGCTTGAATCCCACTACACACGGTTGTACGGGAACTGTTATGTAAATTTATCTGTAATTTTTTGTTTTGAAGGCCGTCTGCGCCTTTCAAACTTGCTGCGTCACAACAACGTGTGAACGAGTGAAAGCAGCCACAGAGGAGCGAATACCTGTTGTTCTATCTTTTATGAGAGGTGTAACTGACTACATTTTGAGGCGGGTTTCAAAACTTATTTCAAGTCGCTAAAGAAGATTGGTCAATTCCTACCACCTAAATTCTTCTATAATATTTCTCAAAGATTCAGGAGTGCACAAGCTAGATTGTGACTGCGGCCTCTCTTATATTGGACAAACATTAAAAACCCAACAAGTCAGCTGTGTGTGACCACATTTTAAATCACCCAAACCATTACATCAGATTTGATTGACCACAAATCCTCGCTAAAAAACACCGATTCCTACCAAGGATGATCCGTGAGGCTATTGAGATTAGAAAACATCCAAATTACAATAGAAAAGATGGTTGGCTTTGGACATCTGCTTTGGACCCCCTATTATTTGGATAAATTAAAATTGAAACCCAAGCATAATACCACTGCCGGCTGTGATAAGTTTATTTTGCATAGGTCGGAGTACAGACCAAAATATTCTATTACAATTAATATCTGGATATCCCAGCCTAAGCGTAAGCTTCAGCACTAGCAACAAGACTTTATTAGTGATGAGTTATCTCATTCTACCCCGTGACCACGCCGCGGGAAAATATTCGAAACGTCGGGATTTAAATTGAAATAAACGCAAAAAAATTCGTTGAAATTCCTTTTATTCAATTATGGGTCATGAAATTTTACAGAATCTAAAGTTTTGTGATGGGCTACAACATTTACGTATATTAATCAGAAAAAATATTACTTATGTATGCAATATGGCAAATAAAAAAAATCTGTTACCTTTACCTTTTTTTTATTTTTATATTTGATAAAATGTTTTTAAATATGTTTGTTTGTGTGATTTACATAAACATTACTTTAATATATTTTATAAGAATAATTTATAACTAGTTTTTTAATTTTACGGTTAATAATTCGGGAGGAAGAACTAAACTATACGTCCTAGCAATCCCAAAGTTTATTATTTGCTTTTCAAAGGCTAATCAAGACCAAGCATTGTTGTTAGAATTGCTATCGGTTCCAATTACGGTAAATATTTTAATTGAGTCTCTGCATAGAGTGCATTGACTTTTATCTATTAATATGATTAGATTTATAACCAATGTCAAGACCTTGGTGCTTTTGAATATTACTCAAAAGAACTTAATTACAAAAATTACGAAAGTCATTTGAAATTAATTAAAACTACTGAGTAACTGTAAATAGGTTTGGTTGCAAATAGGTTTTGTTGTAGAAAAAAATATTTATGATTCATCATCATTAGCCTGTCTTCCATCCACATCCACTGCTGAACATAGGCCTCCGATAATGTACGCCATTTCTAATAGGGGGTTTTTGCACCGTATCCCATTACGCTGGTCCAATGCGGGTCGATCGACTTTTTACATGCCCATCCAAAGCATGGATAATCAATCATATTTTTCAGACAATTGGGTGATTGGACCTATTGTCACACACAAAGTTGTTTCTCCGCGGGGATTCTAGCCCACGACCTCCGGTTTACAAAGCATGGGTGATTCAACAAATATGTAATATTCTTTTAGTTTGTTTAATTTTTTTTTAGTAAGAGTTAATAAAACAGTCTCTGTTTTGTTTACTTCTTAGATGAAAATTTATATCACAAATACACGTTGGAACAGGATGGCATCCTTCGGTTCATTAATTCTATGTAATTAAGTTATTACATTCGGTGTTAATTTTCTTTAGGGTATGTATGTTTGATAGAGAAAAAAATAACGGGTCAAAGAAAGCAGAACAGCTTCGTTTCTAGGAACTACCGATGGGTTCTTCGTTATGGTACAAAGTAGGGAGCAGTCTTTTTGCAAGAAGTCAACGAGCTGGTGGTTCATCGAATAGCAAATCAATACCTTTAAGCACGAGGATTAATTCTCTACAAAATAATTAAAGACGTTGTATGAAAATAATCCTGATATCTACTCCGATAATGTATTTTAGTAAAATAGAAAACTAGAAACATTAATGTCGATATTATCAGGCAAATGCACTCACCGCAATTCTGATCATGATGTTGCCAGCAGCCCCTTTGCTTCAGACCGCCATATCGATCTGAAGTTGTAATGTGCTTATACTGCGGTACTGATTGTGTATCTTTTATGCAAAGCACAGTTTACACTGTCAATCAATTATTTCGAGTCCTTGATATACACAGTTAAATATTTCTTAGAACATATATACTCGTAATGTACAACTTAACCTTTTTTGTAGATTAAAATTCGATGTGTTTTTTAAACAAATTGAATTCATTTCTATAATTTGGTTATTTATTTATTAACTGCAATGTATTTATTTTCACTGATTTTTATTCTAAATTATAGTTTATACGTTCAGACACTGATGTACAGTGTTTTTAACACGCTGTATATGTTATCTTATTTAAAGTGATAATTTGTTTTAGTTTTATTTTATTCCAGTATAGATTCTAGCCCACAAATTTTTTCTACATATTTTTTTAAAAAAAGATTTTGAAGAGAAAATTTGTGTTTGTGTGTCCTTATAGATTAAAAGATTACATTAGTAAAGCTATTTGTTCTATTTTATATACTGTAACAAATAGGGATTCTTAATTGCGACTATTTTATATTTTCCTCGTACTTTATATAAAACAGACCAAATGATAACATTTGGTCTGTTTTATATTAAATAAAAATTTAATTTGTACCCTGAAGAAATAAAACATATTATAATGATATGCGTTGCTTTTTTTAAATCATTAAATACATAAAGCATAAAATTACATTAATCAAACCATAGTCACTAAAGGTTGGATAGAACATTACTCAATTATTATACTGACAAAAGCTTAAATCTCAGGTGGCATTAAATAATATTCCTAGATGCAATAAAAGTTAAAGTTTCGAGATATTGCCTAATTTATTGAAATTGTAATTATTTTCGATTTATTGACCTTTAAAATGTTCGATTTTTGTTGATAAACTAAATTATGTTCTATGTAGTACTTTAACCCAAATGTACAAGACGAACTTTTAAGTATCGAAAACATTTTATTTTACTGATCTAGGTTACATACCTAGATCTCTAAATAGGGCACATTAAATAGAAAACGTAAATATTTCACTTTTTAACCAATAACAAAAACCATTTTCTGTGATAAGTTTTATTTTTATATCCAAAAGATTGTCTCGATATAGATTATCTCGGAATTATTTATACCTTAAAAACACCTATAACTATAAAATATGAGGATGCATACGTGATATGCACTGCGCACTGCAGATATAATTTGGCAAAGGATTGCAAGATATATTTGAGCGATAAGATTGAAAGTCTGAACTATCTTTTATTTGTCTAGACTGTTTTCAAGCATATTTTATTTAAGGATAATATTATTTGTAAGTTCTAGTTTTTTATGTATTGGCATAATTTTAAAACATCAAATACTTAATATTTAGTCAATAATTAATTTACTGATAAAAAACACCGTGTGTACTAAGACCACAAATTATGTGTAAAAACGAGCGTAAAAAAATATTTTTGTGTTCATTGAATGTATAAAACCAGTACTTTATTAAAACAAACTACATTGTAATCAAATAGAAATAAATTAAAAAGAATCTTTAGATACGTGTCATAATCGTCTATACGTTTTATTTACTTAATATTAAAGTGCGATTGAATAAACGATGTCAATTAAGGACGAAAATAATCAATAGTGATCGCAGTGGGACTTCTACCATTACGTTATCTGATAATAACTCTGAAGCGATATTCAAATGTAGCAATAACTGTTTCTAATTCTCACATTAATATTCCTTTATAATATGGTTTGGCAATATTGCCATAATTGTAATTTAATAATGTAACTCTTTTTTAAATTCAATGAAAAACTTAAAAAATACGTATAAATTCCAAATAACTAATTATTGTACATTTATTTAAGTATATTTTACCTTAAGCAGATGTTAAGTTCACAATTTTAAATGAATACATAGACAAAGTCAAATCCCATTGTATTTATATCATCACTGAATTTAATTAATAAGAGTTACTGAAAAAGCAGGTCCGTTTTATTTGTAGAATAATTTAAATTAATCGGATAATTATAGTTAACAAACCTAATTATTTTGCAAAATGTGCATTCAGTATTGTTATAGAATATTTAAATATTTGTTAAAAAAATATATAAAATATGTATAACAATCTGCATCCGAAACCTCGTGTTAAGAGCGTGTGCTTTAGAAACCGGAGATCGTGGGTTCCAATCCTGCCAGGACTCAACAAATTTTCATTGTTGTTTCTTATTTGGTTAGGGTAATTTGGATCACCCAATCGTCTGAAAAGTAAGATGATCCATGACTCGGATGGCCATGTAAAATGTCGATCCACCCACCAACCCGCATTGGACCAGCGTGATGAGTTACAGTGCAAAAACACCCTAATGGAGAAGGCATGCTTTAGGGGAGGCCTATGTCCAGCAGTGGATTAACACAGGCTGATCATGATGATGATGATGGATCAAAAACATTTTTTCCATATAATAATACGTTGCGTCCAAAGCTATTAACAGTTACTTAAAAATAAATACATCAATGTATATCTACATATATCATCTAAGTTTGAGTTGAGTTTTTTTTATTCATATTTTGAAAATAAAAGTTTGTTATGATAGACCGTTTTACGATTAGTAAATATTTACCAATTCAGACCTAACGTTTAAACTTTAAGCTCACTTTAATTAAAGTTTGAATGAAAATAATATAAGCCAGCCTCCGAAGCCTAATGGTAAGAAGGTCGTGGGTTCGAATCCTGCGAGGGCTCAACAAATTTTCTTTGTTGTTTCCTAGTTGAAATCGTCGGATAAGCATGTAAAAAAGTAGGTCTACCCACCAACCTGCATCGGACCAGCGTGGTAGGATACGGTCCAAAAAACTCTTAATGGAGAAGGCGTGCATTATGCCAGGCCTATGTTCAGCAGTGCACAAACGAAGGCTGATGATGTATGTAAAAAGTACAAGTTTGATCCTTACTTCATCATGTAATCTATATTCATCATAAAAGCATTTTTTTTGTGATTAAATAATAAATTATGTATGGATATAAAACCGAATTAAATATGATTGCATAATTATTTTATGTTATACGTTTAAACAAATATATACGGTTGTTAAAACTGCCACTGCCGTTATACTAAATAATATTAAGATACGTAATATTTGTTTTGTATTGTATAATTTATGGATAAATATTAACACAATCTTACTTTATTAAATTTTATCTTATTAAATTGAGGTTTTCGAGGATCAATGTTGAAGAATTTTGCGAGAAATAAATCCGTAGAATTTACAGAAACACAACAAAACTAAATAATAGTTTGTAGTGAAATATAACATCGCTGATTTCGCAAACAAAGGGATTGATAGTCAGAAACGCTATATGATCTTATCTAAATGTCCCCACAGACACATTTAACAAGTTAATGTCTCTTGATACGTCAACAGCCTGGATTAGAAAACAGTTTACGATCAGTTTGACATAACGGATAAATCTATCTTATTGATATAATCAAGTTACAAATGATATAAGATCAATAGAAGGTTTTATTGCTTAGCTAAGCTTTATTTAAATATTAATAAATTTTTACGTAACAGCTTGTCTTGAAGTTCCATTAATTAAGTTTTCGATATCAGGCAGCACACAATTTCAGAATCAAAACTACAACATTACTTTTAAAATGCATTTGTTGCTTTCAGTAATCTTAAAACCAAAAATTTGAATTATTTTCATACGATACAATATACAACCAATCATTAAAGCTACCATTCTATTCGGAAGTTTCGGTCTTCAAAATGGCCGTTTTGTAGGCGTCCAAAGGTTCTTCAGTACATAAATTATTAAAAGAAAATATAGAAATCATTAGGGCTCAGGTTGGGGCTGTACGGGGGATGGTGTAACAATTCTGTGTTTTCTTGCTCTAAAATCACTTATGTTCTGTGCGCGGTGTGAGAACTCGCATTGTCGTGATAGAGGATGATGCGGCTGCAGTTCTTTTTACGGAGTTCAGAAACGACCTGCGGCAAAAAAATGCTAGCATACCATTCTGCATTTACTGTTCTTTGTCCCTCAAGAGGAATAGTCGCAATATGGCCGATTTTAGAGACAAACGTGGCCACCATTTTTTGGCAACACTCCGTGAACGAACATTTTGTTGGCTTTAACTCATTTTGGAACACCTAAACTCGTGACTGGTTTTTTGTTTCGGGTTCGTACGCGTCCATCCAGGATTCGTCACCTGATATTATACTGTATACAGCATGGAATCTTTCAAGAGTTCTGACGTACCAAGTAACGCGAGTCGCTTTTTGCTCTTCACAGAGCGAATGCGGTCGGAATATCCATCGGCTTTTTACCCTAATTGTTATGCATTGGCTGATAAGCAAATGATCTTTTTGTTTTGACTCGTTAATAACATTTCGCGGTATGTCCTCAATCAGCTTACACAGCATCAACATTTTCTTGTGTGACTGCGGTTTTGGACACCGTGACAGGGTGGATGTGATCACTGGCTTGACGTCCTTGAGTACCAAAAGCTAGGATGGTGGGTTTGCTCACCGATGCAGAAATATCCGGTCAATACAACCACTTCAAAAGTCATGATAAATCATCGCTCTTGAAATTCCTCGAGTCAACTCCATTTGCTTTGCGACTAAAAGTTTGACAAGACCTTGGAAAGGCCAAATCTTTTAAATAAATAAATGATATTCGATCTTCAAAACCAAGGAGTTTGCAATTAAAAAGATTTTAATATGACAGGAAATGTTCCATTCCCGATACTTTTAGTGCAGCCCTCGTATATACTTTTACTTATGGTAGTAGTAAAATAGGTTGTGCATATACTTTTGAGTCCGGTCCAAACTTAAATATGTGCAATTTATAAAATATAATCAGAATAAATGTCATAGAACAAATAAAAAAAAATGCAACACGGCAGCCCGTAGCCAAGACGGGACGCCAATAAAGATGAGATGTTGAGTTTCAAATTACAAAATATTTATTGGTAATTTCACTTTTTTACAAAAAAAAAAAATGTATGATTGTTATATTTCGGAGAAGATCTTAAAATCAGTCACCCAATTATTTTATTTTGTGATTTGTATCACAAAAAATTATTGGGTGAATTTGAAAAAAATTCGGAAAAACACCGAGTTATGCTTCTCACTCACTTCTCGGAAATCATTACATTATTTTGTAGTTCTAGATAATTATTTTAACAGCAGATTTCATAAATAAATACTAGGCATTAAAAAAGCATTGATGATTTTTAAATGAAACTTAATGCAATAAGCAAAAGTTAGGTTAATTATGCTTTATTACGTTCAAAGTCAAAGTAATTTATTCAATTTGAACTTTACGAGCACTTATAATAAAATTATCCATTACACCAGTTCACAAACTCAGACCTCCAAGAAGAACGCAAAACTCTGCGTTCTTCTTTTTTTTTTAATAGTATTTACAAATTTGGCCAATACATTTTTTTAAGTTACCAGAGTTGCAAGCGCAGACTTTAACTACTTCCACAGAATCTTGGTCTCAATATAATCTATAATGAATAGTAGGTTTTTCTATAAGCGTTGTTTTACAACTTTACTTTTTATTAGATTGCTATTAGGTTTCTTAAAGGTTTGTACTATGCTCCCACTGCATCTTGGAATCAATAGAAATTCAAGAAATGTAGTAGAGCTTTCGTAAGAAAACCTCACTGTCAATTTAATATTTGAAAATCCGGCAATTTACAAAAGGTAAAAAACGTAAGCATTTGGTTTTGTTCGTGTTAAGTACCAGGTTATTGGATGCAAACCAGTTTGACACAATATCAATTGCCCTACTTGGTATCCCAACGTTATAGTAATTTCTTTTACCCTTAGTAGTAGAGAAGTGTCATCTGCAAAAAGGACAACTGCGGACAGCCTCTCCACTACCAGAGGCAAGTCATCTATATAGACCAGGAACAGAAAAGGTCCCAAAATTGATCGTTGAGGAACACCCATCTGCACAAGGGAGTCAGATGACAGTGTCATTTACATTTACAAATTGTTTTCTATTGCGTAGGTGAAAAGATAGAAAATCAAGGCCAAACCAGCGTACAACGTAATACTTTAGTTTATTGATTAATATGTCATGGTCCACACAGTCAAAGGCCTTCGAGATATCAGAGAAGATTCCAATAGCATCACAGCGATCCTCCCATGCCCGTAGAACATGAGAGACTAACTTTATACAAGCATTTACTGTTGATCTACCTCTGGTAAAGCCAAAGTGATGATCACTTAAAATATCATGTTTGGAAAAGTGTACTAACAGTTATTCTAACATAATTTTTTCGAAAATTTTACTAAGTGCTGGCAGTATAGAGATTGGTCTATAATTTCCAATATTAGCTGTACAACCCAATTTAAAGACTGGTACTATTTTACTGAATTTCATTAACTGTGGAAATCTACAGGTACTTATAGATGCATTATATATTATGGCCAATATGGGGGATATATCTTGAGTTATTAAATTTATTGGCCATGTTGATACACCCCACAAGTCATCTGTTTCTTTTTATTTATTTTATTAAATGCCTTCACTATATCTATAGAGCTAACATTACAAAAATTAAAATCAGGGAAACATTGTCTATCCAATTGTTTTAGGTGTGATAAGGCTGAATCAGAACTAGAATTTAAGTGTTTTGTAGATTCATGAGCTATGTTTATAAAGTAATTTTGGAACTCATTAGCTACCTCAGTCTTTTTCTTAACAGTTTTACCCTGTATATTTAGTTCTAGGCCATTCCTCTGTTTTGTGTTTCTTCCTGTTTGTGTATTTATAACTTGCCAGGTAGTCTTGATTTTATTAGAGGATGACTTTATTTTATGATTTAAATACATTGCCTTAGCCATCAAACAAACTTCTTTAAATATTTTTGAGTATGTTCTCACATATTTATGGATTATTACATTAGGTGTTAATGATTTTTTATCGTATAATAGATATAAATTATCGCTGCTACGCCTAATTCCCTTAGAAGCCTAGTTACTGAAATTCAGTTTTTTATTACTTGTAATAACTTTCTTAGTAAAAACTGCATTGTATTGACTGGAAATAATATTAGATAATGCTCCAAAGTCTTTATCAGAAACCAAAGTCAGTTTTAGGTTTGGAAGCTTAGCTTTTACATAATCCTGGTAATAGGAATATATACGAGATAGGAAAGTTACTTATAGGAGTACGGCTTTATGATCTATACGAATACCGTTTAAGACAGCCTGACCTATAATTTTAGAATTTACAAACACATTATCAATACAAGAGGCACAAGATGGTGTTAATCTAGTTGGTTCATTAAACACACATTGAAGATTAAAGCTTTTAAACAGAGTTAAAAACTGCAATGTGTGCGGTTAAAGTCTCCACATACAACAATATGCTTCTTTTACTTAATAATTTTTCTTAGAGCATCCTCCATAATAATATAAAAATGTCCAACTTCACCAGAGGGAGGTCTATACACACATAAAAATATGTACTGTTCACTTTCTGCACAAGCAATCTCACATTGTCGTTCAACCGAGTATGCTGTGATGTCCTTACTTTCTTTAAATTTAAAACAATTTTTGTGTAATATAAGGCATCCACCTCCAATAGTAGTATCTCGGTTGAATATACTGGTAACTGAATAGTTTTTTAAGCCAAATGACACATTTTTAAGCCACGTCTCAGTAATGCACCAAACATCTATATTATCTTTTTCATAATAATTCTATACTTAACTTCTATAATGAACTTTGCCAGAGAAGCGATTTATATTTTGATAAAAAATATTTATACAATTAGATATTGTGTTCTCTGTTGTCAACCTTACATTACTAAAAAAGTATTATCTACAGTATTAATAGATATTATGCATTGTCACTATTAATGTTATATGCCAACAATATAGCTATTTTGTGCTTAATTTTCTTTGGCAGATAGATTGTATCCCGTGTCAAAATAAGATTACTTATGAATTTATTAATGTCAAACAATTGAGAAATGTCATTAGTCTACATGTCAAGTGATGTAAATAGATTAAGTTTATATATTTTTTCATTGTTGAGTCTTTTATTAATGGACACTGTGTATGGGAACGCACACCACATAATCTGTTTTTAAACTTAAGGTTGACAATGGGTAAAACTGTAAATCAAATCATGGTTTTCAATTTGAGTGCTATTACCTATCATTATAATAAGAGTTATCTCACTCTTCATTTTAATTTTTAATACTATGTCAATCATTTTATGCATTGTGGCCCCCGGCAGGCAGTGATTTATAACAGTACTACTACTAGTAAGGAGCTAATTTAAGTTCGCACCAATACCTTTACCAATGCTATCACTAAACACTAATGTATTATGTTTATGTTGATGGGACACTATTTTCCTGTCTGAACAACTTTGTGCTTTGTGCATTATTGGATCACTATTTAGGGACTTAGTTTCTATTGAGTTGCCTGAATCACAAATGCAATTTAAATTAAAATGACCATTCACCAGGGACTCAAATCTTTCCGCATTAAATTTACCGTCTACTAAGTTATTTAATACAATAATATGCTCTTGTATTTCTTTCTGAGCACATTTATATTTTAATGACAAATTCTGCAATGACTGTTCTAAATTGGTAATATTGTCTTGTAACTTATTTTTTTCTGAATTTAGTGCTTCTACTATGTTATTAAATTTATGTTGTTGCAATGTTAATTTAGATCCTAGCTTGTTATTTTGTTTGATAATAGCATGTATGTTTTGTTTTATGCGTGCATGAATATATATTAATAAATTTACAAACTTTTTTGTACCGTTATTTTGACTCAGTTTTGACTGGCTATTTTTATAAATACTACATATTGAATCATCCGCTGTTAAATCTATTGTGTGAGCCAAACCCACGCAACCAGTACTGGAGCTAGTGCCCAATAGATCATCATGTAGGCTTTGCTTTTTTATTGTGACATCTTTATTATAATGGCCTTTATATATTTAATAAAAGTTAAGTGACTCGTACAGGCTTCTTAAACAGTTAAGAAGCCTGTTCGAGTCACTTAACTCCTGTTTTAATTGAGTTATTCTATCTAATGCCTGAGTATGGACTTCACTACATTGGTCAAAATTTGTCAAAGTTACCTGTAGTTTGTCATTTTGGGCTACAGTATCCATGTAATGGGTGTGAAGGTTTGCTAATTCTGATTTTAGCTTATTATTTTTTTTTTATTATAAGTTGGATTTTTTCTTTACTATCCTCTCTCTCCTGTAGCAACTGGGAGCATAGCTTTTATGATGCCTCTAGTTCTTTCAGTGCTGTTTTCAGTTGAGCTTTAACCTGCAGAGGCCTTGCGGGTCATCATTTTTGGGGGACGATGAGTATTATTTGCTGAAAGCAATATGCAAAGCACCTGAGCACTAAGATAGCAATGGCTATTCTTATGTGTGTTAAATAAAGATCACTTTATTTAGAGTGTAACGTGAGAGAATCGTGTCGGCGTCAAATGGTTGCATTAACTTCACTTCCACTGATTGTCAAGCAAAGCAAGACCAAACAAGCAAAGTGTGTGGATAGACGTTAAATACATAAAGTGTAATGTATGTGACAATAAATGTTAATATCTACGATTAATTTATAGCTATGTATGTAACAAATACAACGATACTCGCCCGGTTGTGTTGAACATTACGATGTTTTGAGGTAGTGCACGTAATCAAGACACTTGGAGAGGTTATGCTTAAGTTTATTTTTGCACAATTATTTAATACATTTTGTAAATAGCTTACAACAGATTTAATTGCATTAATTTAAGTAAATACCAAACTTTATATTCAGTTTAACATGTAGAAAATTATTTAATTTAATATTATACAAATCAAAACGTGTGCGTCCCTTGACACTTAGGGTTGCCCTCTTAAAATATATAAATTAAAGCTGTTATGCTTGAATCGGCTTATAAGGGCGTTGTCTGTAACCGACAACCTTAAATAATTTCCACTCAGGCCCAGTTATTACGTTCCCTTAAATTTTTGCTGATACAACTGAAATGAATCGATTCTTGGAGCCAATTATAAGAATTTACTTTAGCATTTAATTTGGAACCTAATTTTTTAAATAAAACTCATGACGTAATTTTTAAAATGGAAAAGATCTTGCATTTAAACCTTGAATAAGTGAACAAAGTAACCTTTAATTTTATCTAGTTTATTTACATGTTTAATTCTTTTATGTGTAATAACTCTGCTCATGCCATTTAGTTTACTTTTTACAAAAGTTTAAAAATGTATTATCAAACAACTTCATATAAAGAAAGTAGAAAATTAAGGTATGAGAGTCATCACACAAAATATAACCACAAAAACTTTGAATGAAGTAAAAATGATAGCCGGCAAGCAGGATTGCGGCAGTTTCCCGCATTAAGTTTAAATTTACTACTTCGGAGATGAATAATTCAACAAAGTTTCTGTAGGTAACGGCGTAGGCTTTTTCGGGAATAGGAGATTTGTATATTTTTTGCTGTCTTGTGCTTGAGTAAAATTTTTCATTATGAACAAATTATAAAGAGATTCCACGAAGTTTTCAGCTATATATCTTTACTGATGCTTTTTTTAATTTATTGAAAGTGTGTACGTATGTTAGATTGCACTTATTAACACAATATTATCCTTGTGTTAGTTAACCCGGCCGACTTTGTATTACCTCAATCGATAAATAAAAGATCACTTTTGTATATGATTTATCAATCTACTATAAAACAAATCTGATAGATAGTTAACAACTGTAGCAGATATTGGAACTGTAGTTAAGTGAAATTATGTTTATTTTTTAATCTTTTAAGAGAAATATGTACGGAAAAAGATAAAACTTATTTCGTTCAATTCTAATAATTTTTATATTTATTTACCTTTGAAACATTACCTGGAGGTCCATAAATAATTGAAGACCAAAATTAGCCAAATCGGTTCAGCCGTTCTTGAGTTTTAGCGACACTAACAAATAGCAGTTGATTTTTATATATATAGATTCAATAGATAATCGGCATTTGATAATATGAAGGGTTTAATGACCAGATTGACTATCGACTTGTTATTTTGTCCACCATTTAGACTGATTATATGGTTTATAATCATAATAAAGAACTCATTTCTTCATACATCATCAGCCTGCTTAGTCCACTGCGGGTTGATGTGGGACTGACTTTTAAATGCCCATTCGACGCATGGACCATATTACATTTCAGACAATTGGATGATCAGGCCAAATTGTCCTTAACAACCAGAAAACAGCAATAACACAAAGTTGTTTACTAGCAGGATTTGAATCCACGATCTACGGTTTATAAGCAAGGGCCAATACCGCTAGGCCACGGATGCGTTATTGAATTAAAAATAAAGAACTAAAGAAAAAAATAAACAATGTGCAAGTTACGTATTTTAAAAATAATAATCCGTTATTGCAGGCAGGAGCGTTTTTTTATCTATATATATATTTTTACCTCTTTATTCCGCTGCTAGTGATCCAATTTTGTGTAGTCTCTTTTTAAATGGATATTATTTGCTCCCCTTTTTATAAATACACATATTTAAAATAATTTGAAATAACTCACAATAACCACTTTAATGTATTTAAAAAAAAGAAATCTGTTATATTCAGAGCTCATTTATGATAACACAGTTTAAGTTTACAAATAAGTTATTACACTAAAAAAAAGTCATTCGATGTACATAAAACGTGTCATAGACGAAATTTTAAATAAATGAGTATTTTTTTGTTAAATTTCACTTGTTGCATAAACAATGCACCCAGTCCCTGGCTCCCTCGGTAAAAGTTCAAGACAAAGCCAAAGATTCCTCAGGCTTAGTAAAATTGGGTTCAAAGGTCTGTTATATCTCTGGATAGAGGTAAGGTAGACCGAGGCGAATCGGATTAATTTTTCTTTGAAGTAAAGCAAATCATAGTAATGTTTTAAATAATGTCATTTTTGTTAATAAAAAAGTAAAAAGTGACAATCAGCTATGAAATAAACATTTTAAAACTTAAATCATAAATATGTTCTTTTAATTAGCTGTTGAAAATAAAAAAAAGGAAATATCCGAATCACCCCAGTATATGGGGTGAGTGAGAACAGTTACGTTTTAAACCATAAGTGTGGAAGAGCCATGATTTTCCAAATAGCGGTTTTTGTACGAAGTAATCCGTCACTGTTTACACGGGTGTTAGATTTTATTATAAGAAATCGACGAGATAATACCAAATTATGCATACGAAGAGCTAGAACGTCACGCATGATGAATAATGTATTTTGTATAGCTCCAATTATTTACAATAAGTTACCTAAATAACTTAAAGATCTAAACTAAATTGAATATAAAAAAGCAACTGCGACTACGTTTAATTAATAAGTTCTATTACAACTTAACGATAAGGACTTTTCAGAGTGGTACACTGTTGAATTTTATTTTATTTAATTGTTTTGTTAATTTGTATATGATTTTAAAACAACATTATCCTGTAACCTAATCATATAAACTAATGTTAATTTAGTGAATAGGTACATTGACATTCAATTTATATAACATATTTTTTTATCTTTCTGATAGTATTTGTACGCTCCGTGGAGGAGAAACATGTGGGTTTGAATATATTTGTACTTACACCTCATTTCTATTATGCTATACTATGTTTTTACTAATAAATATCTTATTATTATTAACACAAATCCAAAATGATACAATGAAATAACGGAACGTTCTTAAAATCATAAGAACGTTCCTAAAATAAGCGCAAACATTGTGGTACACACACACAACAAGTCGTTGACAAGTCGCATTAACACTAGATGAGAGAAGAGACGCAAATTTCGGTTTGTGGGTTCTATATAAATGTGATATTTGGATTATCAACAGATTTTGATCCGATTCACCCTGATCCCCTTCACCTCGGTCTACCGTATACAAAAAGTTTTGTTGTCAAAAGCATAACTTTAATAATCAAAAAATGATGTTCAAAAAATGACCTTCAAGTTTCTTTTAACCGAATGACGTCTTTCAGATGTGCAGGTCCTGTTTCTCCCCTGATAGGTTCCCACTTTGTCGTAGTGGAGGAGTGCTCACTAACTTGGTCCAGCCGAAGTAAGTAAGAGGAACGTGACTGGCCTGAGGAGTAAGCTGCCATGAAGGCAGCTTTAGCAATAAAGTACTTGTTGTAGGCGAGCGACATGAAAAATTGAAATAAACGAAAAAAAATATGTAAGAATAAAAAAAACATGTTTGGTAAGATTGATACTCTTATATGACTTATACGACGTTGTATACTTTTAAGACTGAATATTTATTAATAGAAGAATTTTTTTATCAAGACCAGTCAAAGTGATATTCGGTAGTTGATGTTTTCATTGTTTTTTTGGTTTGTTAGCGCAATATCAACCAATCGCCTTATAGCCTGAAAGTAATGTTATATACGCATTAGCTATAGTTAAATTAAAATTAATGCACTTCAAACAAATAGATTACAGGAGTAAATATTACTTATTTTATTTTATACATATATGTGGGTTTAATTCTAAACATTAGAATACTTTATTCTCTTGTACGTTTTCTAGTCCGATTCATTTGTCAGGGAGGAAAATTGTACACGTAGGTCGCTCTTTCACAAAAGTAACCCAGTAAGAACGTAGTCCAGGGTGCTCTTAGATCATCAAAAGAAAAAACAAGAATAATTTTATACCTAAAATTCAATTTTGCCCTGTTAGTCCTCAAAATATTTATATATTTTTTAGTTTAATATTAAGGAGTAAACAAAAAGAACATTGAGGGATTTGTCTACTTGGTTAATTATTTTAATTATTTAAAAATATATTTTTAATTTCAAATGAGATTTTAGAAAATTTTATTGTTCTGTTCTTAATTAAAAAGTTAAGTTACACGGTTTCATAATATTGGAATTAAAGGTAGACTTAGTTACTTATAAAAGAGAACCTTACTTGAGTTCTTAACTAATTAGTTAAATTTGTTATGAATTGCTTCAAAATTAATTTAATCATTAATTTAAATGAATATAAATTTAAAATAGCAATACAGAAATTACATAGACTAATTTTTTTAAATAAACCAAAAACAACTCCCGCATTTTTGCTTTGTTTCACAGTTTGAAATAATTAAACTTCAATAATTTTACATTCGAGGAAATTAACTTGTCAGAACTTTTTGCCTCAGTTCTTTTTAAAGATAATTTAAATGTTTCTAACCGTCACCAAAAGCTTTGATACTTCTTTAAAAATAATAAAATCAATATAGTCTAGACGAGGCATTATTAACAATATTAATTGTAAATTTATTTGCCACGCTCACCTTTGTTCACGACTTGATCAAAGGCCTTTCGAAAATAATTGGTAAAATTTTTAAGGTGACATTTATTTTAACCTTTATATTTGGTGCACATGTGTGTAATTTAACATGTAAACTACACATAAAATTATTTAATTACGGATTTTTCGCGTTTATTTTTGTAATTGATTAGAAATGTCGAGAATAAAGTTCCTCAAACTTTAGCTACTTTAGGCACAATAGGGGAAACAGTTAGATAGAAAGAAAATATGTGGACATACATTTAATAATTAAAAAAAACATATCTTGCCACGATCAAAGTAGGTTATAGTAATAGTATTAACACATTCCCTTTAAATTGATTTACATCTGAACCGTCTGAAATGTAGATAACCGTCTTTTACGGGGGTCAGATGATATTTTGCGTGAGTTTTAGTGATTCTAGATGCACTAGGATTTGGATTAATGGCTAGGTTAAAGTTGAAGAAAAATTATTAATATTTGAAAAGAATCGAGTATTTAAAACATATGTGAGTGCCTCGAAAACGAGTAGTTACGCCAATGGGCTTCTTTAAGGCAGTAAGACCGCAAACTTATGTCATACTAGGTTTTAATTGCACTAAATTTGAACTAACCGCCTCCGTGGTCTAGCGGTATTGGCCCTTGATTAATAAAGCGATAGTCGTGTATTTGGATCCCGCGGAGAAACAACTTTGTGTTATCGTTGTTTTCTGGTTGGTTAGAAGAATTTTGCCCAAACACCCAATTGTCTGAAAAGTAAGATAATCCATGCGTCGGATGGGTATGTAAATAGTCGGTCCACCCACCAATCCACATTGAACCAGCGTGGTGGTAGCGATACGGTTCAAAAATTCCCTGATTGGTGTGAATTAGGGAAGGCCTATGTCCAGCAATGGATTAACACAGACTGATGATGAAATTTTGACTTCTTCAAATTGATTCTCATTTCTCGTAAAACGATTTTGTCGACGCATGTTTGAAAGGCTTAAATTATCCAAAACTGTTTTCCTAGAAAATTCTTCGATACGGGCTTAGCCTTAAGTGTCTAGCAATCTGCATAATTAACACAATACCCTCTGGCAAAGCCTGTTTAGAAACCTCTCGCGGTTTTAATTTAAATTATTCATATAATTTTCTAGTAACGAATTCGATACTAACCAAATAGATTTTCGCCTCTTTTTTAACGTAACATTATTTTTCTCAACCTTAATGAAGTGAGTATTAACAATTAGTACACTGATTTTCTGCCCAAACTTTCACTTGACAAAAACTTTATCGTCGTTTTACTTTTTATTGCATTTTTGAAATAAGTTATTCAGCTTAAATGTTACAGTTCAGCTAACTTTTTTTTTCGGATATTCTTGTCGGCACTTAGTATTTTACTGTTTTCAGCCTCAATTTCCACCAAACATTCGTTTTGTGGCTTTATTACTGTAATTTACAGATAATTATTACATCTGGTAAATTATTATTTTAACACAAGTCAACAAATAACGTATTACCAAAAAGATAACACTTTTATAAATAAAATTTGTGTAGAATTATTTATCGCTAACGATACTACTTTTATATCACCTATTATTATACCTATTATTTTATATAGTATAAGGTTATAATTAACCTTTTACTTTTACTTCAGGCTTTATTTTATGTTTTGGGTATAGTATTTGTTTATGTAAAACTGCCTCCGTAGCCTAGTGGTATGGGCGTGTGCTTTAGAAACCGGAGGTCGTGGGTTCGAATCCTGCGGGGACGCAACAAATTTTCATTGTTGTTTCCTAGTTGGTTAGGGCAATTTGGGCCGATCACCCAATTGTCTGAAAAGTAAGATGATCCATGCGTCGGATGGGCATGTAAAAAAGTCGGTCCACCCACCAACCCGCATTGGACCAGCGTGGTGGGATACGGTCCAAACCCCCTAATGGATAGGGGTAGTATTAGAGGAGGCCTATGTCCAGCAGTGGACTAACAAAGGCTGATGATGTGATGTGATGTTATGTAAATTAAAATTTAATATTAAATTAAATATCAATTTATATAAAATTCACTGTAGGCTTGTCTGGCAATTATGTCATTGTTTTTAGATGCAACTTTGTTTTTATGGAATAAAAGGATGTCTGGCGTACTCGCACCGACTAAGACCACCACGTTGTTCCTTTCTGGTACCATAGAATGCTGGAGATCGAAGCAGCCCCATCTCGGCCCCTCGGCTAACTACACCTCTCTATATACTACCGTATCGGCCTGTACGTCTGGGCAGTAGATCTCCTCGTATACGCCACCCAAAAGCCATGGGAGCTAGGAGATCTTAATCCTAGCGGGATAAGTCACACAACCCCCCGCGGTGGCCTAGATATTAGGCTCTGTCGCTAACCCTCTGGGCGCGTCGGAACTAACGCGCCCTTCGTCTCGGCCCCTGCAGTTAGGTAACAGACTCCCGAGTGTGTACTCAGGGGCAGTGGGAGCCAGGAGTTCTCAGCTCACGCAGGTACGAGACTCCCAGCCCCAAGCGACGGCTCCGACGTTAAGCTCCACCGATAGCTTCACACTTACCTCCTGCAACTCATCCCTCCTAGGCGCATCCAAAGCGGGCTTGATTAGCCCGCTTGGAACAGCCTCCTCCAAGGCCGGCCAGGTTCCTCTTAGCTTCCCCACGGGTGGCCAGGCCGCAGGTACTGAGTCCCACCGCTACGAAAAAGCGGGAACCTGTTCGGGGAGATCCACTGCACCCTCCTAGACCAAACCTCAGGTACTGAGCCCAACGGCTTCGACGAAGCGAGAACCTGTTCCAGAGGAAACTTTCATCTCCTATTTCTATTTCAACCCTTTCGACAACTTTTATCGCAATATCTAATCACTTATGTCCTTTTTTATAATTTATTCTAAGCCTGTATAAAATTTAATCGAAATCAGTTCAATGCTTTAGGTAGCAAAGACAGACAGACAGAGTTACTTTAGCGTTTATAATATTAGTACGGATATTAGAGTGGATGATGATAAAAAATTTACTGCCTCCGTAGCCTAAAATGTGCGCTTGTGCTTTAGAGACGGGACTTTGTTTGTTAGGTTTTGCGAGAATTCCACCAATTTTCATTGTAATGTACTAATTGGTTTGAGCAATGCGATCTGATCACCTAAGTACCTGTAATGTAATTTGATTCATGCCTTGGAAAGGCATGTAAAAAGTCCGTCCTGTCATATCAGTTATCCATCCCATCGGACTATGGCAGTCAAGGGCAATGCATTATAATAAATGCGTAGTTGATAGATCTCCTAAAATAGATTAGCCATCGTAGTCTAAATGGGCTCTGAGAAAATTATTATTATAAAAAAGACTGTTTTTTATCCTATCTTTTAGATTTTGTTTTTGAATACATTATTATATAGTGAGTATTATATTTTACTATTAGGACATGCGTGGTAGGTGAATAGAAGTTTTACCCCATGTTCATAGGTGTCTGTCCTAGTTCCATGGTGGTATTTTGAATCGTGGTGTCTCGGAAAAATGGTCGCTAACATCTTTTTCGCGATATCTCGGCAACTATGTGTACTACAAGTACGTGAAGTCTTAGTTTGTAGATTTTTTTTTGTATACATAAATATAAATATTGGAAAAATAGTGGAAAAAATTCTGTAGAAAATTCCTTTTTGTTCTATAACATTTTTTATGCATTTAATAAATTAATGTTATTCACTATATTTTTTCACATAAAACGCTGTTGTAATAAAAGTGCTCCAAAGTTAACCGAGTTCGTCAGTGCTCATAAAAATCCGGTAAAAAAATTTATAATTTTTTTATCGTAAAACGGTGGCTCAATTAGCTCGATCACCTGTATATTTAACAATTTTTTAAGAAACACGTTAGATAATTGGTCGTGAACTGTTTCTGTACTATTAGTCTGTATACGTCTTACAGGACATTTAGTAGTTAAATGTGAATGTATGTGAGGACATTTAGATAAAATCACGTTGGGGTTCTTAATTATGTTGTCTTCATTTCTCTTATCAGTAAGAACATATTTCCTTATGAATTACCAAGTATTTGTTTATCAATGTAAGTTTATAGCCCTTGTACAAACAAAAATTCATTTATTTCATGCCAGTTAATGTTCTGTGCTTAATTTGTTGGATTTTGTCGTATCGAATATAGCATCTTTATCTAAATGTTGTCTAGTAAATATATCCGGCTAAATTAAATTTAATATTTCTCTGTCTAAATAAATTTCAACCTTCTAGCAATCGTTGTAGGATGTCTGTGTTATATATGACGTGGGTTAAAATTAACTGGCATAAATCCATCCATAGAATTGAAAGCACTCTTTGAGCGACGGATACCAGTTCCTCTGCGACGAAACTGTTATTCTGTGTTCCTAGGTTAGACTTAAAGCCGAATTCACTTCTAACAATAAATAGGAAAAAGGTGTAGGAACAAGTTTTCTACACATAAATCTATTAAAACATGCGTATTTAAAATTACCAAAAAACAAACTCTACGAAATGGCATAAGAATGTATTATGTAGTATTATAATAAACAGCGACGGGTAAAGTTGCTCAAGTTAGCCTCTCTAGATCAAGATGTACAGCCCTTATAATGTACAAAACATTTCATGTGCATCTTGAAGAAACCACAACCTAGTCAAAGGAAGATTAAAGTCACAAATACAAAGTTATCACAATCTGCAAGTACGTGCAAAAACATGTCATGCGGCATTTATTCTATTGAGAGAGGTTTCTTGTTGTTATGATTACCATATAGAGACTAACAATGTCGCCTTGTTCTTCATATGAACTTTATTTTTGAGAGATATTATGTCTACACTATTACTTACGTTTAGTATTATTACCATAAGAGTTTTTAGTTACTTATGTATGTTTCTAACAACACTAAGAGCTTCAGGGCAATAATAACGTCTTGATTATCAAGAAATTTCATCAGGTACGCAGCCGTTAAAACCTGAAAATGACATATTTTGCATTACTGCTTTATGGTACGGTCCGCCACCGCAGTGGTACTTGCCTAGTCGGTTTTTTAGTAAGAAGTAAAATGTATAACATTGAAACAATAAACTTAAGTATTAATAATTTTTTGTAAGCCAAAAATGTTGATTTTGATGAATGAAAAAAGATGTTGCTTTTATAATATAAATCTTCTTTTACTTTATTACGTTTACGTTCAGGGGTTAGTAATGTTTTTTATATAGAGTGCAATTGAAACCTGTTAAAACATTCTGCAATTATTAATAAGCAGTGGTGGTAACCTTATGTAATTACAATACCTGATGATCAGATTAGACTATTCGAATAGAGCTTAACAGCTTTTGATGTTTTACCCAATTATTTTAAAATTATTAATAAGTTATATGCCATTTAAAAGACTTTTTGACATTTATTATACGTGAAATATTTTATGATTTGTCAAAAGAACTAGTAAAAGAGCAAACAATAAATAAAATTAAATGGATATTATTTTACCAAAACTGTCTTACATACCATATTTTAGCGCAATATTTTTTTATTTTATGTATCTTATCTTATCGTTGTTCCGTTCCTAGATGTCCGATTTTGATTATTTTTATTGTAAAAGCTGTCATGAGGTCCTATTTTTTTAAATAATTATGGGATTAGTTGTTTAATAGATATTTAAGAAATGAAAAAAAAATACGTCGTCAAAAATTATAACCTCTTGTGATTAAAGTGCAAAGCGCTGGCTTAACCTTAGGAGGTAGGCTTAAACTATGTTCTACATAATTGTACCTCTTAGATTCGCATATAATACAGTTACCGAGAGCATAAATCGATGTTATATGTGTGTGTATAAAACGAGTAATATGTGTCATTTTGATAAACTGAATACCTTAAAAGATATAATTTAAAATGCGGTGGCAGAAATTGCGGAGCAGTTGTACAGGGTACGTGGTAACTTATATTGGCTTATATTGCCAATTGCTTATATTGGCAGAAATAAATATGCACGGTTTGAAGCCTATTAATGTCCACTGTTGAACAGAGCCCTGGGCTGCCGGGAGGTAAAATTTGTCGGTTCTAAAATGTCCAGCTTATCATTTATCATTTTAGCTCGCTTCATTTGCGATCTATGTCGGTAAGTAGTTCATAATTCTCTCGATGTCTGCATTGCGTACGTTTCTAAGCATAGGCATTTTCTTTGCATGCTGGCAATGATGAAGAAACATTTGATTAAGTGATTTATTATTATTTTAATGTATGAAGCTACAAAAAGAACGGGCATAATATGCAGCACTAGAAGTCTGCTAGTTTTACCGCATCACCGTATTATAAAGTAAAGATAAAGGTTTTTAAAGTGGGAATACAGCAGTTTATTCAGCTTTTTGCCTATGTATATAAATACGTTTTATTATACTCAAATCGCATTCTTATTTACTTAGTATTTACGCTTATTAAAGTGCAATTT
Organism: Lamproptera curius; assembly: GCA_029286875.1. Taxonomy (NCBI): domain Eukaryota; kingdom Metazoa; phylum Arthropoda; class Insecta; order Lepidoptera; family Papilionidae; genus Lamproptera; species Lamproptera curius. Next base: position 128,798 of record JAGSMT010000201.1, on the reverse strand, counting down.
AAATGGGTACGAAGTATTGCTTTTATAGTACTGTTTTGGGGCGGAAATATGTTCCCTGTTAAAAAGTAATTTACCACCGCATATACGAAGGGTACACACATATAAATAATAAAAATGTATCTGCTCATGCTTACCAACTTTCGCAATTATATAATTTGTATGATTGTTTAGGATTTTATTTGACTTATAATTTATCTCTACTGCTTAGTAACGTTATTTAATAAGAAACAAATATATAGCATAATATCTCAAGTCTCCGTAAAGGAAGTTTATAAAAAAAACTCTGATTGAGATAATAAGATGTACTGCTTTTTCTGACTCCGAACTTGATTGACGTTTAAGCGTTAGCCAATAAAAGACTACATTTTCGCCCTATTATTTGTATGGAATACGTAAAAACAGATCTTCTAGCATTTATACCATATGCATAAATATTTTAACTTTTTGCGTTTAATAGTGAAGTGAACCGATTCTTTTCTAGATATTTTTTTTAATATATAATTCTATTTCGAATAAATAGTCAAACTGATAGGACTTACCAAACAAGATTCAAAGTTTTTCCATCCCTGTAACAGTACAAGTATTTTGTAAAGTTTGTCCACGTTATGAAGAGTTGAAAAGCAATCTATGTTTCGTACTTCAAACGTAAAGATACGGATAAATACCAACGAAAAAAAATATGTCTTCAAAGGTTGCGGTTTCTACGACAAAGTTGAATACGCTGCTAACTAGGAAAATTTTACATTGACATAAATTACAATTTTAATTAAAATTTGTCTTATACTTACCTACTACATTTGATCAAAAGTTCGTTCAACGGCTACACAAGCTTCAGTTAATATTTAAAATAATAAATTTTTTCTTTACATTTAACTATGTAGCTATGAAACTTTAATCTAATACTGATAATAAATGTTTAACTACGATGCACACATATTCATTTTGTAAAATTTATTAAAAATTACATTACTTTATAATAACTTTTTGTACATTCATAAATTAAATAACATTTAAATCGAAAACCGTAATGTCATACTATTTTATAATATACTAGTAATAAATACGACCCCATCTGGTTATCAAACGTTCCCATAAATGAGCTATAAAAAGGTATTTCGCTATACCATCTTTATTAGTGCTGGAAAACATGTTTATGAGCGATATGTAGGTATATTTGCTGATATTCGTATAGATATTGATGGATGGCTAATGATTGAACAAGATACTTTTTAGTATGGATTTTGAGAAATAACAATAATAATAAATTTATTTTGTTTCAAACGTTACATTTGTGAGGTTATTGGAAAGAAAATAGAAGGTATGAAAATTAAAGAATACTTATAATTACCCTTTTTACGTGAATTGGCGATACAAATTTTAAGTATTGACCTTTTGAACGGGAATTAACAATAACACGCTCTACTATCAACTATTATTCCTTAGACTTACAAAAGTTTTAATAGTTTAGTCAAATATTTCTTGTTAAACGTTTACTTGTTTCTATAATATTACGACATATTTATTATTACTCAACATATTCACTGTTAGACATTAAGGACGTAATCGGCAAAGCGACAAACGACCTATCTAGAGTTGCGCTAATTTGTATGTTTAATTAAAGATCTTGGCAATCATACTACATGGTAGCAAACAAGTTATCATAACATATTAGTCTAGACTTTAAGGCTGTCTACATTTCTTTAAGCAGAAGCGAATGTTTGTTTTTAAAGTCACATTTATCTTTTGCGAAAAATATTATATCATGTTAATTTGTAACAAATAAAAGTATTAAGTTTGAAAAAAGTTGTTAATTTCATTTATATTTATTAAATGGCTTTTAAAAAAATATTTACACTATATCATGGAAGTAAAAATATTATAAATTTAAGAATAAATAGTGTTTCAAAAACTTAAGAGGTTTTTCTGTTGTAATAATAAAATTACTTTCTGCGTATCTTGAAACTTTCAAAGCATCAGTCAAAGTGCTTGACAAAGGTTATTAAAATACCACCCGTATTAGGATCCTAAAGAAGAAATATTTGTAATGAACAATCGTTTTTGTAACAAATTAGAAATGATTTTTTCTAATGGTTTTCATGTCTTGCATGATTATGAATAACACATGACTGAACTTTTATAAACTAAGAGCAGCCTGCGATTAAATTACTAGGTCTCTTGTTTTGTCAGCGTTGATAATATAAAACCAAGTTTGGATATTTTTACCTTCATTAGACCTTTTTTTAATAAAAAAAAGAATAATATTTTATTTAATTCGAGATTAATCTTAATGGCGTCTAACAAAAAATATTTTTGTTTTAAAATCTACTATTAGCTATTATTATTAGCTATTATTTTGAAAATAGAAACAAACACAGAAGACTAGTTAATGCAAAATGTACGAAATTTTATTCAACAAAGTTTGTTTTTTAATAGCCTTATCAAGATTTTTCGACGTAAAAAGAAGTTGTTTTATCTTCTTTTTACGTCGCGGCTCATACGCGGGCGGCACTGATATTTTCGGGAATCAAGGAAATGACACAACATTACTATTTAAATAGGTGTTTATTGCTTTTAGAAGTGATCTCCGCGAAATTTGGCACCTTTTTTCAAACAGAAACGACTGCGGCTAACAAATGCTAGCCTGCCATTCAGCATTAACCGTTCTTTGTCCTCCAAGGGGAATAGTCACAATATTGCCGGTTTTGGAGACAAACCTGGCCACCATTTTTGGCAACACTCCGTGAACGAACAATTTTGTTGGCCTTAAATCATTTTTGAAAACCCAAAGTCGTGACTGGTTTTTTTTTGTTTCGGGTTCTTTGTACGCTTATATCCACGATTCGTCACCTGATATGATGTTGTATACATCATTTGAGGATCCTGCATGGAATCTTTCGAAAGTTCTGACACACCAAGTAATGCGAGCCAATTTTTGCTTATCGAGTTTAATAAGACAGGAATAGTGGAAATATTCCATTCCCGATACTTTTAGTACAGCGCTCGTACTTCTATTACTAAAACTGGTGGTACCAGCTAGGTTATTGCATTTTAAATTTCTTATTGATATTTAATTTAAACTATATGTTTAATGTTTATTACAAAAAAAACCTTTCGTTTTATTTGTCTTGCTATCTAATTGGCAGACACACAGTCTTTCTATCAGGAATTTTAATAAATTCAGGAATTTACGAACACATTTCTAAAAGTATATTAAAATAGAACGCACGTGAATCGATAACTAAATATATTTAGTTTTTATCTTATCGTTGAATTCAAAATTCAAACATGCTTTCCAACTACAGTAGAAGCAAATGTGAGTTTACGAAAGCAAAATCCAACTTTTCGCACGAGAGGGAACAGTTTAAACAATTCTTAGCTCAAGCAAATGCAGAAGTTATAACTCAAAAAGTAGATACCATATATCATACATATGGTACCTACTTTTTGGGTTATAACCTGAGATGTAACAGGTACATAAATATATCTGTTATACCCGTTTAAAAAAACACAACACAGATTTCTTAATTAAAATATACGTTGTAAAGTCTCCTTTCTTAATTGGATTATGTATAACGAATTGAAAACATTTGAAAAAAAAGAACAATATTTTTTTTACAGTGCAATTGCTTAAAAGGAACTTAAATAAAAATCTTTTGAAGCTTTATTGTAATAGGCTCGGTAACTAATCCTATTAAAATCAGCTGGGTGATAATTCTGAGCCCTTAAGGAAAAAAGAGTAAAGGTACTGTGCGAATTGGAGGCGACTAAAGTTGACATTTTGATTGCAATATCTTACTTCATCATATTGAAACAAAATATTGCACTTGACGTGCTTAATTTATGTGACTAATTAGCTAATTAGCGTACGTTAAACTGATTTACGCTTAAATGTAATTTAGCATATATACCTAGAATAAGATATATGCAAGAAAAATAAAAAAAAAAACCAAAACAACACACAGTGCGTCGCCAGCAGCGGACCCGTGCGCACGTGTTTGTCGCAGTCTCCTGAGCTAGCCACGCGTTTTGCATTGTCCGCTTCCGCGAAGTCGTCGCGCTGCGCCATCTGCGTTATTAAGTGCACCTGAGCTCATAAAACTTTTGTCGCACCGCTGACGTCAGCGCGTTTGCGATTTATTGCGCTACCTCAAGCGGTAGGCGTACGCTGTGTTAAGCAACTCGTTGCTTAATACAATTGTGTTGTCAGCCGCTTGACGAAGCTATCTTGTTTCTTAGTTTTATTATCTTGTTTCTCGGCCGAACTAGTTGTTTTTACAATTATACTAGGCCTGTTGAATGTTTTAATATTTGTTTCTTGCTTCAGAACCAGCCACGACATACCTCTCTGCCGAGCCCGGCAGGGCAGGTAGGATTTACACGCTCGGCAATCGCCGTGACTCACCGATTGCGTTGGGTGGCGCAACCTATGCTTCGTGAACCGTAGGCGTGATCCAACCGGTACGATGGACGACCAAAAGCTCAAAAATCGCTTTGGTCTCGATACCAGGGCGATTAGTGAGAAACTCGGTCGAAAATTGTACTTAAAAGTCACCGATGCAATGCATATTTTGATTGCGTAGCATAGCCCAGACGCTTCCTCTCCTACCGAAACGCCTGGACCGACTGAGCCATTCCCTGCGGATGAGAGCGACGACAAACTATGTCGACGTCAGCATCCTCAGTAAATCGGATATGGACGTCGAGGCGTTAACTAATCCACAATCCGACGATGGCTTCAAAACCGTCAAACCAAAGTGGAAGCGCAAGGACCGCACCTCTTCCTTCCCGTCAAGGCTGCAAATCTTGACGTTCCTACCACCTGCCCCCAGCAGGCCGCCAAACCGTCGACCGCCCAGTCGGCAAAACCCACCCCATCCATCCATCCCGCTGATCCTAGGCGCCCCCCGGCCCCACGCCCCGCCGTCCCAGCCTTCCTAGGCACGGCTTCCCGTAGGGAAACGCCCGCCTCCAATTTACCTCTGCGAAAAGGAGAAGTGGGTCGAGATTCGCTCGGCCCTGTCAAATAATATAAAATTTGAGGCCTCTGATAGCAATCAGGGGATCAAATTACAGTTAGCCACACCCGACGATTTTCGGAAGGTGACTTCTTTCCTTAGGAAAAAGGAGCACCAATACCATACATTTGCGCTCCCAGACTAGCGCGTACTTAGGACAGTGGTCAAAGGAATTGCCTAAGAAAATCGTCTGAGATAGCATCTGCTATCAAAGAATTAAATATTCACGCCCTTTCGCTACAACGTATGTATCACCCACGCTCCAAACGCCCTTATGGCATGGTGCTAGTTACGCTAGAGCGCCCTGGCTATCCGCAGAAGAAGGCCAGGGCGCCGAAGAGTGGCGTACGCGCGCAACCTTCCCCTGACACTGGGCCCCTGGGCGGCCGGCAGAGGGTGCCCGCCGCCCAGAGAAGGGCTCAGAGGGTGCGCGTGCTGTTTGTTCCGGCACGGCGCCTAGAGCGACGTTCCGGGTCCAACACACCCGGTGAGAAGAGGCCCGAAAGAGCGAGGGCCACGTCGCGCCGGGGTCGCCGAATGTCATCAGCGCCCGCGGCCCGGCTACAGCGACACGAGAAAGGAACAACCGTTGGTTTTTAGTGGGTGTACCGGCCGCTCCATCTTGGTCCGGGGAGCCACATATCCCCTGCCCCTCACTTTGGCGGCGGGGAATCCGTAAGCTGGATTTTCCAACGGCAAAAAAAAAAGAGCACTCGAAGGAAGGCAAGCGCATTTACGACATCGATCAGCTGTGTGCGATCAGCCGTATCTCTTTGAGCGGCCGATTTTTCCCGCTCTCCCCCTTGGAACCGTTGTGTTTAACCCAGTTTTGGTCCGCGCGGGGACCTTTCTCCCTCCCTTGCCCAGCCTGGGGATCCGGCCCCGATTGTCCCAGACCCGGAAGGACATCCCGCCCGCAGCCCCTGCGCAAATTTCCGAATCGGCCCACCCCCTTTGCTGCCCAAGATGCCAAAACGCGAGTTCTCCCAAAATCGCCGATCTCTTTGCGACGGTTCAATCAACAGATGCCCGCCTCCTCGGGACGCTATGGTAGGTTTTCTTTCTTTAAATAAAAATTTGATTAACCCCAAAGGCCCAAAGGTTCACCCCCGTGTTTTGGTTTGTGTGTTTGCCCCACGAGGGGACAAACACACACATTCTAATCGGACCCACCTTGGAGGTCGAACTTCCCCCTTTTATATGATCTTAGCAACATATTAGATAGACTTGGGTTTCTGGCCACTTCTTCTTCCAGCGCCAATGCTTTAAGAAGTGATGAAAGTTTGACAGGCTCTTCGCTTTAAAAATTAACCTCGAAAAGCGTTAACGAGCCGAGGGCCCCCTGGGCCCTCATTCACATGCTCGGAAAGAAAGTGACGGCCCGCCGAGGCTCCCATCGGGGGTCCTGGTGGGAGACGCCTGGGGCAAAGGGCCCCACGCCCGGTATGTTCTAATGGTTTTATTCCACGAGACCAGATCCAGTCAAAAAGTCGATAATGTACGGTACATAAAAATATGGCTTAAATAAGAGAAATAAATGAAAGTAGTCGTAAAATAAGTTTGAAAATTTTAACAAATCTACAATGTCAAAAACTGAGGAGGCAATTAAAAATATCCTGTTTTGAATACGATTAAACGGTTTTGGAACTGATCCATGGAAATATGGTAAATCAAATTTAAATTTCTTCCGGACCAAACCAAAACAAAAAAAAGGTTTATTTGGGTTTTTTTTTTTTGTCCCATATTATTTCATGGTAATTATTTTAATGAAAAAATATTTGCAAATATATTTCAAGAATGATAATTTCGTTAAACCCATTTGACGTGGGGTTGAATAAATTTTTGAGGCAATACAACCTTGTTTTTGTATATAAAGTTTATAATTATAGCTTTGCATCTTTCCCGGTTGAATAAGAGGAATAACCGTGAGGTGAATTAAAATACTGTTTGTTAATATGAATAATTTTTTATTATTGTTTCTAGAACAAAAAATTTCATTTTTTATGTTCTTCGACACGAGCTTCCATATAAACTTACATCCCCTATTTTCTTTTTACTTTTTATTAACTTTTAAGCCTTGTCTTTATCTTTTGGGTATGCAAGTAAAATCCTTTCAGAGTTATATAAGCAATGGGAAGCTTAAACAACACAAAAATTGTCAAAAGTGTTATAATTTTTTTTTTAAAAAATTAAAACGATACTATTGACTGAAAACCGGGAATTGCTTTATGCCGAAAGTTTTAAACCATATAGCAAGGATCGGGATTGACCTATGAGGCAAATCGGTCATATTTTTGAGTTAAAATTTCACTTGTACGCGGTTTGAAGGCGGTTATATCTTTTTGAAAAAGTTTTACTTGTTTTTTTTTATTTTTAATAATGCCTGCCCCGTGGTAGTATGTTAAGTATTTCTTATATGTTTATTATAAAAACCGATGTATAAAGACGTTACTTTGTGACAGTAACAAAAAATTAAAAATTCTACTACGTCATGCAAAATATCTGCAAATGATCTGCATAAGAGAGACACAATTTTTTTGATATTATATTTATTTATTTCTCATGAAACCAATTTTTTGATATTATTTCATTTATTACATTCCTTTGATTATTATGATACAATTATAAATGGGTATTATGTTATGTGATAAAGATAAATTTTATTCTTTTAGTACACATTGACAACTAATATTTTATAATGTAAATGACATAAAAATCTCTTAAAAGTAATATAATAATAACTTTAGCGAAATTTCTAACGTGTTGTTAATTTTCTTACAAAATAATTAATGCTTAGAATCAAAATTATTATATTATGAAAGTATAGTAGTAGTGGCAGTTAAAATATTTTAATCATACATAATCTAATGAATTTGGGAAAAAGACTTGACGTCTTGACGACAGTAAGCCCGTCCCACTTTTTTTTTAAAGCGCATTACTAATCCATTACTTCTTTCATTATTATTATTTCATTTCATTATTTATATTATTATAACATTTAACACGTACAAGTTCCTTAACAATCTTTAAAACTATTAATAGATGAATTATGATAGTTTACTGGGCTTTTGTTGTTAAAACTCAAATAAAAATGCGACAATGTATTACATTAAAATATGTGTCTTCATTATGTGTACACACGTTACAAAAGACTTCCTTATTTACTAAGATTTTCTACTCTCGGCGCTGTAGTCTCTGTAAGAATTAAATTATGTTTGTTTCTTCTATTTATGTCTAAGAAACTAATTTTTATTTTTCTGAACATAGAGAATCTGGGAATTAATTTTTTAATTTCGGAACAATTTTAGAGCCCTTTTGGGCCCAGGTTATTACCCGCCGAATGGTTCATATATCTTTTCGTACTTTTTAATTATTCCGTAAACACTATTTATTTTTTTCGTATATTTGTTTTGTGCCTAGTAGTAGGGCGCCCTAGGTAAGAAACCTAGGTCATGGGTCGAATCCTAAATCAAATATTTCATTGTTGGTTCCAATAACCACCGATCTGTGTCTGAAAAGTAAATGATCCTCGTCGGAGGCTTAAAAAGTTGGTTCCCATAGCCGCATTACCAGGTGGTGGGATACAGTCCAAAACCTTCTTAAAAGAGGAGAGCATTGGGGGGCCTAATCCAGCAGCCAAATCGACTTGGAAGGAGAGTGGGTGGTTAAAAAAGGGCAAAGAAAAATCGGTTGATGTTTTTGGGCCGCCCTCGCGCACAAAGCGAGGTTACGATCTCCCGGTTCGCAGCTGTCGAATTACCCTTGAGGGAGGAGGGTATCACCTACAAAAGGTATTGAAAGGCCAAAGATAAAATTGATATCCTTTTGGTCTTTGGCCTGGTTTAGAACGCAAAACGGCGCGCGGATCCTAAGGTCCTGGGGGTTAACAGTGAAAAAGGGAATTCTTGCCCCAAAGTTGAAAGAACTCTGGGAAGATAATGTTCGCAAGGCGCCTAAATGCCAAAATTGGTATTTTCCCAACGATTCCGTCACAGGAAAAGTTTGTGGTATCACAAATAGGCGATTCCCAGGGACTCAAAAAAGCGGTAATATAAAACCTGACCCCAGGTCTAGGTACAGCGGAGGTGCCCGATATTAGCCGCCGAAAGGGTAGCCACAAGTGGGGAGGTTACTAGTGGGTTGGGACCGCCAATATTCCCAGAATGCTCTGTCTATCGGTGTTTGCCGGCCCAAAAGACAATACTGCGGCAGGGACCCAAAATATTGCCGCTGCAGTCAAAGGGGTAATTAGTTAATCATGCGCCGCACACCCGTGTTTTTGGTCTCAAAACCAGCTGAGCAGAAACCTGCCTGATATCAAAAAAAAAAAAGTCGCGATAGAAATAGATCTATCCCAGCCGATTTTCCCTACTTCAAGGGCCGAGGTGGAATCTTTGATTAAGAACAAAATGGCCACACGTTTCTTGAGGTAATATTAATCATTGGTAAACTCAAGCCTACTAGTACAGGAGTAGCGGTCAAACCATATGCAAATGCCGAACCTCCAGTACCTCCAAAAGAAAATTGGGGATCTCGAGGAAAAGGTGTTTAATCACACAGACCGGCTCCCCGCCTTTTGAAAATGTAGCAAAAGGTCGGGTTGCGTAGCACTGTAATGGTCTTCGTGGTTGGCGTTTAACCCCAAACCGGAACCTGGCTGACTTTGAATTTTTTTAGTCGGCATCAACCAGTACATTTGGTCGAAGGTTACAACGCCCGTTTTCCGGTTTGCGGTGACTTTAATGCCCTTCGTTTGGGGTTCGGCCAGATGAGTAGGAAGTGTTGGGAGGGGTAAAGCAACGGATTGGTAATTTTAAATCAGAGTTCAGTGTGCAGCGAAGAAGACAGGGGTGAGTCGAAAGTGATGTTACCTTTGAAGTCCACATTTGCTCATCGAATAATTGAATGGGAGTTAGACGTGAAAACTTTGACCACCGGTATATATTTTTCAAAAAGAAGCATTTCTTCTTTACCTGCTTAAATGTTATCAATCGGTCTTTATCTGGGTCGGACCAAATATTTAAAAAGGATAAAAACTTTCTCGCAGTAATAGTTCAGGCTGGGTTCGGTTAATACAATCCCAAAGGGGGGCCATTTGGTCAGATCTAAACTCTCCTTTTGGGCCCCCCCTTCCAGACTCTCAGCCCAACTTTGATAGCAATGTCGATAAACTGTTCCCTTAAGAAGACACACATACCAGAAACATGGCGCATCGGTAACAGGGAAGATAGCCATTAACCAAAGGGAGGTGAGAAAAAACGTTGCCCCGGAAGACGGAATACCAGGATATTTGGTGCCTTGCTCTGAAGCAATAGCGCCATGGGTAAAAGCTCTTTTAATGCGTGTTTCGAACAGGGCCGATACCCAGATTGTTGGAAAACGGTAGGCTGTCTTGCTGAAAAAAAGAAGGTCGAAGCAAACACCCCGGCATTCGTCCAATGTTGGCTGAACAGTTGGTCATGATGGTTTTCGAAACAGAGACACAATGGAGCTATACCAAAAAAAGAACTGACAGGCAGGCACAAATAGGGGAATCGGGTAGCGGTGTCCCCGGATATTAAAAACGCGTTTAAACATTCCGGAGCTGTATAAATGCCTGCCACCACGGGTCCCGCACCACGACAGATTGTGGCCATACCTTTCAAACGGAGCGGTGACATATCCAACAAGGAACGGTTCGACGGTAGGTCCGTGGTTTCCCTCAGGGTCGCCCTTGGACCTTTTCGGAACATAGGGGATTGGGTGAGGAAAAAACGAGGGGTAAAGGGGGTTTGCTTGCGGACGTGTCGTGACAGCGCAGGCAAAACTTGAGCATCCATCTTGCCTTAGCTGGTGTAGTATACATCGTTCAGAGGATTCGACGCTTGAAGATGTGTCATAGAAAGCGGAGCGAATGTTTCCATGGACCGAAATGCACCGCCTTCAGGATTACATCTAGTTGTCGGTGGGTTTCCATTAATCCAGAAGACCATGGCTACTTAGGCCTTCTTATGGCCGATGGAACTTTAAAGAACACGCAACTGACTCCAGACTTTTTGATCTGCAGGTCGTTGGGGAAAAGTTCGCCCAATATTGGCAGAATTTAAGACCGTGCGTCGTTTGTATCCGGAGAAATAGGCTCTCTTGGGTCGCCTCTAGGCAGGAAATTTGTGTAAGATACGTAAAATACCTGAACCCAAATTCAGAAGGCAGATCCTTTTTAATCAACTTGGTCACAGTAACCAAACCCTAATATAAAATGGAAAGAAAGACTGCGCAACCAACGCGGAAATATGAAGTGTGCCCTTTGTGTGGAAGGTTGAAGAATGGTTTCTCACTTTTCACCTTGGGGTGAAGGGGCACGGTTTTTGAAGGAACATGCGGGTGGCAGGTAGAGCCTTTACGAGGGGTTCATACCGAAAAGGTCGAGAAAGCCAGGCATCACTGTTTGAGTGGCCCGAATGGGGAAGCAATCACCTTGCGCGTTTGGGCGACCTGTCATTGCCAAGTGCGCGGCATGGGGACAGTGACGGGTTTGAAAAGATGGTTCCTTCAAAAACTGATGGGTAGAGAAGGAACTGGAGGACTGGAGAACGATCCTTGTCCACTATGCAAAAGAATCGGACGAAACGGCCCGGGCCCCGCCTTTCCTTTAAAAGCTGGGTGATGGGTATAGAGGATACCATCATCCGTTAACCAATCCCCCGGATGTAAAAGCCCCAAGTATGTCAAAAAAAACAAGTAGAATAATCGGGACTTCATTGCGAAGGCCGAAGCCCGGGTTGGTGCGCGAGATCCTTCCCAACCAGTTGGCGGTTCGATGGTTTTTTTAGTGGGTATTCTGGATTAGCCAAGTTCAACCCCCTAAACTGGGAATGAAATTGATTTATCCATCTTGAAAAAGGCCTATATCCAGCAGTGGCACTAACAAAAGTTTGATGATGATGATGATGATGATGATATTTGCTTAAGATCTATTTGCCTTCAGAAAAAAATACTTGTTCTCAATAGAATTGAAAGAAAGGGTGAAAATCCAAAAAATCATATACTAGACGTGTTAGTTTTATCCTTACATCAATCAAAATGTAAAAAATAAAAAAAATATTAAATATAGACAAATTTTAACATTATCTCTCTCGTGATAGAAGCCAGAAACCTCCAAATGGACAAGGCGTGCAGTAGGGGACGCCTATGTCCGGTGGACTCACACAGGCTGATTAAAAAATATTAATTTTCGGACCATTGACGGGAAAATTGAAACATTGAAAAAAAGGTTTAAAATAAATCTTTAATCCTTTAAATACTATTTTGTTTTTAAACAAAAATAAGATATACAAGTATGTAAAACGCACAAGAAAAGTTACGAGACCTACGCTAAGGGCTGGGTTTGACCGTTTAAACCAAAACGTATGCAAAGGACAAAAGAACCTGGAATGCCAGAAATTTGGGAAATTTGGTGTATCAAACCACACTTCTTTTCTTATTTACCAAAAAAAAATGTATTAAGTTAGGATTACAATTATAACTTTTAAATATTATTTGTATAAACATAAATGTAAGGCATAAAAGTAATAACATTAAAATAAATGTTTTAAAAATAACATTTTACCATGTCACTTAAAAGATTAAAACTCTTTTAATGAAAAATATTTTTTAGGAAGGAGGAACGAATGTAAAAAGAAAATTTATAAATTAAAATTTTTTGCTTTCCTTTTCCTTTAGAAAGAAAGAAAGAAGGATGTACTTAATTCGAATATTTTTTCTGATTGATATTTTACATTCTATTCATATAACAAACGCTTTACCCTTTGATATTATCACATTTAAAAATACAATGCGCACAACGAGTAAATCTAGTGCCGTTAGCTAATCGGCTAATAAACTATTTTAAGACATATCTCATCGTAATCTTCCCTGGGGGCAAAAGAGTTTAAATGTAAAGGTAATATAATAATAATTTGTAATGTATCAAAAAAAGAATTAAAGGCGAAAGAAAAAACTTGATACTTTCTAGATTAACAACAACATAATAAGGTCAGCTCCTGTTATCATCCCGGAAAATGAAAGGCTATTTTTATCCTTCGCTTTGTGGCGCCGCAGAATCTAGTTACAGCAGGGCTTTATACTTTCTGATTATAGCCCATTGAATCCCTTTTAGACAAAAGGTTATTTCAAAACTATAAATGTTTTTATTTTATCCTTTTAAAATAACCTGACATTTTTCTTTTATTAATTTAACAATTAACAATATTACAAACGATAACGATTATAAAATGCAACTTATTTGTAATATTAGTAAAATATAGAAGAATAAACATTTAACCCAGATATAACCCAGATATATATGTAAAAATTTAATTACATATACTGATAAAAAAATGTAAAGACACACATTACAGATATTTCTTAATTAAAAAGAATTTCATTTATAATTGCGTAACATTAGCTCATTTAATTTATTTCGAATCGTACTCAAATTAAAAATAAATATATAACATTAAAATCAATAACAACTTACATGGGTTTTTAGCGTTTTCAAATCGTTGAAATGAAAATTAGTTTCTTGCGTAATAAAATGAAAAAAAGCAATTCCATTGATTTAACTGAGTTGGAGTTTAAGCAATGAAAATGGATATGTACAAGAGACCATTCTTATTGTTATGTGTGTTATGAATTTTCATTGCTTTTATTATAACCTTCCTTGAGTCATTTGGTTCGGAATATTTCATTAGTATGCAAAAAGTTTATTTTATAATATAATTTAAACTTATTTTGGAACAATAAACTTGACGCCTTTATTTGACCCCGGTTTTTTTTTAAAATTTATTTTCATTATTTCTAAAAACCTCTATCAATCAACGTTGGTTTGTCCTTTTACATTTCCTTTAATGTCCAAGACGGAAACCCCCCTACTCGCAATTTGGGCCCATAGACGGGATCGGCATCCGAACTAGTCGGGAGTCGAATAACGCTCCGTCTTCCCAAAAGCAACTTCCACTCACTTTCCAGAACCTTATTGGCCCTATCGGCCATCTGTTCTTCTGACTGTACGACCGGCCCATTGCCACTTCAACCTAATCTAATCCTTTTCACCATGTCGGACTATAGTTATGAGACGGATGAATTCGATACGAATTTTATTCAACTAATTTTACAGGCAGAGGCCATGTATCGGCACCGTATGTTATCACGGGGAGTACGAATTGACCCTCGTTTTCAACTGCTGCGGTAACGACGGGAATGGGTTAACTTCCAAAATGGCCCAGCCCCTGAATCCTCCTATCAGCCCCCCGAAGACTTTCGACAACTTGAGGTAAAATCGACATTGATCAGCCCAAGAGCTTTTTGAACAGACCTCCTCATGTTTAATTTCACCTGAGCCTTGCGTCAGGAGGGTCTTCGAATAGGCAATCCCCTCGACCCAACGCCGGAATATAATAATATGACGGCAAAGAAAAGTGAAAGTCGCCCACTAACATTTTAACCCAAGTCAGGGTCTCAAAGAGTTTCCAAAGCATTAAAGTAACGTTTGGGAAAAACCTCCCCTTTGCACTTCTCGATGCATTTTGATTGGCCACGTTTAACGCCCCGGAATCAGAATGGAATTTATGTACACTAAAGGCCTCCTAACCCGGGAAATTATTAAACACCGAATCGTTGTGAGTCAAAAAGGAAGTTTCCAAGTCGCTTTCTTGTCCCCGCACAAAGAGGCTGAGACATGAGTCTTTTAATTCAACGTTATTTGAGTAGGTGTTATTCTCCCTTTTGAACAACAGACGATCCCGCTTTAAGCCCGATTTTTTAAGAAATAAAGGACGAATCGAATACCTTTTGCAACTCACTTAGAATAAGGTCGTTCTCCGCCCGAAGCAGTTTGGTCGTGATTCCATCCTTCCTGGTTTCCCTCCTTTTAAGATGCAAGACTTATACCCTTACTAGCGACATTAAGCCACCAAAAGTTGGGGTAATCAAAACCCGGTAATCAGGCTGAGGAGGCGGTTCAATTTTTCAAAAGTCTTCATCTCATAAGATCTTGGTTAAAGGTTCCCCGGCGTCCGAGCCACAGGGCTTTTAACCCCACAAATAATTTCCTATTCCCACTTTTGCTTCCGGCAGTTGTATTTACGTAACTGGTATGTTATCCACTTGAAAGAAGTTTCCTTTGGATGTTTATCCTGATTGTGCCGATGTTTTTTTATGATTAAAGGCTTTAAGAGTTTGAACTTCCTTCGGCGGACACAAAACCTTTTTCCCCATCCTTTTTCTTATTCGATAAGCCAACCGCCATTGGGTTTCCGATATTTGGGCTTCAAATCGGTTTTTTAAAATACAATTTTTCCCCGGAGTTAGGAAGAAATGGAGTGCTCATCAAGCGAACTCGATCTCGTTTTAGGGCCAAATTTGCCTTTCTTTATTTATATCAATATATAAGTTTAAAGTTTCAAAACAAATAGAAAAAAAACAATAATACCAACAGAGGTAATGGCCAACTTATTCCACTATATTTAGTTTTTGGGAAAGGGAACTTTAATTTGGGACCAAATTTTTTTAATGCGTTTTGGGGAAAAAACTTTAAGCGATTATAAAAAACGCCTACTGTTTTTAGATTTAGGTTATTCCCTCAATCATTCTCAAAAAAGGAATTAGATTAGAACTTAGTTAATAAGGATCGTTTAAAATTCCCCTTGCATCCGAATTATAAAGTTAAGGTAAACGAGCAAGAGAAACCTGATAAAGTGAACCCTGCTCATAGGAAAAGCAACTTAACGCCGCAAATCTCCCCTTTAACATAGGATGCTACTATTCATGTTAATATTAACTACGGTGAGGTATTAAAACCAAGAATTTAATGCTTTACTGCACTGAACGGGTAAATTCAAACCCTTTTATAACCCAAATACTTACTTGAAAAGATTCCCCTTTTTACCAACTTCCCAAAAGATAAATTGGGACGTTTTTATATTTCCTTATAACCTAATCTAATTCATATCGTTCTTTTTTTAAATAGAAGGTAGTAGCTGTCACGTCATCGTGTTGTAAAAAAATGTAATAACTAGTTTTGATATAAAATGCGGTGGCAAAAATCCCAACACAGTTTCGTGCAAAGAGAACGTCGTTATCCCTTTATTTAATCAAAAATAACATATCGCGTTTGTCGGTCATATTTCTTGTTTTAATACTATTTCCCGCCAGGCACCATTTTTTCATTGGAAAATTTATTTATTACTGCAATTACTTTATTGTCACATAACATTTTGATCAAAATTAAATATATAATTTTATAAGACGTTATATATTGGAAAATTATCCCTTTTCTTCCCCAAATATTTTATTTTGATGTTTTGGCAATTAGCTGATCAGGTGCTATACAAATAATCCGGTTTAAACTAACCTTTATTTTTCAAAAAAGGTTTACATCACATAACAATATCACGGATGTGATTTTTAAAGGAAAAAAATATCCAAACCAAAACTAAAACGTTTGAACTGTTATAAAAAGTAAAAATGATCCGCATCGTATCCGTAAAAAATATCCGAACATTTTTTATGGTTTGTTTGCAATCTGTTCCATTCCGTTTGCTTCAAATTTCAGATTTTATTGCTTTTTTGCTTAATTTAAAACTGTAATGAATTTATAGCGATCGTTCAAATGAAACGATAGCTTAATTTTAAATAGGCTTTATCAAATAATTTATATTTACTAATTTAACTGTTAAAAATTTTTAAAATTATATAAAAGGATGTTTTAATTTTGTAAATCGAATCAAATCAATTCCGAGCTTTGTTTAACATTTTTCATCTTTTTTTTTTTCGAATTGTTTTTTTTAAACTGGTTACAAAAAAAACTTAATAAAAGTTTTTGGGAGCTGTAGTAATAGGCTACAACGCTTTACCTTTACGATGAAAAACAATTTATATAAAATATATTAAAAAAAAATTAATTTAAATTATCAAAGAATCATCTTAATTTTCTAGGCATTTCTTGTGGGGTTCCTTCCATGAAAGTTCTTTATTAAATGGAATTGTTTTGATTTATAATAACTTTAAAAATAAAGGTTCCCAATATATTTGTTTTTACTTTAAAGAACAAAACCTTGTTTATATCTAGTTCAATAAAAGGTAAATGGTCCTTTAAAAACCACAAACCACGTGAGTCGCTTTGTGGAATATTTTAAAAGAGCAATTTATTTCTTTATTTCCATTGTTGGAATCATTTGCCTTCCTCTGTATTTTAAAACTATTTTTCAAGCATGCAAAATAAATATATAATCAGTGTTTGTTTGGAATGTAGTATTTATGGTTGTTAAAACAGAAAAATTTAAGCTAATTGTTTTTGTTTCTTTTTCGGGCTTTAATAATTACCAAAAATTGTCATTTTTCTTTTTTAAATAAACTGTAAATTTTTCAAAATTTAAGAATTTAACCTTAAATATGAAAGGAATTTTTAATAAATTTAAAGTAATGGTATTTTTTTTTTAAAATGGCATATTTTTGGGGGTTTTAAATAACAGATTTATTAAAATTGTTTAAAAAATGTTTTTACAAAGGAAAAGCTTAAATGTAAATTTAATTTAAAAGCATTTTTTCTTTTTTCCTCGTTGAAAAGCTCAAAAAAAGAATTCCTTCTTTTCTTAATCAATGGAGCTGTATTAAAATTATTCCCCATTGCAGCCCATTGGGAGTTTGACTTTATTATCCCTTTTAAAAGAAATAAATTTATACAAAGTTGTTTATTAAATTAAAAAGTTGCCCCTTTTTATAAATTTATTAAAAATTAAAAATTTATTTCAAGACCAAAAATTATGCCGCCCTTTTAAACGAGCCGCTAAATATAAGTCTAGGGTTTGGTTTGGCCAAAATTAGTTACGGGCAACCCAGTTTCTTTCTCGCCTCCCTTTTTCCCCTTAGTTTTTTTTTGGGATCGAAAGGAGATGGTTTTCCCCATCTGCGTGCCACTGGTACCCATGTTGTGACCACTTAGTGCCCTTGACGCCCCGGGAGGAAATAAGTTTATCCATAGCCACCAGCGTATTTAATTTTTTAATTATTAATGACAATTGTTTAATTTTTTATGTTCTGTAAATCTCTTTTTCTAAATTTTTTTTAAACCATTTATTACAAAAGATTTATTTCGAATGTTGCAAAAAAAAGGGAAAAAGCCCAAAACTTTTAAATTTAGAGCCCTTGAATGTCTAAAAATTTAAAAGGTTTAAATGTCAAAAATAAATTAAACAGACAACCCATTTTGTTACTTTTACCTTTTTACATTTTTTTTTTTAAAATTTTTATTGTTTTTTTTTTTTTTGGGAACGACAAGGAGCAGTTGGCATTTGTTTTTTCACCAACCTAGGTTGGCAAACCATTATGGAGGGCCCCTTTTGGGTGGGTGGGCAGTTTGTTTACCCATAAATGCTTTGGACAGTGTTTTTCAAACCAAAAGGTTTTCCCCTTTAAATTTGTTTTTCCCAAAGAATCCATTGCAAACAACTCTTGTAAACAACCCAATCCTTTTATATTTGCATCTTAAGAAAAAACGAATAAACCCGAAATTTCATTAAGATTGCAAAAAGGACAAAAAGAAATACTAAATTTTTATACTTTTTTTTATTAGAAAAAGTAATTAATCAGTTTGAAAAGTTTTTAGTTCTTTTAATTTAAAAGGAACAAAAAAGCGATAATTTAAATTGGACAAATTAACAATTGTGTTTAAAAATCTTTTATGGCTAAGGGCCTTAAATTAAGGATCAAAAGGGCAACAAAGGCGATTTTGGTTGGCTTTTTAAGGATTTTAATTTGTTTTTAAATATTTTTGTTTCAGGGGTTTTTTTTTTTTTAGGAAATAGTCAGTGTCTTAGTTCATTTCCTTTCTTAATATAAATCCATATTTTTTTTGAACAATATTTATTTATCAAAATTTTTTTTTAATTAAAAAATAAACCCTTCTAATTTTTAATTTTTGAAACAAAAAAAATATTATAAAGTTGGGTTTATTTTGGTTTATTTTCAAATCAAAATTAAGGTTCATTTAATAATTTAAAAAATGGTGATAAGATTTACTTTTGTTTAGGCAAAACACTAAATTGCTTTAAACTTGTTGGTAACAAAAAAAAACATAACATTTTTAAATTTTTTCAACTTTTTTTTAAAAAAATTATAAAAATGCTTAAACCTTTGGACAAACGGGAAAAACAAATTTTACATTTACAAAAATTTTATGGTAAAATGTTGAAAAAAGTTTTTTTAAAAATTTCCCTTTTTAAATTTTTTTAATGTCTTCATAACATTTATGTATAATTAAAATAATATTTTTTTGGAGATTATTTTTACATTTCTTAAAATTATTTTATTTGTATTGGGTATTTTTTCCCTTTTAAATTTTTAAAAAATTTCTACAACCAAATAAATATGATTTTGTTTAAAGGTTTACTTTCCCAAAGAAAGGTTTTACTTTTTTAACTGGTTCTCCGATTTTATTAATTGGGTTTATTTTTTTTTTTTATTTATTTATTTTTAAAAAACAAACCTTAAATTTATTTTAGTCAAAATGAAATAACCCAAAAATTTCTTAAAATTTTTATGGCAACAATTAAAATGCAAAATTAGAATTTCCCAAAAATTTTGTATGAAAAAACAAATTTAGGGGAATTGGGAGTAAATTTTTTAAATTTTTACAAATGTTAAAATTACCCTTTTTTTTGATTATAACCCACCAAATACTTTAATAAAAACCCGTGTTTATTTTAAAAAGGTTAATTTGAAAAAAAATAAAATTTTCAAAAATCCAAATAAATTTCAATTTTGATTAAACCCCGGGCCTTGAAAAGTTTTTCCCTTAATTTGAAAACCAAAACAAAAAAATTTTTTTCGGTTTAAAATATTTTTTTAATCAACCAACCTTTTTTTCAGTGGGGTTTTTATTCCTTTATTAAATTTGAGAAAAAAGTTTGAGCAAAATTTTGTTTAAACCCAAAGTAAATAATTTTTTAAAAACCGGTTTTTGGGTTTTTGGATTTTAGGGTGAAAATGGGGTGTTTAAATTTTTTTTGCCTTATGAGGGTAACATACTTTGGGTGTTTTTTAAGTTAATAAATTTTTTTTTTTTTACGAACTAATAATTTTTTAAAGTTTTTGGGAACAACCAAAACCTTTAAAAAATTGCAACTCAATTTGAAGTGGTTTTTTCTTTAAAAAATAATTCTTTTGAACGTTTTAATTTTAAAAGGGGAAAAAAATTATTTTTTTTTAAACTGGGGTTTTTTGAAAAAAAAAAAATTTCCCGTAGGTTTTTCCCATTAAAGGAAAAACGCTATTTCGGCCCGAAAAACTTGGTACCAATAAATTTTATCCACAAACAACATCGGGTAGTGCTTATGATGTAGGTAAAGCAAAGTTATCAAATTTAATATATGTTGCTCATTTAGTTTAGTTTACAAAATATACAGTATTTTAACAAAAGGGCAGCTTGAAACCTTCATATTACATTTTAATGATATTTGTTATATTCCTATCCCTCAGTTTTATAATATTTTAGAAAAAAAATTTATCGTTGGTCTGTTTTTTTTAGGTAATTGGTCATGTTGTTTTTAGAATGTCTTATAGATATATATTGTCTGTCAATTCCAACGCAGTTGTCGTTACTTTTACAGATCAACGTACGCAGGAGCTATTATAGTCCGTAAAGTACGGGTGTTTAGGGTCTGATGGGGGAAAAGAACGACCGGTTAGGTAAGGGACCAATTTTTACCCCATTCAACGGAAGGATCGTTTCCAAAAAATGGTTATTGTCCGTTGACCTAATCAACTAGGAAAAAGTCGTTGATGAGAAAAGTTTTGAACTTGAATAGTTTTAAAACAAATGAAATTTTAATTAAAAATTAAAATATAACTTGTTTTAAATCTTTGATATCTTTTAAGGTATTCATGTAATCAAAATGTCGTCTCTAACACGTTTTATGTATACAATGAATTTTTTTTCCAATCCAATAAATTTAATGTGAATTTGAATGAGTTTTGAATTACATTACCTTAACATTACTTTATTTTTATTTTATTATTGGGTAACGTGTAAATTATGTAAAACATAGTTTTGGCAACTTTTATAGAGGAGGGTTTTGAATTTAATCGCGCGAAGGGATTTTTGACGGAAATTTTCTTAATTACTTTTTATATTCTTGCTTTCATGAAATTATTTTTATTGGGATGACGCAGCTAAACCTATTTTGAATGAACGAAGTCAGATCACCGGGATCAAAACGGGAAAAAAAATAAAAAAGCCCCGAATTGAGTGGATTCCTTCTTCAGGAAGTGGTCAAAAAAGACAATGGAATAGTATAAAAAAAAAATCTTTATTTTTTTTTATATTATCCCGAGCAAAGCTGACGTTAATAAGTATTTCTTGAGCCAGTTTCTGAACTTTAGCTGGTTAAAATTGACTCGTAAATTATAAGGCAGTTAATTAAAACAGGGAAGTTAGTAAACTTCAAGTTGCAATCCCCGCGGTATTGGCCGTTGCAGCTTGTTAGCTTGTGAAATTCAAAATAATTTTTAACTAAGAATTTCTTCCTAGCTATTTCTTTTCAAAATATTAGATTTAAGACCAAATACCATTGACATTTATAATCTACTGCGAGATAGTTAATACTAAATATATCATAAATAAGTGTGCAGTTTTAGAATATATATACAGGATATAAATTTATAAAGTAACCTTTACATAACAACAAGCAAACGTATAAGTTCCGTTTATTACCCTTAGTTAAGTCTGTTCGCGATAAACTCTAATGTCACTACTCCATTGAATGTCACGCGGTTTCATTAATCTATATAATGATTCTTCCAAAAGTTTTTGTATATACTTTGTATAGTTCTGTGTACATTTGAGTAAAATATATTAATATTTGTAAGGATTATTGTTGGAAATAAATAAAGATGAGATATAACAAAAAAATGTATGATGGAAATATTCTTCTTTTTTAACCGACTTTGGATGTTTTTTTTTTTAATTTGAAAGTTGGTGTTTCCATTTGGTCCCATAGAATTTGGCTTGTTCTGACAGTGGCATCCGAAAAATTTAATAAGTCAAATTTACAAACTATGTACCAAAGAATGGACAATTAATAAAGTTTTTATTTTTACATTTAATAGTTTTTTACGTTTTGAAGTGGTTTTTTTGTTAAAATTTTATTAGATCTATAAACGTCTCCCAATTATGACTATTTCTGTTAACCCTATCCCAATATTTTTGAAATTGACGTGTTAATTCGGTAATTTTGAAGCTAATTAGACGGTTTTGTAATTTATAAATTTTGAACCTTAAGCATTTCAAGCATTTTTTTGTGAATATTATAAGGTTTTAAAACAAAGAAAAAAAATGTAACAAATTATAAGTCCAAAATGCGAGAAAGCTTAATCTAAATATAGATCGTATGTTAAGAGGTTTCAAAACAAATAAAATTGGGAAACAATTGATCACACTTGCGAAACGTAAAAGAAAGAGTGCGGCACAGTTAAAGTCTTAAGAATCTGCTGGAGGAATTAATATCGAGGAATTTCATTGTTAAACTATAACCCTAAATACGTATCCACGTACAATACCGAATTTGTTTACCAGACATGGCCCCACAGACACCTACATTAAGGCCCAAAAAATACCATTGATACTTTTTACGCTAAAGATAATAAAGACCCTATATCCAAATTTTTCCATAATTTAAGCCCCGAGCCGGTTCGAATCTGGACCAACAAATTTTCTTTTTTGTTTTGTTGTTAAAAGGGGATCACCCAATTGTTGAAAAGAAGATACCGTGCGTCGGATGGGATGTTGTCCACCCACCAACCCGCGTTACCAGCGTGGTGGGATAGGTCCAAAACCCCTTTAATAATAGGGGGTGTAGTAGGGAGGCCAATGTCGGAGTGGACTATCACTGATAGATGGTATGATAATTTATGATTATTTGAAATTTTAGATAACTTTGTTCAAAGCTATCAAACATTATAATTTTTAATGTTTAATGCCCTTCAAAGAAGTGATTGTTAGACGACAGTTAAATGATTGGGTTTTTATTGATCCAAAAGTAGACGTTAAAATACGGAGCCCATACCTACGGGATAAAATTATCCATTTTTTGTTTTTGTGTATTTTTGATTTTAAGGAGGCTTTGGATAAATGTTAAGAAGGTAAGGGTTAACTACAAAGTGTGTCCCACTTTGTATTTAATACCTTAATAAAAAAAAAGTAATAAGGCAAACAATCCTAGAAAGTAATTTTTTTGTGGTACCGTTTACAAAAAGTTATTTTATAAGGATACTGCAAACCCATGCTAACAATTGGATAAGGGTTGGGCTTTTGACTGTTGGTAACGCCAAAATGTACCCAGTTAACAAGTTGGGATATGCCAGGAATTTGAAAACATTGCAGTTGTGCCAGCAATCCAAAGCACTGTCTATCACCCTTTGTTGTAAGAAATAATTTTATTGATACTATTAAAATATATGAAACCTATATGTTACGCCAAAAAGAATGTATAACTTTTAAGAGTTCACACAGAACGAAATATTATACCATGAACTCGACGATAAAAATCGACTCAAGACGAGTAATCAAAATGCTCCTTCTGTTGAAATCGTGCAAAATTATATACAAAAGAGTTCGTTTTAAAAATTATTATTGTTTATTTAATTCTTGCTTTTATTAAAAATGTTATAATTTGAATGGATATGGAGTACTACCACCAAAAACATAATTTTAATGTTTTAGGTTGCATTAAAAACAAAGAACAAAGTTGATAACATTCTGTCGCAAGCGTAAGGAAACAACTATCGTATGAAATAATAATTAACTAAAAATAGATTACCTTCAATCGTATCATGCCATTGAATATGTCATAAAAATATTTCCTTTATATCTACATAATAATAAAAGTGATGTTGTATTCAATACTTTTTTTAATTGTTCGCTTGGTATAAAATAACGGCGTTATGAATTTGCTTTTTTGTTTTTAACACTAGATGAAATATTATAAAATTAATTGACCAAAATTAATTAATTTTTAGTAGTTACATTTTATTGTCCCAATTCTCCTGTTATTAACGAAAAGTTTATACTATTAAACCGCGCCACCTATTGACAAACACAACGCAATCAATAGCCACCTGTCACAATGGTTTTGTAGCAAAAATTTTGCATCAAATAATAATAATAAAAAAAATCGCAATAAAACAATATTGCGACTATAGATTAAGATGTGAGCATTGCATCTTTTAAGTTTGATTAAACTGCACATGGCGGGCAACTATACCTTAAAATCGGTTAAGTATTTTAGGAGTCCATCGCGGACAAACATCATGACGCGAGATTTATATACTTATATTAAGATGTAATGAGAAGTTATTATCTTTTGGGAAAACTCGGATCTTTATCGGAATACGAAGACACCCGAACTGTCAATTAATGATGGTATTAAATTAATGAATTTTTTAACTTCTAAATGTGATACTTTATTATTTAGCGTCAAATGTCAAAATTAATAATGTCATTGTATAATATGTTAAATCTATATATTTCTGGTACTCGAATCTATTTGATAGAGCACGATAAATACGAACTTTTCCGAAAAATTACTAAGTAGAATCTTTTCTCACTGTACCCATAGTAGGATTTAAATTTAATTTTACATAAAAGGTTAATTAGGAGTATTCAATTATTTCACTACGTTTTTTAAGTGATTAGGGTTCATGGACTTACTACTACTTTGAGACTATGTTTTGCCTTTTGTGGTAAGTATAGACATACCGAGTCGAGTGGAAAAGGGCCCCTTTATCCCTTTTCAGGTAAGCTTTGAAGCTTTAGCCATGCGAATTTTGCCAGTGCTCTTAATACTACCTCGAAATCATTTATGTAGCCATTTGGTGGTTTCACAGACTAATATTAACTGCTCTGTGTCACAACTTTAGACTTCTTTAATTCAGAGGTACAACGGTTCTTAACAATATTTTGCTAAGAGCTTTCGTCGTGCACCAAGCATTTGAGGTAATGCGATCTTATTTATTATTTGAAGCCTATTAGGTATACCACTAGCCAGGGCCTCTACGTACCTTAGTTTAGCGACTCAGTTTCTTCTTGGAAATAAAAGAAGTCTCTGTATTTTTGTTGCTAAAAAGGTATGTGTAAATAATAAACTATAAAATTAAAGATATAGGCCAATAAATTTCAAAAAATAAGTCCGAATTCATACAGCGAATAACTATGTGTGGTCTCTGTACGAAATTGCGTGATGATTTCTGCCACTGCATTTTAAAAGTCTGATATTTTTTAAGGTTAAAAGAATTTAATCAATATGTCGTTATTTTGGGGTGTTCTTAAAACATAGTTATATGCTCTCACGGGATTTCTTCTAGAACCAAATAAGTAGTACAATTATCTTAAACAAAGTTAAGATTTATCTTTTAAGGGTATAGGTTTTAATTAAATCGGCATTTTGACCCATTTAATTATTTTTTAAATATCTATTAAACTACTAATCACGAAATTATTTAAAAAATGGACCAAATGATATATGATAATGAAATGAAATATCTTTATCATTTGTAATGAATGAAAAAAGCGGACCATTAGGGCGATAACGGGGAAATTATATATAAAAAAAATGTTCTGAATTATATTTCCTTTAAATCGGTAAATAAATTTATAAAAATGGTCAAATTAAATTAATATTGTAATAAAATTAAATTATATGTTTGGAGTTGTAATATAGTCCAGTAATAAATTTGAAAAGTTATTTTATCTGAAATGTACTTAGTATAATCTCATCATCATCTTCAGCCTGTGATAGTCCACTGTTGGACATAGGCCTCCCTAATACCCCTATCCATTAGGGGATTTGACCCCATCCCACCCGCTGTCCAATGCGGGTTGGGGGTGGGAATTTAACATGCCCATCGACGCGGATCTTTTACTTTTTGGACAGGGGATCCCCATTGGCCCCAACCAACAGGAAACAACACAATCCAAAAAAAATTTGTTTTGCCCGCAGGATTGAACCCACGACCGGTTTCCGCAACCACTAGACAGGGGCAGTATAAAGTGTTAAACCTGGAAACCACTTTTAATTTTGTATTAAAATCATTAGATAAAGGGGTCAGTCACAAATAAAGTAACAACCTGCAACCGTCTTTATTCAATCTATCCATGCATGTACATACAGTCCATTTTAAACTCTTACAACAAAAAAAAAATATCTTTTGTACTTTTTTTACCTTTGTGATAAGTTAACAAAATATTAAATTATTCATAGGCATTCATAGGCACCCAATACGTCTAAACCTTTTTATTTCAAACTGTCACCCAGACCTGATTTCGCAAATGCCTTCCACTGGATAGGAGGGTTTAAGGGACAATTTATTTTGGAAATTTTAAAGAGTTTATTATTTGCTATAAAAGAAAACCCTGATTTTACAATCATACAAGCTAAAATGGCGTCTATATTTTTTAAACAATAAACATATATTTAAATAAACGTTGAGTTAAAGCAAAAAGTAAAAGCTTTAAAAGCAAAATAAACGTGAACACATACGTAATGTACACCTTACATGGATCCGGAGAGGGTTTCCATCCACAACGAACGCTCAATGAATCTTAACTTTAACAACAATAAAATTAAAACAAAAGACCGGAGTGACGTAACAATTTTATTTCAGTATTAAATTTTTATTGTACTACTAGGAATTATAAATATAAAGCAATAAAAAATATGTGTCTATTTGTAGCGTTAAAAGACTTGAATTAATGATTATGTTGTTTTTGCTATCTCTTATTTCACAAATAAAGTCGCAACGGGGATGAGCCTTTCTAGAGGCGTGACCATATAACTGGCAGTTGTGACACCGAACACGTGTGGACGAGTCCACTGCTGGCCGCGGAGTGAGACTGTCAGGCTTGTTAGGTTCATAATCAACTTCTTCCTACTAAAGATTTCTTTAAGTTATTATGGTATCAGTTTCTTATCTGTCCAGATTAGGGCCTGTTGCACGCAGAAGGATTCTACATGCATAGGAAGTAAACAAATTAGGAGTCACTGCCATTTAATAGACGTTTTTTTTGTTAGTCAAATTGACACACACACAAGTAGTGATTACGAAAAGCAAATTCTTTTTTATTTATAGTGACATTTTTATGGTCAAAGAACTTCGTAAGACATTCAATATCAGATCCAATAGTTATAAATACGCCCCATTCCAGTTATCGGACACTGCAGTAAATAATAAACAATAAATAGAAACGTTCTATACAATTTCCTTTTGCCGTCGCATGTTTGGGGCTAATGGACATATTAGCTTGGATAGGCTCTGACGCATGATGCTGTGCAGCAGGTATTCTTTTCTAGTGATTGTTATTTCACATAGATATTTTTTAATTAATAGTAATTAAAACCTATGCATAGAACATGCAATAGTGTTAATTATTATGACTCGAAAATACGAACATTGAGATTTGTATTTAATACATATTACGATCATTTAATACATATACAGATTTAATGTCAATTCACCTACCATTTTTAAAATCAAAAATTATATTTTAATTCTCTTTATTAAATTTAAAACGTCTACAACGTATTACGCTCTAAAAACTTTAAAGGATGTATGTATGTACTTGTATATATGTAAACGAAACAACAAATGCCAGTCTACGTTTGTTTTTCATTAGAGGGAAAAACTGTTTCTCAACTACTTTAGAATATTTAAGGGGCTAGTATGTCCTGCGATCACGACCGTGAAATTTTCTAATATTTTTTATTAAACAATAAGTATAGCATTTGGAACATAGCAAGAATAAAAGTGTCTGTATATTATACCCTTCGTTTCGTTTGAGAAGAGGCCAAAACGTCGGAATTGAAATATATAGAAGAAACGCGGAAAATATATAGATCTGTAAAAAGGTGATATAATTTAAACTGTGTATGAATTTTGCTAAAAAATTGATTTTTATTAGTTGTTTTAAACGTTTTATTATTTTTGGTTAAGTAATAAACAAATGAAACAAGACATAATTAATATTACTTTTCTACCTAGGACTTAGGCATGCAGGTTACCGACAAGGGAATCAAAACCACGTCGCTTAATTTTTCAACTCAGTAGGCGCCAAAAATTCTGAATAAATGAATAGATTTAATTATTTCTTTTATTTACGTGATTATACATATCAAATCCACTTGTTACGGATTTTCTTCAGCATCCATGATCACGGGCAGACTAAGTTTGTATATGTCTGTATCTCTATATCATACAGAGATGTGATTGGATTGGATGAAGAAGTGGATTTGAATGATTTACTTTACAATATGACAAGCATTCTGAATTATTAAAATAATATGAATTAGATTAACATAGTTTTATTGCTCGTTAGTTTAATTTAAAGAGATTAAGAGAGTATTTATAATCCAAATAGGACTTTTTTAAATTTACATGTCACATTATTGACCATGACTTGCCTTTTATTGACTCAACCAATGGGACTAGCAATTGATAAGTGCCCCTTGCCTATAAGATACGTAGCGTAAGACACTTCAAATCTACCCGCCGCCCTGAGGCCTAGAATATTACGTCTTGTTTACCCTAATTGCGCTTACACTACTGTTTTGCAGCAGCAGCAAAAGGAGACCTTCAAATTCTGTCACTGTCATGACTTAGTCTGACTTTTGTAACATTTTTCGCGATAAAATGTAAATAGCTTTTTTAATTATTTCTTTTGTTTACGCGAATACGGTATTAAATAAAATGACTGTTTACGGATTTTATCGCGTTTATTTCACATATTTAAATTCCCGACGTTTCGAACATTTTCCAACGGCTGTGGTCACAGGGTAGACTCCGCGGCCGCTGAAAAGTGTTAAAGTGAAAGTGGAAAGTGTGATAAAATCCGTAAAAAGTAATTTTATTTAATAATCAATAGCTTTTTGTTTATATAACTAAAAAACTGATAACTGTCTTTCAATAATTCTAATAATTGTTTAATATATTAATTGATGACAAAAAAGAACTATGCAAACAAAGTTGATAGTAAAATTTAAATTAAAACTGACTTCAGTGTTTTGTAAAAAATTAAAAATATTTTTAAAGACATATTTTCAAATGTTGATTTCAAGTGAATACACTTTTATTTAGATTAAATAATATTATTGCAAATATATCGTACGTAAGTAATTAGTTCTAGATATTTGTTTTTATACCTGTAAAGCAAATATATTATGACAAATTTTGTTCCCTAAAAAGAACTTAGTTATTCACGTAAAATCTAGTATTTTCTGATAATATGTAGTCTTGTTATCATCCGAAGTAAATTGAACCGCCTACTGTACTAGATTTACAATTTATTTGCGTACCACAACTAGCCGGTTATGGAATCAGAGCTTTATTGTTACAAGTATTTTTATAAATACATTCTACTGAACTTTTGTATATATGTACATACAACGACACAAAGTGCAAAACGAACCCTTTCTCTCCTGACAGATTTTTGAGCAAGTCTTCCTGCTCATCCAGCATGGTGTGACAACGCATGGAAAATATCCAATAAAACATAGTTAATAAAACAAATCTTTAATTTAACGGTTTACTGTAGGAGGTAGAAGAATTATTCTAAATCTTAAATTTTCATTCACAAGTCCTTAGCATTTTGATCGATTACAAGACTCCAAACTCAAAACTTCACTTTTTACTGTCTCAAAATTTTCATTTACCTAACTTATTGATTCAGGAAGTTTATTGCAGACCATCACAGTAAAGATGATAGTGGGTACACTGAAACTCCACCGTGGTGACTTGAGTTCTTTTTGAGTTGAGACTTTGATTCCTGCACTGAAGCCGATAGTTTTTCAGTCAACTTTAAGAAATGGTACTATATACTAGTTAAAGTCTAGACTGTATTGGATTTATCAAACTGTTGCTATAATCATAATTAGAAAATAGTTTAAGGGCACAGGAATAAATAACCGTTTATAAAAAAACAGTAACGCAGATACGCTGATTCTAAACAGGAATGGAAGGATTGGAACACTCAGGGATACGATGGACGAAAGCTTTGCTCCTTATACTTCTCATGGTTGGAAACGTTTATTATGATACATGTTGCTGGCGGCTTGTAAAAAATGTTTATATTTTTGTGAAAGCCTGGCTAAGTCAACATTTAACATATATCGGATTATTAGATTTAAAAAATACAAATAAAAAAATATAATGCATATTAAGCAAGCCTACTCAATAATATATAATATTTTGTAAAAAATTTAAGTTGTTTAATTCAATTATACATATATATAAGTTTAATTTCAAGTTTTAAAGTTTTTTTCAAGTTTTCTACGTGCAACGTGCACGTAGCAAGATATTTTATACATTGTATTACAGTCTTTCGTTTCTAAAATACATAAAAACATACAAAAATCACAATCATAGTACATACAAGCACACAAAAAGGTTACTATTGATATTAATTACTAACTTTGCCGTTTAATTAATCGTCGAAAATGGATATTCACAAGAGCCCTCGCTCATTTGCCGCTATGTGAAGTCCCTCATTACAAACTCGTTATCAAGGGCCACCACTTTGCTGAGCGTCACGAGTATGTCTGAAAATATCACCTGATTCACAATATTATACAGTTGTCTAACATTAAGTTAAAAAATTTAATTTTAACTTAATATTTTATTAAAATCAATAATACATGATTTCTAGAAAAGTTATTTAATAATGATGCTAAGTTAGGAAATTTGATTATTCAACTTATTTTAGTTTATTGTACTTTTGTAGTTTTAATTAATATAAAAAATCTAAAAATATTGCCATTAGTTAATTTCAAAATTGATCTGTTAGTCTGAGTTGTAACTTAAAGCATATAGGTTAAAATCGAAAAATAATCTCATTCGGCGTCTCGAATTAATATTATTAAATTAATTTATAATGACTTGTTGACAAGATTATGTGATGGATTATATGGATATAAACAATATTAAACACACAGATTTAAAACTAAATTTAAAGTATTAACAACAAAATAAGCTTAAATATATTTGTAACTACATAATGTAAACCTTAAATGAATTTTAAAAATATTCATGTATTTAAGTAAATCTAAACTTTGAATATGACAAAACTAAAATGGGATAGAACGGATAAATTCCAGGTATTAAAATGATTTTATATCACTTGCGTGCATTCGTTGTCGTCAAATAAAAATCAGGAAAAATAAAGGTGCAATAATAATTTATACTAACTTCAATTTGCAGAAATGTCTTGATATATGTTTAGTTTATAATTTTTTTTAAATGTTAGATGTCAATGTTTTTTAAAATATGATACATAATAATAATAATGACATCCAGGTCTAGTCCTATGTTAGAAATTAGCCAACTGCGCAGGAGATATTACAAATGCACTCCTTTTTCCTTTATACTGCCATAGTCCGAGGGGACAGAAGCCCGACACGACTTTAAAGAGGCGTAGGACCGACTTTTTACATGCCCATCCGATGCATGGATCATCTTACTTTACAGGCATTCGGAACAACACCCCGCTTATCGTTATATGACATACGTATATAATTATGTTCTTCTAATCACAATTATTTATCGCTTCAAAAGAGGTATATACGCATAAAACTTACGCTTTGTTCTCAAACTTGTATGTAGGGTAACGCTGTGGTATGGAAACTTGCTATAATAACAATCTTATCCCGTTCTATAAATTTGAATAACACATAACTTATAATTCACAGATATAAATAATTTTTCTAATTATAACATTTTACATAACAAACTAAAGCTTTTTCAAAATAAGTATATATATACGCGAATACTAAACATGATTTAATTGAAGACTTTACGGATTTTATCGCGTTTAATTTAGTTTACAATTTTCTAATCTAGCTTATTTTTTTTAATTAGACAGAAGTAAAATGTTAACAAAGAAATATGATCGACTTCAAATTCAAAAACTGTTAAACAGTTTTTACGTCCTTAGTATGATACTAATTGTATGCTGTATATGTAATATGCTGTAAATTGTTGTTTAATTCTAAATGTACTTAACTATGCGTTATGAAATTATTTTTAAAAAAAGCCCGCTTGATGACGACGACTTCAAATCAGAGGGCCAGGAGCAGAGCTACGAGGTAGCATGTAATGTTTTAAATACGCATTGAGTACAGTATCTCCTTGTTTTGGAAAATCAGTCAAATACATTTGCAAAAAAATTTCTGCTTCCTTACTGTATCAATTGGACCTATGAATTCCGGTTTATATAGCTAGCGTTTTTTACACTAAACCACGTTAGCAGTATATAATAAAAACGGTAATACGACAAGACTTACATGATAAAAAACCAAACTTTTATCCACCAAAAACGAGACACTAACAAGAACCATATAAATAAAACAAAAATAACAAGGTGATTTTCCTTGTTATCTCCGACTTTTACAAATTTGTGTTGTTGCTTTGTACTATAAGTCTTGATATTTTATGAGAACGAATTTAGTTTTATCGTAACTTGCAACTTTATTATCCTGTCCTTATTATTTATACTCAAGCTGCATAAAAAGATGATTCATAATTTAATGTTATTTGAAGATATTCTGACTTCTAAACAACTACTAACTTTGGTTTTAATGTATGTATGGGGAAAGTTCTGATTGAAGCAATTAGAATAAATATATCTTACATATATTTATTCTAATTCAATTTAAACAATACAGGAACTTATATCGCGCTAGAATTTATCACGTAAGTGGCTTGATAATTAACGATTTGCGATCAAGTAATACTTTTTGCAAAGTGAAACGATCTGGATAGTTATGAAATCCTGTTGCTGTCTATTTGTAAATCTTAACATATAGATAGTAACAATATTTCTTGTCTTGTAAGTAAGGTAAAATGAATAGTGGCATAAAAAGAAGTACACAAAGTATTTTTATTACTTTTACAACATTTTGTGAAGTTTGTTTAAGTTGGAAAGATCAGGAAAACAATTTATGTTTTGTATTTCAAAGTGAAAATACGGTATTTAGTCATTAGTGACTAACGACTATTGAAGTTTTTAAAAGAATACTCTAATGAATTTTCTTTCACTTTTATAACAAACTATTTATATTTTTTCGTATCATAATTTAGACTTTTTATTTTCAAAATATAACATACTTTTACAATGATATCTTTGCAAAATTTTTGTTAAATGTTTTAAAACTTTCTATATGCATATCACATAGAGAGTTTTATTCTGTTTATACTGAAGACTGACGTTGCGGATTTTAATAATTTACTAAGAAAGTACTTCTGTGACAAATCTCAAACTTGTTGATATTTGTCTATTTATTAAAGTCTTAATCTAAAGAAGCTATTCAACTATAGCAAAAGGCAAATGTGAGTTTGCAACGTTAAGTCCAACTTTTCGTGCGAAAGGGAAAATCTTTGCACCCTCACTTAAGTTACCATGTATGTAATCCTTAATATACAGATAATACCTTTTTTAGTGATTTAAAAACAATTTCAATATAAAAGTTTACTTTATCGCAGCCAATTATTTTCATCGCAGTAAGAACTTTGATTATTGTTTAGGCTTCTACACATTAAATAAGGTGACTATCGATTTTAATAGTGACATATGTTAATCCAAATTACATGCTTTATAAATGCTGATTGGTTCATTACACATTAAGCAAGTATCATCTAAGTAATCAATATAGGACCATGGACAATAGTTACGTGAAAATAAAATATATATTTAAGTGGACCAGATCTAGACGCCCGTTTTAATCACAATGTATTGCCCGAGAATTCAAATTCAAATTCAAATTCAAATATCTTTATTCAATATAGAAGTGTAACACTCACGCTTATTGATTGTCAAGGACCTACCACCGAGTTCGGAATAGGACGCCTCCGACCTGAGAAGAACCGGCAGAAAGAAACTCAGCAGGCCTATTTTGTCATCTTTTAAAATAATCAAATATATACATATAAATTTTCTTATGAGCTACATACAGTACTATCATACGATATTACACTTGAAAAGCCTGGAGCGAGCATTCCATTCCAGCCTGTGTTATCATTTATAAATTCATTTATGTCATAATAACCTTTAACACATAAACGTTCCTTTACTACTTTTTAAATTTATTAACAGTTAAATTCTGAACGTTTACTGGATTTTGTTGTAAAAGCGTATACATTGTCCCATAAAGAGTTTACTTATTCTTCGAGTCTAGTTGCTGGAAGAATTAAATTATGTTTGTTTCTAGTATTTATGTTATGTGCATCACAATGTCTAAGAAAATCATTTCTATTTTTTGCACATACATTAGGTTTTCAAAATGTATTGAGAAGTAACGTTAGTATTTTAATCTCTGGGAACAATTTTCTCAGAGTTCCTTGAGCCAGGTTATAAACCGCTCGAGATAGCTCGTTTTTGGAGGACAAAGATCGTATTAGTATCCGTTGCACTTCCCCACGTAGAATGCCATAAGACATTACACTGTGGAAATAGCTAAAGTATACTAACCGGGCCGTCTCCACGTCAGTTAATTGTCTGATTTTCTTGACAGCATATACTGCAGAGCTGAGTTTATTCGACAGTCTATTAATATGAGGGCCCCACTGCAATCTAGTATCTATTGTTATTCCAGAAACACGGTTGACTCAACAACGTCTATCTCTTCCTCATCTATAAACCTTCACATTTACTCGGTCTTACATTTGGAGTCATAAATTTAATCATTTTGTCTTCTTCTGGTTCAGTAGC
Source organism: Lamproptera curius (assembly GCA_029286875.1). Classification (NCBI taxonomy): domain Eukaryota; kingdom Metazoa; phylum Arthropoda; class Insecta; order Lepidoptera; family Papilionidae; genus Lamproptera; species Lamproptera curius. The sequence continues at coordinate 94,019 of JAGSMT010000201.1, read as the reverse complement.
AAATTATTGACACTAAACCAGGTCGCAACTCTAGAGAGAGTATTATTTACATCGTCATTTATTGATGTGTGTCGTTTAACTTTAAAATTAAGGAAGTATCATCAGCAAATAATACTATCTCGTCGTTTTTATTAATAACATATGGTAAATCATTTATATAGATGAGAAAGAAAAAGGCACAAGAATAGACTCCTGTGGGACACCCATATTTACCAGGGCCCTGGAATCTTTTACCATTCACGTCAACCTCTGAGTTCGGTGGCTCAAGGCACGAAGACAGAAGATTGAGTGCGGCGTTTCTTACACTCATAGTGACGTAATTTCCTGACCAGAGTTTCATGCTGTACGCAATCAAAAGCTTTTGAGATCGCAAAAATGCCTAAGGCATCCTGCGACGCTTCCCAAGCCTCAAAGATGCTCCTAATGAGCATAACGCCAGCATCAATCGTGAGCGACCCTAGTGAAGCTGTACTGTTTGTTATTAATGAGACAGTTACTGTTAAAATGTTTCATTAATTGGTTTAATAATAGTTTTCAAATATTTTACTTAAAGTAGGCAAAATAGATATAGGTCTAAAATTGTTTGGGTCCATATTACACCCTGCTTTAAAACCGGTATAACTCTACTGTGCTTCATTAGGTCAGAAACTCGCTCTCTCTGGATGCTTACATTAAATATTGTTGCTAGATGAGGTGATATTACATCAATAATCAATTTATCACCTTAACAGAGATTCCCCAAAGGTCTGCGGTTTTTAATATCTAATTGTCTACATGCACTTATAATGTCCTTGCTACATACATCAGTAAAATTAAACATTTTTGTACATTCAATAACATTATCTTTTAATAGTGATTCGCAACTGTTGGAGAAGACAAAAGTGACTTGGTAGTCGAAACCGGAATGTCCGAAAAATCTCCGAAATAGGTAGCAACATCTATATCAGCTTCAATTGTATGGTTATCAACATTTAAAGTTATTTTAGAGCTGTCTTGCGGCCCTTCCGGTTTCTGCTAATATTAATATTCCAAGTCATTTTCACTTTATCTGATGAATTTTTAATTTTATTTTAAAGTATAAACATTTAGCCAGATAACACACTTTTTAAATATTTTAGAATAGGCCTTGCAATGTGCAACAAAGTTATTGTTATGGTTATATGTTCTTTGACTATAAAGCTCATATAATCTCCACGTCCTGCTTTTATGGATTCCGACTGTTGCCCACTCACTAAACACTGCAGAACCTTTAGTTTAACCGTTTTAGAAGTAAATATAGTATTAAATTCTTTTTCTTATTAAAGTGAATAATGAGCTAAAAAGTACATGTGGATTTTCATCTATATGTAAATAATTAACTTTTGCAATATATTACTTCTGAACTTCTCAATACGCTTTTATACATAGGAACAAACATTCTTGTTTCTTGCGAACTTTTTGTTATATATCATTTTATCTATTTGAAAGGAGGCAATTGACCACAATGGTCAGAAGTTAACATTTTAATAATTGACTTATTTAATGGTTGACATAAGTATATATATTATCTATACATGTTGCAGAAGTCTCAGTAATTCTTGTTGGTTCAATAAATAAATTTAAAAGGTTATATGAACTTAACAATGATCTGAATCTAAGTGTGGTGTTGCAATTATCTAATAAATTAATTTAAAGTCACCACAATTATAATATACCTCTATTAGATTCAGATAGTTTTACTAATATTTCTTCTAGAACAACTTCAAAGGTTCATATAACGCTGTGGAGAGCGTACACACATACAACAATGAAGTGCTCAAGCTCTGCAGGCTATCTCAATAGTCCGTTCAACAGAGGCTCACAATATCTGTACGATTTTTAAGTTTTAAAGTACTATTAATAATTATTAAAGAGCCACCGCGTATAGCTTTATCTGTATTGAACAGGCTAGCAACCAGGTGAAATCCAAGATTTAACATTAACTGTTATTCTTGTAGCCAGTGTTCAGTAACACATAATACATTAATTTTACAACTATTCAAGAAGAGTTCAATTTCAAGTTCTTTACCGGCTATGCCCTGAATATTTGTATGTACCAGGTTCATACACTGTGTACTTTTATTAGAAAATTTATTTTTAATAACATTGTGTTTGATAATAATAAATTATTGTTTAATATGCAAGAATTTTCTCCGTTGTCTCAATATTTAATTTAAATTATTGCTTGGAACGGATTCCAAATTATTAGATGTCACAATTTGTTCCTGTTCAATAGAAGCAGGAGTCAAGTTTGCCAAACATTTGGCTGAATTATTTAAAATACAATAATATAGCATACAACTAATTTTTTTCTAAAAAAATTTGATAGGTGCAACCTACCGTATGTCAAATGAAAATTTGTTACAATTAATTATATTATTTATGTCAATAATATCAATTTTGTTATGATATTTGTGGGTTAAATGTTTACAATTATTATTGTATAACATATACAAATAGTTATTTAACTTATATCTATGTTGGTTTTCCTGTGGCAACTCCTTAATGTAGGGAAATGTGAACAAAATTACCTTTTTTACATCTAGTTTATTAAGTCGTTCATGAAATTGTTGTAGGTGTTGTCTATTAACATTTCCCCTACTCCCAATCAAGATAATCAAGATAGTGTTGGGGCAATGAGTATCAGTCAATATTTTTTTCATAATATGTTAGTAGGTTGCTCTTGGCATACAATAATTAGATACTGATTCCCCCATCACTTATCTAGAATTAATGAACCCATACTTCTTCCCAGTTCATCGCTGTATATTTTAATATAATTATGGGAAGAAATATGTTTTCTTTACTATTATCTAGAAAGGCTACCGTGAGGCACCACACTCTGAGACATAGTCTTAGAATCACATTCAGTTCTGAATGAACCTGTATGCTTTGACAATTGCATACACAATTTCTAGTCAAGGAGTCAAAACGGTCTGAGTTATTTTTACATAAATCTAATATGTCATTCATAGCCGAAATGTGTTCAGATATTTCTTTTGAGATGCCTCCATATTCTTTGTTAGGACATATAAGGATTGCAATAGTGATGCAATCTCAGCCTGCAGTGAACTGACACTAGCCTCATGAGACAAATGAGTTATCTTAGCCTCATTGTAGCATACATTTAATTTTACTTTTAGTTTATTCCTATCTTTACATATTTTGCCATAGCTTTTACAAATACTATGCCTACATTTCAACAATTTCTCTGTCTTCCTTATGTGTTTATTAATTTTTTAAATTTCTTTTGTTTATTTTGCTGATTACTGGACGGCAGGCTCCGCATCATCACCAGTCAAATCTATTGTGCTAATATTATACTAATATTTGTTACATAGGGATACCATATCTTGTACTTCCTCAACTAATTCACTATAAAGGCTTTGGGTTTGACTGGTCCTTAAGTTCTGATTCTTAAGTTCAAGTAATCTAATTGTTTTATGAGCCTCATATAATTCAGACCTCAGTTTAGAGGTGAGGCGAGAGCTTCCTCATATTCACCCCTACACTGGTCAAATCTGGAACAGTACTGCATTTCACGTGCTAGATCAATGTGATTAATTAACTGTGTACGCATGACGTTAAACGGTTACACTGAGGTTAACAATTCAATATTTACAGTTTAGATACCATTAGTATTATTATTCTTGAGTCGGCCATTAATTTTAACTATATACAAAGTGTAACATTTACGTAATATTATATGCTAATACATAAGATCATTACATAAGGAGGTCTTGAATAACAAACACAGCATTGAGTATCATCAAGTAACATTCAATCATTTGTGAGGCATATAATTAATTAAATAATTTCCGTTAAAATATTTTTTACAACAATTATATTTCAATCCCGTTTGAAACAACAAAGTAGACTCGAGTATAAAAACAAAAGTAAAATATTAATGTTAATATAATATTAAAGCGTGTGTTTTAGAAAGCGAAGGTCTTTAGTTTGAATCCTGCCGGGACCCAACAAATTTTCATTGTTGTTTCTTAGTTGGTCAGGGCAACTTGGGCCGATTACCCAATAGTCTGAAAAGTAAGATGATCCATGCCTCGAATGGGCATGTAAAAAGTCGGTCCACCGACCAACCCGCATTGGACCAGCGTGGTGGGATACGGTCCAAAACCCCCTAATGGATAGGGGGTGTATTAGGGGAGGTCTATGTCTAGCAGTGAACTATCACAGGCTGATGGTGATGATATAATTAATAGACTTTTCAGTACGCCTTCAAATCTGAACATTTTTTGCACACATCATGAGTCTTGAACTTGTATCAAAATTAAATTAACAGAATTGTCTTTATTGCAAAAATGGTGAAATACATATTACCAATACCTAGCAGTTTTGTATAATTTGGTAAAATAAATGCGTAATTATACTTTATACTTTATTTTATTATCTTTGTAAATTGTATTATGTACTAATTTTTAAAAATGTCTTGTATTAAAACATTTCTGAAAATTGACTCGGACCAACCTTACTTATCTACTTATCCTAGTCAGTTGGCGGATTTTTTTTGTGCTACAAGGCGTTACTTTTTAGTTTATTTTAGGCTTAAATTAGTTAAAAAACAAACACGAAATTTTTAGCTTAGCACTTGGCTTTAATACCGCTTACTATTATAATTCGATTTATATTGAAGCCTCGACAGAACTCGAGCCAAATAGCACGGGTAAATTTTACACTATCGGCGTGAAATGTGTCTTGATAAAATCACTGTGTCGGAAAATTTCTGCTTCATTTTTACGACAGAAACGGACATTGTAAATGATTGAAACTGTTATTTTATTCTTTTCCTACACTATTTTTATTATAAAAGTGCAAACTATTTATATCGTTTTTATAGCATAATATAAAAACAGAACAAATCCTTATGAGATTGAAGACCAAAATCACATTGTCCATATAATTTTAGAAAGTAAAGAACATTATATTTTTTTTATTGCATAAGCAGGCAGACGAGCAGTCGGGGCCACCTGATGGAAAGTGTTCACCGACGCCCATTTGACACTAGCAATCAGGGTATTACCAACGCTGCCTACTGTGGGACAAATGACGCTTTTTTTTTTATTAAATAAAACAAACACTACAGACGCATTTATTTATTTGTTTATGAATTACAAAAAAAAATTCTGGTACTACATCGCTGCATGGGTGTTATTAGTGCAGTAGTGAGTTCATTTTAATTATTATTATAGGTTATTCATCAAATTATATTATTTATTCAATATAATTATTCTTACAATTATTATTCTTTAATTCTTACATTATAGTTATTATTCTTTTATTTTATTATTTTATTTTCCTTCCACTTTTTTGTATGATTTACTATGTTAGGATTTGTTTTTTTATTATGTGCTTATTTATAGATTAGCTTTAGTTGACACACTTTTTGCTACTTTTTTCATTCGAATACAATATGACTAATACTAACACTATGACTGGGTCCAAATCTCATCGTCGCTTCATGTGTGTGCTTGTAGGGTTTTCCGACCGCTGCTCTCTGTTCTATTGCCATCTTCAAATTGTACTCTATTATTTTGGAGTTGACGCTCCTAACGCTTTTAGGATGAAACGTCTCTGCTGCGTCGTCGTGTCGTCAGTGTAGTACACACAGCTGCCAGCATGTTGGGTTGCCGCCACTGCTGTTGCTGCACTTTCGTGCAGTGCGTGCAGTTGTGTTGCTGTTGTGCGCATGAGGGATGACCTGCCCGTAAGTTGTCGTGCTTCGTTAATAGGTGAGGACTCGCAACCCTCTCTCGTTTACACAGTAAACACGCTGGCTAGGTGCCCTGTAAAGCGGAACACAGTGTGTTTTACACTCGCTTTACGGTTGAAATGGCCTTGTAAGTACCAACGACGGTCTCCCTGTAAAGGGGACCTACCGGTAAGCACGGACTATCATACAAGCTTTAAGTTACGGCGTTAAAAGAGTTAATAATAAGCATGGGTCGCTCAGGTTGTCTAAACGTTATGAACCGCTTGATTTGAAGGGCGATCATATAGAATATCTTAAATGATTTTTGTAATTAATCAAAATAATATCATCGATCGTAAATTTTATTTTTCATGTTATATGATACAAGTAGCTGGTACCCATGACTTCGTCCACGTGGAGTATAAGAAATGTCTGCGGATGTTTTAACATATAATAGATAGAATAATATAAATGAGGTGTTATATTTGTAAGTATCTATAATAAGAGACAAAGTGAAACTTTACTTTTAGCTTCAATGATGACATATTTCAACATTGACTTTTTACCTGTAGTTTAACCCCGTACAGTTTGACACCATAAATTGCTAGAAAAACACCACTTATGGCTCGTTTCGAGTATTTAGACCGGACACAAAATTAATTTTCGCGTTTCAAATATTAGTATGGATTTGATCAATTCATCTTTCATTCATACACAGAAGTAACATATTAGGTATATATACAACGTGATAATCCGTATAGCGCAAACTTGAAAAAAGTATGTTCAGAATTACTAACATATTTCTATAAACTGATTTTCAAACTAGGTTAACTGTTGTCCTAAAACTCAGTCAAATCTAAACGAAATAGTCACTATTATGCAAGAACAAAGCATTCAGGTGGGCTGGGCGCATTTGGGAAGCTAAACCACAATGAACGAAAGTTACGCATAGAGTCAGCTAGGAACGTGGTCCCAAGAACGGATGGTCGATAGGCTAGTAAGGTTATAGAGGCGGCGTTTAGAAAAACGGAGTATTACTAGACCCCCGACTAGATGGAATGGCTATCTCCGTTCAGTAGCCAGTTCAAGTTTGCAGTGAGTAACATCGGCCATTTTAACGTTCATTGAAAAAGGTCTGTGCTGTGACTGGGGCCGATTAAGTAATAATTATTTATTAAATTTAGACTCTACTGAGCACTTATGAACGTCAAAAATTTAACACCGGTTCCATACTTGAACTTGTCCAGAGAAGAACTTACAAGAAACTCTGCGGTCGTTTTTATACACTACATTTTTTAAAAATAACAGTATTTCCAAATTTGTTTAATACATCAATTTTCTATTTAACAAGGGATTCGCAAGTACAAAATATAAACTGATTCCACACATCTTGGAGCTTCAATACAATTTATAACAGAGTAGAAAGCTATTTTGATAAGAGTTGTTTGAACAACTTTTACAGAATTATTCAGTTTATTTGGCTGTAATTTAAGCAAACATACGAATATTTTTTGTACAAATAGATTGTGTTCAAACCGGTTGAAGGTCTCCATGATCTTGTGTATGCGTGATAAACTAGTTTTGCAGTTCTCTCGTCAGTCAAGCTGCTTAATCTTGGCTATGCAGATTGCAGCACTAGTATTTTCGAAGTTTGTACAAAATGTGCTCCCCACTGCATCTTGGAATTAATAAAAATCCAAGAAAAGCAGTAGAGCTTTCGAACTTATATCAATTTTAATATTTTTAAAATGTGGTAACTTATAAAGCGAAAAACATTTGGTTTTGGTTGCGTTACGTTTATAAGCTAACCAGTTAGACACAATATCAATGGCATTATTTAGTAACTCTACACAAAAGTGTCATCTGCAAAAAGGACATCTTTGGACCGCCCCTCCACTACCAAATGCAAGTCTTTTTGTATAGGCCAGGAACAGAAAAGGTCCCAAAGTTGATCCTTGAGGCATACCCATCCGCACAGTGGAATCAAATGACAGTGTCATTTACGGTTGCATATAGTTTTCTATTACATAGTTAAGAAGATAAAAAATCATGACCGAACCCGCGTATACCGTGATACTTTTATTTATTGGTTAATATCTCATGGCCCACTCAGTAAAAGGCCTTGGAAAGATCACAGAAGATTCCAATAGAATCACTGCGACTCTCCCACGCCTATAGGCCATGCAAGACTTTCAACCGCTTACAATCTGTTGGATTACAACCCCCGCCTCACCCTGATAACGCGCACCCAGTACAGCGGGCGAGCAGGTCAGCGACTGACAAATATAGCAAAGTGTCACATGCACAGCCTAAAATCATTAAAGAAAAAAAAGTACGTTCAAACTGTTAAATATAATACCAACAATCGTCTATAAAAGTTTAAAACGCCATATGCGTAAGTGTTGTTGTTTTTGGATCAACTTTAGGGACCTTTTCTGTTCCTGGTCTATAAAAGACTTGCATTTGGTAGTGGAGGGCGGTCAAAGATGTCCTTTTGCAGATGACACTTTTTGTGTAGAGTTACTAAATAATGCCATGATATTGTGTCTAACCTGGTTGAGCAAAATTTTAAACTTAACGCACAAAACCAAATGTTTTTCGCTTTGTAAGTTACCACATTTTAAAAATATTTAAATTGATATTAGTTCGAAAGCTCTACTGCTTTTCTTGGATTTTTATTAATTCCAAGATGCAGTGGGGAGCACATATTGTACAAACTTTCGAAAAAAACTAAGTGCTGCAATCTTTGCCATAGCCAAGATTAAGCAGCTGACTGACGAGAAAACTGCAAAACTAGTTTATCACGCATACACACAGATCATGGGGATCTTCAACCGGTTTGAACACAATGTATTTATACAAAAAACATTCGTATGTTTGCTTAAATTACAGCCAAATAAAACTGAATAATTCGTAAAGTTGTCTAAACAACTCTTATCAAAATAGCCTACTACTCTGTTATAAGTTGTATTGAAGCCCAAGATGTGTGGAATCAGTTTATATTTTGTACTTGTGAATCCCTTGTTAAATAGAAAATTGATGTATTAAACAAATTTTGTAAATACTGTTATTTTAAAAAAATGTAGTGTATAAAAACGACCGCAGAGTTTCTTGTAAGTTCTTCTCAACACAGGTTCAAGTATGGAACCGGTGTTAAATTTTTGACGTTCATAAGTGCTCAGTAGAGTCTAAATTTAATAAATAATTATGACTTAATCGGACCCAATCACAGCAGACCTTTTTCAATGAACGTTAAAATGGCCGATGTTACTCACTGCAAACTTGAACTGGCTACTGAACGGAGATAGCCATTCCATCTGATCGGGGGTCTAGTAATACTCTGTTTTTCTAACGCCGCCTCTATAACCTTACTAGCCTATCGACGATCCGTTCTTGGGACCACGTTACTGGCTGACTCTATGGCAGTAACTTTCGTTTATTGTGGTTCAGCTTCCTAAATGCTGCCCAGCCCACCTGAATGCTTGTTCTCGCAATAATAGTGACTATTTCGTTTAGATTTGACTGATTTTTAGGACAACAGTTAACCTAGTTTGAAAATCAGTTTATAGGAATATGTTAGTAATTCTGAACATACTTTTTTCAAGTTTGCGCTATACGGATTATCACGTTGTATATATACCTACTATGTTACTTCTGTGTATGAATGAAAGATGAATTGATCAAATTTATACTAATATTTTAAATGCGAAAATTAATTTTGTGTCCCCGTCTAAATACTCGAAACGAGCCATAAGTGGTGTTTTTCTAGCAATTTAAGTGTCAAACTGTAGGGGGGGTTAAACTACAGGTAGAAAGTCAATGTTGAAATTTGTCATCATTGAAGCTAAAAATAAAGTTTCATTTTGTGTCTTATTATAGATACTTACAAATATATAACCTCATTTATATTATTTTATTCATTATATGTTAAAACATCTCGCAGACATTTCTTATGCTCCACGTGGACGAAGTCGTGGGTACCAGCTACTTGTATCATATAACATGAAAAATAAAATTTACGATCGATGATATTATTTTGATTAATTACAAAAAACATTTAAGATCTTACATATGATCGCCCTTCAAATCAAGCGGTTCATAACTGTTTAGACAACCTGAGTGACCCATGCTTATTATTACCTCATTTAACGCCGTAACTTAAAGCTTGTATGATAGTCCGTGTTTACCGGTAGGTCCCCTTTTTACAGGAGACCGTCTGGGTGGGTACCAACGCGGTGCCTATTTCAACCGTAAAGCAGTAGTGTAAAAACACTACTGTGTTCCGGTTTAAAGGGCACCGTAGCCAGCTATTTATAATACTCCAAAATAATAGAGTACAATTTGAAGATGGCAATAAGGAATAGAGACGTAGCGGTCGTGAAAACCTCAGCAGAAACCACACATGGAGCGACGATGAGATTTCCGACCCTGTGTCTTAGTGTTAGTATTGTCATATTGTATTCCGAATGGAATGTTAGAACGAAGTGTGTCAACTAAAGCAATCTATAAATAAGCACATAATAAAAAACAAATCCTAACACAGTCAATCATACAAAAAGTGTAAGGAAAATAAAATAATAATAACTATAATGTAAGAATTAAAGAATAATAATTGTAAGCAAGCACAGCCTAAAATCATTAAAGAAAAAAAAGTACGTTCAAACTGTTAAATACAATACCAACAATCGTCTATAAAAGTTTAAAACGCCATATGCATCAGTGCGGTTGTTCGTGCATCAGGAAAAGAGTGGATGAGATGGAAAGAGTGGTGGAGTGGATACTTCTTACGATTAATGAGTAACGTATATAAATAAATTAAAGTGATTATCGATGTGATTTGTCAATCAAAAGGCGACAGGACGGTAAAGGTATGAAAGTAAAAGTGATTATTGTACTACATATTTTATTTTAACATGCAGAATTATTAATTAACAGAAATTACTATCAAACGATCATTAAATATACATGTATTATAATAAGTGCATGTTTAACAATCATCTTGAAAGTCCTAAGCCTGTTGTAATAGTTTGATGGAAACACTTTTATTCTTTGAGAATTTGGCATTTAGTGTTTGGTTTGTTGATAGTAATAATAATGCGAAACAAACAGATCGCTATATGTTTTGTGTATAATTATAATAAATGTACGGTGCCAGTTGAGCGCTGGGAATAAGGCTAAGAAAGACAATTGTGTAAGAAATAACAGTTGTAAACGCTTGTATCTTTGTAAGTTTCATTTTTCGTATACTATATTTTGATACTCTTTTTGGCGTGTATAAGCTTTGCACTAAATGAAAAATCACGTTGTACTTTCTGTATAACTTTAAGTTTTAAGATCTTTATCATTTAATTCGATAAGTACTTAAGTATATAATGAGATCTTAAAATACAGCGAAATTATACAGAAGAAAATAGTATCTCTTAGATCATCACTGGACGGAATAAAGAGCTTCCGCTGAATTACGCGTACAATGCACCGGTGCGTAATATGGGTAATTTTCCAACGACCTTAATAGGGTTGACGTTCGTTCACGACATGCATAATGCACCATTTAGTTCAGATCTGCAAAAAAAGTACTCAATGGGAATATATGGCGTTTCACAATTTTGCAAAATATTACTAAAAATAAAAACAGGTGATCCATATTAAAAAAAAAATAAAGCTTTTACTATCAAATTTAATTCGTACATTATGTTTACTCATCAGTTCTTCTAAAAAATTGGTGTATTAAAGTTAGATAAACTTTTGTGATTGATCATAAAAAAAATTTCACTGATTTTAAAATAAAAACTTTTTGATAAATAACTATAAACCTAAAAAAATAACTGTTTGTTAAATTTGCTGTTATTTTGCCATAAATTTGGAATTAAAATCATAATACTTTTTACCCTTTTTACTCCACCCGCTTAATAATTTAAGTAAAGCTAATTTAATTCAATCCTCGTGATGTGTCCACAAACTTTAGTTGTAAGGTAGAAAATCAAGAGAAAGATTTATATATAAACAAAAAGTTTTATTCATTTCAAAACTCAACTGTAAAACATAAAGAGCGTTTTATGGTTTTTGAGATATAGACGAGAAAAAAGGGATTCTTAGTTAAAATTACTACTTAAAATAAAATAAACGGTCAAATAAGCTTACAATACTTACAGTAACAAGTTACAGAGATATTTCACTGGTGCTAAAAAAAAATTATAAGGTACTTTAAATTACATTTAGAAAATAGGAGCAATGACTTAAAATGGAATAAGCGTGATTTTAATAATTGCTTTTTGTAATAAAACTCGGAATAACAATAAAGGACGATAATAATAGTAATATCTTGCGATAAAGCAATGGAAACGGCTTTGGCACGAATGAGCGAATGGTCCTCCCTTTAAATCATTTGAATCAAAGCACACCTCGTATTTGTTTAAAATTTACGGGAGGTGCACTTTCTATTGCTCTATATTTTCAAAACTTGACGGGACGGATGACTGACACGACCGGAGAGAGATAACGCGCAGGACCAATTTTTACATGTCCATCCGACGCATGGATCTTCTTACTTTACAGGCAATCGGATGATCAGCCCGCATAGCCTCAACCAACTAGGAAACAACAAGGAAAAGTTGTTGTATCCCCGCAGGATTCGAACTCACGACTAAATATCTATTGAACTGCTTATCACAAAAATTATTATAAAGAAATGGGTCCAATGAGAAGCTATCATTTAAAAAAAGAATGAACAAAATCGGAGCTTTAGGAGTGGAGCAACGAGGTATCGCATATAAAAAACGCTCCGAATTAAGTATCTTCTTCTTTTGGGAAGTCGGTTAAAAAGAATGTTCAATATTGGGTTCATCCTTCGTTTAAGAATTTGGATATAAATAAGCTTCATTAAAGAAATTCAAACGTCAGGAACAGTAATTTTTTGTACCTTATCTAGATTTAATATTTTAGTGTCACTTAAAAGCTGGATTAAGAATAACAGTATCTATTTTAATTCTGAATTATATCAATCAATTTTCTTTTATTTTTATTAAAGATAATAAACATTTATACATAAACTCTCTAATTCGTATCACAATTATTTAATTCCCCAAATAAATAGCTACACCTAAAACTCAAACTTTGTTCTCAAAGTTGTTCGGAGGGTAACGCTGTGTTAGGGAAATTTAGGATAATGAAACATAATTTATCCTTCGCTGCCAATTTGGATTATACGTAACTTTCATTTCACATACATTAATTATTAAATAATAAAACCATTATAAATAAAGCCGTGTTCGTTGTAATGCCAATTAAATAATGAACGCTAACTAAAATGCTGCCACAATAATATATTTAAAATTTTGTATTAAAGATCGGCCCATGTTGTCCTAACCAACCAGAAAACAACGAAAACACGAAGTGCTTTCCCCGATTCGAACCCACGACCCACGGTTTGTAAAGCAAGGCCAATACCAATAGGCCATGGTGGCGGTTTTATTTGTCATAAGAAAATAACGCATCTGTTCCTAATCTTAATATTGTTGTCAGATCGTGATATATAAGACATATAAAATGAGTTGCTAAACACAAACCATTTTATGGTTTTTACTATTTATATGTGTTTGATATCCCAAATTTTTGTTGTACAGAATATTTACATTTAATTTTTTTACATTTATTATAGATACAATTATTAATTAAAATATAAAATTTAATATGTAATTATTAATTCATAATATACTATTGTTCTTAACCACAACAAAGTCAAAGGAACAAAAGCTTTAACGTTAGTAAGCAGGCACAAAACAAGACGTATGGTTTTAATGATAGTGATTAGACCTTAATTCTCATTAAATATATGCATGAAGTAGTTGTTAATTGATATTTATCATGTAGATATATTTTTTATTCCATGAGGTAATTAGTGATATTTGTGATGTCTTTAACTTACTTTTAATAAAGTGATTAGCATTTGTTTAGACGGTATTCATTTATTACTACTGCACTTTACGACTACTTCAAAAGTTTAAAGAAATGAATAATATATAAAAACAAAGATTCAGATAAAAGAAAAGCACAATGTTCAACAAAAAATATTTATTTGGATGGAACGATTGATTGTCGGGTCGACTCAAGCATTGTGTGGCAACAGTCGGGGACACTAACCACTAAGGCATGCACGTCATTTTAATGATGTATATTATATATGTATTGTAAAATTTTTTAAATGACTATCAATGAATATCAAAAATAAAAGTTATTTATCTAATATCTACGAAATTTCCTACAACCTTACGACTTTTATTTACAATACAATGGTCATGATCCTATAATAAATCCTTGTTATTTTGTCCATTCAGTAGTTCAATTCGGCCGTACCAGCAAAAGACATAAGCATAAGCAAAAGGGGTGCGAGACAACTGGGCCCGAGTGGTATTATTTAGGGTCATTGGTTGCAGATATCACCCTTATTAGTCGACAGTTGACAAATGTTTGTATAAAACTACAATAAAATTCATACTCACTTTCGGATTCAAGGCAGTGTGGCTGTCATTAACAAGTTTATCAGAACAAAAACGACCGACTTTATCGAAACTCGGACAGATGGTATTGTATTATAATCGTATTACATCTGAGTTTGAATAATGCAAGAATATGCGTAAAATGATTCTTTTTTTAAAAAGGATTAATTTTTTTTATTTTTACGAAAAGAAATAATTATAATAATACACTTAATCCATTTATTCGACTCATAAAAAAGATTAAAGAAAACCTGAATAATTAAATGCTTTATTTATTTATCGCATTTATTTTAATATATATAATATATTTTAATGATTTCATCATCAAAATTTATAACTAGCGCTTCATCAGTTATAAATTTGAAGACAACATCTCTAAAAGATTTGATGACCTTCAAGCCTAAAGAACAAATGCTGGGAATTCTAAGGACACAGTTGCTAAAACTGCTGAAGAGTTCTAGCTCTTTTAGAGACGTTATATTTGGCATTTTAAGTCTCTTGAGGCAGCAAAACCATGAGTGTGTCAAAAAAGTTGATGACATTGATGCTAAGAGCCGTCAAAAATCTCTCATCATGTTAGGTCTACCAGAAAAAGATCATGAGAACTGCCCTGACTTGCTTTTCGATGTGTTCAATAGAAAGCTTGGCCTTACTAATGTTACCAGAGAATCTTTTAAAGTTAGTCATCGAATTGGCGAGTGCAACAGTGAACATGCAAAGCCTGTTTCAGTTAAGTTTACTTATGTTCAGACTAAAAATCATGTTTGGAAGGCTAAGTCAAAACTAAAGGGAACTTCAATTTCCATAAGGCAGTTACTGAATAAATCTAGACATGCAGTTTTTGCAAAGGCTCGCCTCCATTTCAGGATACGTGCGGTGGTAAATTTTATTTAAAGAAAACTTAATGTAAATTATTTGTATTCATTTATCTTAATTTGTGTTCGATATCGAGATGAAGATTCCTATTATTCTGCTAACGATTCAAGTATTGAAAATAGTTTTTTACCTAGTTATATGAATAAATTTTTAAGTGACAAATTTTCTTTTGCTTCAAAAAATAGTTTTAACGTATGTGACACACAGTCTCCCAAGCCACCATTTTGATTTACGCGACGCTTTCTCAAATTGCAACATGCATGCAATCTTAATTCTTTTCTTCCCCTCCAAATTACTCGGTTTCGGTTAAGTATCTATTTATTGAGGTCACCGTCAACTGCGATTAATTCACCAAATTCGAATTGGTCCTAGATTCTCTGGGTTCAAGGTATTCTCATCACGTCATCATGGGAGATTTCAATACAAACCTTCTCGCACCCAACTCTCCTCCTACTGTCAAACCCTTCCATATTATCAAGTCAAATAACTTTTCATGTTTCACCTCTCTAAGCTAACCATCACAACTCTTCCAGTGAAGACACTTGGTTTGACCTACTTCTCTCATCTAATCCATCTATGATTTCTTTATTTGCTGCTCTTACCACGACCCTATTTTCCTTACCTATACCTTAAAACCTTCGAAACCTAAAGCCAAGGTGGGGCCTACAAAGCCCCATTTTGTTTGGATGCGTTTAAAATCAAATAGGAACACATATTATAAGTTGACTCTATACATGACAAGGTGAGTATGCTCAAAGCAGAAATCAACAACCTGTTTGATACACATGCACCGTTGAAAAGGGTCAAAATTAAGCGTCCACCAGCTCCGTGGTTAACCATAGGCATCTGTATGGCCTTGAAGATCGCATGTTTAGACGGTATAATAAGGAAAGCAGCTATGACAACCGGTCTAGGTACAAGCTAGCAAGAAATCGGTGCAATCAGATGATACGCAAATCAAAACGCCGTCACATCCATGATAATATATCATCTTCTAATTCTGCTGATATCTGGAAGTTTCTTACAGCTCTGGCTATTGGCAAGTCACGGCTTCCAAACCTTCCTAGTTCAATGACTTTAGATGATTTAAATCGTCATTTCATCACCGCTTCTACAATAGATCATTCAATGATTTAAAAGACAACAATTAATCTGAATGGTTTGACGCGTCCTTGGGTTTATGTCTTACTTCACTTTATATAAAAGTATGTAATAAAATTAGGGTGTAAGTCCAGCGCAATAAAGTGTGACAAAAGCAGTTCTAAATAAAGTAAAAGTGAAAGCTTATGAAAGCAGGGTTGCGGTGATTCTTGCATCAAGTGGGAATAAACTACTTTGAAGATAAAGAATTCAGTTCTGTGTGTTTTTTGGAAATAATTCAGTTTTTTGGGAAAAAATACTTCTTTTCTTATTCATTTCTTAATACCAATACCTTTTTACTAATTGAACGTTAAATTGTTTGTATTTTTATATTACCAGATCCATGTTTATAGTGTAGCTTAAGATCTTAAATTGAGTACTTTAAATTTTTACGTTTTACATATTTAATTGTAAGATATTCATATATTTATCATATATGTAAATATATAATTAATAAAAGGCATTAAATTATTAGAAATTAAACACTACCTTAGTACCCTACACTAGATGCATGACATTTTAGAGTGTTTAAATACTCAATGTGTATCTTTTTTAAATGAAGAATAATAAAATTATTAATAGAGTAATATTGTGTTATACAAAATAATCGCTATTCATTTTATACGTATTAAATATTGCTCTTTACATGCTAAGACGCTGAGGTTAAATAAAACTCGTGATGTCAAACAAATAATATCTATTTCATTACTTACTCGCGAAAGATTGAAAGGGTCGTCTGTATTAAGCTCTTAGGTGAATGTCTTTTTTTAACCTCACTCGTAAGGGAAAATTTATGAGGGACTCAAAATATTAGAGATAATAATAAATGTTTAGGGTTATTGAATATACGGATATTACTTATGTTATTTCATTATTAAGGGTATTTTCTTAATTATGATAACGGCTTATTTACGCGAATATCAATCGCATAAACTAATACATTTTGACGAATTCTACAGCTTTTAATATTTTCAAATTACATGTTTTAGACCCTTTTGGGTAGTTTTATTTAGCACGAAGTTTAAACCTTTTAAAATCGTTAATGCTTTAGTAAATTATTAATTATATTTAATATACGTGTCACTATCTATATAAATTACAGAGCAGTAAAGTTGTCGTCATAATCAGGGTTTATAATTCCAGACTTGATTTGTTTTAATTCAAAATTGAATCTTAGTTTATCCTAATTTTTTAAAATAATTTAACGTTCTTAATAATTCCTTTTTACTAAGTTAATATAATAAAAACCTAAATAGAAATTCATGTATTTCGTGTTTTCTCTTATGTGTTGCTTCATATTATGACTGACCTTATATATTATTTTTTGAAATTTCACGTTGATCTCTTAAGCTTATTTGTCAACACACTGTTATCAATTTAGCTTATTATGTTTTGAATATATTTTTTGTTAACCATTTGTATTACCTTCGCATGATTTCGATTCTTTAAATACTAACGAGATGAAAACTATACGCATTAATGTCAATGTTTACTTAACTCATGACTCACCGCAATTGGGGACGTTATGTGGGCACCCGCCTTCCTGTTTCTGACCGCAAGATTGATTGGAAATTTTAACGTGGTGCTCATACGATACTATTTTGGATATTAAATTTAGTTATTAATACTGTAGTAATTACTGGTTTAGTTATTAATACTGTAGTAAATACACGGATAATAAATATATTTTAATATGCAGTGTTATCATAATTAGCAATAAAAACATACAATTTATAATTAACTTATTTATTATCCTATACCCATTCATAGTCAACGCTGAACAGTTTTTATACATTTAGTTTAAAAACAGGGCTTTTAGGTACATAATAAGACTTTTGGACAGCCACTGGATTAAAACTATATAAATAACAAAACTAATTTGATGCGACAGCTTATGCGAAATTTATATATTTTTGTAAACAAATTATTGTTATCAACAACAAAAAAAATCCATTAAAACTTAAACTTCGTAACTATGTATGCGAAATACTTCTCCGTTTTATCGTCGTACCCTTCGCCACTGAGATAGGCTCATTGTTACAACCTGGAAACGGTGTTATCAAATACGATACGTTTCCGATGATCTTCAGTTTTGGAATAAACTTCCATCCGTAGTTTTACCCTGTGCTATGACATTTTTTCTTAAAACTAGGTATAAATAGAGTCGTTAACGGCAAGCAGCGTATTTATGATATCCCTGGTCATCTGACTTTGTAATAAAAAAAAAATGTTATGGCCATAGTATTAATTACAAAATGTTTTACGTAAGAAAATAAAACAACAGCGTATTTCATATTAATAAGTCTCGTTAAAGGAATGCAAGGCAGAGATATGGTCAGGTTTCTTACTATTCGTCATCAAAGACTGCATAATATATTATGAAATGTTGAATTTATATTCGGATAGTTCAAATTCCTACTCCAATACTTGCAATATATTTTCTTAAAGTTTTGAGACCATAAACTATTTATAATAAAGTTTATTTTGATATAAGCTATAGATGTTATGTAGTTGTTTATGATAAAATATTTAAAAATGAATGTCTTGAGTAAATTTTAATATATTTTTCAAACGTTCTTACATAAATTCAACCAGAACAAAAAACAAACAAAAGCGTTTAAAATATGCAAAATATAAATTCCATTTAACGTTACAAACAGAAAAAAAGGCTGACTGACATTAACATCCATTAAAATTTAATTGTTCCATGAGACAATAAATTATTATTACATGCGTTTGCTCTTAACGCTTCGGAATACTGCCGTTGGCATTTTTTAACTTGTTCATTATTTGATTTGATTTGTGTCAAGAAATATTTTTATCTTAGTCACGATAATATAAGTTATGTAATAAACTGCGGAGAAAACTTAATTTAAATTGGCATTTTCACTGAATACTTACTTGTCGCTAACAAAAAAACTTGACGGAGCCAGAAATAAACTTAGGTTGACGATTTTTCTTTCTTCTTATATTATCATTATTCATATATAATGTGTGATGTTACATAATAGTTATTATAATGAGTTATAACAATTATTTGCAACACCAAATAAATATATATAAATAAATACTTGTGAGACTGATTTATGTAGAAACTTTCATTGTCTAATTAAAGCATATTATATAAATAAAAACGTCTCGACATCACAACACGACAACAACAAAACATTATGTTATTCACATAACATTTTTTCCGCTGAAGGCTGCAATAAAACTCACATTATTTAACAGTGGTCAGCATACTTACCATTAGGAGAAGTAATCTTGGACGACAAAAATATTCATAATGATAGTTTGTGCTGAAATTCAGCTTGTATGTTTTAGGTGACTAGGCAACTTACATCAGTTGATACGCTCTAAAGGTTTAGGCTACGTACACGCGTACTGCGTTATTGTGGTGTATATTTCAAATCTACAAGTGGCTAACAAGTTTCATGCTTGTTATTTTTATTGAAAATTTGTAATTACTTAAATTTTGTGATTTTTTTTAGCTTATACGCTAAAACGGTTAAAAAAATAAATTTGTGTAGCATTTAGTGAATAGACAAAAGTTAGAATTCATCAAAACAGTCGTTCTTTTCGGACCTTCCAGTGTGTTGACTTCGGTGTGTCCGACCTTCGGTGGTAAGTGACTTGGAGGTGGATAGCTCCAAGTCACTTTTATCTTATCCCGCAGATAGAGATATTGAAAGCAAAACAAAGTTTAATCTTACTGATGTATGTAGCAAAGATATCATAATTGCACGAAGACAATTCATCATCATCATCATCATCAGCCTTTGATAGTCCACTGCTGGACATAGGCCTCCCCTAATACACCCCTATCCATTAGGGGGTTTTTGGACCGTTCCCACCACGCTGGTCCAATGCGGGTTGGTGGGTGGACCGCCTTTTTACATGCCCACCCGACGCATGGATCATCTTACTTTTCAGACAATTGGGTGATCGGCCCAAACTGTCCTAACCAACTAGGAAACAACAACGAAAATTTGTTGAGTCCCGGCAGGATTCGAACCCACGACCTCTGGTTTCTAAAGCAAACGCCAATACCACTAGGCTACGGAGGCAGTTGAAGACAATTAGATATTAAGAAAACCGCAAACCTTCGAGGAATCTCTGATAATATCTATTATTATTGATGTTAATTCAGGGTGTAATATTTGGCTGAGATGAATCTATTTATTCACTGTTAATTATATTTATTGCTGTATTATTCCTACATATGTAATATATATTTTTTTTGAATTTTCTCATCTGGCTAAGGGGAAATTTTATAACAATAAATATAATATTACGTATATAAGAATAATAATACAATAAATATAATAAACAATACATATATAAATACATCTCAGCCAGACGGAAGCCCTCGGCAGGAGGACCAAACGGCCGAGGGTTAGGTCGAAAGGGAGAGGAACCGGTGGACGATGCGGGCGGTGTCCAGAAGCACCGCTTTGTGCATTTGGGCTAGAAGCAGTCCGTCTCAGTTGTTGTGCGAGGCTCACTGGGATTAACCCGTTGCAGGAACGACACGAGGTTCTCGTCAAATGGGATCGTGATGTCAATCAAAAATATCCTTGACAGTGCCCGGTCAATCAGCACGACATCAGGCTTGTTGGCCTGTATCGTTCTGTCCGTGATGATGAACCAGTCCCAATAGAGCCTGGCGCGATCATTTTCGAGCACGGCGTCCGGCGAGTACTTATAATACGGCAATCTCCGTTCCACGAGACCGTACTTCAGAGCGAGCTCTTGATGGAGTATCCTGGCTACTAGGTTGTGCCTGTGCAAATACTCAGTGTTAGTAAGAGCCGTACAACCGGATATAACATCCCGCAGGGTCTCCCCCGGATGGCGACAGGCTCGACAAATGTGGTGCCATCCTAAAGGATGTATCTCCTGTAGGGGTTTCCTCCAAAGAGATTACCAAAACGTAGCCGGTAGCGTCTACATGAGGCTCATGAAGAGCTTTGTAGAACCGCCCGTGTAGCTCTTTCTCTTTCCATACAGTCTCACGGTCGGAGATGCTCAGCACTACTAGGTCTTGCTACTGCTCGTTGGCTACGGATAGAGGGGTAAGTTCTTTATCACTCTCACTGACGCCTACGTTGAATGCATCATCCGATTTCACCAGGAAGTACTTGCGGAGGCTGCACACTTCACGATTATGCATAGCAAGGGCGCTTAACACGCCCCGCCCACAATGCTTCCATGGTATGTACAACCTCATCACTGACGATCTCGGGTGGTGCATCCTGTGTGACGTCAAAATGGTGCGGACTTTTCTGTCCAGGGCGTTTAGCTCGGTTTGAGACCAATTGAGAATGCCAAAAGCATAAACGAGGATGTGCATAACCCGACCGTTATACGGGTGTACTTTATTGACGCCTGACAAAAAACTGTTAAGCACTTTTGTCAAGCGTCCAAAAATACTTCGCGAACTGATTGTTTTACACCGGCCTCGTCGATACTTACGTTTTGTGACATGCCCAGGTACCGGTATGTTTCAGCTTCGGAGAGGGTCCTAACTGGTGTAGTTACATGGACCCCGTCGGTGTGGGTGACCTTACCCCTTTTAACATGGAGAATCGCACACTTATCCGTTCCTAACTCCATTCTAATTGAATTGATAAATCACAAGTAATCTTTAACAATTCCATTAGACGAGAGAGATTGGGGGAGAATAACTTGAGATCATCCATGTAGAAAAAGTGGGTCATCTTTGTCTCTTTTTGCCGAAGTTGAAATCCTCCAGCAGTGTGCTTAGAAGATTCAAGGAGAGGCAAAACCATATTGGACTCAAACAATCACCCTGTAAGATTCCCCTACGTATCCTTATTCTGTCTTCCGCAGCCGTCATCCGCTTGTCTAGATAACAAAGTGTCGTACTCCATAGCCCCATACATTGCCCGAGAAAGTCTCTTACTACACTATCAATCTGGTATAGTTCGTGTATCCACGCTAGCCATGTATGAGGCATCGAGTCGAACGCCTTCTTGTAATCTATCCAGACGGCGGAGAAGGTCCGACGGTTGCGTTTAACTATTTTGCAAAGATCTCGGCTGGCTTCTAAATAAGTTGCCAGCATTCTATTAAGGGCCCTAACGACAGCGCGATTTCGCTTGCTTAGGGATATGCGGAGAAGACGTGGGCGAACTTCGAGAGGCATTTGGTGCGTTTCCAGTTTCTTCTCTTCCAGTACTCTCCTCATTTGCTCTAATTCATGGGAGTCCACTCCAGTGTCATCTGATGCCACCACTACTGGAGCGATTACATTGGCATCCGTCCATTCACGTTGGAATTCACAGAAACCACCACGATCTCTGCAGCAGTGACATCAGACGGTGCTGGATAGACCTCACGTCGTAGCCGTTCGAGTTCGGTATCATCAAATAATTTTGTACGGATGATGTACCGAACTCGATCTGCCAGGTTTTGCTCTGTGACAGATAGTGATGGTTTTGGCTCAGGAAAAAAGCGATGCATACTTACCCGATATGCAACACCTCCAGTTTCTCCTCGATTCGCCCTAAAATACGCTCGCAATGCGTTCTCATTAATTTCTGCATTCCAACGCATACGACGCGCTTCACCAGTAGCGGGTGCCGTTTGAGGGGCCCCTAAAGGCCCTGTCAGTACCAAGCCAGCTAGTGGGGATGATGGTTGCGAGTTATTGTTGGGTGGTGGTGTAATAACTCGTTGATTGGCGGGTCGTATGCTGCCACGTCCAGCGCCAGTTCCAGACGTGCCCTGGCGACCCCCGGGCAGCGGCTCTATCCTATCTCTACGTTTACGAATATTAATGTGTTATACATCCACAATTTCGTAGACCCAATAAATTTTTCATATAAAATTAAAAATGTTACAAAGTAAAAAATACATCATAATAGTTAGTATTAAAAGTTACAAATTTAAATTTAAATTTACTACCATTTGGGGTCTGGGTTATGAAGTTAAAATATATCCAAATAAATTCAATAAAGCAGTCGCCGTTTTGTCTTAATCTAATACATGGGTATATTAACATCATATATTTAATATGGTGTCATTATTCGTTTTTCAAATTTTTGTTTTGTTTGATAATTTTCTTGTTTACCCTTTCTTAATATTTCATCTCGACGGTAGATGGCGCTTATACATATATTTCGATTTTCTAGCTAAATGTTCTGAATCTTCCACTGTCCTTTACATGGCGCTAATTTTAAATGCAATAAGTCCAACTTCTTTCTTCAATTTAATTTTATATTGTATTTCAGTTAAGTGCAAAAGTGTTCTCTGTACCTGGTGAGACTTTTTACAGACGAATGAATTGCTCCAATTTACTATTTTTCTTTTTGTCTTGAAGAAAATCGTTTCGGTTGACAATCAATATTTATCTGCCAATGTCATACTTTCAGTGATTTCAGGCTTATACTTTCAGTGAGATAACTATTTTTCACAGACTGTATTACGCTTTACTGCCCGATTTGCAATAGCAGAACAATCTTCGCTGACACACTTCTCATGGCCAAAACGGTAGGAAAAATTTCATGGTACGAGCCAAGCGATATACCAACATCCTCAACAACTTTTCTGATAGTCATTCAACGATTTTCCAAAACAATTTTCTTCACTTCTTGAACGTTTTTATCAGTTGTTGACGTGCGTGAGCGTCCAGAGCGAGGCTCATCACTGGAATCTTCCCGGCCATCTTGGAAGAGTTTGCACCACTTGTAAATTTTTTTTTACTCAAAGAGTTTCACCGTATGCCATTGTCAACATTTCAAGTGCTTCGGAGCACTTTATTTAATTTATTACACAAAATTTGATGCAAATCCTTTCTTCCATATTTTTCGATAGCAAAAAATTTCCAAGCTTGGTACAGATGATCGGAAAGAGTGTACCAACATAACAAAACATCGATATTCGAAAGTACGTTACCCACAAAGTTTGAAAAGTCACTTTACTTTTTAAACACACCTCGTATAGGATTTATTGGATGGCGCATTACATGTACCCAACTTCCTAATTAGAAAAGGTGTTACAACATCACTTTATGAAAGTGCATGACAGTGGCAAAACATATAATTTTTTATAACATTTCCCGAATAAAGTTTATGCACCGAACAGTGACGACCAATATCGCCGTAAAGCCAACAATTGTTCCCTCCGTTATATCTCCGCGCCCCCTCCGGAGCAGTATGATGCGGATCCTAGCAATCAGGGGATCAAATTACAACCAGCCAACTGTGTTTAAACTAACTTTTTTAAATTCTTTATAATTTGCTACTTAAGCGTAGTATTTTAAAATAGTTCACAATTTAAGTATTAAAAGTAAGCTTTATAGTTCTCAAACTATAATAAAACTTCCATATATTTCATTTCACTTTTTATTTGGAATGTATTAGAAATTCAATTTCTTAAGCTTACTTCTACAAAATTTAAAGAAAATGAATCTTTGTTAGTACAATTTTAATTAATTTAATAATAAGGGTTACAAAAGTATACGCATTTATTTAAATTCTTATCTTAAATGTAATAATTTAATTTGAAATATTATACTTTTTTTTCCACTGCAGCTGATAGTGAAAATATATATAGTAAAATTGAAACTGGAATCAAACTCTATGAACCTATTTACGGCCATTAAATGCAAACGGTTTAATTATTTACCAAATGTTGAATTGCATATGATCATTATAATTGACCACGAGAGCAATCGCAACGGCGCTGTATGCAATTAGTTTGTAACATAATAATTTTGCAAAGCATAATTCAATGTTCATTAAATACCTTTAAAAATGTAAAACATATTTCCTTAATTTTTTTCATATAACAGCTTAGGAATTTGTATGGCGCTATAAAATTAAGAGTTATTTAAAAGCGTACACTTCATTGATTATTATTTTATACTGGTAAATATAACTTAACTTAAAAAAGACTACAACGCTTTCACAAAATGTTTGGTACTTGATTATATCGATGATCTCAGAACATTTTTTTGAAAATCCGCTAGCTGCCGTGCCTCCGCGTTTACACAGCAAATATTATGGCTACGATGCCTTCAAACCAGACTACAACAGTGTTTGTACACAATTGCTTTACGAAAGAAATAAAATATATAAATAAAATATAGCACAACGGTGATACGTCTCCAGTCGGTCCCCTGTATAAAGTTAAGTACTTAAACATTGATAAGAAACACCTTCTAACATGAAAAAATTACTTCGAATAATTACCCTTGCCAATAGGATAAAATGTCATAACTTTCAATCTATGCAATGTTTTGACTTTAAAGTATCGTTGCTTATTACAATTATTACTCTTGTATATGTATAGGTATAAAACCCTTTTCAACGCATTTCTGAATATTTCAATTTATTGTATTTATTTATATTTATATTTATTTGTATTTATTAAAGTAAGAAAATATTTTAATACGCACATATCGTAAATTACACTATTTAAGTTATAATGAAAGCATTTGCTGTAAGTTATGCTATAGTAGGTCTTATTGTTTAAAATGTTACGTAGATAGTTGTTCCAAAGTAGAAAGTTATACATCACGTTCACAAATTCTAGTTTGCATTCCGCTTTAGTTACCAGCTTCAAAGTAGCTACATTTGATTTCAAGTTATACGTTATGCTAAATATCGTTATCAAAATTATTTCAGCATTAAATAAAACAATAAAACACGTTTTTTGCAATGAAACAAAAACTATTTACCTCTTTACACGTAAATTTGTTAGAAAAAATATAGGAATAAGTATATAACAGGAAGAAATAAATTCCGTATGTTTACGCAAGTGACGGCTTCATTTTAACTTATGTATAAGCATTTTAAACAGTAAACAGCATCGTAATAGTCCGTAACAGCGATTTTAACGTAACACGAATTTGACCGGCCGTGTAAATTTAGTGTTGCTGTTAGGCTCGAGTCCTGGCTAATATGTGAAATAAAGTTTTTTTTAATGCTTCCAGTAAATAAAGTTGACTAATCAATAAATGTAATCTATGGCATATAACTGTATACTTTATTTTTTATGTCGACGATGATGGATTGTTAATTTTATTATATTCAAATTAAAATTTATTTTTACAAACATTCATTAAATAATTTACGTATATAATACAAGGTCTAAAACAAATAAGTACTTCAGAGATATGGTCATGATTTAAGACTGAACTTTCAAATATCACGGAATGAAGGTAAGGAAAAATGTACATAAGGTAAATGGTAAATTTACGTAATATATGTATGTTTAGGAGTTTTGGTAATAGCCATGTTTTGTTGTGTTTACTTATTAACGTAACGAATAAATACGGCAGCGGCAGGTAAGTCGTATTTTATTTACTTTAGGGTAATCATCCGAAAAAATATTTATTTAAGAACATTTAAACACGAGCTAAATATATATAATATACTAGCGGACCTAGCAGACGTGATTTTTCAAGCGTTAAGTATATTAAATAAAGTATGAAAGGAAAGAAGAATATTATAATAATAAAGTTAATGGCCGTTTAGTTACTGTATAGATATTACAATAATCTAGATATGGACTGCAGCGGCATCTGCCAAAATTATCAATCTAAACTTCTTTCGAATCCACACATCCATTGAACATAGAAAAAAAATTATTCACATCGCTCGAGCCGTTTAGGAGGAATTCGCTATCAACATGTGTACGTGATTAAATGAATTATAGCTATATATAACGATGATGTGATGATGCATAACACTAAAACACCGTACCTAAATAAACTAAGTTCTTAAATAAGCACATTTAAAACGCGTTTTAGTACGAGAAGACACTTAAAAAGATGTAGGAGATATAGTAATGCCATACCATAAATTGTTCTGTATTAAATTTAAGATATAAACAGATGGATAGCTTGATATTTATTAATCCGGAAAGAATTTTAGTTGGAAAATAACTTTGAAAATGTTGGAAAAACATGGGCCATGACAAACACCAATGTCTTAAGACAAGGTGCCTCATCCTTTCTGATTACTCGCAATGTACACTATGCCAATAAAAAAAAAATATATATATGAGAGTTTTAAGTAAACAAGGCCAATAGGGTGTTTATTCGTTTCTCAAATAATGGTGTATATTCTTGGGGCACGCAGAGTTTATTTCAGGATCTTTTGGTATAATTGCAATAATTTTTTTCTTTTTAAATTTCTTAATTTTGTATGTACTGATACTGAAGTGGCGCTAAAAACTCTTTTAAACTTTATTACTGTTGCAATATAATAACTGGCATTTGCTAAATTGAGAAAGACTTAATGTTTGAACTGTTGCAGAGATACTCCTCGTGCAAAAAGTTTGATAACACAAACACAAACTCATGTTTGCCAGCTGAAGTTATCTAGTTACTTGCATGAATTTTTAAGTTTGAAAGAGAAAAATAAATTGAAATGAATTTTATTTATTTTAGATTTTTTAAACAAAATAGCAAGAAAAAAAAGGAAAATATACATTTATTCTTTCATAGATAGATGACAAAGTTAACAGGTCAATTACTTATCGGTTAGTAATAAATTATAGAAAAACTGTTTTTGTAATACTTATCAATCTTGAGTAATTTTATCATAAAGCTACTAAAACCAAAATTCCTGTGAAATGACCCAACTTGTATTAATCTTAGAAGGCTGTTACTATATCATCATATAATTCTGACCATTAAGGCCTCATTTCTGAGCGGTTCAATTACTGAGTACGTGAGTAAATGCAATTCGTCAGGTGCAAGGGACCGATTGTTGGTGTCCCCTGCGCAGAAATCATTCAAGGTAAATATGATTTTACTGGTGGTAGGTCCCCTTTTACAGGGAACTATCTGGGTGGGTACTACCGCGGTGGCTATTTCTACCGCAAAGCAGTAGTGTGAAAACATTACTGTGTTCCGATTTAATAGGCCCCGTAGCCAGCATATTTACTAGGTAAATGAGACTTAACATCCTATGTCTTACGGTAGGCAGCGCCTTGGTGATACCAGTATTACCATTGACTTTGGGTGTCGGTGACCACTTTCCATTAGGTGGCCCGAATGCTCGTTTTACTGCTTAGGCTATAAAAAAAGTAGCTGTAAATGTATATGTATAAAAAAAGACGCAAATGCCGTATAGTAATAAATAACCTATATTGCTTCTACAATTATTGGTAAATAGGTGGCATAGCACTTAGAGTTGTTTTATGTTATAGCATAAAGGCTGCACTAAGAGTATCGGGAATGGAATATATTTACTATTCCTGTCATAATAACATCTTTTAAATTGCAAACTCCTTGGTTTTAAAAATCGAATACCATTTATTTATTTAAAAAAGATTCTCGGTCTTGTCACAAGGTCTTGTCAAACTTTTTTAATCGTTAAGAAAATGGAATTGACTCGAGATAATTCAAGAGTGATGATTTATTATGACTTTCGAAGTGGTTTAACACAAAAATAGTGCGTTGATCGGATGTTTTCTGCATTTGGTGATGAAGCACCAACCAAAACCACAATTTATCGCTGGTTTTCTGAATTTCAACGTTGATGCTGTACGTAAACTGATTGAGGAAGATCGGCTTGTGACATACCGCGAAATTAAGGCAATTTTGGACATTGGCATGAGTCTAATACAGATAGTCTTGCATGAACAATTAGATGTAAAAAGTTGTTTTCCTGATGGATACCGCATTCGCTCTATGAAGAGCAAAAAGCGGCTCGCGTTGCTTGGTACGTCAGAACTCTCGAAAGATTCCACGCTGGATCCTCAAATGCTGTCAACAACATCATATCAGGTGACGAATCCTGAATATAAGAGTACGAACCCGAAACATAACACCAGTCACGAGTTTGGGTATTCGAAAATGAGTTAAAGCCAACAATAATTGTTCATTCACGGAGTGTTGCAAAAAACTGTGGCCACGTTTGACTCCAAAACCGATATTGCGATTATTCCTCTTGAGGGACAAAACCCGGTTAATGCAGAATGGTATGCTAGCATTTGTTTTTCACAGGTCATTTCTGAACTCCGTAAAGAGAACTGCAACCGCCGCATCATCTTCCATCACGGCAATGTGAGTTCTCGTACCGCAAAGAACAGAAGAGTTTTTAGAGGAGGGAAACATAGAATTATGAGACCATCCCCCGTAAAGCTTCGACCTGAGACCTAATGATTTCTCTACTTTCCCTAAAATAAAGAATAAATTGCGTGATTAGAGATTTACATCTGTGGACGCCAACAAAAAGGCCATTTTGGAAACCGAACTTCCAAATGGAATGTAGTCCAGTCATTTAAGCTTAAATTATGTAAGAATCTCGGAATTCGAGGTACCCAGCTGCAAGTCTGTAAATAATTGTATATTGACACCCTTAAAGTGGTCTCAAAACCTACATATGGTAGGATGTAAGCAACTTTTAAATTTCAAGGTCAAAGGTCACAAAAATCAGATTTTTGCGTTTTTTGGAAATATCTCATTTCCTATGGGCGTTTGCTATTTATACTTATTAGCAATATTGTACAATAATAAATTCTCTACAAATTTTGTTAAAAAAATTTCCTTATACGGTGAACCGTTTTAGAGATAGATGGCGGAAAGCGCGATCGCAGCATCACTTCAGGTCAACCGGTGCCTCCGGTTGAAAACGCGCCATATTTAGCTGATGAACTATCGAAAATCAATGATTATAAATATTTGTCAATTTATTACTTATTTAACTATTATAGTATATTTTGTAATTTTCTTCATGCATTAAATCTATATCTATTCAATAATATTAATAACCGTTTACTAATATAAAAAATAACTAAGAGAAAAACTTAAATCATAATATAATTATATATTATATATTAATTAACATAAGAAAATTGTTCGGCCCAGAGATTATTAGAGAGTGGAACTCAAACTTATTACCAGGCTATAATGCTCCTAAATCTATGAAGTCTCGATTATCTTCGTTATATGCATAACGTCAAGACTACAAAACTTAAGAAACCTGTGCAGCGTTCAAATATTGCACCAACAAGTGCAGCTGCATTGAGCAGCTGCTCATCATCATTTCAACCGTGTATATTACCAAGTTCAAACTTGGTTAGGACATGATTTGGAACCCCAGGTATGGGGTTGGGCATTGCGAAACGATTTTCTGGAGCCTATCATGACAATTTTACCACCTGCGCCAGAAGATTTGCTTAATACAATTTTCTGCAACTGCAACAGTGGTTGTGGTTCGCGATGCGGATGCAGGAAGCGGGCTTGCAATGCTCTTTAGCTTGTGGCCAATGTAATGGGCAAGGTTGTCTCAATGCTCTACCATATTAGAGCGACATTAACAAATATGGAATCTTTAACGCCGAAATCATTGAACAACTCGAGACAAATGTCGTTAAAGACGATAATGAAGATAAGTTCGGAATTTACCAGCAGCCAGAAGACGACGATGAAAAGGAAGAAGATGATTAAAATTATAAATTGTAGTTTTTGTACCCTTTATTCCAATTTTTTACTTTCAATAAAAAAAATGTCTTCAATGATATTTTTTAATAAAAAGTTTAATTGATATTTTTTCATCATGCAAGAAGTTATTATTATTTAGGTTAAAATTCAAATATAATTCTTACATTTTCATTAACAATTCTGCAATTACATGGGCAGGTAAGTGTTGTTAAATAAATTAATACTGAATAAATTTATAGTTAAATAAATTAAAAAGTGGAAAGTTAGGAAAAAAATGATGAAATATAATATAATTGTAAATAAAAATTGACAATTATTTATAATCATTGATTTATTGATAGTTCATCAACTATATTTGGCGCGTTTTCGACCGGAGGCACCGGTTGACCTGAAGTGATGCTGTGACCGCGCGCTCTCCGCCCTCTATCTCTAAAACGGTTCACCGTATAAGAAAATTTTTTCAACAAAATTTGTAGAGAATTTAGTATTGTACAATATTGCTAATAAATATAAATAGCATAAACCCATAGGAAGTGAGATATTTCCAAAAAAAGCGCATAAATCTGATTTTTGTGACCTTTGACCTCGAAATTTAATAGTTGCTTACACCCTGCCATATGTAGGTTTTGAGACAACTTTTAGGGTGTCAATATACAATTATTTACAAACTTACAGGTGGGTATCTTGAATTCCGAGGTGAACTTACTATAATGATTGGACTAATGGTTGCTTCAATGAGTGGTTCCATCGTATAAAATATGTGTAAAATTTCGCGGCGATTACTTCGAAAAGCAATAAATACATTTTTAAATAGTAATGTTGTATCACTCCTTGATTCCCGAAATTTTCGGTGCCGCCCTCGTAATTGCCTTCTAAACGTTATTCATTTTCGGTCATTTCACATGATTTTTACCCATGGGCTTGTAATCTATAGTTTCTCTTTGTCTTACCAAAGATGAAAACAATGTTTTACGGAAAATACTTTGAGTAAATTGCCCAAAAGGCCAAACTACAAAAAACATCTGTACTAATAATATATAAGATTTTTTTTATAAAACATGCAGTTACAAATAGTTATTAGAACTTTATCTGTAAAAACATGTGGTTTCAAATAGCTAATTATAAGATTATACATAATAATAAGCAGAATGTGACCGCTTATGAAACCAAATCGCGAGAGGAAGATTTGTGTCGGCAAGCCCGCACAACAGATGCGTACAAGCTACTCCGCATCCATTGCCTGGAAGCCATGGGAACTAGTATATTCTTGTCCTTTAGTAACAAAATTGCCAGCCAACTGCGGTGGGTATGGTAGAAGGCTCCACCGTTTACCCTTTTAGACCACTTGCCGCCACCCAGTATCCAGTACCCTCCAGTACGCATCCAAAGCTAGCTTTTTAGCCTGCTTGGATCAGCCTCCACGGCTGGCTTTACTCCTTCGACAAGCCAGGTTCTTCTTAGCTTCCCTATGGCCAAGCTGCAGGTGCTGAGCCTCACCCCTAAGACAAAGTGGAACTCTGTTCCAGAGAAGCGGTTAAACCCATTGGGTAGAAATAAACAGCAGAAGTAAATAGAAATTTTTAATAAATAATAAAATTTTATTTTATTACGTACAAGTGATGTGAAAATCCTACTTCACTCATATATTTTTTCGTTTTGACCAAGGATTTTGATTTTTATGTTCCCGAAGACTTACAACTAGGTCTACTAGGCCTACGATCCATGCGTCGGCTGGGCATGTGAAAAGTTGGTCCAGCCACCAACCCGCATTGGAACAGCGTGGTAGAATGCGGTCTAAAACACCCTAGTGGATAGGGGTGTATTAAGGGAGGCCTATGTCTAGCAGTGTACTATCACAGGCTGATGATGATGATGATGATGAAACAGATGCGGCCATAAAAAATGGCTTTTAAAAAATCTAATATAAAGAATTATGAAAATAAGAGAAATATAAAATAACATAAAAAAAATTGTCTTGTACAATTCACACATATACGCTAGATTGTAACAGGTAATAAGGCCATTTATAAAGAGATCTGAGCTATCAACCTGGAATTATTTATAAAAAGCACGTAATGAAGCAACTTCGAAGCACGCGCCCTTACTACTAAAGAATTCTCCAAGGGAGAGGTACGCACTTAATGGTGTATCTCACGACTTCTGTCAATGTGTAAATATGTCTAATTAGCCAAGGTGCTTTTCTTTTGAAGGGCTTGTAGACAGTGCTGCTTTTATTTTTCGGCATTAGTAATTTTACTTGCAACTTTACAAATATCTGTCTACTTAAAAAATAGTTGTAAGCAATAGCATAGTTTTTGAGTCTCTTTGAAGCTCGCTGCTATCTTCTCAAATAGTAAAAGTTCTCAAGTGTGCCTCCGTGGCCAAACCTATTGGTCCTTGCTTTATATGCCGGCGATCGTGGGTCCGAATCCGGATGCGGGGAAACAACTTTTTGTTTTCTTTTTTTTCTGGTTGGTAAGGACAACTTGGACCGATAACATAATTGTCTGAAAAGTAAGATGATGCATGTATCGGATGGACATGTAAAAATCGGTCCACCCACAAATACGCAATGAACCAGCAGGCTGGGATGAGGTCCAAAAACTCACCATTAGGGGGTTTTTCTTCTCATTGTATTAGGGGATACCTGTGTCCAGGAAACCAACGCAGGCTGATAATGATGACGATGTCAAGTGCCACCCGTGCTTCAATTAACATACCAGTGTATCAGTGTATATGTATGTTAATTAAAATACCTCAACAACTCCTAAAGCGAAGCTACTTACATATAATTATGTGGTTTTTTTTAATGCTTGTAAAATATTTAGTTTTCTTATTCCTAATAAATACATCTTTTAAGTAGATTGTTTTTTAACAAAGTAAATGATAATAATTTTCGCATTTTAAGTCTTAATTATATGTTATAAATATATATTTATATTACTATATACACATGAATATATATAACTTACTTTAATATATATATTTATATATAATAAAGTTATAATTTAATTTATATATTGTAAATTATTAACTAAGTTAATTAATATTAATTAAATTTATTCAAAAAAGATCTTTCTTGTATCTATCTTATGTAAAAAAAACAAACAATAAATAATCAATTTATGATGAAGTAGATAACACTAGAAGTGTTATCTGCTTCATAAAAATACTTTAAGGTTTAGCTTTTAAACGTATCCGGTTATACACAGTTTTGTATTTTTCAGGAAAGTTGCTTGAATAAACGGTTTAAACCAATTACAGTATCCGTTTCTGCCATGAAAAACAACACTGTAATTTTCCAACACAGTGATTTCATCTAGACACGTTTCACGCCGAGAGCGTAAAATGTACCGTTGCTATTTGGCTCGAGTTCTAGCAAAGTTTTAATATAAATCCTCGCTTAATCTTTTTGTTATTAAAACGAACATTTTCTCATTATAACCTTGGCTCAGTTCTTTTTAATTGCTTACTTTTGATTGCAATGCTATAGGTTTCAATCCTGTTTATTTTACACGGATTACAAAACAATTTATACTTAAAATGTGTAAAATCCAATACAAAAATATTTTAGCAGCAAGTTTAGGATTGGTGTAAAAATAACGGTACATATTTGAAACCTTGAAATATATATAACCGCTAAATTAAACCTAGTATAAGCTATACACAATTTTGATGTGTGTTGAAAAATTGTGTTGTCTATTTATCTTTTTTAAAGGTTGACTACGATTTGTTTTAATTATTATTTACTAATTAGGTTATCTAAAAATATTTTAGGGCTTGTTTTAATTTCGATTCCTATTCAAATATATTTATTTCAGTTCCACTTTTACACACTGCCTATTTTATAAGATTGGTTCAGTTGTAATCGAACATGGAGTTAAGGGAAAATTTTTCAAATGATATCGAACTTAAACGTTTCGTTTTCTGTATGTTTTGTTCTATTTTTAATTAATGTGTTTTGTAATTTTACGTGACGTTAACAGTGGTTACTGGTTTAATAATAATTGCGTCTAATATACATATAACACTGGAATAAGTTTGTCGTAAAAATATTAATTGTAAGTGAGATGTATGTTTTAGGGATTATTGATTTATTGTAAGTGTTGTTATTATACAGAAGATGTTACATAGAACCATGACCTTTTTTTTTCGCTATCAGCGATATAATGCATTGCAGTTCGATCACGTATTCACAGCAACGTATTTCATGGTTGCATTTTTGGCTTTATATAAAACATATGTTCCATGTTCTAACTTACAAGAAAAATTAATTTTATATTAAAAAGAATATTGTGCACTTTATTATGCCTATAACCAATAAAATAATAAATTTAGAACAATAATTTCTTTTCTACATAACTGGACTGATAATGTTTTAGGAATAGTTCTTTTCATATATTTAAATTTTAATGGTTATTTTGATTTGAAGATCGAATGATCCCTTGATTGTTTGTTGTCAACAATTTCACAGCGTTTACAGAAAGGAAGACATGAAAACCTGGTACGGAACTATTTTGTCATGATATTACACTTAATAAAAATTCTTGATGAAGTATGTACACTTAAAATAGTAATATTCTAATAAGTCCTTTGCCATAATTCTTCGACTCTGTATGGATTATTATGGACTATATAAATGAAGTTTTTTCATTGTATGTCTGTCATTAGAAAGAAAATTCTAACTAAACTCTTCTAATATTTTAACAAAGAACATAGGCTAAATTGTTGCAATAAAAATGGTACAAAGGGTTGAAATAGGGGATGAAAGTTTATATAGAAACTCATCATTGTTTGAAACAAAATGATTAAATAATGTCTTTATATAAGGATGGAAACGAGAATTATGTACTTTAAAATTGTACGTGGTAAAATGAGGGGCAGAA
This sequence comes from Lamproptera curius, assembly GCA_029286875.1. NCBI lineage: Eukaryota > Metazoa > Arthropoda > Insecta > Lepidoptera > Papilionidae > Lamproptera > Lamproptera curius. The sequence goes on along the minus strand of JAGSMT010000201.1, from coordinate 58,472 downwards.
ATAGGGATGAAAAACGATGTGAAGATATGTCAAAGCTAAAGTCATAAACTTTGTTTCTAATGACAGACATACAATGAAAACACCTCATTTATACAGTCCATAATAATCCATACAGAGTTGAAGAATTATGGCAAGATTATACTAATATATAAAAATGTCAATTACTTGATGTCTCAGTTACATTAGTAATTTCAAAATTTCAATTTCAACCAAAATGCAACATGTATACAGGCATTGATCCATCAAATCAATAATATGTACTTTAAACAAAATTTTAGAATAAATAGTCCAAAACCCTAATTTGGCATGGCAATACAAGAACCTAATAAATTAAAGTACAAAATAGCATCATTTTATAAGGATGCCATGCATGTGTTAGTCCACTGCTAGACATAGGCCTCCCCTTAGGCGCACCTTTTCCAATAGGGAGTTTTAGACCGTATCTCACCACGCTGGTTCAATACGGTTTGGTGGGTAGACCGACTTTTTACATGCCCATCCGACGCATGAATCATCATATTTTTCAGACAAATGGGCGATCGGCCCTAATTGCCCTAACCAAATAGGAAACAACAATAAAAAATTCTTGAGTCACCGCAGGATTTGAACCTACGACCTCCGTTTTCTAAAGCACTGGCCTATACCACTATGCTACGGACAGTTTAACAACAAAATGTACTGACTGATAAATACAATTGTTAAATAACATCATTCTGTAACTAGATGCTACGTGAAATTGGCTTGTTGTACATCCTGTACATAGGTAATATTAGTATTGACTTTTGGCCGGAACAATACACTTTTACTTTTGTAAACCTATAGGTTATTAATATAATGTATTCAATTGTAACTCTAAGAGAATATTAATTTAATTATAACAATTAAATAAGTACTGAAGCAATAAATGCCTTAAGAGTACTTCAAATTGGAATAATCTATTTTTTCTTGCAATATGCTGCCTTAACCAAAGAACCGATGCGAGGGCGTTTTTATCTTTGACATAAAGTTACGAAAGGAAAAAAATAAATTGAATTCTCCCCTAAAAACCTAATATCTCATAGAGAAATCTTAAAGCTATCTTGAAACATACACCCTATTTTTATGTTTTCTAGGGGCGCAAGGACCGACGACATTCACAAAGTGGCTGGTGTGGGCTGGATGATGATGATGATGAAGAGGGACTTTTAGGACGGTATCGTTACTTCTGGCAACACAATAACTCAGATATTTTTAGTATAAGTTATCATATAAGCGGCCAAAATGAAAGTCTTAATAAAATATTATAAATATAACCTCCCCAAAACAAATAGTTCTATGCTACAAGTAATTTAGGCATGTTTTTTAATTCCATTTTGAAGCATAAACATGTAAAAATAAACAAAATCGTACCATCTGAATGAATGGTTGAGTATTAACTGTACCGAAAAAAGCATTTATGGTGTGTAAATTCAAGATACTGTCATTTAAATAAATTATATTTTTCTTATTTTTTTTAAATGATTTTTATACATTATCAGCCTGTTAGTCCACTGCTGGATATAGGCCTCCCCTTATGCACGCCTTCTCCATTTAGGTTTTTGGACCACGCTGGTCCAATGCGGGTTGGTGGCTGGACCTACTACATCCATCCGACGCATGGATCGTCTTACTCTTCAGACACTGGGTGATCTACCCAAATTACACTAACCAATTAAGAAACAACAATACAAATTTGTTGAGTCCCCGCAGGATTCGAACCCACTATGCTACGGAGGCAGATATATTCATATTCTTAACGAATTAGATACAATAGTATGTTATTTATTAAATTAGAGTAAAGGAATTAAAGACTTACCTGTTTCAATTATTTGATTTAGGACAATTAAATAAAAGAAGTTAACTATAAATTGTTCTTTCAGACAGGATAATTCGTCAACCCAATAGAAGAATAATAAGCATTAGATCTACCTCTTGATTATGTTTTCACCACAGTGTCGGTTTGACAACTGCTGTCAAAACTATTGTTTCTCACGCCTTGGGGTTTTAGCGCGTCACTATTTAGGCTGTTTTGGGAACCAATAAAATATTTGAAGAAACAATTCTAAATTATAAGTCTATTCATTATATCACTAAAAAGAAATTTTTGAATAAATTAATTTAAAATATATTATTGCTGATTGGCATTAAAACAAAACAGGTATGTTGGAGAAAAACGTAGCAATGACATGAAGTAGCAGTCTCAATGATTCCATAGATTTATGCAAATGTCCTCTAAATAGATAGAAATATTCGTCATACTTTTTAAAATTTATTTTACCTCAAGTTGGCAGTACCTGCTTCCCGCCAATTTTGGTGTCAAGCGTCATTGCAGTCTTCATCATCAGCAAGCGCTTGAGTTCATTGCTTTGTTTTCTCCAATATATAATACCTGTTTTGTTTTAATGCAAAACAGCAATATTATATGTATTCGAAAACACAGCAATAACATGAAGACTTGTTTCATTTCTACTAGTGATCATAAATTGTACAAGACAAGAATTCAATGTGAACAAACAACTTTTTATTGACTGTAATTACACTACTGTAATTAAACTATTGCTAGTTTTATTACCTCATGCTTTCTGATTCTCAAAATGGAGAGTAAGATATAATTATAAAAAACCATCATTATTATAATTACTCAAAATTAAAGTCAATGTCATTAATTATCTCTTATGTCAAATAAATGCCTACAACATTTATTTAAACATAAGAGATAATTATTTCACTGATAAAAATCAAATAGTTGTGTTTGAGCCAACTTTTTCAGTTATTTGGTTTCAAATATGTAATGTTCATCAAGATTTTAGGATTTTAAGTAAATAACTTGTATACATGGCTTAAGCGAATTTATTTACAAATTGTCTTTAATATCTGACTAATCTGATTTTACTGACTCTTTGAATAATAATACTACAGATGCAGGATATTTGATAATTGATTTATATTTTAGGCTTTTTCAACAAGTTATTCTAATAGCTTAGTCAAAAGTTTGATGCTTAAATGCACCATTCTCTGCTTAGAAAGCAGGCTAAACCTTATGGTAACAAAAATTTATTACCTTGAGATATAAAATTTATAATTTCTGATTAATTGAACCATATCACTGTCTTAAGTTTTAAAACTCTTAACATTATTAACTAATACATTTTAGGCTTATTATTTTGAATAAGAAGCCAATCAAATCTTTTAAAGATCTCGAGCCCACCTCAAAACAAAATTTTTGAAAATGGTCAATATGCCTTTGAGCAAATATCTTTAATATGGTTGAAAGCTGAACTTAGTTTAATTAAATATATACATTGAGAAGGTTGTATCCAGGAGACATAAAATTGCACAAATCTTCTAAAACTTTTTTTATTGAATTGAAATGTCTTACCAGGCAAATGTCAAAGACTTTGTTCTGAGACATAAACGACTTAAGTGATCTATGTTTGTTTGACATAAATCAATTGTTTGACATTAATAAATTCATAAGTAATCTTATTTTGACTCGGATACTATTTATCTGCCAAAGAAAATTAAGTCACAAAATAGCTACATTGTTGGTATATAACATTTAATAGTGACAATGCAGTTTTATATAGATTACTTACGTAAGCTCTCACTTCATTTCTTGGATTTTTATTGATTCCAAGATGCATTGGGGAGATTATATTGACAAACTTCCTAAGCAACTAAGTACTGCAATCTTTGCCATACGCAAGATTAGGCAGATACTGACGAGGCAACTGCAAAATTAGTTTATTATGTGTACTTTCACAATCTTAGGTCCTATGAATTATTATTGTAGGGATCTGCAGCCGGTTTGAACACAATATTAATACTACGAAAACAGGCTATTAGGGCAATATACAATCTGGGTTCACGGGAATCTTTACGTAATGTTTTTAATAAAACTGAAATTTTAACTTTACCTCGCTATACATATTTGAAAATATTATGTACGCGTCAAAATGTTCATATCTTTGCTAAAAAGATATTAGGCCGCAGGGTCAAATTGAGTCCCTAGAGCTACCCAGATTTAGACTGACCGAACCAAAAATTTCATGTATAATAGTATAAGAATGTATAATAAATTAAATGCCTGCCAAACGCAACTGAATGATTCGATCTTTCGTAAAGTTGTCAAAACAACGCTTATAGAAAAAGCTACTATTCTGTAATAAATTATATTGAGGACCAAGATGTGTGCAAATAGTTTATATTCTGCGCTTGAAACCCTGTAACTTAAAAAAAAATGTATTGGTCAAATTTTGTAAATACTAATATTTAAAAAAAGGCGCAGAGTTTCTTGCCGGTTCTTCTCTGGACGGGTCTGAGTTTGTGAACCGGTGGTAAATGGATAATTTTGACGTTCATAAGTGCTCAGTAGAGCCTAAATTGAATAAATGATTTTGACTTTGACTTTGACTTTATGGCTTTTGTCAGAGATTGTGTTAATATTATTAACTACTAATAAAAATTTGCCAAGTAATATAAATATAATATATTTCTTACTCTTATGGACATTTTCAATTTGGAACTTTTCCATACCAAATACTATATGATCATGGCTTCTGAGATGCTGAAGCTTTCGGAGTAACAGATCTCCTACATAAAACAGATTTTAAGCACCATTTCATCGGCAACCTTGTCTATTAATCGCTTACCTTTGAAGCTTTGTTATAAAATTTTTACTTTGTAACAGGTTTATACGTGAATGAAAATGGAAATAGTAAGAATATTAGGGATATCTTCCCTTTGTTAGAAATTTCATCGTCTTCTATTACAAATACAATTACACCAGTCCACTTAATTAGGTATTTCAAGTTACTGAGCAATTTTACAAACCCGTCTGGTGACATTATCTTTTGTTGCACAAAGATTGAATATTGTCTGCTTAATGGTACTTAATATGATTCGAGCAATCATCCTGCTTATAGAGTATACAATAATATTCCAAATTATTAAATACCTTAAGCATTGCTCAGTTACAGTTCATGGCACAGTTCCGCACTAGCCTTTTTAAACTTTGGTAGTGGACATATATTTTTTTATCATTGAAAAGCTAATATTTAATAATGTAGTATAATGAAAAATCACCAAAATTTCACGAAAAACCTTCTTGAGTGCTTCTACTTCCAATGAGTTGATCTATTGCCTGATAGGCTGTCAGGGCTTGCTACCCAGCTCGCATCCGCTGCGTCTGGGATTAAGCAACAAGACGGCTGAAAATGTGTCCTTCTGCATAAAAACCACACTTTAGTTTAAAAACACCTCAAGTTTCAAGATGTTGCCAATTTGTCTATGAAGTAGAGGCTACCCATTTTGCATCAACTGCATTTATGGTAATTGCTGCAAAATGGGTAGCCATAAAAGGAGTTGGACTGCTCTATGGTGCATTCAACAATCACTCTTGATACATTTTGCTGCTGGCAATGAATTTTTAGTAATTCATGCTATTTTGATTTTCGACTTTGAATACATGGGTTTATAGCTTTCATCGACCCACCAACCCGCATTGGACCAGCGTGATGGGATACGGTCAAAAAACCACCTAATAGATAGGGGTTTATTAGGGGAGGCATATGTCCAGCAGTGGATTATCAAAGGCTGATGACGATGATAATGATAGCTTTCATAAGCTAAATTTGTATTTAATAAATAAGAGGGACTGCTGTTTTGTGCATCCTACCACTTCTCAAGATTGCTGAGAATCCTGCTTTTGGTTGCTAGCTCAATTTTAGGAGTAATGAAGAATGATTATGCTCAGCTCAAAATTTACATTAGCTTACAGTATGCATGTATCATCTGTATCAGACGCTAAGCAATAAGTGGGTTGGACTGCTCCCCATAGCGTCCAACCACCATCTAAGGTCCTTTTAGAACAATGTGTATAATTGTATTTTCTACTCATAGAAAGAAATGGTTTAGGACCAGAAATAATTTGGCATACTAATTAATCATATATCTATTCTAACAAACATAAAATTAAATGACATCTTTCTTATAAAGTATGTCATAGTTGCAAAGAAGTCTTGGTAGCAAGAACTGTAACTTTTTAAATTACAATAACTCTTAACTGCGAGTATTCAGTGTGCCATTTGAGTGCCATGCTTAAAATTTGCAATATAAACAATTTTTCCGCAACATGTATCAGTACTCTAACTATAGTATATTAAAATCCATTTCCCCTTCACCTTAAGATTATTGCCTTAACATGGCACAACTGTTAAAGTGAAATTCCAATAACAGTCAATACAGTATAGTTTTTAATTGAGTAATTCCCTTCAAATAAAATAAAATAATTTGTGCATTGAGGTTTATTTATTTATTTATTTTTTTCATGAATGGCGAATTACTTCAAGGACCATGTTTACTTCCATGTACTAAAAAATTTTAATGATTATATTACATTTATTATACATTATCTTATAATAAATGCATATATCTTATCAAGTTTAAAATTAACTATTTAATTTCTCCGCTGTCACTCTGTCTTTGAAGTTTCCAGCATATATTATTTACAATTAAATAAAATATACTATTTGAGTCAATTCCTTTCGGGCTCTTAGTTTAGCCTTTCCTTACAGGTTATATTATTATACAAATTTGCCTAAGACTCAGTTTTCTAACATATTTATTGCATATAATTCCTAATTTATAATCTGTAACTCAGGTTTTACCTCAATTGTGATATTCTCTTTTATTGTATAAAAGTTTGTTTGATTATTCAGCCAATTATGTGAACCTCCGTGGGACTATAATTTTAAGGCTATGTTGATTGTTTGTTAACTGGGTCTCCAAACTATTTGTTACATTTTTATACAGATGAACCAAAATATTAAACATTTTCTAAGCACAATTTAAAGTAAAACAAATTCTAGGTAATATAATATGCATCTTGATTTTTGAATTATATGTTCTACCGGTTTTGCATAAAAAAGTATTAAGAAATAAAACAAAATATGTCATAACCATTGTTTCCAAAGTTTCCAAAAGCTCAAAATACAAAAAAAACAAACATAAAACTATTTATTAATTTACATCACTAAACCCTCAAAGAAACATTGTAATCAATTCATTTTTCCATACAAAAGTTTTCAGTGGTTTAGTAGACTTATTTTAGTATATTCTAGCATTATTTAATAAAATGACTTTACGGATTTTATCGCGTTTATTTTACTTTTTTAACTTCCCGACGTTTTGAACACTTTCCAGCGGCCGTGGTCACGGGGTAGACTGAGATGTCGTGCGTCTTGTTGCCAGTGCTGAAGAGGGGTTCTTAATTTCCAGATCTTAATTTAAATTAATTATTTTAGTCTCTACCGACCTATGCAAAATGAACTGGTTTTATCTTTACAGTCAGCAGTGATAATATGCTTGTGTTTAAATTTTAATTTATTAATTATAGGGTCCCAAGCAGGTGGTAGAACCCAACCATCTTCTCTATTGAAATTCGGATGTTTTCTTATCTCAATAGCCTCACGGATCATCCTTGGTAGGAATCGGTGTTCTTTAGCGAGGATTTGTGGTGGATCAAATCTGATGTAATCTTGTAGAGGTATATTGCACTTGACAGGTGGTAGGAAATGACCAATCTTCTTCAGCGGCTTGAAATAAGTTTTGATTGAAGCCCGCCTCAAAATGTAGCCAATCTTGTCTCGCTCCACTGTGGCTGCCTTCACTCGGTCACTGTGACGCTGCCGTGGCGCAGCAAGCTTGTTGTCTCGCAGTACTTGCTTAACATGGTGTAGCTCTATTCTAGAAATTAAAAAAGCTTAATAGCTATATGTATATTGCTTCTTTATGCCATCCTATCATAAAATGATTTATAATTATATGTTTTTAAAGTTTACCACCTGCAATATTTTAATAACTTCTAAAAGCTAGGCTAAATAGGTTATATAATGAACATCATCATTAGTAAACACACATGTTAGATGTTAATATTGCCAAACCTTTCATTGTTAAAAAAAACATTTATATTGGCACTAGGAGTCCAGTAATATAAGTGTATAATGAACCAAGTAGTCGCTTAAATATTTCAATCCCAAATTACTAGTTTTACAATCCCAAATTTCAATTAAAACATCTTAATAATTTATACAAATAATTTCAACTTTGCTTGTTTGATGAGTCCGGGTGGTAATTCCTTAACGAGACGTATTTATGCCAACTTCTATTGGTATTTGTGCAGTTTTTTTCCTAAGCTCCGAGCATAAGAAACTGCTTTTTATAAAGTAAGAGCGTGTATTTTTAATGTTGTTCTTCATCCGAAGTAACAACGACTCGCTGAAGTTCGCTTTGCCTCCACTTACCGGACTATTTTTTGAAGAAAAAACACTGCCGTGTCTCCAACATTTACTTAAAATTGCTAAATAACACTATTTTATCACATATAAAGTAGTTTCGTTAGTTATTTTGCAGTAGAAAAAACTTTTTTTATTTACGGAAAAAAAATGGACTAATTCGAAAGAATCCCAAGAATGCAATGACGCTTAATACCCATCTGAGATTGAAAATGCGTCGGTTGACATCTGAAGGAAGTATTTTAAAAAATATGTGTTGATGTAATATTTTTGCAGACAATGGCTTCGAAAATAGATTATCAAATAGATATTTTAATTAAAAAATAACCTGTCCTTAATATTCTATAGTCTAAAATTTATTCATTTTGAAAGGATAATATCTTTGTTGATGTAATACCTGATCTGATGTTAAAAAATGTAAATAAAATAAAAGTCTATTTTTCTATACTAGGAACAGCTGCCGTGTAAAGTAAAATATTAAGAAAAATATTATTTAAACAACTTATATAGTATAGAAACACCACCGGTGCCAAATATCGCACGGATGGTGTTTCTATGGTAAATCCTCGAACTATGCATATAATTTTGTACAACTGATGTTCATCTCAGGAAATTGTATTTTTTATTAAATCTGAACTTGTAATGGGCTTTCTTAATAACATACTTATACTAACTTTACTTATAACTGAAATCAGGAACATCTCATTTTGCAACAACTGCAGTTATTTACCTTCTTTCCAGTAATGATGCCTTTCATTACTTTATTTTTGAATAATACCATAACAAATTAATGCAACTATGCAAAAGAATTTCACTTTTGCAAATTATACAAATATCATAATTTACAGAATAACTCAAATGTGTTACAGAATAACTCAAAGTGCAGACCGAGGCTTGGCAAACATAGTTTGGGACGGCCCCGCGGCAAGATAGTGATGACATTCGCGAAGTGGCCAAGCGTTGGATGAGAATAACCGAAGATCGGAAGTTGTTAAAGCATAGAGCATACATTATGGTATTCTATGCTGATTAATGAAATATGTTATTTAAAAAATTTCAACTTTTTAAAATTATATTAAAAAACTATAGATTATCAAAAGTTTCTAGTCAGATAATTTTAATATTGTATTTGCAATTAACATTAAGGTTAGTTTTAATTCGGATGAGCAACAAGTAAGTTTCTTACACTTTCGTTATTATCTTATAATATTACATCTGCATATTAACTTATTAAACAAAAAGAAAAAAATATATTGTGCTTAGACATAAAATATGGTATTTATAAATGTGTTTATGTTTAAAATTTGTATGTTTATGGGAACCTGAAAATTTATCCCTTCAGTCGTAACTTTCCTAGCTTTCATTGAATATTATTGTGATGGATGAAATTTGAAATCTCTGAAAGCCAACTCTAATCCAATGGATAATTTTAATGTTTCAGAAGTTTTATAAAAGATTTGTAATGATGCTCCAATGGATAAAATTATGCAGTTTGCAATGTAACCGTATATTTTATCATCACTTTATTATACAGGATAATGATGTCGCTTTTGTTGCTTGTCAGTCCTTTTTTGCCTCTATTTTTAAAACTTCGTAACAGATCTTGTAGCAGTTTTTATAGATAGTAGAGAAACTATGATAAATTTATGTGACGTAGTTAATAAATTATTTTTTTTGCGATTATATCGTAAACGATGTCTGACATCCTCGAGATAAAACAAAATAGTGTACAACAGTATTGTACAGCTTAATCGTCACTTACGGATAACCCAAACCATTTTCTTCCAATATTAAGGAAGACGGGTCAAAAAACATTGTTTATTCAATTAATATGGCCCTTTAAAACATGTAAGTTAAATAAATATCTCAGAAAATATTGCAGATATCATCATTGCACCCATGCAGAAGCCGCGGCGGGTCGCTAGTTTTGCAATATGATACACCGGTTGCAATCTACTACTTTATTACCCAAAAGTACGCAGAATAGATATTACTTTTCTTACCTTATAACTCAAAGACACATGGTCTTTGAGTTAAAATTCTTTGAGGTAAATACATTTAAATGGAAAATTAAAAATTACCAGAATTAAGATATAATTGTAGTTTAGCTCTCAAAACTTTTTAATTAATCTACATTGCATAAAGTTATTACTTTACAATAATTCGGTACAATAACTATACATTCATTTTGTGTTTTTATAATTATTTGTTTTGTTTACGCAAATACTGCTAATAATTGAATGAAAGGACTCTTTATTTAGTGGATTATTCCATACGATAATGTTAAACTATTCAATAGAAATGGAGTATTACACTTAAATTCAGAATTTAAGGCTTTGATCAATACGTATTCTCAAAATAAAATAAATGTTACAAATTTATCTGTTTTATATATTTTGTTAGCTCTTTTGTTAACTGAGGGGTGGCTCGCTTAGTGTAACTTCTATTTATATTATTCTAAATTGTAGTTACTTTTATTAAGGATAATGTAAATAGTAGTTATACTAAGCGAGCAAATTGTCTTAACAGTAACACATCGAGTTACCTATAATCCTATAAAACATTTCATTATTCGCATTACATATTTTTACGAAATTTAGGAAATTTCTGAAAGATCCTTACAGTACATAAATATTAAAATGAAAACATTACACATAAAACAGAAATTCAAACATTAATAAGAACAGAAACAGGTTTCTTCATAAATGCCAAACATATATTTATAGAAAGGTTAGTCAATCTTAACCTCTATATTGTTTTTTTTATTGCCTGCCCAGGCTGACGAGCACTCGGGCCACCTGCTGGAAAAAGGACGCCGAAGCAATACTGGTATCACCAACGCGCTGCCTACTGTGAGACATAGGATTTTAAGTCTCGTTTACCCAGTAAATACGGCTACGGCGCCCTTCAAACTGGAAGACAGTGTTTTCACACTACTGCTTTGCGGTAGAAATAGGCACTGCGGTAGTACCCACCCAGACAGTCCCGTGTAAAAATGGGGACCTACCACCGGTTTTCTATAATTTATATACTTTTTATAAACTTACAAAAAGAAAAACTGTTAATCAAACGAAACTTGAACTCGACGTGCCAGTCACCGCGACATAATCACATTAGTAGGGGAAAAGGGGGCAGTTTGAAATTGAAACACGAGAGTAATTGGGCTTTTAACTTATTCGAACCAGTCTTTAATTATTTCATTCCTGTCTCATTTTAAATGGTACTGTAAACCTTTAAACCTATTAAACTGGCGTGATTTGATGGGTAGTTGATAGAAGCATATTTAAAACTTACAATAAGGCATTTTCGAAGCTAATTTTATTAAATTATACTATATATTTTATTTTTTACATGTATTATTCACTTCGCTGTTTTGAAAACTTTGCTAGCAGGTTTCTTTTCAACTCAATGTATACGATAAGATTATTTCTTTCTCTCTTATTTTGCCTCCTACAATTTAAGTCAAACCGATACAGAGACTGGATTCCACTTGCCCAAATCTGTCCCTTGCATAGTCTAAAACTTAATAAATACTTAGTAAATAGACGTTTTTGTATACACCTCTCTTCTTAGCAGTTTGCATAGTTCCGTATATATTCCGTAAATACAGAAGGAAAACTGGTAAAACTGGTAAACCATTATCAGAAGCTTTATAAAAATATTATAAAATAAATATTCCCGATACTCCACTGGCATATTGACACCTAGGTTAGCATAGTGCAAAACCAGACGAAGAATTTGGCGCCTATAGCACTTCACCTAGCACTTGCTCGACTTCATCATGACTTGGGTACTGATATAGCTACCGTCCCTTTGCAGGTTCTATGGCATATTCAGTTTTTTCTGCCTTACCAGCAGTTGAAGGGGCCGGCCGACCTTCAAAATTATATAACCAAGACAGCCATTTAAGTATTGTTGATTAAAGCGACGAGACGAACAGAGCGTTAATCTTTGTAAGTAATACGCCTTGTCTACAAGAAACGCAGCGTAAGACGCTACTTATCTACCAAGATGATATTTTGAAATGTGGGATATTAAGTCTAGTATACCCGTAATAACGCTAGTTATGTTACCGTTCAAACGGGAAAACAGTTTTGCTGATATAGTACTACTTTTGCGACAGAAACAGGTACTATCCTAGATGGTCCCTTGTAAGCAGGAGACCTACCAATTTCAAAAGTTTCTAAGAAAATATTTAAAATCATAAAAACTCTGCTACTATATCCATCTACAAAAATCTGCAAATTTCTGTCCACGAGGAGTACTCTGGGGCAGTTCTGTGAAATAAATTATTAAATTTGATCCATTTGACGTCCTTACGTAAGTAAAATAGAATTTTTATGCTTTCATTTCCCGACGGGGCAAAATAAACGACCCTTCTTTTGCCTTTTGCTTTTTCGCTTTGTTTTCAATTTATCGTACAATTAATTTTACTCGGTAATCAACTGCCCCGAATATACAAATTGCAATTTGACTATTTATACAGAGTGGTGATTTGCTGATTTATGTTTTTTCTATAAGTCATATTTTTGTGCTATTTATCAATAATTTTTAGTCATTGCCACGCTTTCGTGTAATTATTATTGAAATTCGCTCTGAGATCACATACCCAAAATAGTGTTTCTAATTTGGTAACCATCCACAATGGTAATAAATGATAAGTTAGGTTATTACATTCAAAGCTCAAAACTGTTACTTCTTAGAACGGACATATCTCATACTTGGACTAATTATGTGTCAAGCATCATGTATTTCGTAAAAGTTACTCGAGCTTATGTAGTTATGGGTTTGATATCCACCAGAAGAAAATATTGCGTTCCAACCTCAGTGATTTTTTAGTTTCTTAGTGCCAATAGTTTTCAAACAGTGGTAGCAAAAGTTTTGATTGCTTTCGGCGTCATCGTGCTACCATCCTAAAATATTTGTTTTCAATAGACCATTAGAAAAACAAACTGTTTACAGATTTAAGTATTTTTAAAATGTTTTTTTAAAAAAAATAAAAAACCTTTTATGAAAAGTGAATAACGTCTTTTGTACCGTACACATTTGCAACGGACGATGACTAAAGTACATTTGGTTCATAAATCAGTTTCATAGCTGAACCAACGATAAATTGAACAGTGTATCGCTAACCTTACTGACTTTATTCTTGTACAAAGTAACACTACTGTACCTTTAGTTATCAACTTTATGAAACTTCTTTTATAATAGATATGTATATACAAAACTTGTACCATAGGTCTACAATAATACAATCATTCAATAAAAAAAATATAAAATAGTATTCCTAATATTTTTTCCCCTCAATTTTTGTTCAAACGTAAGGTGGATGTCGTACTAAAGAAATTCTTAGCCAGAACATGAAACCAGTTATACAAAAGTTTTTAAGGACATTCTGTTTAAGCCTATGTCAGATTCGCACTGACTAAAAACAACACGTGGTTCCTTTCTGATGCCTTAGAGATGGTACAGGAACGCTTTGACCATCTTCTGCGACCCCAACAGCGGTGGTCGCCGAAGCAGCCCGTTCTCGGCCATACGGTAAAAGACTTAGTAATCACAACTAACGTAACTTTATTAAATCCGTGTTAAAATGTAATATACTTCCTAGTATGGTAATATGCTGTATTGTAAGCATATTTCAGCGGCATCAATTTTTAACATTAATTTTTTAAAACATTGTTATCAAAAACAAAATGTGCGTTTAATAAGCCATACTTATTAACTTTCTTTTAAATGTTTGCATTTGAAATGAGAGTGTGGTTCGTTTCAGCGCAGATGAATATTTGAATAAAATTATTGGTTATCCTACCTTATTTTTTATTTTATATGAAATTGTTGCGGGAGAAATTTCGTGACTTATGCTAAAGTCATTACATTATAAGTCACTATTATTATCAGTCGGGCCTGAAGTTATTATACATATATTGACTGTGTACAGAAACTTTTGTTAATTTATTAGCATCAGTAAGAAGCATATCTCAAAAGACAGCAAAATCGTTGTATTGACACAATCGTTGTCAACATAACGATCGTTCTATTTCTACCATTGGTCAAGTACAATGTTTCTCTATATCGATTGGATATGTACAGTGCCCGCAGCCATTTGAAAGTAATGGGGAAACAAAGCCAACTGCAAAACAAAACCTGAATAAAAGACCAAGAGAAAGAAAGAGTGAAAATAGAGTAATCAACAGAACATCAAAACCTTTAACGCCTTAGTGCACCCCTAGACAACAAATGATGAAGACTTCGATAAAATAGAGATAAAGTTAGAGCCCGCGATAACTTTTGTGCAACTTATTATTATTATTATACAAAGATTGTTATTATTTATTGAATCCTCGTGTTCAAAGTACATTAAAATAGTCATAAGTAAATAAAAATAATTATAAATTAAAAATAAAACTTTTGGCACGGTCACGGGACAAATATTGAACATAATATTGTTCTCTTAGTCTAAGGGTTTGTATTTATATAATATGTGTTTATCTACAAAACATAATTAAATATATAAACTTTATATATTTTATATATCTATTTTTATAGTACAAGCTCTGTTTTGTTTAGGACTAGATGATATTGTGTTACTAGATACGTGCTTGGCCGTCTGGTAGAAGTTTTTAAAAAGGCGATTTGTGTCCTTTTACAATATTTAATTAATAGAAAATAACAAAGCAAAACTTTAACTAACTTAATTCTACAAACACAACCTCCAGCTACGGCGATCGAGCGAGATTGGCCCCACATGCTGGTCCGAGTGTCCCACGAGCGTCCACTTTGCATCGTCAGCATTTCCGTGGAATTACTATAATTAAGCATTGACTTAATACAATTATATCGAAATTTCGCAACAATGAGAGCTTCACGTTACCGGGCATTTAATGCACATATTCTTATGAATATGTGTATTTATGTATAACAAGTGTGGAATATGCATAGGTAACATACTCTTCTAGTTATTATTATTTCAAAATTATTATTATTTCTTAACCCAAAGCAAAACGCGTTCGTCGCTGAACAATATAACGCAATAGACCTAGCGACATCGTCACTGACTATCGCCAGCGATCATAGATAATAATTTGTCACATTAAGTTCTCTTTGATATTACTAGTTTCACTTAGACTTGTACCAGTCAATCATTGATTGGAAATAGATAATAACATAGTTAGAAATTCCGATGACAGCCAACTATCTTCGAGAGGATGAAGTTTAATATTAAAATAGAAAAACAACCGCTTAAACCCTAAGTTTTGTCGTATGATACTTTTAAAATGAAAAATACAAATTCTACAGTACTATTTTAGGTTAAGCGATATAAGAAAATTCTTAAATAATCAAATTGTAAAAGAGATAGTATTTATTAAACGACGTCACGTTGTGTTTCGGCCCCAAGAAAAAGGTGCGGTATTTGATATTTATATAAAATTGGTTTCAATGCAAATTGCTATACACTGAAGAAAAAACTTTTAAATAAGTTCTTTATGTGTTTTTCAATACACGTAACCCACTATGAGTAAGTGAGAAACTAATTTTGAAGTTTTTAAATAGAAAAACTAAAGCAAGATTACTACATTAATTTTTGATCTTCTTAACAAGGTTTTAATTATATAATATTGGCTGTTAAATATCCGCCTCCGTGGTCGAGCGGTATTGGCCCCGTTGTTTTCTGGTTGGTTAGGACAATTTGGGCTGATCCGCCAATTGTTAGTAAAGTAAGATGATCCATGCGTCGGATAGCCATGTAAAAAGTCGGTTCACCCACTAACCCGTATTGGATCAGCGTGGTGGGATACGGGCCAAAAATACCCCTAATGAAGAAAGTGTGCATTAGGGGAGACCAGTAACCAGCAGTTGACTTACATAGGCTGATTAAATGTCTTTGCATATTTTCAATTGGTAAGCATAATATCTGTCTATTTGATTGTCATTCTATGTAGTGGAGCGAGATGATTCCTAGCATTCTGTTCTGTTGCAATACTACGTAACAATTGAAATAAATAAACATTTAATAACGAAATAATTAATGCTTAACATATGCAGAATATAAATATAAGCAATAGTTTTTAGTACATGCTTATAGTTACAATATGAATGGTTAGACATAATAAATTTAAGTACCGACGCGCTATCATCTTAAACTTCTATAAAATAGCGCAGCAAATAATTATTGGTTATGCTTAAACACTTGCATAACTGCATCACTCTTTCTTAAGTGTTCTAGAGATTAAAAATTCTTCTGTGATATTTTGTTGTTACGTATTTCTTAAAAGCGTTAAGCGTTAAGCTTTTAATATCACAAATTTGTAAAACAATAGGCGCTACCGCTAAACAACAACAGACGTAATGTTTGTAATCTACTACTAAAGGCCGAAGAACGTTATTGAAATATCATTTCTCTTGGCGCTGAAAAATTAATGGTTGTTACCTTTACAATAAATTGACTATTGTTTTAGGTTTTATACTTCCTAGGTATCAATGTGCTTTATATATGTAACTGTAGATAATTTATTAGCTTAAAATTTTTTAAATAGCTTCTTGGACGTGGGACTTACCGCGATAAAATCCGTAAAAATTGTATTAATTTTTGTAATTATATAGTATTTGTGTAATTAATACAAAGTATTATTTATACCTCGTAGCCTAGTGGTATAGGCGTGTGCTTTAGAATCCGGAGGTCGTGGGTTCGAATCCTGCGAGGACTCAACAAATTTTCATTGTTGTTTCCTAGTTGGTTAGGCAATTTGGGCCGATCACCCATTTGTCTGAAAAGTAAGATGATCCATGCGTCGGATGGGCATGTAAAAGTCGTCCACCCACCAACCCGCATTGGACCAGCGTGGTGGGATACGGTCCAAAACCCCTAATGGATAGGGTGTATTAGGGAGGCCTATGTCCAGCAGTGGACTATCAAAGGCTGATGATGTATTATTGTTATGTTTCAAAACTATTCGTTTTAATAATAATAAAACTAATACTTTATGGCTATAAGTTTTAAAATTACTAAATCGAATATTTAACAATTTAACTATGTTTATATTTAAAGGATTACTGTAAGTATAAAAAATAATTAACAGTGTCGGAGCCCCAGAAGCGGAATTAACATATATACATGTAAATAAAAAATCCATGCTTTCTAAATTGCGTATCTCCTTATTCTGTAAAGTCAATGATAAAGTATATTCAATTATATAGTCTAAGCCGATATTACTTTGTTGAAAATAAAAACTGAATCTATGAAAACAGTTTATATTTTTGTTACAGTTATATATCTTACAGTTATAATTAAACACGGATCATAAACGGTAATTCATCATTAACCTCTACTCAAGTTGCCTTCAAAGGCTCCTATTTAGAAATACCTTAGTTATAATTAAAATACAAATTAAATGTTACATACAAATTAGTTATTACCAAACTTTAAAACTAAGATTAATTGTTTTTGTGAAAACTTTTATTCTTATTTATGTGCATATAATGATTAAAATAATAAAATAATTTGTACAAATTATTTTACCGGTATTTTTGTCTGATCTTCAATAACAACAATAGATATCATGTAGTAATGTAGCTTTTCATTCGAATATAGGTGCAAATGGTAAAAGAAAATTACCATGTCTATTCTTGGTAACTTACAGTTATATTTCAAACCAAAACAGGTTTATTTCCCATAACATACGTTAATATATTTTCCATTAAATTTGTTTGGATTTAATGTTAAAAAGAGTAACTAATGCGATTCTCCGTGCTACTGTCAATTTTGTTTTTAATAGATTACGTCGATTAACAATTAAGTTGTAAGAAATCCTAAATAGATATAAATTATAATTTAATTGGGCATGACTATGCCTGATATCAGCCGAGACAATTATAACAAGTCAATTAAAACTCGGAATCGTCGGTTGGGGCGGGGACGCCTACAATATTGATTTTGTAAACTTTCTTAACGATATCAGCCCCTTTCTACTCTAACATGATAAGTTACTATTTTCTGTACATGTTTTATTTTTTTAATTATTCGGTTAAAGAATGTTTATTGCATGTTGATTATTCAATCGTAGCTGTGGGACGCCCTGGAAGCTACCCGTTCTCGCGGGCATAGACAGGTTATATTGACTCCTCCTCGCCCTCTGCCCACTTATTCACGAAACCACCACTTTGTTCCTTGGAGCTTTAGAGATGGGGTCACGGGAAATCTTTGTGGATAATTTCAGAGTCTACACCACCAGCATGGCTGCTGGAAACAGCCCATCTCGGATACGGGTATCTGCCGGCTTCTGGGCGCGTTGGAACCTAATGCTTACCGTTGCGACTTATATGCTGGAGTCTCTCGCGGGGCTGTTACTAATGGACTGAGGCAAAATCACGCAGTGACAGGACTCCCAGTCTGGCGGCGCCCGTGTTGGTCTCTGCCGCACCAGTTCGGCCTGAAAGAAGAGATTATCGATACTGCGGATGCCGGTCCTCTGGCTCATACGGCGCATTGTGGTGAGACTGAAAAACTTAGCAGCGTTCTTGGTAGCAGATGATGGTATTTTCTTTTATATACCTTTTGTATTTTGCGCGACGTATATGTGCTACACAGGCTATATAGAAACAGGCTGCTCGTTTCTTTCAACTAAGCAGATTTCTAGATTTATTTCAGAGTTCTATCGCGCTTGATATTTAAATTTAATAAATTTATAGTAAAAATAAAGGTTATAAAAGTTCAGAATAAATATAGGTTTACGCGGAAGATTTCTTACAGCTAATGTCTCAGTAACTTAACATTTTGTTTTCTAGAAAATATTTATCAAAATGAGAATGTCAATGACGTCTGAACTAGAAAAAACAAGGGGAGGCATGAGAGAAAATACTTCTATGAAATTACATTTTACCGTCTTTGTAAATAGACATTGACAAATGTTGACAACGTGCTTGAAATGATTTGCCAAATTATTTAACATATGGTCCGATCTTTTAGAAATGCTACAGTAAAAATAATGATATTTTAATTTTTTTTTTATGGAAATATCTATTTTTGCATTAAATTCAAGGAGCAATGTCAAGCAGTTGGCCCTGATTTCTAACTGCCATATCATATTATTCAAAGTATTTTGTTTTGTAATTTTTTTGTACTATTCATGTGTTTCTTTACAAAACAAAATTTCGTCTTTTTAATACAATTTTTCTTTGTATTTTTAACGCTTTTAATTTAGTGTTGGGTATTTTCTTTTTAAATGTCTCTTGCATTTTTAATTAAATACCCATAAAATTTTAACATAAACGACCAATCTGAAGAAAATAATTTTAAAAGATTTGTCGAACCTATTTGTGTATAATATTTTCATAAAATAGGTTTAATTACAGAACATTAATGTTTAATATTTTGCGTTGTTTATTTTAGCCTTGAAGTTTTATGAAACTCTATAGATTGTATGAAGTCATGAAGATGCTGGAAAGAATCTGAAACGTCGAGAATAAATATTTATAACTAACGAGAAATACGTAAATTACTGGATTTTGATATAAATTAAAATGTTTACCCCTTCCAAGTAATAAAAAATTGGAGTGTTCAAATACGTTTCATTTTCATAACCCTTTATTCCGTCACAGATAGTCCGATCTCGACAAATATTTCATCTCAGGAGATATAAAAATTAATATATATATAAAATGTGAGTTGCCATATTTGTCTTTTTACATTGTTAATTTTATAGATCAAATATCTCTGATGTGGCATTTGGTTGTGTGAATATTTCCAAATTATATTACAAATATCAGCGTGCACCGTGCAATCCTCATATTTATAACAAAACTAGCGACCGCACCGGGTTGCTAGTTTTGTTATAATAATATTCGTGAATATGAAAGTGCTTATTGAATGAATAACGTTTTAAGTGATATTTAAGTTAGTTAAAAATTGCCCTGTTAAAGAAATTTATTTGAGCTAGGACAAAGCCAAGTGTAATCAACATCTGTAGCGCTATTTGGCTGAGACCTTAAATTTTTAATATAGCGCTTTAAACAAAGATAAAGATGAAAATTTTCATGTAATCACTAGAATTAAATTTGTTACTTTTTTAAATATTTTAAAATACAATTTTAGCGAATACAACTAATATTGCCATGAGACATTGCAGTTTTGTAGCTCTGAGTATCATTAAATTAATTCCTGGAACTAAACCCCTCACTACACCTATTTTAAAAATTACGACATTTCTTTGATTCTATTGTATGATTCTGTGTAGAAAATATGTCTATCTTCCCTTGCGAAGATACAACGTTTCTTTAATCATCTATCCCGGCGCAGTGCTTGGCGGTTGTCTAATTAATAATTAGAACGTCTAAAATGATGCACCTAATCATTAATGTTGTTGTGATTTTTGATATAAAGGCCGAGGAGTTGCCTACTTTGTTTAATAAAAGTAAACGCAAACTAGTATATAAATAGGGCGACAGACAAGGTTGTGATTCATTATTGCTCGGACCGTCATTACTATGCGGAGCTCGAAGTATTTTTAAATAAACTAAGTTTAACACTATTTTAATTTTCATCGTCACTATGGACAAACAACCTCAAGTGGATAATCGGTGAAGAAGAATGTGACGTCAGCGTTACTGGCGTCACCATTTTAAAAACACTGATGCTCGGGATGCCGATATCAGAAGTGGGTTCAGAGGATCCGGGAACTTTTCATCGACACCTGCTGCACCCTGGCCCCAACTACCAGCACTAGTGCAGCCAGCACATGACCATTAGGTCACCCTGCAGTACTTCTATGGGTGCCACCACAGGTTCTTCACGCACGCGGTGAAATGATGCAACAAATGTCAGGCGTTTATGTAAACCTCTGGAGCCAAGAAAGTGAAGATCAATGATGTTTATCTACCATCGCGGCGGACTTGAACATTGGGATTCGAGAATAGTGTCAACATATAAGTAAACAATCAGAACATACAATCTCAGTGATTTTTGACATTGCGTATGAAAGCTGGAGGTCTATTAAAAGGAAGAGCAAAATGTGGGTAGATGACTGGATGGATTTTCATCCTCATAGGAGGAACTCCGTAACAATCATTACTACGTTTGAACCCGAGAACAGATACTCACGGATATTGCCGATTTCAGAGAACATACCTGACCCATCAAGGGGTATCTCTGAATTTCTGTCTGACATGGGTTTTATGGAAGAGTTACGAAGATAAGCTGGGTAATGGTCACAGTGGAAGCAGTGATTGGAAGTATAAATGATGAACGTTTGCATGAATATAATGAACTACTTAATGCGAGGCTACTACAGTACCAATTAGTTCAGTTGCATCTTCCAATCCGAACAAACGACCTCATCCAGGATCAAGTTCTGTAGTACCAAATAAACGTTCAAGATTTTCAGGATCCTTCACACCCTCATTGTTTTGCCGTATATGCAAAGGAACAATCCATACATAATAGTTTTCCGCTATAAACACTCGAACTACGGATACTAAACCTGAAGAATCAAACTTATGGAACCCAAACCAACAAATCCACCTACGTGTACATTTTGCAGAAGGTGGGCCCATACGTACGAAACCTGTTTTCGACGAACGCATAATCACTACAAACATAAACAACATAGAAGGCCATAAACTTTTTTCCCATCAACGTGGCAATCAGGCTTAAGACCTTTAAAGCCGTTTTGACAGCGGTGCCGAATGTTCAGTCATGCGAGAAACGGTAGCTAACGCCTGGTCAAAGAAATCAAACTGTGAACTGCTTAAGAGGTGGGAGATTTCCGATTATGTCATTAACAACGTTATCACAATCTGCACTATGATGACACTCGCAGTCAAGGTTGCGATTTTATACTCTGACTGCGAAATGTCTGCAGATATACTTGTTGGGATGAACTTAATTAATGGAACAAATCTATGTGTAACCAATAGCAACTGGAACAAAACATTCGTCAGCCATCCATCTACCAGATCGGTAAGAACAGTCAGTTTTGAACTGGCTAAGTGTGACCTAACGGATTACGGCAAATATCGATTTCGCTCACTGCTGAACAAATATGAACATTTATTTATTGACGGATACCCAACTACAAGAGTAAATACTGGTGATTAAATCCGATTAGAGGACTCAAATAAATAGAAAGGAGGCCTTATCATCTTAGCCCTAATGGAAAGGGAGAAAAGTTCATGAAATTATCCAAGAACTCTTGAAACACAACATCATCAATGAAGTAAATCCATTTCGAACCCCATCATTCTGGTTAAAAGAACGGAGATGATCGTCTGTGTGTGGACTTTCGTGGTCGCACGAATACTTTACGGGACAAATATCATTGCCTCTAATATCGTAGATTGACCAGTTGGCGAAAGAAAATACTACCAGCTTTGATACTGGCATGGATTCATCAAATCCTATATCGGAATCATCATTGAAGACTGCATTCGTTACGCCAGACGGACCTCTGAATATCTTACTAACCTGCGTTTTGGACTGAATAACGCCTGTTCAATCTATCGAGATGCATCAACAAAACATTATCCTCACTTTTGGATGGCCTGCTCAGTCTATGTAGATGACGTACTCTGTAAATGTGCGGAAGGATTATCAGATTGAGCGCATACTCCTGCTTTTCCACAGAAGGCGGATTCTCAATCAATGTGAATAAATGTGGTTTCAAACAGTCAATTGAATATCTACAGGGCAATATTATTTCAAATGGACAAGTTCATTAAGCCGAAGGCCAAGAGCCTTAGTGGCTCAGTACCAAAGCTTTTAAACAAGTGCGACAATTTAACAGTTTAAATGCAGGATACTTCAGTTTATTCGGATTTTTCACGCATAATGGTGCGTATGAACTCACTAAACAAGGCTCTGGATAGGTTGAATAGCGCCATAGCTTTGAAATGACATCTTACAAATCTGATATCCCGGCTCCAGTGCTTGCTATATTCCAGGGCGCACCAATGCTCTTATACACTGATGCAAGTAGCTGGGGTTTGGATCGGTTCTGGTACAAATTATTGATGGACGACAGCATGCTGGCATTCGCGGGCATGAGGACTACCGACACAGAAAGCCGATATCACTCCTACGGGTTAGAGACTTTGATCGTACACGAGTATCAAACACTTCCAGCCCAGTACGCTTTATGGACGCAAATTTAAAATTTGATTTCGATATTGAATTATAAAGAGAGAACAGTTACAACACGCAGACTTCTTTGGCAGAAATCCGACTGATTTAGCAGTCAATATCATGACAAAAGGATTTGGAGTGGCTAAAGACGGTAAAGTTCAAGAAGGGATGAAGTACTACGACCGATAATAATTCAATCAAGACAACAACTCAATAGGAGGATACCTTTTTGGGAAGATGACTTTAAAAAAGAACAGTACAGGACCCGGTTTTGGACATAAAACCTGTTCAGACACCAAAGCATTTCAATGGGTATCATAAATTCCTACCTGGCCCTTAAACACATTGGCTGGGAGAAGACTTTAAGGAAAATCAAAACCTATTATTGCCAAAATGACACCATTGTCCGAAATTTCATAGAACAATTGTGTCTGTACCAAAACATCAAAGGAATTCATTTCCTCGTCCAAATGCACCCTATTCCAGAAACCATCAACAGCTTTCCAAGTAGTACACATAGACATAACCGGCAAACCTAGGCCTCGAACGATCTTAATATGTCATAGTAACAATAGACGCCACAAAATACATCTTGTTTTACCACGCCACTGATAGAGTCAGCATAGTACACTGGGTGCATTAAAACGCCATGTCCACTTGTTTGGCCCACCCATTACAATAATAGTTGATATAGATACAAATACAATAATAGATGATATAGTTGAATAGTTGAAGAGAATTCTTGGGCGATTTCAAAACTACTGTGACCGGTTTGAATAAACATCCATGCTATCCCGCACCAGGAGTTAGCCAGAGCCAACAGTCAAGTTGAACAGATGGCTACACTCAAAAATACTAATCATGATCAAGGGTGAAACGGAACAGTGGCATGCAGTACTTGATGAACTACACAATTGGCTATAGATTGTACTGCCCATCGGATTACAGGTATCGCACCATACGCTCTTGACACAAAAGGCGTTGTGTGCCCACCACAATTATTGAGCCTGGTGGATATCGACAGACGGTGGACATAGATGCTCTCACTAATTTAAGCTCAGAAGATGACCCAAACTGCAGAACAAGACGAGCAGCGGTTTAATTTACGAAAAGCGAAAATACACCTATTCCAAGGAGAATATATTATCATGAGAACAATCCTCTGTAAACTTCCTTGGATCTCAAATATAGTAGAGCCTATGGATTTCAGGGTGCAGACAATGACCGGTACCTCGTTAAGCGGTTGTCGGTGGGGACGACCACGAAAAGTGGCTCATGACCAACTAAATCGTGCACCACAACCTGGCAATCCAGTTACCATGTCAGCGGAAATCGAACAATCTCCACCATCTGAGATAGTCAGAAAACCTTTGAGTACATCACACACTGAACCATGTCAGCAACAAATGAAAAATCAAAACGAGGAAGATCAACCAGCTAACTAAAACCATGGGGTAAAATTACACTATTACTGTTGAAAGCTGTGAGTGTATCACACCCGCAAAAATATTATTTATTGTAATAATCCGGAAATACGTTTAACCATTTCCTACTTTAGAGCCCTGTGCATAGCACAACATCGACCCTCCACCTTCCTTAGAGCCTCTGTGTGCCACGGCGAACAAGACCGCCCAGGCAATTATCACACCTTCATTCAATC
This sequence comes from Lamproptera curius, assembly GCA_029286875.1. Taxonomy (NCBI): domain Eukaryota; kingdom Metazoa; phylum Arthropoda; class Insecta; order Lepidoptera; family Papilionidae; genus Lamproptera; species Lamproptera curius. The sequence goes on along the minus strand of JAGSMT010000201.1, from coordinate 33,385 downwards.
ATCCAGAAATACGTTTAACCATTCCTACTTCAGGCCCTATTATGGCAGCATCGACCTTCCCTATTTTCCTTGAGCCTCTGTGTGCCACGGCAAACAAGACCGCCAGAGCACAGCATCACACCTTCATTACGGGCAGCGAGGGTGCTAACCCTCGAGCTATACAATCTTCCGAACCACCACAATCTTCGAGAACCCGCCTGATCTTCGAGAACCATACAATCTTCGGGAACCATACAGTCTTCGGAAACCATACAATCTTCCGGGAACCATACAATCTTCCGGGAACCATACAATCTTCGAGAACCATACAATCTTCGAGAACCACGCGCCTGATCTTCCCAAGAACCATACAATCTTCGAGAACCATACAATCTTCGAGAACAATACAATCTTCGAGAACCATACAATCTTCGAACCATACAATCGCCGAGAACAATAAATCTTTTAAGATTGATCATGAATTTAAAATGTATTTACAAAAGACAAAGCCAAGAGCAACACAAAGTATTGAGGATTTAATTGCGTTTATACAGTTACATACAGGTATAAACTCAGAACATATTTTAATTGCTTCAGGTAAACTACAAATGGCATCGACGAGTTCTTCAAGATCGATGCTTGCAGATTAAGTGCCTGAGCAGGAAGGCTTTTGGGAAAAGCGGCATGGTGCAGAGCGCGCACCACCCGTCAGAATAGCCATATCGGCGCAATTGTAGTAGTTGTCTAATTAATAATTAAGAACGTCTAAAATGATACCTAATCATTAATATTGTTGTGATTTTGCGAAATAAAATAAGAGGTTGCCTACTTTGTTTAATAAAAGTGTAAACGCAAACTAGTATAAATAGGGCGACCAGACAGTTATGATTCATTGTTACTCGGACCGTCGTACTGTGCGAAACTCGGTAATTTTAAATAAACTAAGTTTAACACTATTTGTAGTTTTCAACGTCACTATGGACAAACAACCTCAAGTGGATAATCAGTACGAAGAAGAGATATGACGTCAGCGTTGCTTGTCACCGACCTAAAAACACTGATGCTCAGGATTCTTCGATATATCTATGTTTATCAATATCAATTCTGCAATCTATCTGTCAATCATTTATCATTTCTATGAAAATTGTTGGATTGCTTTTTGGTTCTATTTTTTCAGCTGGGTTTAACCGTCGTTTATAGAGATGTCACATTAATCATCTAAATTGGGCACATGCTTAAGGTAGTAATAGACAGTCAGAATACTATTTCAGTGGTACTCCGGAAAAGAAGTCTCGATATTGACGTTAAGTCTCTCGAAATCATTAATATGTAGACGGGTCCAAAATATCGAGACAACTTCCTATAAGCTTCGCTCCCGGAAGAACTTTCCTCGTGAGTTATGTGAATCTGTAATAGTGTTAGTGTGTTGAGTGCTGGGTGTCCATCGACTCGTCCATACGAGACAACGTGGCTGTTATCGGGTTGCGACGAGTCATTTTCAATGTTTTTTAAAATGCATAAGAGATGTTTAGATTGGAATTCTTTTGAGATTTCTAAAAATATAATAAATAAAGTACAAAATTTTATTGTGTCCTGAAATATGAGTTAGAAAAAAATTACTAAACGAATTTAAAATAAAAACACTTCAATAAATAAGACAGACATGGAAACAATTTCAAGCGCAATTATTTAGTATTTCAGTAACTTATTAATATACAATCAACAATACACGCTAAGCGTTGAATTTTTCTACAGCTTTACAAATTTTCACGGCCAAATAATTTACATTTACTTTGAGAAAAATCTTAATTGAAAGATAAACAACAAAAATAGAGAATGTTTAATATTTTTAATGCGTGCGTCATTAATTCAAAAAGTTTCAAACATTACTTACGTTAGAACTTGAATAGTTCAAAATTTTATAAAATATCGATAATAAGATTATGTAGATGAAACAATACAATTTTGAAGTCCAAATGTGTTTGTGCTGCAGCAGATGTTCCTTGTGCGAGTTTTGTAGAATTGATAGGTGTTGAGTTATCGTAAAATGGTATAAAACCAAAAATTTAATTATTACGCGATTTTTTGACTTGTTGGAACATCATGCAAAGGTAGAGCAGAAAATAATGCAGTCTTATCAGGAAAATTAAGTAAAATTAATAATGGTGAATAATGAAAAGACTATATATAGTGAAGTGATCTTTGCTGCCGGAAAACTTAAAGATTTGTAAAAGAGTAATCGTTATTATTTAATTTGAAATACTTAATCTTGTTTGCAGTTTCAATATATTTGAAAAATTAAACAAATATAGTAACAAATTAAAAGTTAGGAGCGCGACAAAACGTTAATTCTTGCACAATTGTCTGAGCAAAATGTGGTCATCCTTCACGCTTATGAGCACCGTACACGTATTATGAATATACGCGACAAATACTAGTATATAGCACTCAAAGGTATAAGTTGTGATTATGTTTTCCATCACACTATTAACATGCTTTAGATTTTTCCAAGATGATTAATTGATTAAAAACATGGATTAACTTTAATAATCGTATCAGTCAGTATTTCCTATTCATTACAGATTCTGGCAGGAAAATAGAGTATGTTCTGCAGTAATTACTTTTCTTATCTACTTACATCGTCCTCTCGATTTTGATAAACAAATTACAATAAAATTAATTTCATCATTTGGTTTACTCATATTGTACTCTTTAGTTGCTCAAGGCTCCCTTTCCGTCATGCACAGATGCATTCAAACTTTCAATGAAGTTTTATTGGTATTATGTTATGATAACGACTTTTTAATTTTGTCTTTTAATGATTTTTCTCTGCGCGCGACGCCCTTTGCTATCTTTTCAGGCTGGCTATTATTTGGGCTGCGGGCGGATGAGGGCGAAAGATTGTTCATTGAACTGCAAATGGGGCTTTGTGTGTTTTACGGTTTGCCGTACCTTGTGCTTATGAAGCAATAAATAATTTTAATAGTAACATTTCCTTTTAGATTTTAACCTGCTTATTTGTATTTACTTGTTGATTTTTTTATTATTTATGTTGGCTTTTGACAACAAATTACCTTCACAATGTAAGGGTTTATAGGCCGTTTTCTTTTAACGCACATTCATGATAATAAGATCTACATCGAGCTTAGAGTTAACTTATTAACTTTATTAAATAAAACATATAATAAAATTTATGTTTTGTTAGGTATGATTAGTAAAATATTAAGTTAAACTAATAGGCCTTGTTCCGTTAGTAGTGTGTACCGAATCTAATTGGTCGTGCGCGTGTTATATAATATCAACATAATGAATTTAATTGACTCTAAAGCAATAGGCGTTGCCAAAATTTGAAAGGGGATCACTAATTGAAGTCTGGGTAGTATTATGCAGAAGAAAGAGAGAGATGGTAAGTAAATTGTTTATAAAATGAACATGGAATAAAATCATTCGTTAAGCAATGAAAATATGCTAAAATGCGGTCAATTTATGTTCAGTTCGATTTAACACTAATTTCTTATTAATTTATCAACGGACCCCTAAACATAGAGTCGGAGAAAAGGAGCAAAGGGGTGATTTTAAAACCATATTATTTAATTTAAATACATCAATGACTTTTTTTGCGCTCTATAAAATAAATGTTTTATCATTTGTATTCAACTCTTAGTATTCTCGTATAAATTTCGTGTAATAATTATTTATCTTATACGATAGTTAGTACTCTCATCCTTAACTGAAAATTTAAGCACTAATTAATCATAGGCATATAATATTAGAAGAATTTCGATGAACAAAGAACGATTCTTAAACCAAAAAAAGCATCGGATATGCTACCAGCGAAGATATGAGAAAGTAGACTTACTAGTACTGAGGGCAAGTAAAAGAGGAAAACATTGAGCTAAAACGTTACGCTTACGCAAGATCGGCGCAACGACGTGATAAGAGCTGCTGGAAAAGTACTGCATGATATTTAATAATGCATTTAATGTACAGCTCTTACATTTCATTATGTAACACACAGGTTTTGCTGCCCTGAAGCCTAAGTAAAACTATGCATTTAACTACCCTTTATTAGATTCTCCTTTGTCGTAGCAGTGAGGCTCAGTAACTACAGCATTCACATCAACAGAGATTAAGGCGGTATATGGAATGGGACACCATTCGTGAAGGCTTTTTTTTTTTTTTTTTTTTTTTTTTTTTTCCGTTGAAAACCCAGCTTACAGATTCCCCGCCGCCAAAGTGAGGGGACAGCGGGGAGATATGTGGGGCTCCCGGTCAAAGATGGGCAGCTGTTGCCCACTAAAAAACCAGCGGTTGTTCCCTTCTCTTGTCGCGCTGCTGGCCGGGGCCGCAGGCATGATCACAGTCGGCGGCCCCGGCTTTGACGCCCTCTCGGGCCTCTTCTCTCTCAGGTGTTGGGACACGCCCGGAACGTCACTGGGCGTGCGGAACAAACAGCACGGCGCCCTCTTCGAGCCCCTTCTGGGCGGCGGGCACCTCTTGCCCGGCCGCCCAGAATCCAATGTCAGGGGAAGGTTGCGCGCGTACGCCACTCTTCAGCGCCTGGCCTTCTTCTGCGGATAGCCAGGGCGCTCACGGCCTCCCTGTCCCTTTCCGCGGCCTCCTTCCAGCCCATCCACGTCCTCACCCAAGCGGGGATTGGCTTGACCTTTCGCTCTCTGGCATCCTGCGCACTACACGGCAGGAAGCCGAAGGTGTGCCCCGGCTACTACGCAGCTCTCGGCGTTGCTTCATTGAGCCGGGCACTCTTCCAGCGCATTGGGCCGTCTCTTCGGCAACCATTCGTGGCTGCACCAAAGCTGTCTAAAGTATCTAGATTTAGATTCATTTTGGATGGGGCAGGGCGGGTTCAAGGTGGTAGGCTTGCCACCGTAATCCAGTGAAGTCGCGGGAGAAGAGTGTCACTGTACGCTCAGGGCTCTCTGCCGCCAAGCGAGAAAGCGGGGCCGCAGTGGTTGTGGAAGGACAGGACGGTGATGGGCATGGTGGCATCAACCTCTCTTTCTCTTTTTCTCTGCGGTTGAAAACAAGAACGACAAAGCCTTGTACCGAGGACGCGCTCCACTTCATCGACAAGATAATGTCTAAAATTACGTTGGTTGCTAGTAATTTAAAGCTTCTAAAACGATCAATAATAGTGTTACGAGTTTTATTGTGTTTGGGTATGATAATTGGCCATTAGTCATAATTGTATTGTTAAATATTACCCATTTTAAAAACCCTTTTGCAGGGTTCATGATCACACACATGACAGAAATGTTTCCGTTTTACATTATGTATTTCTTGTATAGTATTCGCATAAAATATTGTTCAACAATACACTAATCACACTAAATTCAGGCCCTATAGCACCATTTTTGAGTTCTTGTGCAGTAAACATTTGATATTCTGTTTATGGAAACTGTTTTTAGAAAATCATTAACCTCTGTATAAATATACTTTATCTTTGGTATAAATGTACTTTCTTGTATCCTTTTCACTATATGTATAACATCTATACTCCTGTAATATTTTAGCTGACCAAAATTGGAGAAAAAAAGGATATTATAAACAATATATTGTACTTTTCCCAATAATTCTTTTTACATTTATATTAAAGGTGTATGACACAAAATTTTAAATACTCTTACTAATCAATAAGGTGTATTATATTTCCGTTTAACCATTGTAATAATCAATATCACGAATCAATTAATGATAAATTAGATGGATATTGCAATTTCCTTGCATAATGGTCATGGTAAACTATTGTCGGATATATTACAGCTGGTAGCATGAATATGTAGCTATTTGTCATCACAAACATAATACTCATCCATATCACGTAGTCAGATCTATCTTGCATCGTGCCACGCCTCGTTTACCTTATGTATTGATTTCTAAGACCATTTACAAACTTTATGAATGGGGTTTGGTAAAGAAGTATTACTTAAAGCGACAAGATGAGAAAATAATTTATTTTTCCTATGAGATATAAGAGTTTTTATATGCAAAATAAATCTCATCTTTACCATAAATATATTCTAATGTTTACAGGGCTGTAATCTTAGGTGAAAATGTATTTTTCGCAAATTTCATTCATTATTCGTCCACATTACTGTAACTGTTGATTATTCTAACCTGATTGAGCTACTTGTTTTAGAAGATCCCTGCTAAGGTTGACTTGGAAAGCTGATGCAAACAGCAATTAAGTGAATACCAGACAAGGTACGATCCGACTTTGAAAGGTATGCTTAGTGATTGAAAGTTAGTTCGTGTCTATTTTTGAAAATAATTTTAAAAATTATGGTTATAAAAAAAAACCCATAAAACCACCTTTTTCATAAAGGGGTTACTCTATAATGATATAAGTCTTTCTTTTGGACTATACCCATAAAAGTAAATATTTCATTGTCAACAATAATGCAAGGAAAATGTGATTGTTATTTCATTATTTAATTTTGTAAACACCCCCAAGAAAAATATATTTTTCAAGTAATTAAAACATTGTGAGTTTCATTTATAAACACTGCAGCCTTAAAGCCTAAAGCGATCTACAAATATTAACATTTATTATAATTCTTAAAATGATCATTAACACGTCTAATTAACAAGTTTATTAAGTATAAGCGTGTCAATTTAGTGTATATACATTTTACAAAATGCATTTTATTTATGTAATGTGGCAATTCCAATAAATTAACATTTAGCTTTGGTAAACATAGGTAAATAGTATTTAGATGTCAGCTTATATTAGGCAGTCCTAACAGGCCCTAAGAATCCTTCAAAGTTGTTTACAGAAATCAGTGTAATAGCTGTTTTTCTCAATACATATTTGAAAATATTATGTTTGTTCATAAACTTATAAAATAGTTTATAAAACGACATGACAAATAAATAAATACTAGGAATAAGCATTGTATGTTCTTCCCATGGCTGAAGAACAATAAAATCTTTCATGGGATGTATTCTTTTCTCAATAAAATCCCGAAAACGTTGACTTAAAATTTTAAAAAGTTGTAAAGGAACGTTTGTGTGTTAAAGAGATATTGAAGTGTTATATTTAGTTGTAACTGACTGCTTGATAGTAACACACCCTGATAATGAACTGTTCGCTCAGGCTATTAAAATAGTAAAATATGAGTATTATGTAAAATTTTGAAATTTATTGAAAAAAGGAAAAAAGTCCCTTGAGTTTCTTACGCTGGTTCTTCTCAGGTCAGGCTTCCATTTCCAGACGGTGGTGATTATTTGACAATCAATAAGAAATTGTTATGCTTCCGTATTACGGAATAGGACATCTTGATTAGTTATATACTTCTTTGATTAACTTCTTACAATATGCTGTGATTTTATTTAAATAAATTAATCATAAAATAAAGTCGTTTAAAAACTACGTAATAGATATAAAAAACAATAGTTTGAGCCTTATGAAATTTAATACCATGGTCGCTTCTTTGTTTTTACATTAAATGGGTTATCCGTCAAATAAATCCATTTTAATATAGCTCAACTCTGTTCTTGTATCAGTCATGTTGGCCACTGCTAGACATAGGCTTCCCTAAGACTACTCGTCTCCATTAAGGTTTAGACAGTATCCTACTACTGGTCCAATGGGTTGGTGGGTGGACGCGTTTTACAAACATCTGACGCAAAAGATCATCTTACTTTTCAGATAGTTGGGTGATGTTTTGATTTCTAACCAACTAAAACCCAACAATGGAGTCCTGGGAATCAAACCCTGAAGGACCACTAAATGGGATTTGACAAAATCACGAAAAATGTACAATGTGAGTTAACTTGCAGCCGAGAAAGTCAAAATAGTTATAATATCTTGCTTGATTTTAAAGACTGAAGGTATATCCCAACACGGTATAGGATGAACACAGTGCAAAGTCAATCCAATACAATCATGGCATAGCGTTTATTTTTTTACGTAAATGCCTGTGCATGCAATCTTCAGAGGCAAGACAGATCGAACTCGCACCGAGTAGAACCATCCGTTGTTTCCTTTCTGAGCAACGCCTTTTTGTTGAGGTCCTTAAAGGATTCTGCACTCTTATGCAACTCTACAGCGCTGGAAGTCAAGACAGCTCGTCTCTGCCCTATGGCCTCTTAGGGTTTAGTAGAAATTACACTTTCCCTTAATGCAGTGGAAAGGAATCGCAGCATGCTTTCACCTTGGTCTTTATCCACTGCATTACATCTGGAAGCTAACTGGGTTCCTCTTAGATTTCCCACAGAGCGGGACTGGCCGCAGGTTCTGAGCCCCACCGTTAAGATAAAGCGGGACCTATCGAGGCAGTTCATAGAATATCTTTCTCTGAAAGTACTACACAAGCCCACTCCATGGGAGCATGGACAATGTATATCCTGCACCGACAAAAACTACGACCCGTTGTTTCTTTGGCGCCTTAGAGATGAGGTTAAGTAGTGGCCGCAGTGATGATTTCGGCACTGGGTGCGGTCATAACCGCAGGCCGTATAGGAAGTTCGATCCCGCTCAGCGTACTGTTGAGCGGGCTATGCTCAGAATAGTGCGTGTCTCCATTACACTATTCGCAGCCAGAATAATGGAAACATAGCTTGCAGGTTAGCAAGTGAAATTGACAATGGGGTGCCTCCAAGCCAGTATAAGCTCTGAGTCGTAATAGTTATTAAGTAATAATAAACGACAAAAAAGTTAATAAAACTTATTTCCATAATATTTATTAATTCTAAATTGAATATATTATATTGTAAATATAAAAATATTTAGATGTTAGTGGTTAAGCCCGTTAAGTCAAATTAGTGATAATACAGTATTCATATTTGCGAAACGCTAGTCACCGTTTTATTATTGCTGGGGTATAGTTATTTTGACGAATGTCGTTTGACGGTGTTTTCGACGTTTTTTTATTTAAAAACATATGAAAAAATACATTGAGGTAAAATCGTGCTCCGCTACGTCAGTTGGTTCTAAAGAGATAAATTTCAACAACGTTTCTGATCGTATTTCTACATTGGAAGGCGTATATATATTTTATGAATTTTAAGATAAACACAGTTAAGCTGTTAACATGTTTCGAAAACTACGTATTATTACAACAGGGTGCTTGTGGAGAAAGTGTTCCAAATGTCGGGAATTTAAAACGCTAAAATAAACGCGATGAAATCCGTTAATAGTCCGTTCATTTAATCACGGTAAGCCGATTCAAAGCTTATTTTAAGCTTTAAAATAATAACTCTTTAGTAGTAAATGCATTTAAAAACATCACATTTATATATACAAAAGCTAAGCTACAAGTTTTGCTTTTTGTAGCTACACAATTTTGCTTTATGGCTGCTAAGCTACATATTCAAAACGATAACATATTCTGACATATCAGGACTAATGACATAAAGTTTTAATTTAAGTTACAAGCAAACATGATAATATCGCCATTGTTTGTTACTGTTACAATTATTTTTTGGCAATGAAAAGAAAATTTTTTGCTATGATTTGTCAATTACTATTTATCCTGTTTTTAAATGTTACTTTTGTTAATAAATAAGTATTTTCAAAAAAATCTTTTACAAATAAGGCAGAAATAATATAACATAACTTTCGACAGATAATTTGTATAGTTCTTAATAATATACTATTTTCTGTACATGTTTTATTTTTTTAATTATTCGGTTAAAGAATGTTTATTGCATGTTGATTATTCAATCGTAGCTGTGGGACGCCCTGGAAGCTACCCGTTCTCGCGGGCATAGACAGGTTATATTGACTCCTCCTCGCCCTCTGCCCACTTATTCACGAAACCACCACTTTGTTCCTTGGAGCTTTAGAGATGGGGTCACGGGAAATCTTTGTGGATAATTTCAGAGTCTACACCACCAGCATGGCTGCTGGAAACAGCCCATCTCGGATACGGGTATCTGCCGGCTTCTGGGCGCGTTGGAACCTAATGCTTACCGTTGCGACTTATATGCTGGAGTCTCTCGCGGGGCTGTTACTAATGGACTGAGGCAAAATCACGCAGTGACAGGACTCCCAGTCTGGCGGCGCCCGTGTTGGTCTCTGCCGCACCAGTTCGGCCTGAAAGAAGAGATTATCGATACTGCGGATGCCGGTCCTCTGGCTCATACGGCGCATTGTGGTGAGACTGAAAAACTTAGCAGCGTTCTTGGTAGCAGATGATGGTATTTTCTTTTATATACCTTTTGTATTTTGCGCGACGTATATGTGCTACACAGGCTATATAGAAACAGGCTGCTCGTTTCTTTCAACTAAGCAGATTTCTAGATTTATTTCAGAGTTCTATCGCGCTTGATATTTAAATTTAATAAATTTATAGTAAAAATAAAGGTTATAAAAGTTCAGAATAAATATAGGTTTACGCGGAAGATTTCTTACAGCTAATGTCTCAGTAACTTAACATTTTGTTTTCTAGAAAATATTTATCAAAATGAGAATGTCAATGACGTCTGAACTAGAAAAAACAAGGGGAGGCATGAGAGAAAATACTTCTATGAAATTACATTTTACCGTCTTTGTAAATAGACATTGACAAATGTTGACAACGTGCTTGAAATGATTTGCCAAATTATTTAACATATGGTCCGATCTTTTAGAAATGCTACAGTAAAAATAATGATATTTTAATTTTTTTTTTATGGAAATATCTATTTTTGCATTAAATTCAAGGAGCAATGTCAAGCAGTTGGCCCTGATTTCTAACTGCCATATCATATTATTCAAAGTATTTTGTTTTGTAATTTTTTTGTACTATTCATGTGTTTCTTTACAAAACAAAATTTCGTCTTTTTAATACAATTTTTCTTTGTATTTTTAACGCTTTTAATTTAGTGTTGGGTATTTTCTTTTTAAATGTCTCTTGCATTTTTAATTAAATACCCATAAAATTTTAACATAAACGACCAATCTGAAGAAAATAATTTTAAAAGATTTGTCGAACCTATTTGTGTATAATATTTTCATAAAATAGGTTTAATTACAGAACATTAATGTTTAATATTTTGCGTTGTTTATTTTAGCCTTGAAGTTTTATGAAACTCTATAGATTGTATGAAGTCATGAAGATGCTGGAAAGAATCTGAAACGTCGAGAATAAATATTTATAACTAACGAGAAATACGTAAATTACTGGATTTTGATATAAATTAAAATGTTTACCCCTTCCAAGTAATAAAAAATTGGAGTGTTCAAATACGTTTCATTTTCATAACCCTTTATTCCGTCACAGATAGTCCGATCTCGACAAATATTTCATCTCAGGAGATATAAAAATTAATATATATATAAAATGTGAGTTGCCATATTTGTCTTTTTACATTGTTAATTTTATAGATCAAATATCTCTGATGTGGCATTTGGTTGTGTGAATATTTCCAAATTATATTACAAATATCAGCGTGCACCGTGCAATCCTCATATTTATAACAAAACTAGCGACCGCACCGGGTTGCTAGTTTTGTTATAATAATATTCGTGAATATGAAAGTGCTTATTGAATGAATAACGTTTTAAGTGATATTTAAGTTAGTTAAAAATTGCCCTGTTAAAGAAATTTATTTGAGCTAGGACAAAGCCAAGTGTAATCAACATCTGTAGCGCTATTTGGCTGAGACCTTAAATTTTTAATATAGCGCTTTAAACAAAGATAAAGATGAAAATTTTCATGTAATCACTAGAATTAAATTTGTTACTTTTTTAAATATTTTAAAATACAATTTTAGCGAATACAACTAATATTGCCATGAGACATTGCAGTTTTGTAGCTCTGAGTATCATTAAATTAATTCCTGGAACTAAACCCCTCACTACACCTATTTTAAAAATTACGACATTTCTTTGATTCTATTGTATGATTCTGTGTAGAAAATATGTCTATCTTCCCTTGCGAAGATACAACGTTTCTTTAATCATCTATCCCGGCGCAGTGCTTGGCGGTTGTCTAATTAATAATTAGAACGTCTAAAATGATGCACCTAATCATTAATGTTGTTGTGATTTTTGATATAAAGGCCGAGGAGTTGCCTACTTTGTTTAATAAAAGTAAACGCAAACTAGTATATAAATAGGGCGACAGACAAGGTTGTGATTCATTATTGCTCGGACCGTCATTACTATGCGGAGCTCGAAGTATTTTTAAATAAACTAAGTTTAACACTATTTTAATTTTCATCGTCACTATGGACAAACAACCTCAAGTGGATAATCGGTGAAGAAGAATGTGACGTCAGCGTTACTGGCGTCACCATTTTAAAAACACTGATGCTCGGGATGCCGATATCAGAAGTGGGTTCAGAGGATCCGGGAACTTTTCATCGACACCTGCTGCACCCTGGCCCCAACTACCAGCACTAGTGCAGCCAGCACATGACCATTAGGTCACCCTGCAGTACTTCTATGGGTGCCACCACAGGTTCTTCACGCACGCGGTGAAATGATGCAACAAATGTCAGGCGTTTATGTAAACCTCTGGAGCCAAGAAAGTGAAGATCAATGATGTTTATCTACCATCGCGGCGGACTTGAACATTGGGATTCGAGAATAGTGTCAACATATAAGTAAACAATCAGAACATACAATCTCAGTGATTTTTGACATTGCGTATGAAAGCTGGAGGTCTATTAAAAGGAAGAGCAAAATGTGGGTAGATGACTGGATGGATTTTCATCCTCATAGGAGGAACTCCGTAACAATCATTACTACGTTTGAACCCGAGAACAGATACTCACGGATATTGCCGATTTCAGAGAACATACCTGACCCATCAAGGGGTATCTCTGAATTTCTGTCTGACATGGGTTTTATGGAAGAGTTACGAAGATAAGCTGGGTAATGGTCACAGTGGAAGCAGTGATTGGAAGTATAAATGATGAACGTTTGCATGAATATAATGAACTACTTAATGCGAGGCTACTACAGTACCAATTAGTTCAGTTGCATCTTCCAATCCGAACAAACGACCTCATCCAGGATCAAGTTCTGTAGTACCAAATAAACGTTCAAGATTTTCAGGATCCTTCACACCCTCATTGTTTTGCCGTATATGCAAAGGAACAATCCATACATAATAGTTTTCCGCTATAAACACTCGAACTACGGATACTAAACCTGAAGAATCAAACTTATGGAACCCAAACCAACAAATCCACCTACGTGTACATTTTGCAGAAGGTGGGCCCATACGTACGAAACCTGTTTTCGACGAACGCATAATCACTACAAACATAAACAACATAGAAGGCCATAAACTTTTTTCCCATCAACGTGGCAATCAGGCTTAAGACCTTTAAAGCCGTTTTGACAGCGGTGCCGAATGTTCAGTCATGCGAGAAACGGTAGCTAACGCCTGGTCAAAGAAATCAAACTGTGAACTGCTTAAGAGGTGGGAGATTTCCGATTATGTCATTAACAACGTTATCACAATCTGCACTATGATGACACTCGCAGTCAAGGTTGCGATTTTATACTCTGACTGCGAAATGTCTGCAGATATACTTGTTGGGATGAACTTAATTAATGGAACAAATCTATGTGTAACCAATAGCAACTGGAACAAAACATTCGTCAGCCATCCATCTACCAGATCGGTAAGAACAGTCAGTTTTGAACTGGCTAAGTGTGACCTAACGGATTACGGCAAATATCGATTTCGCTCACTGCTGAACAAATATGAACATTTATTTATTGACGGATACCCAACTACAAGAGTAAATACTGGTGATTAAATCCGATTAGAGGACTCAAATAAATAGAAAGGAGGCCTTATCATCTTAGCCCTAATGGAAAGGGAGAAAAGTTCATGAAATTATCCAAGAACTCTTGAAACACAACATCATCAATGAAGTAAATCCATTTCGAACCCCATCATTCTGGTTAAAAGAACGGAGATGATCGTCTGTGTGTGGACTTTCGTGGTCGCACGAATACTTTACGGGACAAATATCATTGCCTCTAATATCGTAGATTGACCAGTTGGCGAAAGAAAATACTACCAGCTTTGATACTGGCATGGATTCATCAAATCCTATATCGGAATCATCATTGAAGACTGCATTCGTTACGCCAGACGGACCTCTGAATATCTTACTAACCTGCGTTTTGGACTGAATAACGCCTGTTCAATCTATCGAGATGCATCAACAAAACATTATCCTCACTTTTGGATGGCCTGCTCAGTCTATGTAGATGACGTACTCTGTAAATGTGCGGAAGGATTATCAGATTGAGCGCATACTCCTGCTTTTCCACAGAAGGCGGATTCTCAATCAATGTGAATAAATGTGGTTTCAAACAGTCAATTGAATATCTACAGGGCAATATTATTTCAAATGGACAAGTTCATTAAGCCGAAGGCCAAGAGCCTTAGTGGCTCAGTACCAAAGCTTTTAAACAAGTGCGACAATTTAACAGTTTAAATGCAGGATACTTCAGTTTATTCGGATTTTTCACGCATAATGGTGCGTATGAACTCACTAAACAAGGCTCTGGATAGGTTGAATAGCGCCATAGCTTTGAAATGACATCTTACAAATCTGATATCCCGGCTCCAGTGCTTGCTATATTCCAGGGCGCACCAATGCTCTTATACACTGATGCAAGTAGCTGGGGTTTGGATCGGTTCTGGTACAAATTATTGATGGACGACAGCATGCTGGCATTCGCGGGCATGAGGACTACCGACACAGAAAGCCGATATCACTCCTACGGGTTAGAGACTTTGATCGTACACGAGTATCAAACACTTCCAGCCCAGTACGCTTTATGGACGCAAATTTAAAATTTGATTTCGATATTGAATTATAAAGAGAGAACAGTTACAACACGCAGACTTCTTTGGCAGAAATCCGACTGATTTAGCAGTCAATATCATGACAAAAGGATTTGGAGTGGCTAAAGACGGTAAAGTTCAAGAAGGGATGAAGTACTACGACCGATAATAATTCAATCAAGACAACAACTCAATAGGAGGATACCTTTTTGGGAAGATGACTTTAAAAAAGAACAGTACAGGACCCGGTTTTGGACATAAAACCTGTTCAGACACCAAAGCATTTCAATGGGTATCATAAATTCCTACCTGGCCCTTAAACACATTGGCTGGGAGAAGACTTTAAGGAAAATCAAAACCTATTATTGCCAAAATGACACCATTGTCCGAAATTTCATAGAACAATTGTGTCTGTACCAAAACATCAAAGGAATTCATTTCCTCGTCCAAATGCACCCTATTCCAGAAACCATCAACAGCTTTCCAAGTAGTACACATAGACATAACCGGCAAACCTAGGCCTCGAACGATCTTAATATGTCATAGTAACAATAGACGCCACAAAATACATCTTGTTTTACCACGCCACTGATAGAGTCAGCATAGTACACTGGGTGCATTAAAACGCCATGTCCACTTGTTTGGCCCACCCATTACAATAATAGTTGATATAGATACAAATACAATAATAGATGATATAGTTGAATAGTTGAAGAGAATTCTTGGGCGATTTCAAAACTACTGTGACCGGTTTGAATAAACATCCATGCTATCCCGCACCAGGAGTTAGCCAGAGCCAACAGTCAAGTTGAACAGATGGCTACACTCAAAAATACTAATCATGATCAAGGGTGAAACGGAACAGTGGCATGCAGTACTTGATGAACTACACAATTGGCTATAGATTGTACTGCCCATCGGATTACAGGTATCGCACCATACGCTCTTGACACAAAAGGCGTTGTGTGCCCACCACAATTATTGAGCCTGGTGGATATCGACAGACGGTGGACATAGATGCTCTCACTAATTTAAGCTCAGAAGATGACCCAAACTGCAGAACAAGACGAGCAGCGGTTTAATTTACGAAAAGCGAAAATACACCTATTCCAAGGAGAATATATTATCATGAGAACAATCCTCTGTAAACTTCCTTGGATCTCAAATATAGTAGAGCCTATGGATTTCAGGGTGCAGACAATGACCGGTACCTCGTTAAGCGGTTGTCGGTGGGGACGACCACGAAAAGTGGCTCATGACCAACTAAATCGTGCACCACAACCTGGCAATCCAGTTACCATGTCAGCGGAAATCGAACAATCTCCACCATCTGAGATAGTCAGAAAACCTTTGAGTACATCACACACTGAACCATGTCAGCAACAAATGAAAAATCAAAACGAGGAAGATCAACCAGCTAACTAAAACCATGGGGTAAAATTACACTATTACTGTTGAAAGCTGTGAGTGTATCACACCCGCAAAAATATTATTTATTGTAATAATCCGGAAATACGTTTAACCATTTCCTACTTTAGAGCCCTGTGCATAGCACAACATCGACCCTCCACCTTCCTTAGAGCCTCTGTGTGCCACGGCGAACAAGACCGCCCAGGCAATTATCACACCTTCATTCAATCATCCAGAAATACGTTTAACCATTCCTACTTCAGGCCCTATTATGGCAGCATCGACCTTCCCTATTTTCCTTGAGCCTCTGTGTGCCACGGCAAACAAGACCGCCAGAGCACAGCATCACACCTTCATTACGGGCAGCGAGGGTGCTAACCCTCGAGCTATACAATCTTCCGAACCACCACAATCTTCGAGAACCCGCCTGATCTTCGAGAACCATACAATCTTCGGGAACCATACAGTCTTCGGAAACCATACAATCTTCCGGGAACCATACAATCTTCCGGGAACCATACAATCTTCGAGAACCATACAATCTTCGAGAACCACGCGCCTGATCTTCCCAAGAACCATACAATCTTCGAGAACCATACAATCTTCGAGAACAATACAATCTTCGAGAACCATACAATCTTCGAACCATACAATCGCCGAGAACAATAAATCTTTTAAGATTGATCATGAATTTAAAATGTATTTACAAAAGACAAAGCCAAGAGCAACACAAAGTATTGAGGATTTAATTGCGTTTATACAGTTACATACAGGTATAAACTCAGAACATATTTTAATTGCTTCAGGTAAACTACAAATGGCATCGACGAGTTCTTCAAGATCGATGCTTGCAGATTAAGTGCCTGAGCAGGAAGGCTTTTGGGAAAAGCGGCATGGTGCAGAGCGCGCACCACCCGTCAGAATAGCCATATCGGCGCAATTGTAGTAGTTGTCTAATTAATAATTAAGAACGTCTAAAATGATACCTAATCATTAATATTGTTGTGATTTTGCGAAATAAAATAAGAGGTTGCCTACTTTGTTTAATAAAAGTGTAAACGCAAACTAGTATAAATAGGGCGACCAGACAGTTATGATTCATTGTTACTCGGACCGTCGTACTGTGCGAAACTCGGTAATTTTAAATAAACTAAGTTTAACACTATTTGTAGTTTTCAACGTCACTATGGACAAACAACCTCAAGTGGATAATCAGTACGAAGAAGAGATATGACGTCAGCGTTGCTTGTCACCGACCTAAAAACACTGATGCTCAGGATTCTTCGATATATCTATGTTTATCAATATCAATTCTGCAATCTATCTGTCAATCATTTATCATTTCTATGAAAATTGTTGGATTGCTTTTTGGTTCTATTTTTTCAGCTGGGTTTAACCGTCGTTTATAGAGATGTCACATTAATCATCTAAATTGGGCACATGCTTAAGGTAGTAATAGACAGTCAGAATACTATTTCAGTGGTACTCCGGAAAAGAAGTCTCGATATTGACGTTAAGTCTCTCGAAATCATTAATATGTAGACGGGTCCAAAATATCGAGACAACTTCCTATAAGCTTCGCTCCCGGAAGAACTTTCCTCGTGAGTTATGTGAATCTGTAATAGTGTTAGTGTGTTGAGTGCTGGGTGTCCATCGACTCGTCCATACGAGACAACGTGGCTGTTATCGGGTTGCGACGAGTCATTTTCAATGTTTTTTAAAATGCATAAGAGATGTTTAGATTGGAATTCTTTTGAGATTTCTAAAAATATAATAAATAAAGTACAAAATTTTATTGTGTCCTGAAATATGAGTTAGAAAAAAATTACTAAACGAATTTAAAATAGAAACATTTCAGTAAATAAGAACATCGAAACAATTTCAAGAGCAATTATTTAGTATTTCAGTAACTTATTAATATACAATCAACAATACACGCTAAGCGTTGAATTTTTCTACAGCTTTACAAATTTTCACGGCCAAATAATTTACATTTACTTTGAGAACAATCTTCATTGAAAGATAAACAACAAAAATAGAGAATGTTTAATATTTTTAATGCGTGCGTCATTAATTCAAAAAGTTTCAAACATTACTTACGTTAGAACTTGAATAGTTCAAAATTTTATAAAATATCGATAATAAGATTATGTAGATGAAACAATACAATTTTGAAGTCCAAATGTGTTTGTGCTGCAGCAGATGTTCCTTGTGCGAGTTTTGTAGAATTGATAGGTGTTGAGTTATCGTAAAATGGTATAAAACCAAAAATTTAATTATTACGCGATTTTTTGACTTGTTGGAACATCATGCAAAGGTAGAGCAGAAAATAATGCAGTCTTATCAGGAAAATTAAGTAAAATTAATAATGGTGAATAATGAAAAGACTATATATAGTGAAGTGATCTTTGCTGCCGGAAAACTTAAAGATTTGTAAAAGAGTAATCGTTATTATTTAATTTGAAATACTTAATCTTGTTTGCAGTTTCAATATATTTGAAAAATTAAACAAATATAGTAACAAATTAAAAGTTAGGAGCGCGACAAAACGTTAATTCTTGCACAATTGTCTGAGCAAAATGTGGTCATCCTTCACGCTTATGAGCACCGTACACGTATTATGAATATACGCGACAAATACTAGTATATAGCACTCAAAGGTATAAGTTGTGATTATGTTTTCCATCACACTATTAACATGCTTTAGATTTTTCCAAGATGATTAATTGATTAAAAACATGGATTAACTTTAATAATCGTATCAGTCAGTATTTCCTATTCATTACAGATTCTGGCAGGAAAATAGAGTATGTTCTGCAGTAATTACTTTTCTTATCTACTTACATCGTCCTCTCGATTTTGATAAACAAATTACAATAAAATTAATTTCATCATTTGGTTTACTCATATTGTACTCTTTAGTTGCTCAAGGCTCCCTTTCCGTCATGCACAGATGCATTCAAACTTTCAATGAAGTTTTATTGGTATTATGTTATGATAACGACTTTTTAATTTTGTCTTTTAATGATTTTTCTCTGCGCGCGACGCCCTTTGCTATCTTTTCAGGCTGGCTATTATTTGGGCTGCGGGCGGATGAGGGCGAAAGATTGTTCATTGAACTGCAAATGGGGCTTTGTGTGTTTTACGGTTTGCCGTACCTTGTGCTTATGAAGCAATAAATAATTTTAATAGTAACATTTCCTTTTAGATTTTAACCTGCTTATTTGTATTTACTTGTTGATTTTTTTATTATTTATGTTGGCTTTTGACAACAAATTACCTTCACAATGTAAGGGTTTATAGGCCGTTTTCTTTTAACGCACATTCATGATAATAAGATCTACATCGAGCTTAGAGTTAACTTATTAACTTTATTAAATAAAACATATAATAAAATTTATGTTTTGTTAGGTATGATTAGTAAAATATTAAGTTAAACTAATAGGCCTTGTTCCGTTAGTAGTGTGTACCGAATCTAATTGGTCGTGCGCGTGTTATATAATATCAACATAATGAATTTAATTGACTCTAAAGCAATAGGCGTTGCCAAAATTTGAAAGGGGATCACTAATTGAAGTCTGGGTAGTATTATGCAGAAGAAAGAGAGAGATGGTAAGTAAATTGTTTATAAAATGAACATGGAATAAAATCATTCGTTAAGCAATGAAAATATGCTAAAATGCGGTCAATTTATGTTCAGTTCGATTTAACACTAATTTCTTATTAATTTATCAACGGACCCCTAAACATAGAGTCGGAGAAAAGGAGCAAAGGGGTGATTTTAAAACCATATTATTTAATTTAAATACATCAATGACTTTTTTTGCGCTCTATAAAATAAATGTTTTATCATTTGTATTCAACTCTTAGTATTCTCGTATAAATTTCGTGTAATAATTATTTATCTTATACGATAGTTAGTACTCTCATCCTTAACTGAAAATTTAAGCACTAATTAATCATAGGCATATAATATTAGAAGAATTTCGATGAACAAAGAACGATTCTTAAACCAAAAAAAGCATCGGATATGCTACCAGCGAAGATATGAGAAAGTAGACTTACTAGTACTGAGGGCAAGTAAAAGAGGAAAACATTGAGCTAAAACGTTACGCTTACGCAAGATCGGCGCAACGACGTGATAAGAGCTGCTGGAAAAGTACTGCATGATATTTAATAATGCATTTAATGTACAGCTCTTACATTTCATTATGTAACACACAGGTTTTGCTGCCCTGAAGCCTAAGTAAAACTATGCATTTAACTACCCTTTATTAGATTCTCCTTTGTCGTAGCAGTGAGGCTCAGTAACTACAGCATTCACATCAACAGAGATTAAGGCGGTATATGGAATGGGACACCATTCGTGAAGGCTTTTTTTTTTTTTTTTTTTTTTTTTTTTTTCCGTTGAAAACCCAGCTTACAGATTCCCCGCCGCCAAAGTGAGGGGACAGCGGGGAGATATGTGGGGCTCCCGGTCAAAGATGGGCAGCTGTTGCCCACTAAAAAACCAGCGGTTGTTCCCTTCTCTTGTCGCGCTGCTGGCCGGGGCCGCAGGCATGATCACAGTCGGCGGCCCCGGCTTTGACGCCCTCTCGGGCCTCTTCTCTCTCAGGTGTTGGGACACGCCCGGAACGTCACTGGGCGTGCGGAACAAACAGCACGGCGCCCTCTTCGAGCCCCTTCTGGGCGGCGGGCACCTCTTGCCCGGCCGCCCAGAATCCAATGTCAGGGGAAGGTTGCGCGCGTACGCCACTCTTCAGCGCCTGGCCTTCTTCTGCGGATAGCCAGGGCGCTCACGGCCTCCCTGTCCCTTTCCGCGGCCTCCTTCCAGCCCATCCACGTCCTCACCCAAGCGGGGATTGGCTTGACCTTTCGCTCTCTGGCATCCTGCGCACTACACGGCAGGAAGCCGAAGGTGTGCCCCGGCTACTACGCAGCTCTCGGCGTTGCTTCATTGAGCCGGGCACTCTTCCAGCGCATTGGGCCGTCTCTTCGGCAACCATTCGTGGCTGCACCAAAGCTGTCTAAAGTATCTAGATTTAGATTCATTTTGGATGGGGCAGGGCGGGTTCAAGGTGGTAGGCTTGCCACCGTAATCCAGTGAAGTCGCGGGAGAAGAGTGTCACTGTACGCTCAGGGCTCTCTGCCGCCAAGCGAGAAAGCGGGGCCGCAGTGGTTGTGGAAGGACAGGACGGTGATGGGCATGGTGGCATCAACCTCTCTTTCTCTTTTTCTCTGCGGTTGAAAACAAGAACGACAAAGCCTTGTACCGAGGACGCGCTCCACTTCATCGACAAGATAATGTCTAAAATTACGTTGGTTGCTAGTAATTTAAAGCTTCTAAAACGATCAATAATAGTGTTACGAGTTTTATTGTGTTTGGGTATGATAATTGGCCATTAGTCATAATTGTATTGTTAAATATTACCCATTTTAAAAACCCTTTTGCAGGGTTCATGATCACACACATGACAGAAATGTTTCCGTTTTACATTATGTATTTCTTGTATAGTATTCGCATAAAATATTGTTCAACAATACACTAATCACACTAAATTCAGGCCCTATAGCACCATTTTTGAGTTCTTGTGCAGTAAACATTTGATATTCTGTTTATGGAAACTGTTTTTAGAAAATCATTAACCTCTGTATAAATATACTTTATCTTTGGTATAAATGTACTTTCTTGTATCCTTTTCACTATATGTATAACATCTATACTCCTGTAATATTTTAGCTGACCAAAATTGGAGAAAAAAAGGATATTATAAACAATATATTGTACTTTTCCCAATAATTCTTTTTACATTTATATTAAAGGTGTATGACACAAAATTTTAAATACTCTTACTAATCAATAAGGTGTATTATATTTCCGTTTAACCATTGTAATAATCAATATCACGAATCAATTAATGATAAATTAGATGGATATTGCAATTTCCTTGCATAATGGTCATGGTAAACTATTGTCGGATATATTACAGCTGGTAGCATGAATATGTAGCTATTTGTCATCACAAACATAATACTCATCCATATCACGTAGTCAGATCTATCTTGCATCGTGCCACGCCTCGTTTACCTTATGTATTGATTTCTAAGACCATTTACAAACTTTATGAATGGGGTTTGGTAAAGAAGTATTACTTAAAGCGACAAGATGAGAAAATAATTTATTTTTCCTATGAGATATAAGAGTTTTTATATGCAAAATAAATCTCATCTTTACCATAAATATATTCTAATGTTTACAGGGCTGTAATCTTAGGTGAAAATGTATTTTTCGCAAATTTCATTCATTATTCGTCCACATTACTGTAACTGTTGATTATTCTAACCTGATTGAGCTACTTGTTTTAGAAGATCCCTGCTAAGGTTGACTTGGAAAGCTGATGCAAACAGCAATTAAGTGAATACCAGACAAGGTACGATCCGACTTTGAAAGGTATGCTTAGTGATTGAAAGTTAGTTCGTGTCTATTTTTGAAAATAATTTTAAAAATTATGGTTATAAAAAAAAACCCATAAAACCACCTTTTTCATAAAGGGGTTACTCTATAATGATATAAGTCTTTCTTTTGGACTATACCCATAAAAGTAAATATTTCATTGTCAACAATAATGCAAGGAAAATGTGATTGTTATTTCATTATTTAATTTTGTAAACACCCCCAAGAAAAATATATTTTTCAAGTAATTAAAACATTGTGAGTTTCATTTATAAACACTGCAGCCTTAAAGCCTAAAGCGATCTACAAATATTAACATTTATTATAATTCTTAAAATGATCATTAACACGTCTAATTAACAAGTTTATTAAGTATAAGCGTGTCAATTTAGTGTATATACATTTTACAAAATGCATTTTATTTATGTAATGTGGCAATTCCAATAAATTAACATTTAGCTTTGGTAAACATAGGTAAATAGTATTTAGATGTCAGCTTATATTAGGCAGTCCTAACAGGCCCTAAGAATCCTTCAAAGTTGTTTACAGAAATCAGTGTAATAGCTGTTTTTCTCAATACATATTTGAAAATATTATGTTTGTTCATAAACTTATAAAATAGTTTATAAAACGACATGACAAATAAATAAATACTAGGAATAAGCATTGTATGTTCTTCCCATGGCTGAAGAACAATAAAATCTTTCATGGGATGTATTCTTTTCTCAATAAAATCCCGAAAACGTTGACTTAAAATTTTAAAAAGTTGTAAAGGAACGTTTGTGTGTTAAAGAGATATTGAAGTGTTATATTTAGTTGTAACTGACTGCTTGATAGTAACACACCCTGATAATGAACTGTTCGCTCAGGCTATTAAAATAGTAAAATATGAGTATTATGTAAAATTTTGAAATTTATTGAAAAAAGGAAAAAAGTCCCTTGAGTTTCTTACGCTGGTTCTTCTCAGGTCAGGCTTCCATTTCCAGACGGTGGTGATTATTTGACAATCAATAAGAAATTGTTATGCTTCCGTATTACGGAATAGGACATCTTGATTAGTTATATACTTCTTTGATTAACTTCTTACAATATGCTGTGATTTTATTTAAATAAATTAATCATAAAATAAAGTCGTTTAAAAACTACGTAATAGATATAAAAAACAATAGTTTGAGCCTTATGAAATTTAATACCATGGTCGCTTCTTTGTTTTTACATTAAATGGGTTATCCGTCAAATAAATCCATTTTAATATAGCTCAACTCTGTTCTTGTATCAGTCATGTTGGCCACTGCTAGACATAGGCTTCCCTAAGACTACTCGTCTCCATTAAGGTTTAGACAGTATCCTACTACTGGTCCAATGGGTTGGTGGGTGGACGCGTTTTACAAACATCTGACGCAAAAGATCATCTTACTTTTCAGATAGTTGGGTGATGTTTTGATTTCTAACCAACTAAAACCCAACAATGGAGTCCTGGGAATCAAACCCTGAAGGACCACTAAATGGGATTTGACAAAATCACGAAAAATGTACAATGTGAGTTAACTTGCAGCCGAGAAAGTCAAAATAGTTATAATATCTTGCTTGATTTTAAAGACTGAAGGTATATCCCAACACGGTATAGGATGAACACAGTGCAAAGTCAATCCAATACAATCATGGCATAGCGTTTATTTTTTTACGTAAATGCCTGTGCATGCAATCTTCAGAGGCAAGACAGATCGAACTCGCACCGAGTAGAACCATCCGTTGTTTCCTTTCTGAGCAACGCCTTTTTGTTGAGGTCCTTAAAGGATTCTGCACTCTTATGCAACTCTACAGCGCTGGAAGTCAAGACAGCTCGTCTCTGCCCTATGGCCTCTTAGGGTTTAGTAGAAATTACACTTTCCCTTAATGCAGTGGAAAGGAATCGCAGCATGCTTTCACCTTGGTCTTTATCCACTGCATTACATCTGGAAGCTAACTGGGTTCCTCTTAGATTTCCCACAGAGCGGGACTGGCCGCAGGTTCTGAGCCCCACCGTTAAGATAAAGCGGGACCTATCGAGGCAGTTCATAGAATATCTTTCTCTGAAAGTACTACACAAGCCCACTCCATGGGAGCATGGACAATGTATATCCTGCACCGACAAAAACTACGACCCGTTGTTTCTTTGGCGCCTTAGAGATGAGGTTAAGTAGTGGCCGCAGTGATGATTTCGGCACTGGGTGCGGTCATAACCGCAGGCCGTATAGGAAGTTCGATCCCGCTCAGCGTACTGTTGAGCGGGCTATGCTCAGAATAGTGCGTGTCTCCATTACACTATTCGCAGCCAGAATAATGGAAACATAGCTTGCAGGTTAGCAAGTGAAATTGACAATGGGGTGCCTCCAAGCCAGTATAAGCTCTGAGTCGTAATAGTTATTAAGTAATAATAAACGACAAAAAAAAGTTATTAAAACTTATTTCCATAATATTTTATTAATTCTAAATTGAAATATATTATAGTAGCAAATATATAAAAATATTTAGATGTTAGTGGTTAAACCCGCGTTTAAGTCAAATTAGTAGTAATATACAGTGTTCATATTTGCAAAACGCTAGTCGCAGTTTTATTATTGCTGGGAATTATGATTTATTTTTGACCAAATGTCGTTTGACGGTGTTTCGAAGCGATTTTTTTATTTAAAACATATGAAAAAAAAAATACGTCACAAAAATTAAAAATCGTGCTCGCTACATCGGTTAGTTCCTAAGAGATAAATTTCAACAACGTTTTATACAATCGTATTTCTACATTGGAGAGAGCGAATATCTATATTTTATAATTTTAAGATAAACACAATTAAGCTGGTAAGTCATAACTAATTATTTTGTTTCGCGAAAACTACGTATTACAACGGGGTACTAACCCCGCTGGAAAGTGTTCGAAATGTCGGGAATTTAAAACGTAAAATAAACGCGATGAAATCCGGTAATAGTCCGTTCATTTAATCACGGTAAGGCAAATTCAAATCTTATTTTAAGCTTTAAAATAATAGCTCTTTAGTAGTAAATGCATTTCAATATGCATGTATGTATAAAACATCCATTTACTATATGCAAAAGCTATGCTACAAGTTTTGCTTTTGTAGCTACTAAGCTACACATGTATATGTATATTCAAAACGTGTATATTCTGACATATCAGAGACTAATAACGCGGTTGCATAAAGATTTAATTTAAGTTATGAGCAAACATGATAATATGCCATTGTTTATTTACTGTTACAATTATCCAGCAGCAATGAAAAAGAAAATTTTTTGCTATGATTTGTCAATTACTATTTATCCTATTTTTTAAATGTTACTTTTGTTAATAAATAAGTGATTTTAAAAAAATCTTTTACGAAATAAGGCAGAGAAATAATGTAACAAAACTTTCGATAGATAATTTATTATAGTTCGCACTTATCTGCTTTCCGGCCGATAAACGAAGGGGACTAGCGGAATTGAGAATAAAGAAATTGTTATCGCAACTTACACTGTTATATGAAGTAATCCAATATAAAGAACGATTCTCTTGCGAGGAGCAAAATGTTGCCACAATATTATAGATATATTTCAAGATCACATAAAACACTGGCGAGTATTATATCAAAAAATATTCATAAAAGATAGCAATGAGTAAGAAGTCAGAGTTATACCAGAGGAGTCTTTAAACAGCTTTAAAACAACCGCCATTTTACTTACAAGTAATTATTCCAAAGGACGCATCTACACCAGAATGTTATAAGATCATGTTTTAAAGTTTGGTCTGTAAAAAATTATTCGGTCAGTTCTAAAAAATAGGAAAGAAAAAATTTATTGGTAAAGATGTAAGAGCCAAACCAAAATCTAAATTAGATTGTTGACGATGAAATGTTAAATACACATAGTCGTCAATAGAGCAGCCAACTTAGAAAGAAAGACTGTATTTAGATTTGAGGCGACTTAAGTACCGCCCGGATATTCAACTTATATAAAGAATGGCCTGTACTTATATTTGTTGAAATACTGGTCTCAGAGTAAGATGTAGAAAAATGAGTTTAAATATTGTAAAAAAATATTTAATAAAGAGCTCTCGAAATACATTTTTTATAAATTTGTTATTTTTTTTCATATTATTGTTTTCTTGTAAAGGCAATTTTTGTACTGCAAAAGTTTTTTTTATATCTCAGGAGTAATCAAAATCTATACTTTATAGTTTAGCAATGAAAAAATATTTTTATGTTTCTTTATCGCAGTGCCTTTATCAACGTCATATTAATAAGCAATGAAGACCTTGTTAAAATTAAGTAGAATGCATTTAAAAAAAAAGAAACAGAAAACGTCATTTAAAAACCATCGAAGACGCCTTTTAGGTTCCTCTTTTCTTTTGTTTTAAATTCATTTTATTAAAAAAAATACGTTACAGAGACGCAACAAAATTAAAATACGAAAAGGACAATTCAAATTCGATATTGTACGCGTAAAGCGCTCGAATAAATACAGCTTATGAATATTTAAAAGTTATTACCGGCACGACACTGAATATCAGAGAGTTGTATTTAAAGCTATCGAGGAGTTTGAATGGAGTTATTGTTCTATGAAAAATCTTTATTTGTTTTTAAAAACAAAAACAAAAAAAAACTGATAAAACTTTTGTTGTTTCCTAGTTAGTTAGAGCAATTTGCCCATGTCTGAAAAGTAAGATGATCCATGCGTCGGATGGGATGTAAAAGATCGGTCCACCCACCAACCGCATTAGACCAGCGTGATGGGATACAGTCCAAAAATGATCATCATATATATATTATAATAAGAGTAAAGTGTGGGGCAAAGTATGGAGCAATGGATTACAACACATTGTTATCTAGGTGAGCGGATGACGGCTGCCAAGATGGATTACATAGCAGAATCTTCTAGGATAAATGTTTGATATGGTTTGCTGGTTTGCACACTGGTAGAGGCTTTAGGCAAATGATTTCATTTTCGGCGAGGAAGGAAATGGTGACCCACTTTTCTAGGTGGATGATCACAAGTTATTCGCTGCTAATCGCATCATCTAATGGAATTGTTAAAGATTACTTGTTATTTTGCATTCAATCAAAGCAATTCCATGTTACAAGAGATAGGATCACCACACTGACGGCAGCTTTGTACCTGCGCATCGTTATACTATTTGTTTTACTAGAGAAGGTCCTTATCCTTCAGTAGAAACAATCACTTCTGGAAGATTTTTTTGGACGCTTGACAATTGCTTAATGCAGCTTTTTATCAGGCGTAAATAAAACAACGCGATAACAGTTGGGTTTCACCGCCCTCATAAATTTTTGGTATTCTCCAGGTGATCTGGACAAAAAGTCCTACCATCTTGACGTCAATAGGGATGCGACGTCAGAGATAGTCAGTGACGCGGTTTTACTCTAAACGAAAGCATGGTGGTCGGGGTTTGTTGGCGTCCTTGCTGTATAATCGTGAAGTGTGAAGGTTCCGTAACTACTTCCTGACGAAAATCGGATGACGCATTCTACGCAGGCGTCATTCAGGTGATAAAGGACTTGCCCTCTATCCTTAGCCAACGAGTAATGGCAAGAACCAGCATTGCTGAGAGTCTCCATCCGTGAGACTGTATGGAAAGAAAGATCTACACGGCTTCTGAACACCGCTTCCATTGTCCGCTTCTAACCTAACCTCGTCCGTTTTTTTCGCTCTGCCAAGGACTTCCGTCTACTAGATGGATCTATATATTTTATTTATTGTTGTATTATTCCTTAAAAACGTAATATGTACAACAACTCTTTTCTAGTCGAGTTCCAACTACGGCGGTCGATCTATATTAAAGATCAGCCTACTTTGGCAGATATTCATCATCATTATCATGTGTTAGTCTACTGCTGACATAGGCTTCCAAAAGCGTGGCTTCTCTATAGGGTTTTTTAGACCGTTTCCACCACGCTGGTTCAATGCGGTTGGTGGGTGAACGGACTTTTACTGCCCGTTCGATCCATAGATTATCTTAGTCTTCAGACAATTAGTCCTAACCAACCAGAAAACAACGACGACACAAGTAGTTTCCCATGAGATTCGAGCCCAAGACCTCTGGTTCATCAAAGCAAGGACCAAAGATATAGACCACAAAGGTGACAGGAGATATTACAGTGTATAAATGTATGCGCAAACGCAGATGCACTCCGTCTTCCATCACTCTCATAGTCCGATGAGCTGGAAGACGACGCGACTAGAAAAGGTTAGGTAAGTACCAACTTTTACAAGCCCTATTAGACGCATGGATTATCTTACTTTAGCAGACAATCATGTGATCAGCCTGCATTGCTGTAACCAACTAGGAATTAACAATAACTAATTTTGTTGAGTCACCGCATATTCAAACCCACGACCGTCAATGATAGTACAATGCTCTTTTCTGCCTAATATTACCACTGTTTGTAGTTGAATTGAAATTTAAATTAATAACAGCACTCATGTAGACATCGCAGAAAAACAGCATCGATTGGTCGACACATATCGCAGAATTAGCAAGCTAAAAAGGCAATAGGCCTGCGTACATGTTCGTAGAACTGACATCCTTTGAGAAAAAGGTTTCGATTGACAGCCTCTATTGGCCATCACAGTGCAGGACATATTATTTTTTTTTCATTATTTTTTTTTGTTAAAAGTTCAATCAGCTACTGTTAGTAACTTTAGGCCTTTTG
The DNA here is from genome assembly GCA_029286875.1 of Lamproptera curius. NCBI lineage: Eukaryota > Metazoa > Arthropoda > Insecta > Lepidoptera > Papilionidae > Lamproptera > Lamproptera curius. The sequence continues at coordinate 4,079 of JAGSMT010000201.1, read as the reverse complement.
TGTTAATACTTACTTTATTAATTGTAATATCAATTGTGGTAATATTTAAAATATTTATCAACAATAAAAGAATAAGTTTTTCTATCCTTACGTTCACTGTTTGAAAATGTATATAAGGTTCTATAATACATAAGATAGTAAAACCATGATCACTATTAATTCGATGACATGAAGCTCTCAATTTGTACGATAAATTAATGTCTGATAGACATCAATTCTATTAAAAAGATGGGTCGGAAACGTATTTTTGTGTTCATCCTACTATGAGATACGCATCTACGAAGATTAATGATACTCGTATCTCTATAAATTCTCAAGAAAGTTAATATTTTGTACCTAGCAAAAGATAATGTTCACGAAAATTTGTGATATCCTACTGAAATAAAACATGTGAACGTCATTTAATAAAAAATATCATATCATTAAATTGCTTATCACACCTATGACCAAATTATATAATGATTTTATTAAACATTTCCTTATTACTTACTACTAAGTAGTAAGTCGTAAAGAGACGTTGTTGAACCTGATTGACCTAAGAAATTAGCCAATAAATGGGTTATTTTCCCAATGGTTTAAAATAATGGTACGTCTAATAATTGCACTAAAAGCAGTTTTTGGAACCAATTTCGATTGTTTCTCTTGATACGAATTTTTATTTCAATTATTAAATTAAATAATTTTAAGTACTTGGCTTTCAAAGATCTCCGTTAAAAGTCAGAAGTTTCCACTTTAAGCTTAGTCAGATAGCAGAGCTTTTTAACGTTATTGCAAAGGATGAGTCAGCAGCTCAAATCATTAGCTCTATAAGGAGTGAGACCATAATCAAAATTGTTAAAAATAATTGTTGTGCTTAAGAAACCGGAGTTCATGCGTTAGAATTCTGGGGACTTAACAAATTTTCATTTTTGTTTTCTAGTTGGTTAAGACAATTTGGGCCGATCACCTAATTGTCTGAAAAGTAAGATTATCCATGCGTCGGATGGGCATGTAAAAAGTCGGTCCACCCACCAACCCGCATTGGACCAGCGTGGTGAGATACGGTCCAAAACTCTATAATGGACAGGGGGTATTAGGAGAGGCCTATGTTCAGAAGTGGACTACCACAGGCTGATGATGATGATGATGATGATGATTTTGACTAATAAAAATCGGCAATTTTCGTGCATTTAGTTGTAGTCAAAAAGCTATTCGTATTTGATTCCTTCCCTAAACATTTCGATTTCAAAGAGAGCCCATTACGGTAGGCAGCACATTGGTGATACCTCTAGTATTGCTGATGTGCATGAGTGTCGATGACCACTTACCATCAGGAGGCCCCACTGTTCGTATGCCTAATCGGCAATAAAAAAACATAAATATGTTCATTAAAATCTAACAACAAAAATTAGGTCATAAAAGTCCTATATGGCAGGTTCACGTTATTGTGGAATTTGCACTGAAAAAGTCTTTGCTAAGTGGTTTATCGCTTTAACACTATTTCTCCGCAATTTAGCAAGTACGACGTTACGACACAACAACATCTGCAGCGCCAGTAATGATCACAGGTGCATTTTTTTTGTGGCCAACTTGCCTAAAGAAGGAGGTACTCAATTGGGAGCGAAGCGACTTTGGTCATTCTTTTTTAAATTATAGGCATTAGCTGTCATATGATTTCTTTTTTTATCATGTCGAATATCCCATCTCATATCAAAAATCACAACCTCGTGAAATTAAATTGTAAACGTTGCCGAGACGGTAACAGATATAGCTACTTTAAACATGTTCTATATATACTTCTCAAAATGGTCTATAATAAGGTCCGCAACTGCGTCTATCTCTTTGTTTTGAAGAATAGCTCTCAATACCCATTTTAAACCGTGTACAATATGGAGGTGTAATATGGAGTGTGTAGTTAGTATTTTTATTAAACTAGCGTAGATAAATTGTAAGATTTAGGCATATACAGAATTTGATTTAACTGCCTCCGTAGCCTAGTAGTAAGGGCGTGTGCTTTAGAAACCGGAGGTCGTGGGTTCGAATCCTCAGGGGACGCAACAAAATTTCATTGTTGTTTCCTACTTGGTTAGGGCGATATGGGCCGATCACCCACTTGTCTGAAAAGTAAGATTATCCATGCGTCGGAAGGGCATGTGAAAAGTCGGTCCAACAACCAACCCGCATTGGACCAGCGTGGTGGGATACGGTCCGAACCCCATAATGGATAGGGGTATTAGGGAGGCCTATGTACAGAAGTGGACTAACAAAGGCTGATGATGAATGTTGTATGTATAGAAGATTTAAGCATACCACAATAAATAAATTTTGATGCATTTTAGATGATATAAAAATCAGAATATTAAAAGAGGAAATGTTAGGAACGACGATATTTTACTATTTTAACTTAATCAAACTGTCCATAAACACATATATAGTCGATGCTACGGGGAGACCATTTAGCATATTAGACTATAAATAAAATATATTATAAAACTACCGACATTTTATATACGCTAAAACCTATTATAACATCTCTTATCTTTCACTGTTACGCATGTCAATACATTGTAACATCTGATAAAATTGGTGTTTTATAATCTTATCTTCTAGCGTATTATAATGTTAGTCGTAAAGATTTGCTTTAATCCACTCTATATAAAGCACACATATCCTAACCGAAACAAATTTTATATTTTTAATTATTATTTTATTTTTGCCAAGCAAGTTTTATTCATTAAAAATAATACTAATATGTAATAAAAGATTTTATTGAAAACACAATAGTTTTATAAATCTTTTGAGATAATACTAATAACAATAAACAGTGCTAGACTGTTAATCAAATAATTAACTTCGTTAATCGTTAATCCGTTACGAAAAATTTAGCTTCGTAAACGTTAAAGCGTTAATTTTGGAAGAATTAACGCAAGTTAACGTTAATCGTTAATCCGTTAATCTGTGAAAAATTGTATTTTTATCGTTGAGTAAGTGACTAGTGAATATGTAAAACTTGTTGGTTAGGGTTCCGGAAGTTAACTGGCTAGGAATAAAACAAAAGTACTTGTACAATTCCGTATGCGTAATTAAATCGTAGGGCATAAGGTGTATATTCCACTTAATGAACATTACCGTGTTGATTTCTGGTCTGAAAACGAGTCTCGTTTTGGTGTTAATATGTCTGTGCCTGAGGAAAACAGACGTTCAACTGCAACGCTTGAGGGACAGCAGTATTATATTTATTAAATAGATTTTTGAATATCTGTTCCCGAGGAATGCAGCATCGTTTAGCGAGTCTTTTCATTTCATGTCCCTCCAATAAACAATTACCAAAACGTTTCAAACCAAACGGGAAATCGCCTCTCAACATATAACAGTAAGAAGCTACGATATCACTAGAGACAAGACATTACAAAGATATTAATAATGAAACACAAAACATCCACATAGCAAACTAAATAGTACAACACTAAACAACTAAAGTAAGCACATTTTAAGAGATGAAAGAAAGGCTTGTGAGCTAAAAGCTAGCACTCACAACCATACAATGAGATATATTGGGAATAAGCGAGGTGAGACGACTATGGGAAAAATTCAGGAACATAATGACTTCATTCTTTTACAAAGGTGAGACAAAGGGACAGTATGGTTTGCATAAACACAGACAACCTTAAGAAACCAATACGAGAGTTTATCGGAATTTCAGAAACGAATTGTTCTAGAAAACATAGAAATACCTGAGCTTTACGAAGATTTGGACCATTATACAAGTTAACGCACTGCAGATAGAATAGCAAAGGAAAACTTTTACTGAGAACTAAACAGAACAATCACAAAACACGCGAACTAAAACTCTAGTAATTATAGGAAATTTCAATGCGCAAATAGGAAACCAAATATCGAACAACAAAACCATTAGGACCATCACCTTGGAAAAACAGACTATAATGGAGAAAGCTTAAAAACTTTTTTCTTGAAAAATATTTTACAATAATTAACACCATCAAAAAAAAAAGAAACAGAAGATGGACATAGATATATCATCATTATCAGCCTGTAATACACTTCATCCGTTGGGGTTAGGACCATCCCACCACCATGGG